>CM060905.1:103122605-104372605 GCA_030737815.1 Allium fistulosum
GCTATTACACGAAAACCAAGCGACAAAAATTCCAAACTCAAATCCTATGCAAGGAAAACTTCACATAAAAAGTTGGAAACTCCACTGTGACAAACCTTTGTTCACTAGTTGAGATTGTCGTTATGAATAGACATCCAACTAGATAACTCGCGTTTGTCTCGTGAAGTCATTCAACAGTGAAGTCCACTCCTTCGGATGAAGCAATTTACTTGTAAAAGGAAAGAAGATGTGCTTGGGAACGATAATGAGAAATCGCTAATGGGCAGATGATGAAAGAAAGTTGCCAAGCAAACAAAGAAGCAGACAAAGGGAGGTATGCCTCTCAACAGAAGGCCGGAAGATCCACTAAAGGGACGCCTTCCCAAGCGGAAGGAACAGGACCCTCGCTAACTGGTCGTGATGCATCCGATCAGATAGCTTATGTCCGTCCCGTGGATCCACTCGCCCCTGAGACGCAACCTACCTGGCACACCAACCAACCAAAGCCCTCTAACGAGGCACGCCAATAAATGGGAAAGCTTTCCTCAATCAAAAAGATCGGTGGGACTACCAAAGGGGCACTTTGTTAGTTAATTGTGATCGTTTGTGCAAACAGACATCCAATCAAGCAACTTGCATCCGCCCCATGGACCCCGCCGACCATGAGAAAGTAACTTCCAGGCAATCAAAAGCCCTTTTCGGAGGCACAAGCCCTCTTCGGAGGCACAAGCCATCTTCGGAGGCACGCTTCACAATGCTTGAAGCACAAAATCAAAAGCCCTTTTCGGAGGCACAAGCCCTCTTCGGAGGCACAAGCCATCTTCGGAGGCACGCTTCACCATGCTTGAAGCATAAAATAAAAAGCCCTCTTCGGAGGCACATTTCACCAGGGTAGAAGTGCAAAATGCTTCTCTTCGGAGACCCACTTCACCAGAGTTGAAATACCAAGATTGCTTCTCTTCGGAGACCAAAATTGCTTCTCTTCGGAGACCAAAATTGCTTCTCTTCGGAGACCAAAATTGCTTCTCTTCGGAGACCAAAATTGCTTCTCTTCGGAGACCAAAATTGCTTCTCTTCGGAGACCAAAATCGCTTCTCTTCAAAAACCTCTTCAGAGGCGCACTTCACCTTGCTTGAAGTACCAAAAATAAGCCCCTTACTGGGGCACAAAATCAAAACCTTCTTCGGAAGCTCATTTCACTGCGTAGGAAAATTCGCTTTTAACAAATAAAAGTGATCATCCCCAAAAGTTGAAGTGTTCTTCAGAAGAAAAGAGAAAGTAAAAACTTCTCGAAAGACGAGATATACTTTATTAAAAGCAGAATGATTCTTCCCTTAAAAGTGGAATAGTTATTCTCTGGAATAAGAGTATCAGTCTTGAAAAAGCTAGGAATATTGCAATGCACTTGCGGTATGGGGGCAATACTATACGATTCAATTACATGAACAAAGTAATATACAAGCAACATACCGCGAGTTCATCACAATATCATGAAAAATAGATGATGTGGAATAAATGCATTCTCAAACGCAGACAAAAAGTTTGCACAAGTAAAAAGAATCGTTTGTTCCACACCAAAAATAAAAAACAGATGCATTCTCACATACACAAGAGTTTGTACAAGTAAAATAATTGTTTTATTTAGTACTATGAAAATTCTTTACATGTGCAGATATCTCAAAAAGTAAAAGCAGGGACCGGTACCCGCACAATCCCCGGTCGATACATGCAAAAAAGAAAAAGTAAGGAGTAGAAAATCTAGCTTGTTATTCCTTCTTCTCGCCACCTTTGGAGCCTTTCCCCGGCCTAATGATTAGTTTTTGGAGCCGTTGTGGACAGGTCGGGGCAGAAGGAGGAAAAGGCGCGGCTGGATCAACTGCTGCTTCGTCCCCAGTTGAAGCACTTCTCTTCTTCTTCCTTATGCCACGCTTCCCCTTCCTCTTTGAAGAAGATTCGCTCCCCGGAGTAGCAAGCAGTGTTGAAAGCTTTGTGTCATCATCAAGGGACTGCTCCGGGGTCTTCTCGACGTCTTCAAGGTCCTCCGCCTTCTGTTCCTGCGAAGCTGCCGGATCATCCAGGCCTTGAAGGGCTTCGATTTTCTCTGCCTGTGATCCCGGCTGGGAAGCAGAAGGAGGAGTAACCTGTAAAGGTGGAGGGACGGCAACTGAAGGAGTGGAAACTTGTGCAGTGTTTGGTGCCTCCGCTGTAGAAGAAAAGAAGTTAAAATCAACATCTTCCGAAAATAGAGAAGGTATCGGTTCACCAAAGTTCAAGTAACAAGTAAGAAGGTCATCAAACTCGGTTAAATCAAATAACTGGCTCATTAGGCCCGGAACTTCGCCAAAGTTACCTGGAGAAGTTGGCTTCGCAAGTTCAATTTCATATTTATCAGCCTCAGTTTCTTCCTGGCTCTTCTCTTCAATTTGGGAAAGAGGAGTCTCGGAAGTATCGAGTTTAGCTTCAGCATCTTTTGCAGCAAGTGAAGATTGAGAGCTAGAACCGATGATATCAACATCAGTCAAAGTTGAAGTATGGACAGGGGCAGGTAGTGATGTTGTCTTTTCTGGATGTTCCTCTACCACTGTCCCGGCTCTAGCTTCGGCAAGTTGCTCTTTGCCTCTAATAAGCGCATCACGTGCTTCATTGTCTAGGTAAAGCGCTACAAGGTCTGCTTCCGCATAGCCAGCAAATGTATCAAGTATGGTCTCCCAAACTTCAGCAAGTGTAATCTCATATTTGGGACCCAAGAATGAAAGGCTGCCGCGGCCCAAAACGCTGTGCATGTAGAAGTCAAATAGAGTAGAATCGATGCTAGCTTTAGTGGCGTCGTGAGACTCTTCGGCCGCAACTTGTCCAGCAACCGCGTCATCACGCTCCTTCTCAACTTTAAGAAGCTTAGCTTTCAGCATCTCAATTTCTGCATTTTGGGATGCAATTGTTCCTCGCAGCTCAGTATTTTCTGTGCGATATTTCTCAGTTATGTGCCGCTCAGCTGCAAGCTTCATTTCGGCGTCCCTTTGCGCAGCATGTGCGTCCCGCACTTGCTTCTGAAAAACTTCTTCCTTTTGAGTGTGCGATGCAGAAGATGAGGCCAGATCTTCCTTTAGTCGCTTGACTTCAGATGCAAGCTTTGCGTTGTCATCTGCAATGCTTGTCATCTCCGCATCATGTTGCTTACACCATTTGTCCCATTCTGATTTGTCATTCTCCATGGTCATCATCGCCTCAAGATTTATGTGGTTAACCCTTTGGAGTTCGTCGACAAGTTTCTACCATTGCGACATCCTCTCGACATTAAGCCTGACCGCGTCAAGACTTTTAAGCATGTCTTGCTTATCAATCGGAACCAAATCCAAGTCAAAGCGCACTCCTTTTAGGCACCAATTTGGAAATCGGCTCTGAAGCGTTGGAGGGCCGTCTTTAACTTGATATTGTGGCCTGTTAATGATTGTTTGAATATCGAACTTCTTTAGAGGAGGAGAGCCGGCCGGAATATCAGAAGGGATAGGAGCGTCAGTTTTTTCAGAAATTTCAAACGCGTCCTTCTCATCAAGTTTAACCCGTTTACTTGGGTCATCGGTAGCATGCTTCTTCCCTTTGTCATCATGATATTTTCTTTTATGAGAGTCATCGTCTCTCCTTCTTTGCTGCTCTTCATAAGCACGCCTTTCTTGAGCTTTTCTAGCTGCACGCTCTTCGTCAGATTCTTTGCGGGAGGGAAGATAACGTCCATAATCATAAGAATCACGCCCTCCGTAGCGCCGAAAGTTGTCGTAGTATGAGCCGGTATGTCCCATCGGAGAATCTGAAAAAACGGAAAAGAAGTAAAGTTTAGAAATTTCCAGAAAAAGAGGATAAATGCTTATAAGTGCTGAAAAATCCTAAGTGTGTGCGGCGTGCAAGCTACATGCGTCAAACTACAGACCACGCTTTAGTGTGGAAACAGAGACGACTGGCGTAGTAGGCGTCAGGGTTTGTTTTAGGTTGGAAGTCGCTTCAACAATGGGAGAAGTCACTTTTGGATTATTATCCCCGAAAAGCTCTTGAGAAGTTATCATGATATCGCTCAAGCCATCAAAAGTGTCATCACCCTGGAACTCGGCAGACTTCTCCTTTTCAACTTCCATATCAATTGATTTCTCACAAACTCGAGGATTCTCTTCCTCCTCAATAATTGGGGCAAGTGCCGACTTGCTGACTGACCCTACAACATCGATTGATGCGGAACATTTTATCAAAGCAGCCTCTACGACGGGTGCTTTTGATGCGATTTCTTCTACAGAAGCTGGGATATTCGAGGCCTCTGCTCGAGCGCCCAAAGCAGCTAACGTTTCCGCATCAGAACTAGAGATTTCATGAATCTGAGTCGATCTAGAAGGATGTAAAAGTCCAAACTGGTGAAGAAACTCATCTTTCAACAGAAATTTCGCATCCCGTTCTTCAACTGGAACAGCCATGAGCCTCTCCAGAGTTTGCTTGTGACTAGGGTCCCTAGAGGGAGAGAGGAGCGCTGAAATGAGAAAGCAAAGTTAACACTTAGTGATTCGGACTGCAAAATACTCAGAGAATAAGGAGAAGAAAGGTTAGGCATTATTACTTCCTTCTCTCCACACGGCGTAAAACCCAGGGGGACAGCGAACGTAAAAATACTGAGTCAAAAACCCATGAGCAGTATCAGGGAGGCCGACAACCAATTTGCGATTCCTGGCACTTCTTATAACAATGATCGAAGGATGATCTTTGATTCTGACAAAAGAGCATAGATAACAGATTTCGTCAACACTGGGAAGACGGTCAAGCGTTCTGCCGAATAGTACGCACAGCCCCATTAGAACAGCATATCCGTTGGGGTGTAATTGGAATGGAGCGATTGCCAGTTGGCGAAGAAGATGTTGAAGAAAATTGTTGAAAGGAGGAATGGCCCCGCTCGAGCACATTTGTCGGTTGACCGCCACAAATCCAGGAGGTGCTACATCAGCAGTGTTATTCTTCTCAGGAAGGATAGCGTCAGCTTCAGCAATGCCAAATTGAATGCACAATTGCCGAAAAGTTTTGTACAATAGAGTAGAAGATGCTCTCTCTGGGGGATTGACTAAAGGAGCTGGAATGAGAATGGACTCTCCGGTCTGAACTGTTACATCTCCTTGTTGAGAAGTCATTCTACACAAGCAACTGGATGTTCAAATGTGAAGGTGCACGTTTCCTAAATAGTGTGAAGTGTTGTGCAAAACTAGTCAAAATAACAAATAAATACAAACTGGAATTAAGATAGTCGGTAATTGATCGATCATCAAATTTCAGGACTTGATTAATTTAAAGTTCAGGTACAGTATTAAGTATAAACCGGTCATTTTCAACTGACTGTTTTAATGCTGCCTTAGTACTTTGCTTGAATTTGTCGACTTAAAGCACTTCATTCACACGATCTATTTATGTTGATTGTCTGTTATTAACTAATCTGTCACTTGATGTGGGCAGTCGGTGACAGTATATTCGTCCCAATTTTCTGTGAATATTGTATTAAGCAGGTTATTAGTTTGCAAGTTAGAGTGATCTGTGGAAAAGTTCAGCAGTTCAAAGTTCAGCAGTTCAAAATTCAGCAGTTCAAAGTTCAGCAGTTCAAAGTTCAACAGTTCAAAGTCCATTCAGAGCCTAAGTCATGAGTCGCCAACGGCTTACGTATTAACTCGTCTACGACTTAAGGGTTACAAGGCAAGTCAAGGCAGGTCGCTTCGGTTTTAGGTCATTAATACTTTAAATCGGCAGTACTTCAAGTCTTAAGTCGTGTGAAAATAAAAAAGGCTTCAGTCCAAAGCGGTGTAAAATCCCAAGTCCTAAGTCGTCCACGACTCATGGCTTATGTCGTAAGAGGCTAAGTCGTCCGCGACTCATGGCTTATGTCGTAAGAGCCTAAGTCGTCCACGACCCAAGAACTATGTCGTAAGAGGCTTAAGTCGTGGGTCGTACAAAACTGCTAAACCGTGGCCATTCTAGCATCTCACTCGTTTGGACCCATTGACTTTTCTCCTAACCCGATAACCTCTCAATCAAACTACGATCCTTATCCTCATTCCACCACACCATGGAGTCATCCAAAAAGCCAAGTTCAGATCACCAAAGCCTCGCCAACCTAATCAATTAAACTTGAAATACAGTAACCCTCCATCTCCATCGCCCCGTTCATCTAAAGGTGAAATCAAGCAAAATCAGGTTCACGAACTACTGGTACGATGAAATTCGCAACAAAACATGGCACGAGGGGATGGATTAAGTATAAGGAGGAGAATTCACGAATCAATGATGATTAAAGGTCGAGGAGGGAGCAGGAACACTTACGCAATGAAGAATCGAGAATCGAATTGGTTGATTGTTAGAAAAGGAAGAAATTGCCTTGAGAAAACTCGGAGGAATATTAATGGTGGATACGACTCAGGAGATAAGCAATGGATAGAAGGAACGACTCAGGCTTTTTATACCTCTGGACAGTGGAACACGAAAAGGCATATGCGAGTTAAGATAAGTCGAAGCACACGACCTACGACTTAGGCGTGTACTTCGAGGGGCAAATGTTAACCCTTAATTGTCTTCGACTCAAGAAGTATACGACTCATAGCCCAGACGACTTAACGAGTTAACACTATCAATGACTTATGAGATAAGAAGTGAATGACTTAAGTTATGTCACGACTTAGTGACTTAAAAGAGCTAACGACCTAATTGCTGAAGTCTTCTACGAGTTAAGTCTTCTACGACTTAAGGGCTTTACGACTCAACGAGTTAAGTCTTCTACGACTTAAGGACTTTACGACTCAACGAGTTAAGTCTTCTACGACTTAAGGGCTTTACGACTCAACGAGTTAAGTCTTCTACGACTTAAGGACTTTACGACTCAACGAGTTAAGTCTTCTACGACTTAAGGGCTTTACGACTCAAGGAGTTAAGTCTTCTACGACTTAAGGGCTTTACGACTCAACGAGTTAAGTCTTCTACGACTTAAGGGCTTTACGACTCAACGGGTTAAGTCTTCTTCGACTTAAGGGCTGCGCGACTCAAGGAGTTGAGCTTTCTACGAGTTAAGGACTTACGACTCAGGAGGATGCTACGACTTAAGGGTCTTACGACTTAAAGGTCTTGCGACTTAAGGGTCTTACGACTTAAAGGTTTCACGACTTAAAGGTCTTACGACTTAAAGGCTATCAGGGTAAAATCCAAAGCCCGTGCCTGTGCTACTTTTATCTAGTAAGTCGGCTACGACTTAGCACTTGTCTTCAACTGAGCCACAAGATGAACCCAGTATGGCGCCTACGAGATATCTTAAGTCAAATACGAGTTACGACTTACCATAAGTCGGTCACGACTCATGACTTGGCCAAAAAGAGAGTTCAGAATTCAACTCCTATAAATAGGCCACCACTTCCAACATGAAGAGGACTTTTGGCCATTCATTTCTTCAAGCGCCGTTACTCTGTCGAAGTCTCCATTCATCCAGCAATCAAAGATCCTCAAACATTCAAGACGCTACAACAATCTTCAAGAGATAATTCCTTACATCCAACATGGATTCATCGAATTTCATCGACGAAGATTGAGCTAGTTTCTTTTGATCAAGTTGTACTGTTTTGATAAGAGATTTGTATCGATTTGTAACCAAATTCAGTAATAAAGAGATTCAAAGTGGATGTAGGCTTAATCTCAAGCCGAACCACTATAAATTGCTGTCTTTTACTGCTTTTCTGCCAGTTTACTGCTTAAATTCTGTTCCCGTCACACGAGTGGTGCTTTCACGATTCTATTACACACACCGGGTGTTAGCGTTCATTCTTTAGCGTTAACAATACTATTAAATGTAATTAGCTAAAATTAATTTGTAATTAAAGTAAATACTTATTTTATTTAAATTCAAATGCTTATAAAATGTATATCTTATTCGTACGAGGTCCAAAATGGACGAAACTAGATGCTTTGTGCTCATGGCATTGAATACTATACAACAAAATTGATTTGGGATTTTTCAGAGTTAGCTGGGATTTTAGATAATTTAAAATCTGGATGTTCGACACATAAAAATCAATGTGAGTAAATCTCACTCAATTTGGTTGACTAGTTTAATTTAAAATAATTTAAATAAATTATTGGATGACTGGTTGAATTGATATATTATTATCAGTTGAATATCATATTACATGTAGTAGTATATATATTAGTAGTTGGATATATTTCCCGCCTATTGGAGCGAATGAGACACTATGCACCCTGCATAATAGCGGATGACCCTATATTACCACGATATCCTGCCTCAAATATCTAATGTTATCTAACATCTGCGGATGCAGGGAAACAGGTTAGAGGGATCCAACTGGATTCCTTAAATATATTTAATATTTTTCATATATAGTGATATATGATGAAATTGAATAATCTGTTATGGAGTGATTTGATTGTTTGGATGTTATAGTAACACGGGCCAAAATTTTGGTATTATAAATACCATAAGTAATATTTTGATTTTAAAAATGGAATTCAAAAGCGATTTTAGAAAAAAAATATTTATATTGAATTTTGGGATTAATTCAAATAGGAATTGGGTTGTATAAAATAATGATTTGATTTTGGGATTTGTACTTATCTATTTCGGAAAATATTTTAAATAGAGATTTTAAAAATAATTTATATAAAGGATTTTTGAACAATGGATTTTAAAATGATATTTCTGAAAAATAGGGAAAAGACGTTAAAATCGATATTTAAAATAGATTTGTAAAATAAATAGAATTTAAAAAGAAATGGATTTAGAAAAATGAAATTTTATAAACGAGTTAAAGTTTTATAAACAAGTGAAACTCAAAAGGGGTTTATAAATTTATAAACAATGTTTATAAATAATGGAAGATGATATCGGTTGATAAATTGGGAATATAGATACACAGTGTGATTTATATTAAGATATGGAAATCGGGTTTGGGAAAATAAAATTATATTTTTATGAAGAAGTTAAGTTTTGTTTTAAAAGGAAAGTTTTATTTATTAAACTATGTAATTTAAAGCTAGTTAGTATTGAAATACTACGGAAGTGAATATTTCAAATATCTAATATTAATTGAAATAAAATTCCAATTTTTATAATAGTTTTGTAAATCGATTAGTTTTATTTAAAAATGAATTAGAAATGAGTTTTTGATGTTTATTAAAAGTGTTTAATATTTTAAATAATTACTTAAAAATGTTTTAAAAATAAATTATTATTCTTTAAAAAATACTTATCATATATATATATATAGAGTTTGAGATGATGGTAATTTATTATAAATTCTCTCGAGATTTGTAAACGGGATTTGTTTAACAGATATGATTTTTATAAGAGAAATCTTGTAATAGAATTCTGGAACTTAAGGAAACTTCTGAAATGTTGAAATACAAGAACTTCGAAAAAATGAATTAGAACTCATAAAAAGATGTTAGGAATGGATGGTGGGAATTATAGACAAGTGTAATCGATTTTTGAGATTTTAAAGGAAGTTAATTAATAAATTCCAAAAACTTATAGAATTCATTATAAATGAGTTAAGGAATTTACAAATAAATTGTAAGGGATTTTGAGAGGTAGGAAGTAAACGGAATATTTCCTAAGTATTGGAAATAAAATGATTTCAGGGAAAATATACTTATAAATATTTCCTAAGTGCTGAACTGGAAGGATTTGAAATATTTTAACTACTGGATTATTATTATAAAAATATTTCCAAAATGTTGGATTACAAATGGGATTGGGAAATATTTCTAAGTATTGATATGGTTTAAAAATATCCTATTGTGGATATAAAAAAAATTGAAATCATTTTCAAATATTGAATACACTAGGAGAGATTTGAATATATATCTTCGTAAAGATATTTTGAAATGAATGTTTTGAAAAATTATAAAACGGGCCTAATGATTGCTTATGTGTGTTATTTGATAGTTAAATAACCGACTATCAAATCTGGCCAAAATCGTTTATTGTTTCGAAGAGACCGGGATCAGATTTAATTATCCGTAAACCACTTTGAGTTAATTGGATCCAAAACCGTTAATCGTTAATTGCTTCACCCCTAAAAATTCATAATTCTGTTCCATTTGAATTGAACATGTGTGATTTATTGTCGACTCAAAGGGTACGGATTTATGGGCCTTTATAGGATTCTCCGTTTTTGGATTCTTCTACTTTTATGATTTCTTCTACTTCATAAATTTTGAAGCTGTTATTTTGAAAAGAGCAAGGAAATTTGGAGATTTATAGTTTATAAATAGTTGAGTTAGAAAGTTCCAACTTAAAAAGGATTTTGCATTCTTAAAGTTCTTAGTCTAAATTTACTAAGCCAAAACATTTTGGTCCAAAATTACTTTAATAAGGGATTTTTCTTTTATGCATGATATTTCCTACCTTATAAAATTAGATATTCTTTTCCTTAAATTTCTTTTGTAAGGGTGTACAAATGGAAAAGATGCTTTGTCAACAAAGGATAGAAAGAATACAAGGATAAGAATGTCCAACAAGGTAGATAGGAGGAACATTCCTATATAAGGGAATGTAGAGAATAATATCTAAATTTAGGTAGATATAGAATTAGAAGAGGAATAATTAGAATGAGATACGAGTTATCCTTGTCAACTCCATTTATCCATCGTTTAAAGTTATTTTAAGGCATTTTTGTCAATTTAAATGATGGCAACTAATAAAAGAGTTGGATATTTTTGGAAAAGCAATTATGTAATGATGAGAATTTTATATATGTACTTTTCACATTCGAATTTGGAACTTGTTTGAATAAGAATATTATTGGAATTAATAAGAAAAGGATCGTAAGGGATTTTAAGAGTTTTGAACAAAGTTACAAAAGTATTTTGTCAAATAACAGTATATTTTGAGTAACAAGGCAATAGATATTTATCTATGTTTTAAATATAGCTGTTACAAAGAATGTTTTGGTTAAAGATTTTATTTTAAAAATGAATAAGTCTATATTATAGTAAGACCTTAAAAGGGAAGTTTCCATCGTTCCCTTTTGAAAACGAAATAGTCTTTGAATGACATGAATTGAAATTCTAACTTTTAAAGAGATAAATCATTGATGAAGAAAGTTTAAAAAAGAGAAATTATTTTGCTCTTATTTAGAACTAACAAATTTTGAATCCTTGGTAAAGGTTTCTAAGTTCATATTTTCAAAGATGGAAATTTTAAGTTCGTACTTCATATTTGTAAAATTTTAAATTTTGCAAGAAATAGGGTACTAATGCTGATTGTGAATTTAATGAAATAAGTTTATTTATATGACAATAGTTTATTTAAAACTATTTTGTATGATTAGCAAAATTCTGGCTTTATAAAGAATGGTTTTTATGGAGTAGATAGTGATCACAATCTAGGTAGGACAGACAAAGGTTTTTAGGATATGAATAAAATAAGAATAGAATGTGCAACCTAATCTAGAAATTTGAAATCAGTCGCAAACCTCTATTTGAAGAAGTTGGTAAGGTGTAAATATATTACAGTTCTATAGTTGGATTGTAAATTAGTTGTCCGTAGAATATGAATTGCTATATTATAATTTTGGAGCACTTTCCATGTAATTTTCATAAATTATTCAATTACAGAATATATATAAAAGTGCGTTGTTCAAAGTAACAAGAAATAAACTAAAAAGGAAAGAGAGGAGTAAAAGATGGATATTTTTTTCTGCAATTTACACTGTCTATTTCAATAAAAAGAAAAGAGATAATACCATGTAATTTCAAACAAAGAAAAAAAATCTCACTTGTGGTTAATTTATGACAAATTATAACACTAATCTTTTTAGAATGATAGTTTCGATAAATTAAAATATGAAAATGAGTATTCTAGTTATCGAAATTAATAGTTAAAAATATATACAAAGATAGCCACGCTTAACGGCTGAATATATATATAGATAGCATAGATTACAACTATATGTGTATTAATTCATAACTAACGGATTAGAATTTGCAGACATTAATTACAAATTTAACGGGCAATTAAATTTGTAATTAATGAGAGGAATAAGGAATTAAATGGTGATAAATTCAGGAAACTTGATATGACATTTATAGAAGAAAGAAATTTGAGTAAAGAATGGATTTCGGAACCCTAAGAAGTATTAATTGGAAATAGGCCCAATAACCAATTTTTATAAAACAGCAGAAAATAGGCCCAATAACCAATCCTAACTGAGACATTGCCCATGCCAATGAAAGTACCCCTGATCCAATTACTACAATAGCTATATGAGCACTTGCAATAAAAAATGTTCTTGGAAATAAAAAACGGTAGAAGAGATCAATATTACAACTTATGTAAGTGAACACGGTAGATAAAGGCTTAATCAGTTGTGAATAAATTCAAGTATACATTGATGCTAACAGTGAATTCTAAACAAATTGCTTATACAATATTGAAGTCAAATTTAAGACACTTCTTTACCTTAGAAAATCCATTCACAGCCAAAGTTCTTTCATACATTCCAGGTAAAGAAGCAATGCTTGTATACTTTGTTGGATGATATATAATATGCTCGTATATCTCATTAGATAGAACCTGAAGGGAAAACATCGTAACTTTTTATTATTATACAATACATGTTCTTACGCAAGAAACATACAAAATGTAACGATCTGTCTTTCTTACATCTTAATACATCCATGGTATTCATATGCCGATCATTTATGTGTTTGAAAGACAGGTCATTAGGGGTGAAAAAAAAAAGATAAAACATAAGAAAAAACTAAACAATCACAGAATCTCACAATGCAATGGAATAACATATATTAATCAACATAATTCTTTACAAAGTCATTTCCAAATGATACATCAGAGTCATACTATTAAAATTTTATCCTTGGACAGTAATAATAGCAAGTCCCTACCTAATCGATACAATATATATATATATATATATATATATATATATATATATATATATATATATAATAGCGGAAACAAGATAATAACACAACAACAAAAAAGGCCTTTCGCAGCCTTTTAAAAGTGTTGCCACAATCATTAGTAGTGTTTCGAAGAATGCTGCCTAATGTGATGTTGCAATAGAGTCAGGAAATTCTGCAGTGTAGCAACCCGTGTTTTTGAGTCATTAAATTTGAATATTTAATTTATTTATTTAAATATTCGGATTTGAATAAAATTATAATAAAATATATATTTCAAATTTAGACTTGATTTTTGATGACGTCATTTTAATTTAATTTATAGAATTTTTCTATAAATTTTAATTTGAGAAATAATTAAATTTTCGTTGACGCGCTTTGCGTCAAACGTCGGTTCATTTGAAATTTTACGGAATAAGTTAATCGGCCTATTTTATTACTATTTTGTGAATGCGTAACATTGTTGAACGTGATCGTAATTTTATTTATGTCGTTCGCGGTTCATACGCGAACGGAATTTTGTAGAACGGAGTACCGCAAAATTTGGTAAAAAAACAAGCGATAGAACATTTTACGGGTGAATTGTATAGAGACGTGCGCACCCACTAGACTTACCTAAATCATATATCTATGCAAACGTGTCCTCTGCCTGTTCTTTGCCCAACCAGTTGGGGGCTTTGCATTTGTTCTTTGCCATTAACTATTATATATAGGACAACACAAACACACATATATCACCTTTCCTTTCTCTGCAATTTAACAGAGCATCCACTCCATAAATAAAACTTTATATTTCTAGTTTCTCCCTTGCTTAATAATTCAATTAACTCCTCAAATACTTAGAATTAGCAAAAGTCGTCAACTTGAGAGTTGTAGAGGACGGAAAGAGCTACACGTTCCGTTCAAGTTGAAATTGATATTGTCGAGACAAGAGGAAGTTAGGGGAGGTGGAAGTTTCGGTTTCTGTGGGTTTGTGCTTGGGTAGTGGATGGTGGGTATGGTCGAAGTGTTAGGTGTTCTCATGGCCGTATACATGTATTAAAGAGAGAGTAAGTGGTGCGGCATAAGTATATGTGAAGGCAGCGTGGGCATAGTGGATGCCAGAGGGGCTCAGGGCGGACGCAAGGAAAGGTGAGGAAGGCATATGTGCAAGTTGAGCTGTTATATGCTTTTGCATGGGTACATGAACCACTGTGTTCATGAAAACGTGAAGGAACCACCATGTGCATGAAAACATGAAGGAACCGCTGTGTGCATGAAACCGTGAAGAGAGAGGTTGCGGGTTGCGGGTTGCGGGTTGTTTTATTGGGATGGGCTTTGCTGGTGTTGAAGTGGGCTTCGGCGAAGTGCTTTTGGTGAGAAACGTTTTTTTTGTATAAAAAAAGTTTATTAGTTTACGTTAATACCTGTTGATTTTAATATGTCATATTTAGGTCATACGTGAACCATTTTGCTTGCGAATTTTTGCATTGGACTCGTGATGACGAGTAAAGCATTGTAGTATAACTTGTGGATAGTTTTGGACTACTACAAATTTATGACATATGGAAACGGGTAATATTTAATTACGTTATTTTAAACAATAACGTCGTTAAATTCATATACCGTAATTATTGATGTTATTTGGACAAATAAATTACTGTTGATTTAAATTGGATTGAATAGGGTAACTGGACATTGGTTTAGCGGAATAAAACACTGTTCTGCTAATTAAATTAATTTGGTAAATAAATTAGCAGAATAAAACTCTGTTCTGCTATCCTACGGATTTGGACATTTGTTTAGTGGAAATAAATCGCTATTCCGCTAATTAAATTAACAGGAAATTATTGTCAAGGACAAACATTTTCAGTGTTTTTGTCTCAAGGATAGGCCTTCAATATTTTATCCTGAAGGACAACTTTCTTTAGGTATCAGTTTTTAGTCATTGATAGCAGTTTTTAGGTATCAGTTTTTAGTTATCGGTAGCAGTTTTTAGGTATCAGTTTTAGCTTGGTAGCAGTTTTTTTGTCCTTATGAATAATTTTGGAAAATATTTGTCCTTATGAATAATTTTTAGAAGAATGTTTGTCCTTATGGTAAAAATATTGAGGTTGTGTCCTTGAGGCAAAAAATATACAAATCTTTGTCCTTTAAATTAATTCCCCCTTAAATTAATTGGACCATGTTTAGCAGAATAAATCACCGTTCCGCTGTTATTAATTGGATAAGTTAATTTGGACATTTATTTAGCAGAAATTAATCTCGTTCTGCTATTACAATTGTGTGGACACTTAATTACATTCAAATCGATGAGTATTGGATAAGTGTTATATTAACGATTAAATTATTAATATTGAATTTAATTTACATATATGATGTTATGTAAATACCTGGATTATAACTTGGATAATTAATAGAATTAATGGTGACTCGATTAAGTCACATTGAAGTTGCTAAGCCCTTTCCAAAGTTGATTTTCGAATCAAAGTTATTTGAAGAATAATTATTATTTAACAAGGTTATTAAAGATAATTATTATTTGTTTGAAAGATAATTCATTATTGTTTGGTAATGATTTTAAGCTAATATGATTCTTAAAGGTTATTTAAGGATATTTAATTATTGTTTCAAAGTTATTAAATTATTTAAAAAGTTTTCAAATTATAATTTAATTATTAATTAAGGTTATTTTATAACAAATTGATTTTAAAGTTATTATTATTATTTTAAGAGTTAATTAGTATTATAATACTATTATTTCAAAGATGATTTGTTAAAGTAATAATATTGTTAATTTTATTGAAGTAAATTAATTTAAAATATTTAAAAGTTATATTTATAATGTTAAAAGTTTATTTTACTATAATTAAATAATGTTTTGTTCTAAAGGACTGGTTTTAAACAAAAGGATTAAAAAAAAAGAAGTTATACCAATGGTTTGAGATTTATAAAAGAGTATTTTCCTAAATTAAACTTGGGAATTTATATAGAAAGTTTATAAGTAATATTTTGTATATTTATTAAAATAAAAGATTTTGGGAAAGTAATGGTATATTTCCATAGCGTAGTTCGAGGGGCGGAGATTTCCTACAGTTTTTTATGTTTTCCTGTGATAGCGACGTAACCATTATGCAAACTGCGATCTATGATTGATTGCATGGCAGAAATCGGGAGGTGGAGATTGCCTAAGTTAAGTTTGGTTTTTCTGGGATAGAGACGCAACCATCGAGCTGCGATCCATGGTCGATACCGAATGATGCTTTCCATATTTATTTTAAAAGATTCAAGTATTTTTGGGAATATGATTTGTTAATATACTTATTCCGGTGGAATAAGTATATGACTGTTTTGATTAAGAGATTTAATTTATTGAAACTAAACAAAATGAGGCTTAGTGATTTCAATAGGAAATGAAATCTTTAGTTGAATGATTGTTTATTGATAGTTAAATAATCGACTATCAAATCTGGACACAAAACATAACTTTGGAAATATCTAGAGAAAACACGAGAATTATATGGTAAAGTTACCGTCGGAGGGTGTTATACTGTACATATAAACTTGTTTCGTTCTTCTAGGACGATTATAAGGAAATCTGTCCACTAACGGTTAGGAGGTGATCTCCGATCTTATTTTCGTCTGTTTATTTCCTAAAGAACTGGGGTTGAGTTTACTGGAAATATCGAAAGTTGTTTCGAGGAGACCGGGATCGGATAAGTTATCCGAACACCACTTCGATCCAACGAATACATTTTCGAAATGAAAACAAGAGCCTGGAATCGAAGATGGAGCATTGAAGTGCAAGGGCTAATCGCTACTAATCCCAAGGATGATTCCAAAATGGATGTAGTAGGAATAGTGCCTTCGGTATCGTTCAGACCCAAAACGGACTTGTATGGATGAATGCTATCAGTACATTGTCATTGGAGGACAATGAGTATTCTAAGTGAAAATTCCTTTAACGGTAATCATAGCCTCAAGTCTCATCAACCGGGGATGACTGAAAAGCGGGGAAGCTGCAGCAAAGCTAAGTGGGTCGCACCCAATTAGGGTATGTTTATCACCTTTCTAGATACCCTCGGATATTATTACTACGATACATGGAAGGAGCTCGGAAAGGATGGGAACACCCAGGGTGATAGCATATTCGGTCTATCCAGGTTAGGGATTGTTCGGTCTTGTGTTGCAGGGGATCCCGGCGTGGTCCTCGGTACGCTGTTCTAAACGTGTAATGTAACAAGTGGTACCCCAGTGCCTAGTCATTCGTATGGAATCCATTCTCTAGTACGTGCTTTTACGGTTTTGGTTGTAGAGCCTAGTGTGCTGGAATTTAATTAATGTAACAATTTCAACTATTTGAATAAGTATTTGTACTTAGACACTATTATAATATCAGAGGATTTGATATAAAATGTTTTGGTTATCGTAAGGTAAAAACCTGTCGTGTTTATGTGTGGCGTAGTCTTACGAGATACCTTTGTTTTTCAAGGGATTTTGGTAACTTTAATAATTCAAATTGAATGTGTTTTCTCACGTTGGTTTTACCAGACTGACCCGGGCGTGGTTTTCCCTATATGCTCGGGTCAGACCGAGCATATTTCCAGGTTTAGCTTGAAGGATGGGGGCTTCAGGAGAGGAGCTGGAGGACCAGAGTCGTATTCTCGTAGATGATTATTTTCCATTGCATTTTAGTTGTTTATCAGCAATTGTAAGGACAGGGTGTTATAATTGTCCATGATGAATAGGTTAGTATACTCCGATTGTTATCTGTTATATTTTAATTATAGTTTTGTTTTATGTAAAAACTTATTCTATATTATAGATTATTCGTTTCCGTTGTGAGATTCTGTGTTGTTCTATTTTCTTCTACCTTCTTTCTACTTTTTTTCTTACTATCCGCTTTTCTGTTCAAATTGGACTGGACAAGTGTGGTAAAGTGTCAGTTCAAACTGTACGGAAAAGTGGGCCGTGATACGCAGCGTTTCTGAAATGTTTCTAAATTAATGGCTATTGAAGCTTTTAGAAAACCCTGCCGTAAATTAATTTTGCAGCTTTAGTTAAACGCTGTAAAATCATTTAGCAGCATTTTGGAAACGAAGTCTAAAAACATGACTTCGAAGAACCAATAGTACATCAGCAGTTTTGAAACGCTACAAAAATAAGTTATGCAACTTTTATGAAACGCTGCGGTATATCAACATTTTTGCTACATTTTACAACTATTGCAACATGCTCAATTTATGAAACATGAATAGATATAATCTGATAATATAAGCAGTTATAAAGATTAAACATAATCAAAGCTACATTAATTTCATATACCAAAAAATTTAGTCATATACAACATTTCATGAACAATGTTTTAAGCACAAATGTTGACAATATAAAATCTTACAAAACGAGCTTGCTAAAAGAGAATATAAATTGTGGAAAGTCCAAGCTCGTCTCCTTCAAAGGTCCAATATGCCTATAGGAAAAATAAGCAATTAGAGATCAGCGGTATAAGAGAACAAATATGAATTTATTATGTAAAAGCCAAAAATAAAATGAAATACATACAATGATCCATTATCGTGTCAGTTTTTACATATTCTATTATCATCTCTCCTTCTACTTTTCATTTACTACTAACTCAAAACCCAAGCATTTGATCCGGTTAAAATAAAGTTGACTCAGAAACTCAAATTCAAGTGTAAAATAGTGTGCAATCAGTTAATAAGACAAGATTATCATTCATTTCACTCCGTATAACCAATATAACATCCCAAATTCCTAAAGTTCTTATCTAAAGCAAAATACCATAAATTTAGTTTAGGTTCGTCAAGAGACACCTGGTGGGTATGGCTTAGCAAACTGTGATGGTAGGAATTCTCTAGTAGTGCACATGTAATCTATGTTCAAAAAATAGTTGATGTAAATATTCATCACAGAGTTACTATGTACAAAACTAATTATAATAATAAACATACCAGTAATAATAATTAAGTTTTTTATCTAATCGAATGTATTATAGCTCATCTGTAGATTAAATAATACATTTTCATAGAATATAGTTAAGATACATCTAATAATTATCCTTAACATACTATATATTATTTATGAACATGAATGAAATATATTTTATCACATATCAATGTAATAAACATTTTAGTATCTTCATAAGAAAAACGGTTCCACATTGAGGAAACAAATTCCTATATCAAGAAAAAAACGTTCAAATGCTTTAACCAAATTGAGTAAACTTAGATAAGTTTTATAAAATTAATTTTTTATTATTATTATTTATAAAGATTAGTTAAATTATTATTCTTATTGTTATAAATTTAGTTAATTTTTATAAAACTCAGTTAACTTGGTTAATATTTTATAATTTATTATTATTATTATTATTATTATTAACTTAGTTAATTTATCATTATTATTATATTTATAAAACTTAATTGACTTGATTAAATTATTATTTTCATTATTATAAATTTAGTTAATTTTTGTTAAACTTAGTTAACTTGGTTAATGTTTTATAATTTATTATTATTATTATTAATATTAACTTAGTTAATTTATCATTATTATTATTTATAAAATTTAATTGACTTAGTAAAAATTTTATTATCATTATTACAAATTTAATTAATTTTTATAAAACTTAGTCAACTTGTTTAATATTTTTTTATTTATAATAATAATAATTATTAGCTTAGTTAATTTATTACTATTATTATTTGTAAAACTTAATTGACTTAGTTAAATTATTATAATCATCGTTATAAATTTAGTTATTTTTTATAAAACTTAGTTAAATTGGTTAATATTTTATAATTTTTTATTATTTATTAACTTAGTTAATTTATCATTATTATTACTTATAAAACTTAATTGACTTAGTTAAAATATTATTATCATTATCATAAATTTAGTTTATTTTTATAAAACTTAGTTAACTTGGTTAATATTTTATGATTTATTATTATTATTATTATTAACTTAGTTAATTTAGCATTATTATTATTTATAAAACTTAATCGACTTAATTAAATTATTATTATCATTATTAAAAATTTAGTTAATTTTTATTAAACTTAGTTAACTTGGTTAATGTTTTATAATTTATTATTATTATTATTATTATTAACTTAGTTAATTTATCATTATTATTATTTATAAAAATTAGTTGACTAAGAAAAAAAAGTATTATCGTTATTATAAATTTAATTAATTTCTTTAAAACTTAATCAACTAGGTTAATATTTTTTGATTTATTATTATTATTAACTTAGTTTATTTATTATCACTATTATTTGTAAAACTTAATTGACTTAGTTAAATTATTATCATCATCATTATAAATTTAGTTAGTTTTTATAAAACTTAGTCAATTTGGTTAATATTTTATAATTTATTGTTATTATTATTATTAACTTAGTTTATTTACCATTACTATTATTTGTAAAAATTATTTGACTTAGTTAAATTATTATTATCATTATTATAAATTTAGTTAATTTTTATAAAACTTGGTTAACTTGGTTAATATTTTATAATTTGTTTAATATTTTATAATTTATTATTGTTATTATTAACTTAGTTAATTTATCATTATTATTATTTATAAAACTAAATTGACTTAATCAAATTATTATTATCATTATTATAAATTTAGTTAACTTGGTTAATGTTTTATAATTAATTATCATTATTATTATTATTAACTTAGTTAATTTATCATTATTATTATTTATAAAACTTAATTGACTTAGAAATTTTTTTATTATCATTATTATAAATTTAATTAATTTTTATAAAACTTAGTCAACTTGGTTAATATTTTATAATTATTATCATTATTATTATTATTAATTTTTTTATTATCATTATTATAAATTTATTATTATTATTAACTTACTTTATTTATTATTATTATTACTTGTAAAACTTAACTGACTTAGTTAAATTATTATTATCATCATTATAAATTTAGTTAATTTGTATAAAACTTAGTTAACTTGGTTAATGTTTTATAATTTGTTGTTGTTATTATTATTAAGTTAGTTAATTTATCATCATTATTATTTATAAAACTTAATTGACTTAGTTAAATTATTATTATCATTATTATAAATTTAGTTAATTTTTATAACACTTGGTTAACTTGGTTAATATTTTATAATTTATTATTACTATTATTAATTTAGTTAATTTATTATTATTATTATTTATAAAACTTAATTGACTTAATTAAGTTATTATCATTATTATAAATTTAATTAATTTTTATTAAATTTAGTTAACTTGGTTAATGTTTTACAATTTATTATTATTATTATTATTATTATTATTAACTTAGTTAATTTATCATTATTATTATTTATAAAACTTAATTGACTTAGCAAAATTTAGAGGGGTTCACAATTTAGAGGGGTTCAAAATTTAGAGATGTTCATAAGTTTTCTTGTTAACAGTTAATATTTTCTAATTCATTATTATTATTATTAACTTAGTTAATTTATTGCTATTATTATTTATAAAACTTATTGACTTAGTTATAGATGTGTGTACATATGTATGTATGTATAAGTAAGTGTGAAAAATGTAAATGAACTGGAATCTTGTATTATTCCCATTGTAATCGGATTAAATTGAATATTAATCCCCATATCAATGACAAATATACAAGTTAAATTTCGACGGGACACTTTTGATTAGCAGGGGTAAAATGAACAGTAAAAAATAGGGTTAAAGGCCGCTCAACTGATGTGAAATAAATGACATCTAATACAACAAAATAGTTAATGTACTGACAAATTACAACATATTAAACCAGGTTCTGTAGTTGAAGGGGCTTGTTGAGTAGTAAAGATGTTGATTCCTGCTGCAGCCTCCATGTTCTGTAATATTTGGCAAAACAAGACGTGCATTTATAATGTAAATCGGATGTCTGGTATCTGACTATTTCGAAGTTCTTCAGAAAAAAAATTGTTGTGTGGCTCCTAGAAAGCTCTTTCAGAGTTGTTAATAAATCTTTAACTATAGCTTTACTGCATATTAAATTTGATCCAAGTACTAAAACATGGATTATGAATATGATTAGAGCAATTACCACCAAAGGTACTAAAAGTTTAGGGAGATTTATAATGGAAATCTGAGCTAAACTAACCACTAGCAAAGATGCATTTTATTCTACTCATATAAATAATAAAGCAAACTCAAATTTCTTATGTTTACCCGATCCAATATCTTCTCTTTTCAAAGCAGGTGCATCATCACACCATCTCCAGCCATTCCACATAGTGGTTCCTTTCTTGTAAAATCTTCACTTTCTCATATTTGTGCTCTATTCAAATGCAAATAGAATGGATTAGAATGCAAATAAGTAACACAGGTAGCAAATATATTATGTGAAGCTTTTTACCAGGGAAAACTCCAACAAATCCACCAGCTATCTCAACCACTTCATCAACAAGGAGAGAAGCGATTGATGCATCTTTATCATGGCCACTTCCAAGTAACGATGAAGATGTATTCATATTTGTTCCTATTCCAGGTCTTGCGCCCAAGTTCCTTAGCAACAGCTGATCACCTAAACGATCATGCATGAAGAAAAAGAATTTAGGAATACATATGGCAACAAATGGTAGAATACTGTAACAACATCTGAAACAGATTAAAATTACAATGTTTTATTTACTAGTAATCATCTTCACGTTAACACCAAGGTTAAGAATTCTACGAATAGTTTCTACGTTGTCATGTCTTGGCGGGTTAAAAACTGATCTTAGGATCTGCTATAAATGAAAATGACTAATCTTCATGCAGCACCTTGTTACTGTAAATTATAAAATATAAAGAGGTAACTTTGATTCCATAGTTCATACCTGCTTTTGCGATGAATAATTCTGAATTCAAAATTTTCATATTCTTCATCATTGGTACTACAAAGCTGAAGCTCATTAGCAAAGCCATTATCTCATTCCCATCCTTAGAAGCAATAGACGGTTCAAAAGGTCCGAATTCAGAGATATCATTTGCATCCGAGTTAGAACATTTATCAGTCACTAATTGTGTATCATAGGTCACTATATCCAGATCTTTTTTATCAGTGTCAACTACAGAATGTTCCTTCCAGTTACCTTCATTTCTATTTGCAATATCACTGTCTACATTCCTAATCTATTGTCAATTGTTCTTGATAGCAGAAGATATAATAATACAAAACAAACACAATGTTTACCAAGATATAAATTTCTAGATGCACATTTATGACCGGAATTTCATGATATTTCTGTGTGTGTGTGTGTGTGTGTGTGTGTGTGTTTGTGTTTGTGCGCACACACGCGTGCAGATGGTTGAAGATAAGGCAATCAAAATATTAAATCCACAGTGTAAGGAAAAGATAAGTTATCTGGGCTAGACAAATCAGTCAATTTTGCATGCATCTAGAAAATTATGGGGATAATTTTGTGGTATTTCAATGCGTATGCAGTGTGTATCACTATTTCTATATGTCCAGTAAGTTTAACAAGTAAGACAAATGATAGCTAACCCATATATAAGTGTTTATAATACCTCGGTGTTCTTCGTAAGTACCAATACCTCTGCTCATCATTTCCAAAATGCACCACAGATGCTCAGCTCAACTAATGCTTAGTTCCAAAATTGCACCAGAAGTTGATATGCTAGCCATTCTTTCTTTGATACTTCAATCTGTGCTTTTGCCTACTTCAATTTAGTGCACTCTTGCTTCAGACATGCCACTTCAATATAGTTCATTCTTGCTTCAACCTATGCTTTCTTCCACTTAATGCTAGTTCTTCTCTATTGTAATCGTGTTTAGTCCATCATCCTGCTTAGTTTTGTTAGGAAGGAAGGTGCAGTAGTCTAAGTATTCATATAATCACAATTGTAAAAGTCTTACTATAATCATAATCATAGTTGTGCACCAAACAATAAAATCTATACCTTAAAAACAAAAACAAAAGATTAAAACCTATACCTTTGCCTTATATGAATGGATAATCCAAAAGGAAGTGGACACTGGATAAATAACACTAACATTTATCTACTTCTTGCGTAATTGTTGCTTGGAAATGCAATATTATACAATAACGGACAAAAAAAGTATGATATCATATATTCACTTATAAAAACGATTTTGAAAGTCAAAGCATCTAATCAATGTAATAAGATAATTCATCAAAATGCTTTAAAAACATTTATTTCATTGAAACAATTTATAATATATAATATTTCAAAAAGTGGTCTTACTTAATAATAGACTGTGAACGATGATACAATTTGGATGCTCGCATGCAAATATACCTGAACTATAATTTAGCTACCATGTAGTTACAACTACATAATAATTAACAGTTAAAGTATTCATACACTATTTTGGTGGCACCCATATAGTTAGTATTCAACACGCAAAAATACTTAACACATAATGGATTGCTTACCGGAGAGTTCATATGGAGATTGAAATTAATAATTTCTAAGCTACCCAAGTCCTTCACCTATAACCCTTTGTATCCAAACCTACGGCTTCATCGACAGTACAATCTCCATCATTATCATTTGTAGAAGCTTCAAGTAATAAAGAGTCTAAAATATTAGTGGGCATTGGGCAAGCCTTTTGAAGATAGAATGTTTTCGTTGACTAAACAACAAACCCCTTTAGAAGTTTTAGAGTGAACGATGTTTATCAAATGCATTTATCAAAGTTGTGACTGTAAAGATATAAATTAGAAGGGAGTCCAAAAGCCATAATAGATAACTTGCTTATCTATATTATTTTCAAATTAATAATTCAATTTTATCTACATTTCAATTTAAACTATTCTAATAAATTACCATTATGTTTGGTTGAACTCTCTAAAAAATACTACTTAAAAAAATTGCTCTTAACTCATTATAGAAAATGTGGTTTTCAAAAGGGTAAAAGTAAATTCTAGTTCTTGTATATTTTCTTTTATCAAACTGAAATACTAATCAGAAGTTTAGAAAACGAACATGAATTGGAGCAAAGCACACGTGGCAATTCTTGTGAGAGCTAAAAACATCCCACTTATGGACATGCACTGCACAGTATATACACCTTGCTGAATGGGATCAGAATAGTTATATCTCCATTAATGAGATTAGGGCTACCTCTTTTCTATCGATGAAATCAACAAAAATGAAAATCAAAACACGAGATAATAGGTCTTATTATTAATTCCAATTCTATATTTGTTAAACTAATAATTTGAATAATGCAAACAATGAATTAGATCATAACATATAACATAATTCAACATAAACAATGTACGAAACTCAATTATATCTTTTTTCTGTAAAATTCCAATATTAAATTTGTTAAAGGTATGCAGCACTCCTTGTGCTTTCATGAACATTTCGTACGTGATATGGTCATTAAAAAATGTCATATGCATGGCTGTAACATCTTACATTTTGTTAAAGCTGGTATATAACTATTTAATATTTATAACCAACTAATCAAATATTATAATATCCCAAGTGGATAATTATTTAAATAAAAGTAGTTAACTATGTGTTGAGTACTTCTTCTTATATTTCCATTTTTTAAAGCTAGTCTTGACACCTGTCCATTACAAAAGCACAACTAGAAATATCATATGGATTTTGGAAAGCTTTGAGTTGTTAAGAAATGTATTAGTATTTTTTTTATTTCTATGATTCAGTAAGAGCGATCGAACGTTAACCCTAAACCATACGGAAAATGTTCAATGTAAAATAATACAAGCCAGGCAATTTGATATTAAATTTACACCTTAATCTACAAAACCTGTTACTGATTTCTGGATCATGCAAACAATAATTGTGATAGTGATTCTAATATTACTTTCCTAATTGCCATAATATTTTATAAAATATATTTGGTATTTCTATTACATCATAATCCACGACATCAACACATGTAAAGGCAGCAAAATACAATCATACTTGATAGGAAACAACTATATCTTTATCTTTATCTTTATATTTAATAAAAAAAATTAATATAAGTACCAATCGTATACAATTTACAATAAAAAGTACTATTGATGAACATCTTAATTAAAAGTGGCAGCCTTTAAATATTTGCATGGTATGGCAAAATATCATCTATGTTTGAAGCACTTCCACTTGAAAGAAGACAAAGAAGATGATAATGTTGGCTCAATAGCAAATTTTTTCACTTCACTCCATAATAACATTTTAGTGTGCCATTTATAATATTGCACAATTCATGTCTGATTTTGATACTACCAACAACAATGCAAAAAACAACTAAATTAACTTGTTCTTACTGTAGCGACCCGCAGTTCCGTACCCCTTTGAGTTAATAATAATTCTTTCTCGTTCAACCCAAATTGTACGAAAGAGCGAATAACTAGGGTAAAGAAGAAGAAAGAGATAGAAGAAAAATAAACAACAACATAGAATCTCACAAGCACATCGGAACAAAATATAATATATAATAACAGATTTTTATACAAAAAAATCTGTAACAGTATATGTACTTACAATCATCAGAGTACAAAAATCAATACATCCATCTGGACAGTTATAATAACTTGTCCTTATACAGCTGAAATACAAGTCAAGTACGAAAATACGTCTCTATCATCTAGCTCGTCTCCTGAGCTCCATAGCATTCTATCCTAAAACTGCAATACTCGGTCTGACCCGAGCATTATAATAAAATAACACCCGAGTCAGTCTGGAAAACTAGCGTGAGAAAACACACTCAATTTGAATTATTAGAGTTATCAAAATCCTTTGAAAAACAAAGGTATCTCGTAAGACCGCGTTACTCATAAACACGATGGGGTTTTCCCTTACGATAACCAAAACATTTTATAGAAAATCCAGTGATATTATAATAGTGTCTAAGTAGAAATACTTATTCAAATAGCCGAAATTGTTACATTAATTAAATTCTAGTATACTAGGCTCTACAAACAAAACTGTACGGCTCGTGTAACGACCCGACTTTCATCGACCAGAAAGTCACATCGTCAATAAGAAAGAAAGGGATAGAAAAGAGAAAAGAAGAGAAGAAAGAAAGAAACAACATCAGAATCTTAACAGCGGAACGAATAAATTATATTATCACATAAGATATTACATAGTATATATACAATAGCTATCAGAGTTACACAGCTTATACAACACATACTAGACAGTTATAAACACCTGTCTAGTTATTACAACTCAAGTACAACACAAACAAATGACTCAGAGATCAACACAGCGGAACCACTTATATCTACAAACACTGAAGCCTCCTACTCCATTGCTCCTCCAGAATTTGTCAAAGCAAACCTGACTCCCTTGGCTACTCGTAAAAATTTGTCTGACCCAAGAGTTTATACTCTTGGGTACTCAAATTTTTACGAGTAGCCAAGGGAGTCAGGTTTGCTTTGACAAATTCTGGAGGAGCAATGGAGCAGGAGGCTTCAGCGTTTGTAGATATAAGTGGTTCCGCTGTGTTGATCTCTGAGTCATTTGTTTGAGTTGTACTTGAGTTGTAATAACTAGACAGGTGTTTATAACTGTCTAGTATGTGTTGTATAAGTTGTGTAACTCTGATAGTTGTTGTATATGATACTATGTAATATCTTATGTGATATAATATAATTTATTCGTTCATCTGTTGAGATTCTGATGTTGTTTCTTCTTTCTTCTATATCTTTTCTCTTTTCTATCCCTTTCTTTCTTATTAATGATGCGTCATTCTGTGGAATGAATGGCGGGTCGTTACAGCTCGTATTGGAGAATGGATCCCATACAAATGACTGGGCCACTGGGGTACTGCCCATCACAGTACATCTCTAGAACAATGTACCAAGGACCTCGCCGGGATCCTCTGCTACACAAGACCGGCCTACCTCTAACCTGGATAGACCAAATATGTTATCACCCCGGGTGTTCCCACCCTTACAATCGAGCGCTCCTTTTTTTCATGCACAACCATATCCATAATATATAGGTTTCTAAGGATATCTAGAAAAGTGATAACATACCCTAATTAGGTGCGACCCACTTAGCCTTGCTGCATCTCCCCTGTTTTAGTCATTCCCAATTGATGAGGCTTGAGGCTAAACGTTACCTTTTAAGAACAATTTCACTTAGAATGCCCATCATCCTCCAATAACGATGTTCTCATAGCATTCGTCCATACAAGTTGTCTTGGATCTGGACAAACTGAATCACCGTCTTGATCATCTTCACGGTATTCATTCGTAACGTTCAAACCGGATTGAAGTGATTTTCGGATAATTAAATGCGATTCCGATCTCTTCAAAAAGATTAACGAAATTGGCCAAAATTGATAATCGGTTATTTAACTATCAATAGACATCCAAAAGCAGACATCAGGCTTTATTTCAAATTTTTCAAAAAAAATTATTTCAAAATATCTTTATAAGATATTACTTCCTGTACTTTAACATTTGGAAACTGTTTCAAATCCTTATATTCTCAACGGAATATTTCCACTCATTCCAATACTTAGAATTTTTTTCCCTCTTCATTTTATATTCACACTCAGGAGGTATTCCATCTATTTCCTACTTCCTATTTCTCAAAATCATTTACAATTTTATTTGTAAATTCCTTGACTAGAGTTTCACTAAAACTGTCTCATTTGTAAAATTCCATTTTATAAATTCAATCCCTTATAAATTCCATTTTTTTTTGCCAATCTATTTTTAACGCCGATTTCAACTTCTTCCATATTCTCTTCTGAATATCATTTTAAAATCCAGTCTTAAAAATCCTTTTATATAATTTATTTTAAAATCTCTATTTAAAAATATTTTTCCCGCATTATTTAGTACGATCAAAAACCAATTATTGCTTATTCGAATAAATCTCTTTTAAATAATCTTACTTTCGATATGCGTATTGTATATAAAAAATCACTTTTTAATTCCTTAAAAATTCAAAATAATATTTATGGTATTTAATATACCAAAGTTAATTCCCATGCTAATATAACATTTAAAAATTTACAGCATACAATAATCCTGCAGATTATTCATTCACATCGTATATTTTTATATATATGAAAAACACTAAATATATTTGAGGAATCCAGTTGGATCCCTTCAACCTATTTCCCTACATCCACATATATTAGACAACAATAAAAATACCAATCCCACTTCGAGGGGGATATCGCGGTTTATAGGGTCATCTTCCGCTATTATGCGGGGCGCATAGGGTCTCATCCGCTATAATATGCAGGAATATCAATCCAACTACTAATATATATACTACTATATGTATTATATAATCATCCAACGGATTAAATTTATCAATCTAATCAAGCATCCAATAATTTAAATTTAAACATTTAAATTTAAATGTGGTAATCCAAATGAATAAGAATTTCTCACCTTGATTTTCGAGTTTGTTAATCGTTCCAATTTAAATTCTTTCGCTCAGAATCCGCAGCTTCAAATTCCTATACAATTGATTCCGTTTGGTATAACCTTGTATAAGCAAATTTCGAATAATATAAATTAACGATTACAATTTTAATTTAAATTAATCAACTAGTTATTTAATTCAAACAAATTACTTATCGATGATTTTTTTCTTTTTCAATAAGTTTAACATGATTAACATTAATTAAAATGCTATTAAATTAAATTACCTTCCTTCTTCACGTTTCCAGGCAGACCAAAACATCCCAACTCTTCGACCATCTTCCCCTTCCATTTTATCATCACCGCCGCCGTAGTGGCCTTTCCAACCACTCCCACATCTAGTCGAACCTCGACCTTGCTCTCCTCCTCTCCGCCGACTGCCACGCTCATCCCCTCTCTCTACATTGAATCTCACCAACAGCAGACGAACACACGACCTTCAGGTCATCTAGACCTCGCCACCATCAGCTTCGACATGTTGCCTCCCTCGCCGCTCACATCGATCGCTTAGGAACAATCATGAATCACCTAACACAGTGCCTAGTCGCTCACCTTCGGCCATCACGCTCGCCCCATAGCCTCCATCACCATTCCATCCCACCCAAGACCCAAAGTCGTGATGATCCACCCAAATGCCAGGCAATTCCGATCCCTAATCCTAGGCATGGCTTCATCTCTAAGCGATGGTAGTTCTAGTTGAAGGCAGAAAAGATTTTGAGTCCACAATTTTGATCCCCTTTTGTCTGATTCGAAGAAGAACAGTTTTCCTTTTTTTATATATAAGCGGCGATTTCGATTTGAATTCGTGATTTAATAAGCTAAAGGAAAGAAGGAAAGGCTCGTAACTTTGATTGAGATGAATAAGACCGGGACGTGATTTAAAGGTAATAGGGTAGCGTATCACAGAAGGTAAAGTGACTTAATTAGATTTTACTTTTATTTTTATTTCTAACAAGATCTCGAATTTTCTATTGCAAAATTGCGAACTCTTATTGAGGCGTGCCGCTAGGCGTTTATAATGTTATGCCACTATTCTGAACCCAATGGAACAAGTTTCGATCCCTAATTCGATCGTATGTGGAAGATAGCATTTTCAATCGAGTTTTTAAATTAAAATCAATTAAATTATTTCTAGGCGTTTTTAGATCGTATGGCCAAGCGATAAATGCAAACGCTACGAAATTTGAAATCCAATAATAATACAATATTACGGACCTAATGGAACTGGTTTCGTCGAATTCCAAGATTGTGCCCCGGATCGCTATTGTAACGCGTCGATTAAATTGACGATTTCAACAATTTACGAAATCGCTCAAATTTTCAGTTTTAAAATCTTACTAACTAAATTAAAATTTCAAATCCAATATTTAAACCATTTAAATATTTAAAATCAAAGATGAAAAATCTGGGTTGTTACATTCCTCCCCCTTTAAAAGAATTTCGTCGCTGAAATTGCTAAGGTAGGAAAAATGCTCCAAACCCAATACTTATTCAAACCCCACTTGGTTAAAACTCATCATTCGCTTTTCTAAACACTTTAGTCCTATCAAAACATTTAGTTTCCATTTTTCAACCAAAATTTATGATCTCAATTTCAATTTGAACATCAACTTTTTAGTTAACAAAAATTTTCGAATTTCAATTTTTTTTCTAACTCCCTAAATTTCCGAATTTTTTTGGCAAAGTCTCCCTTGTACGGAGGACCTTTTGCAATATAACAAGAGAGATAAAAATGTATACGTCAACCCACATGGTCGAAAAACAAAAATATATATCGATATTTATATATTTGCGGTATTTAATCTGAAAACGTACCATTATTTAGCGAGCGGCTTATTTAATATGCAATTACGCAACCCAACTCTAGCCCAATAGCCTCCGGGTACCTGTACTTACTCAATTTAACCACGTAAGTACCAAAATATGAAAGTTCCATAACATTTCATTCATTTAACTAACTTTACACATGAATTTCATATATAACATGCCAAACAAAGATTTATAAGCCATTATAAGGTTCCGTTACTGATTCAATTACTTTCAATCGATCCATATACAATTTCCTTAAATTCGTAATGACTTTCAACCAAAATTTATTGCATTCAATTCATATTTATATCAAATAACTCATATCCATTTCAAATTGATTAAAAACCAATTTATTTACCTTCTATTAATTCACAGAATTTTGTTTACTTCCGTTTACGTCAAAATCCAATTTTTTCTATGCAATTTTGGCGATATTCATTTAATAGAATAATCATTTTAGCTTATAGCTATTTTAAATTGATTCCAAATCAATTTATATTTAATTTTATTCTATTTTAGATTCAATCCATTCATTTGCATTCCATTCATATCCACATCAAATTTCAATTTCATACTCAAATTCATTCTCAAATAATATTCAAGGCCATATTCAATTTACTCACATTGAATTTATCTATAACTCAAGCCATTTTATTTCAATCAAATTCCATTTTATTTGGTCACATTCAACATATATTTAATCAACTTATATATAAGTCGAATTTTTATTTATTTAGTTCACTTCCATTTTACAACTCAATACCTGATTTTTATTTCAAAAATCACTTCGCTTAATTTACTTGAGCTCAAACTCATCTTAAAATTCAAGTTTGGATTTTTATACCCTTACTAGAACATCCAATTTTTTATTTATTTTGGTTTTCTATTTCGCTTTTCAATTTTATAAGTTACACAACTTATTTTATCACATTTCCATCAATTTTATACTCAAGTATATCCATATTTTTTTTAACCCAAGATTATACATCACTCTTAGCTTAAGTATACTTTTATTCCATATATTTCAAATTTTATAAGCTAGTCAAATTTATTTATTTGCAATCCCAATTTTCACTTAAATTTTTATGTCCTTTAGAATTCGTATCTTATGGTTATAAAATCGCTTTACCATTCAAGTTCTATTTATAATTCCATTCGATTTCATTTCTAATTCCAATTCAATCCAATTTAATTTAAATTCCAATTCCCTTTAACCAATACTTCCGAACCATATTCGAATTTATTTATACTTCAATTAATTTCATCCCAAATAATTTTATTTTTAATTCATTCAATTTAATCAAGTAAGAATTTAGTCCCAAATTCAAATTTTAAACTTTTCCATATTTCCTTACTTATTTTTATTTGTTCCATTCACTTACACATTCATATGCACTTTATACTTAGTTAATCCATTACATTCTATTCATTTCATCTTATTTATTATAATCACTTTATTTAATTTAATTTCCTTAACTTTTGCTTAAGTTAAATCCCAATTCCTACAAATTTTCTTTTACAAATCCAATTTATTTAACTTACACAAGTTAAATTTTAATTTCATACTGAAATTTCCAAACTTATTTAACTCAACCTGAGTTAATTTCAATTTTTTCAATCCCTTTAAACCCACTCAATTGAAATTTTTAATTTAAAAATTCAAATTCCAAAATTTTTAAACACCCGGTACTTATTTCAAATCATTTGAAATTATATTTATATATATATAACTCTGTTTTAACAAACCATTTCCTTCGACTTTCAAAAATCAACTTGATTTTTATCCAAAACAATTCCCTCGGAATTTCTAAAACAGCATTTGTTTTTCACAAAAATCTCTATATCAAATTACTACGGTAGCAATCCCTCACCTAGAAACTCAAAAATGAATATTGGTGATGCTGCAGTCATCACTAGAATTGTTTTCCAACGATTGAAGTGAGTTAAGTGCTATATCTCTTCCAAAATCCATTTTAAAACAATTCTCTTTCGAAAATATTCAAAAATAATACTCTTATTGTTATTTTCCACACCACTTTGAAAAAATATTTTTTTTTCAAACTTCTCGGGATTTTAATTTCCAGATTCTTGTTTGAATCCAATTTTAATCATAATCCATTTGTATAATTTATACTTATACAAATTTTCATTTAGTTATATAAACCATTTCCAATTTTTATAATCTTATATGATTATAACATTATCATCCAAACACTCCAAATATATATAATTATTTCTTTTATATCAAAATATATCATTGGGTAAAATTATTTCATTTACCTCATTCCAAAAAAATATTGTGTTGAATTACTCTATTCAAGTGTTTAGAAACCTTTATCGATACAGCTGTACGGATTGTGCCGACCAGAATTCTTAAGCCACTCAATAAATCAACCAACACAATATAAAACATTTTATATTACTAACAAATACATGCTCATATCTATTAATACACTCAAACTCATTCTAGGGTACTGCTGACCCTATCTCTAATAAGTAATCCCCACCAGAGCCAAAGTTCTTGCTTAACCCTCAGCTCTGATACTAAATGTAGCGACCCGCAGTTCCGTAACCCATTGAGTTGATAATAATTCTTCCTCGTTCAACCCAAATTGTATGAAAGAGCGAATAACTAGGGTAAAGAAGAAGAAAGAGATAGAAGAAAAATAAACAACAACACAGAATCTCACAATCGCAGCGGAACAAAATATAATATATAATAACAGATTTTTACACAAAAAAATCTGTAACAGTTTAAGTACATACAATCATCAGACTACAAAAATCAATACATCCATTTGGACAGTTATAATCACTTGTCCTCATACAGCGAAAATATAAGTCAAGTAAGGAAATACGTCTCTATCATCCAGCTCGTCTCCTAAGCTCCATAACATTCTATCCTGAAACTGCAATACTCGGTCTGACCTGAGAATTATAATAAAATAACACCCGAGTCAGTCTGGAAAGACAGCGTGAGAAAACACACTCAATTTGAATTATTAGAGTTATCAAAATCTTTTGAAAAACAAAGGTATCTCGTAAGACCGCGTCACTCATAAACACGACTGGTTTTTCCCTTACAATAACCAAAACATTTTATAAAAAATCCAGTGATATTATAATAGTGTCTAAGTACAAATACTTATTCAAATAGCTGAAATTGTTACATTAATTAAATTCTAGCATACTAGGCACTACATACAAAACCATAAGGCTCGTATTGGAGAATGGATCCCATACAACTGACTGGGCCACCGGGGTACCGCCCATCACAGTACACCTCTAGAACAATGTACGGAGGACCTCGCTGGGATCCCTTGCTACACAAGACCGGCTTACCCCTAACCTGGATAGACCGAATTTGTTATCGCCCTGGGTGTTCCCACTCTTACAATTGAGGGCTCCTTCTTTCATGCACAACCATATCCATAATATATAGGTTTCCGAGGATATCTAGAAAAGTGATAACATACCCTAATTGGGTGCGACCCACTTAGCCTTGCTGCATCTCCCCTATTTTAGTCATTCCCGGTTGATGAGGCTTGAGGCTAAACATTACCTTTTAAGAACAATTCCACTTAGAATGCTCATCTTCCTCCAATGACGATGTTCTGATAGCATTCGTCCATACAAGTTGTCCTGGGTCTGGACAAACCGAATCACCATCTTCATCATCTTCACTGTATTCATTCGTAACATTCAAACCAGATCGAAGTGGTTTTCAGATAATTAAACCCGATCCCGATCTCTTCGAAACGATTAATGCAATTGGCCAAAATTGATAGTCGGTTATTTAACTATCAATAAACATCCAAAAGCAGACATCGGGCTTTATTTCAATTTTTTCAAAAAAAAATTATTCCAAAATATCTTTATAAGATATTACTTCCAGTACTTCAACATTTGGAAACAGTTTCAAATCCTTATATTCTCAATGGAATATTTCCACCCATTCCAATACTTAGAATATTTTTCCCTCTTCATTTCATGTTCACACTTAGGAGGTATTCCATCTATTTCCTACTTCCTATTTCTCAAAATCATTTACAATTTTATTTGTAAATTCCTTGACTAGTTTATAACGATATCTATAAATTCCGGAGTTCCTTAATTAATTCCCTTAATATATCCAAAGCCAATTATACTTGCTTATTAATTCAATTTCCCTTTATACTTCTTTATATATTCTATTTCTTTTCCTCTTTCGAAGTTCACTTTTATTTAACTACTTCGGAAATTTTCTTACTTTTCTTCCCAATTCCAATTTTAGAATTTTCTTATAAATCTCATATACTGAATAACCCCATTTGCAGACTTCCAAGAAGGTTTATAAATAAATTTAAAACATTACAAAACTCTAGATATATATATATATATATATATATAATAATAAGTATTTAAAAGAATAATAATAATTTTTTTAAAGACATGTTCAAATAATTATCTAAAATATTGAAACACTCTTCATAACATCACTTTTCAAAGCAGATTTAAAAATTTAGGATTTATTAAAATAAATATTATGTATTTGAAAATTTCACTTCTGAAGTATTTCAATACTAACTAACTTTTAAGTTACATAGTTTATATAAATAAAATTTTCCTTTTTAAAATAAAACTTAACTTATTAATAAAAATATATTTTTAAATCTCAATAACCTAATTTTTAATTTATAAATCCCTCTTGATTTCCATCACATCACTCCCATTTCGGTCTTCTTAACCATTTTCACTTCAAAAATAGTATCCACTATTTTTCTCTCATCCTATTTCCATATTCAAATATAAATTCTCCCTGTAAATTTATATTTCCAATTTATCATATGATATCAAGCTCCTTTATCTATAAACATCGTTTATAAATTTTATAACTCCTTTGAGTTTCACTAAAAATATCTCAATTATAAAATTCCATTTTATAAATTCAACCCCTTATAAATTCCATTTATTTATTTTTTGCCAATCTATTTTTAACACTGATTTCAACTTCTTACATATTCTCTTCCAAATATCATTCTAAAATCCAGTCTTAAAAATCCTTTTATATAATTTATTTTAAAATCACTTATTAAAAATATTTTTCCCGCATTATTTAGTACGATCAAAAACCAATTATAGCTTATTCGAATAAATCTCTTTTAAATAATCCAACTTTCGATATACATACTTTTATATAAAAAATCTCTTTTTGATTCCTTAAAAATTCAAAATAATATTTATGGTATTTAATATACCAAAGTTAATTCCCATGCTATTATAACATTTAAAAATTTACAGCACACAATAATCCTGCAAATTATTCATTCACATCATATATTTTTATATATATGAAAAACACTAAATATATTAGAGGAATCTAGTTGGACCCCTCTAACATGTTTCCCTACATCCACAGATGTTAGACAACAATAAAAATATCAATCCCACTTCGAGGGGAGTATCGCGGTATATAGGGTCATCGTCCGCTATTATGCGGGGCGTATAGGGTCTCATCGCTATAATATGCGGGAATATCAATCCAACTACTAATATATATACTACTATATATATTATATAATCATCTAACATATAATTAAAATTTATCAATCCAATCAAGCCTCCAATAATTTAAATTTAAGCATTTAAAATTAAATGTGGTAATCCAAATGAGTGAGAATTTCTCACCTTGATTTTCGAGTTTGTTAATCGTTCCAATTTAATTCTTTCGCTCAGAATCCGCAGCTTCAAATTCCTATATGACTTATTCCGTTTGATATAACCTTGTATAAGCAAATTTCGAATAATATAAATTAACGATTACAATTTTAATTTAAATTAATCAACTAGTTATTTAATTTAAACTATTTACTTATCGATGATTTTTTTTCTTTTTCAATAAGTTTAACATGATTAACATTAATTAAAATGCTATTAAATTAAATTACCTTCCTTCTTCACTTTTCCAGGCAGACCAAAAGAACCCAACTCGTCGACCATCTTCCCCTTCCATTTTATCGTTGCCGCTACCGTAGTGGCCTTTCCAACTACTACCACATCTAGTCGAACCTCGACCTTGCTCTCCTTCTCTCCGCCGACTGCCACACTTATCCCTTATCTCTATATTTAATCTCATCAACAGTAGACGAACAGATGACCTTCAGGTCGTCTAGACCTCACCACCACCAGCTTCGACACGTTGCCTCCCTCGCCGCTCACATCGTTGCTTAGGAATAGTCATGAATTGCTTAACACGGTGCCTAGTCGCTCACCTTCGGCCGTCATGCTTGCCCCACGGCCTCCATCACCATTCCATCTCACCCGAGACCCAAAGTCGTGACGATCCACCCAAACGCCAAGCAATTCTGATCCTTAATACTAGGCGTGGCTTCATCTCCAGGCGATGGTAGTTCTAGTTGAAGGCGGAAAAGATTTTGAGTCCACGATTTTGATCCCCATTTGTCTGATTCGAAGAAGAACAGTTTTCCTTTTTTTTATATAAGCGGTGATTTCGATTTGAATTCGTGATTTAATAAGCTGAAGGAAAGAAGGAAAGGCTCGTAACTTCGATTGAGATGAATAAGACCGGGATGTGATTTAAAGGTACTAGGGTAGCGTATCACAGAAGGTAAAGTGACTTTGATTGACTTTTACTTTTATTTTTATTTCTATCAAGATCTCGAATTTTCTACTGCAAAATTACGAACTCCTATTGAGGTGTGCCGCTAGGCGTTTATAATGTTATGCCACTATTCCGAACCCAATGGAACAAGTTTCGATCCCTAATTCGATCGTATATGGAAGATAGCTTTTTAAATCGACTTTTTAAATTAGATTCAATTAAATTATTTCTAGGCGTTTTCAGATCGTACGGCCAAACAATAAACCCAAACGCTATGAAATTTGAAATCCGATAATAATACACTATGATAGATCCAATGGAACTGGTTTTGTCGAATTCCGAGACTGTGCATCGGATAGCTATTGTAACACGTCGATTAAATTAACGATTTCAACAATTTACGAAATCGCTCAAATTTTCAGTTTAAAAATATTACTAACTAAATTAAAATTCCAAATTCAATATTTAAACCATTTAAATATTTAAAATCAAATGATAAAAAATCCGGGTTGTTACACTTACACGATACCAGTTGGAGTCGAGTCCGTCAAACTTTTACCGCTCTCTCACATTTTCATGATAAATATACAATTTATCCATGTCAATCTTGGAAATCAGCAGCGAAGCATTAAAACTCCAAACATCCTAGAACCTCGACATCTGGTCTAATTTCCAAAACAGCATATTAGGGTTCAGAAATACCACCTAGTAAGAAATGGGGATTTGAAGCTAGGAATATATTCAAAATTAGGGTTTAGATCATTGCCACTTTTGGATTCAGCGGTTGGGTTTTGGTGGTGGATTTCAACAATTAGGATCCAATTTAGGGTGAAAACAATCTGATTTTTTTGGGTTGGAGGGATGGTAAAGTTTAAGTCAATAATGAAGAAAAGATATGGATACAACATAAATTAAAATTTTAGGTGGGTATTGTAAAATATTAGCGCACAGTAGATTTAATGTAGCGTTTTTATATATTTTTCCTTCGTGAATATACTCAATAATTGCGTTTTAATTTGAACCGTCGTGTTTCAGCTTTTTCCACTACTTCAAATGACCATTTTTGTTGTAACTAGTTATCAATGAAGCCTCATGCCCCAACCTCCTCCAAAATGCATCAGTGGGAAACCCTGAAGTACTTGGCTGCCAATAAAAATTTGAGCACCGAAGAGTTTTAGGAAAAAATAAAACTCTGGGACAGACATAGGTTTGGTGTGAGTAAACTCAAACAACTGAATTATTATGTTTAAAACCTTTTTAAAATCAAAGGTATCTCGTAAGACCACGCCACATATAAACACGGACGGGTTTTTACCCTACGATAATCAAAACACCTTTAGAGAAAATCCAGTGATACTATAATAATGTTTAAAGGTCAAAGTAAAATATGAAATACCTGAAATGCTTACATCTCACATTTCAACATAGTTGGGCATAATTAAAACCATATGAGACATACTAGAGAATGGATTACATACTATGACAAGGCACTGGGGTACTACTATCACGATAACACCTAGAAAATATAATAAGGACCTCACCAGGATTCCCTGCCAACACAAGACCGGCATACCTTTTACCGAATATGTTAACTCCTTTATTTCAGCGACCTAAAACTCTGCGACCTAAGGAAAAGCTGCGACCTAAGAATGTTGCGACCTAAGCTAAGGCTACGACTTAAGAGGCTTTGCGACCTAAGAATGTTGCGACCTAAGGAAAAGCTGCGACCTAAGAATGTTGCGACCTAAGGAAAAGCTGCGACCTAAGAATGTTGCGACCTAAGGAAAAGCTGCGACCTAAGAATGTTGCGACCTAAGCTAAGGCTACGACTTAAGAGGCTCTGCGACCTAAGGAAAAGCTGCGACCTAACTACATAGCGATCTAACTGAGAAAGTCCACGACTTATCAAGATAAGAAGTTAGCGACCTAACTTCTCCGCGACCTAAGGTCCAGAAGGGTTCGCGACCTAAGGCTGCAGAAGACCTCGCGACCTAAGGAGGCAGAAAGGATTGCGACCTATGGAACTCAACGACCTAAGGTAGCTAGCGACCTAAAGGACTTAACAACCTAAGGTAGTTAGCGACCTAAGGAACTTGACGACTTAAATAGGTTAGCGACCTAACTATTAAAGGAGGTTCAGCGCCCTACGACCTAGAGCTCCCACAGCTATTCTGTAACTCGCGTGCGACCTATTACTTGATCAAATGAAGACAAGTGCAGTAACTCCTGAAACCACAAGGGGACAGCGACCTAGCTTAGGTCGCTCGCGACCTATGACCTAACTAAGGTCGTGCGCGACCTAAGACTTAGGCAAATTTCCTGTCCAGAAATCAGCCTCTATAAATAGGACATCACTTCCAACTTGAGGGGGGCTTTTGGCAAATCATTTCTACAGCGCTGTTACTCCGTCGAACTCTTCATTCATTCAGTAATCAAGGATCCTTCAAGCATTCACGACACTACAACAAGCTTCGAGAGAAATTCCTTACATCCGAGATGGATTCATCGAGTTTCACCGTCGAAGATTGAGCTAGTAGTCTTGATTGTTTCTTGTGATCGAATTGTACTGTTTCTTGAGGAGATTTGTATCAAATTGTAACCGAATCAGCAATAAGAGACTATAAAGTGGATGTAGGCTCAATTACGGGCCGAACCACTATAAATCCGTTGTTCATTTACTGCATTTCTGTTATTTTCCTGCTTAATTTCTGTTCCCGTCACACGGGTGGTGCTTTCACGATCTTATTACACACACCGGGTGTTATCGTTCATATTTTAACGTTAACATTTTGGTGCTTTCACTGAGAACCCAACTCAGGCTGCCACTCACCATTGCTTCTCAGAAATTTGCTGAAAGAATTTCCCACAAAATCAGAAGTTTATCAGACATAATGGCTCCCGGAAGGAAACGAAAGTCTGTCAGAACTGATGATGACCGTGACAATACTGCCACTTCTATCTCTCCAAATCAGGCAGCTCCGAGCGTCGGTGTTACGCGACAGGAGTTAGATGCTGTTGTATCCGGACTGTACCAGCAGATTGAAACTCAGAATAACCTGATGATGGAAAGGCTGAATGCTTTATTTGGTACGAGTCAAAGACCAGTAAATAATGAGGGAAACTTTTCTAATGCTGCTCCCAATACCGAGGGAAGAAATATTCCTCACGGGGGATCAGGTGCTGCCGAAGGGGCACCCCTCCAGGCCGAAGGATCTAGGCCGTCACCAGTTCTTCATGAGCATTTACCTGGACAAACTCCCGAAAAGATGGCTGAGGTCTACTCTGCGAAATCTCTGAACAATGAGGAATATCTCTCTGGTATGATCAAGCAAATAATGAAAGAGAGCATGCAAAGAGATGAAAACGAAAGCGAATGGGGATTCGCACCAAGTAGAACTCCGTTTACCGAGAAGATTCTGAAAGCTGAATTTCCTAGAAAGTTTGTTCCCCCCACTATTCCTGCTTATCGGGGGACAAGTGATCCAAATCAGTTCTTGTATAAATACGACTGGCATATGACCGGCGCAAGGGCGACCGATGAGATAAAGTGCCGATATTTCCCAGTTTATTTAGAAGGAGTGGCGCTTCTCTGGTTTACCAAGCTTCCAGTCCGATCTGTAGATCAGTTTTCCGATCTCACCCGAAAATTCAAAGAGCAATTCAGGCTATACGCTTCAAAGGCAAAAGATATAATGTCACTGTCCAGTCTTGAACAGAATCCGGGAGAGCCTATTAAGTCATTCTTGAACCGCTTCAACTTAGCTCTGGCAGAAGTCGATAATGCAGAGCCACGAATGATCTTGACCTATTTGATGCGTGCCGTTGACAAATCGAGCGAATTTGGGAAATGGCTGAAAATGAAAGAGCCAAATTCGCTCGAGAAATTCTACAAAAAGGCTGGCGAATTTATACGCCTAGAGAATCTTTCCGCACCAGCTAAAGTTGTGACAACGGTGGCGGAAAATAATGCTACTACTCAAAGCAAGAAAGAACCGGCAGATCAGAAAAGGGAAAGTAATGGTGGGAAAAGGCAGAAAGACTTCAAAAAGCTCCGTTTCCTTAAACCGTCAGACTTTACTCCTCTAACCGATACCCCGGAAAATATCTTCATCGCCACTAAGGATGCTGTTGAATTTCCAAAACCACCGGCCGTGAAAGTTGGGAAGAATGCTGTTCAAAGCGGAAGATTTTGCAAGTTTCACAACCAACCAGGGCATGATACCAATGAGTGCCGCCATTTGAAAAGTCTGATTGAAGAATTGCTAAGAGAGAATAAGTTGCAACAATACGTCAAGAGAAATAGAAAGGACCCATCTTCGTCCAATCAAGGGCAGTTACCTCCAACTAATTCATCTGATTCAGGAGAAAGGCCTGCCGGAAAGGAAAGACCTGTTATTAATGTGATCACAGGGGGACCTCACCCGGCTGGCAGAAGTTGGGGTGAAATGGAAAGGTATGCAAAAGCTTTGAAGTATGCACCAACCGAAGAAAGTGTCTTAATCCTGGAAGATGCTTCACCTCTAAAGCAGCAAAAAACTGTCCATGATGATATTATGTTCAGAGCCAGGGATTCTGTTAATGTGGAAGCTCCTACTGAGGACCCTATGGTTGTCTCTGTCGGTATTGGGCCGGCTATTGTCAGAAGAGTGTTAGTTGATAGTGGTGCCTCATGCAACATCCTCTTTAAAAGGACATTTGACCAAATGAAAATTCCGATGACTGATGTACATGCTTCTTCACACAAGATCGCCGGATTTACAGGAGAGCTGAAACAGCCGATTGGAACAGTGGACTTGTTTGTTGAAATGGGCGAAGGACCCAAGAAATTGGTTCGGAAGCAAACTTTTGTAATTATGGATGGATTCTCCGCCTATAACGCTTTCTTGGGCCGGCCTACTCTTGCTGCTTTCAGGGCCGTTCTCGCTCCTTGGTGCTTAACAATGAAATTTCCTACCGATAATGGGATTGCTGTTATTAAAGGAGATCAAAACGCAGGACGAGAATGTTATCTTGTAGAACTCCGAGAGGCCAGGAGAAAAGAAATGGGGAAAGATGCGGCAGCTCCGCTCCGCATCAAGGAACCGACCCTGTAGCAACTACGGAGCGGCCCCTGTACTGGCGAACACAGCAATGCGAGAAAAGAAATGGATCCCAGGAAAGCCAGTACAGGGGAGAATAGAGTGGTACCCGTGGAGGTAACGGTACCAGTATCTGTAGACCCGAAAGACCCAAATAAAGTACTCAATGTGGGTTCACAGCTGAGTATAACAGTTCAAAATACACTGATATCATTCTTAAAAGCCAATCTAGATGTGTTCGCTTGGTGTCATGCTGATATGTGCGGAATCTCTCCAACAATTGTTGTTCACACCCTGAATGTCGATCCGAAATTCACACCAGTGAAACAGAAAAGAAGAACTCAAGGTCCAGAAAGGTCAGCAGCTTTAAAAGAAGAGGTAGATCGTCTCCTAGAGAATAATTTCATCAAAGAATCCACTTATCCAAATTGGGTTTCAAATCCAGTACTGGTTAAGAAGGCAAATGGAAAGTGGAGAGTATGCATTGATTTCTCAGATCTGAACAAAGCTTGCCCCAAAGACTGCTTCCCGTTGCCTAGAATCGATCAACTAGTAGATGGGACGGCTGGACATGAGTTGTTATCTTTTATGGATGCCTATTCTGGATACAATCAGATTATGATGAATGAACCAGATCAGGAGGACACAAGCTTTATTACAGATGTGGGACTCTACTGTTACAAAGTCATGCCATTCGGTTTAAAGAATGCTGGGGCAACATACCAAAGACTTGTCAACGCTATGTTCAAGCCTCAGATTGGCAAAACGATGGAAGTCTATGTTGATGATATGTTAGTAAAGTCAAAGAAAGCAGTAGACCACATGGACCACCTGGCAGAAATGTTCTCAATTCTTCGGAAGTACGGAATGAAGCTCAATCCATTGAAATGTTCATTCGGAGTAGAGTCTGGAAAATTCCTGGGTTTCATCGTAAGCGCTAGGGGCATCGAGGCCAATCCTGCTCAAATCACAGCTCTAAGAGAGGTTAAAGCCCCTAGAACAAAGAAAGAACTGCAAAGTCTTAATGGAAAGGTTGCCGCTCTTAGTCGCTTCATTTCCAAGGCCACAGACAAATGCATTCCCTTCTTTGATGCTCTAAAGAAAGAGAAGAAAAATTTCGAATGGACCCCTGAATGTCAGAATGCTTTCGATCAACTGATTCATCATATGAGAACTCCTCCGGTCCTTTCCAAGCCTAGTGATGGTGAAGACCTCTTCATCTATCTGGCAATTTCATCCCATGCTTTAAGTGCAGCACTCGTACGAGAAGATATGAAAATACAACGTCTGGTTTACTACATCAGCAAATGATTCGCTGGGGCTGAAATGAATTATTCAAAGATAGAAAAACTTGCTTATTGTCTACTAATCGCTTCCAGGAAGTTGAGACCCTATTTTCAATCTCATCCTATCAAGGTCCTGACTGATCAGCCTTTGAAGCAAGTCCTGTATCGTCCTGAAACTTCGGGTCGTCTCTTGAAGTGGAACATAGAACTCAGCCAATATGACATCACTTACCATCCCCGAAGAGCAATTAACGGACAAGCTTTAGCAGATTTCATTGCAGAATCCACTAACAAAGGTGACAGTAAGGAAGAAACCACTGACTGCATTCTGATACAATGGAAGTTGTATGTTGATGGCTCGAGAAATGATTATTGTTCTGGGGCAGGAGTTGTGCTTGAAACTCCCGAAGGACGATCACTATGTTATGCATTGAGACTGGAATTTCCTTCAACAAACAATGAAGCAGAATATGAAGCCCTTATTGCCGGATTGAAAATCGCCAAGGAATTGAATATCAAAGTGATACAGATTTTCAGTGATTCTCAGCTTATTGTCTGCCAGGTGAAGAAGGATTTTAAAGCCAAAGGAGGGAATTTGCCTGCATATTTGACAAAAACTTCCGAACTCCTCAATGATTTAGATCACTACTCAATAAGCCACATACCCCGAGAGGAAAATATGAAGGCGGATTCTTTAGCAAAGTACTCAAGTTCCGGAGAAGCTCAATTACTAGGATTAGTTCCTGTAGAAGTTCCGTCAGCTCCAAGCATTGATGAAATGGATGTTGATTGGATTATGACTACGTCTCAAGAGCATGAATCATGGATGACTCCGATCAAAGAATACTTGCTCAGTGGTTCCCTGCCAGAGAGTTCTAAGGAACGTCGAAAATTATTAAGAAAAGCATCGAGGTATGTAATTCAAGATGGCCGATTATACAGGCGAGGATTTTCAACCCCACTACTCCGATGTGTAACTAAGGAAGAAGCCAAGATAATCTTAACAGAGGTGCACGGAGGAGAATGTGGAGACCATTCAGGTGGTCAAACACTTGCGAAGAAAATTCTCCGATATGGATACTTCTGGCCGGACATCAATCGAGATGCTGCAACTTTTTCCAGGAAATGTGACAGATGCCAACGATTTGCAAAAATCCCAAGAGCACCCTCCACTGAACTCACACAAATGGTCAGTCCATGGCCATTTGCCATTTGGGGGATAGACCTAATTGGACCATTACCGATCGCCAAATCAGGAATTAAATATGCTATTGTTGCCGTTGATTATTTCACCAAGTGGGCTGAAGCTGAACCTTTGGCCACCATCACTTCTAAAAAGATGATAAATTTTGTAACGAAGAATATCATTTGCAGATATGGTGTGCCACAGAAGATAATCACCGACAATGGCACTCAGTTTGAAAGTGAAGAATTCCAGGATTTTTGCAAACGGTTCAGAATTCGAAAAAGCTTCTCAGCAGTGGCTCATCCGCAGGCAAATGGACAAGTGGAAGCAGTTAACAAGATCATCAAGTCAACTATCAAAAAGCAACTTGAGAAAGCAAAAGGTGGTTGGGTTGATAAGCTTCCATTAGCACTATGGGCGTACAGAACTGCTCACAAAACTGCGACTGGGCACACTCCATTTTCACTGGCATACGGATCTGAGGCAATGATTCCAGTAGAAGTAGAGGTTCCTTCACATAGAAGAGTTCATTTCAATGAGGCCGAAAATGAAAAACTGCAACTTGAAGCGCTTGATTTTCTTGATGAGAAAAGAGAGGAAGCTAGGCTCAGGGTTTCAGCTCATCAGCAGAGAATAGCCAGGCATTTCAATTCCAAAGTTCGCCAACGCAGCTTTGAAATCGGAGACTTGGTTTTGAAAAGGATCATGACAGCAACTGGTGTGTTTGGGCCAAACTGGGAAGGGCCATATGTCATAGGCACTAAACTTCTTGATGGAACTTTCAAACTCATAACTGTTGAAGGAGATCCAATTCCAAGGGCCTGGAACAACAACCATTTGCGTCCTTACTTTACTTGAAAAGAGCTCCGCTCAAAATTGTAAAATGATGATGAATGTATCGGTTGTGTTGTGAAACATTGTAATCAGTGTAAATGAATGAAAGCTATAAAGTGGACGTAGGCCCGATTTTTGGCCGAACCACTATAAATCTTGTGTTCTTTTCTATTTCATGATGCCTGTTTTATTTTGATATGTAAATACTTTAAATATATCGCTAAAATATCAATTCAAAATTGCAGGACATTATAACAAGGCTTGCTCATCACAAAGCTAAGCAACTTCCATAAATCAGCTATTACACGAAAACCAAGCCACAAAAATTTTGTCCAAATTCAAATCCCAAGCAAGGAAAACTTCACATAAAAAGTTGGCGACTCCACTGTGACAAACCTTTGTTCACTAGTTGAGATTGCCGTTATGAATAGACATCCAACTAGATAACTTGTGTTTGTCTCGTGAAGTCATTCAACAGTGAAGTCCACTTCTTCGGATAAAGCAATTTACTTGTAAGAGGAAAAGAAGAAGATGTGCTTGGGAATGATAATAAGAGAGCGCTAACAGGCAGATGATGAGAGAAACTTGCCAACCAACCAAAGCCCTCTAACGAGGCACACCAATAAATGGGAGTGCCTTCCTCAACCAAAAAGATCGGTGGGACTACCAAAGGGGCATCTTGTTAATTGATTGCGGTCGTTTGTACCAACAAACATCCAATCAAGCAACTTACGCCTGCCCCGCGAACCCATCCGACCATGAGAAAGTAACTCCCAGGCACTCAAAAGCCCTCTTCGGAGGCACAAGCCCTCTTCGGAGGCACCTGACCTCTTCGGAGGCAAAAGCCCTTTCCCAAGGCACCACAAGCCCTCTTCGGAGGCACATGACCTCTTCGGAGGCAAAAGCCCTTTCCCAAGGCACCGCAAGCCCTCTTCGGAGGCACAAGCCCTCCTCGGAGGCACAAGCCCTTTTCAAAGGCACAAGACCTCTTTGGAGGCACAACTCTTTAAGAGGAGCCCTCTCTGGAGGCATGTCCCAAAATAAAATGCTTAAACAAAAAGCATCGTCCAGAAGCACAGTTCAACCCCCAAAGGAAGGATTAACTTGTTCACCTCGAAAAGTTCCTCCTAAAAAAGTTGAAAAAGGCTACAAAATTCTTTCAGAAAAGTTCATTTCACTTCATAGGGAAATTCACTTCTTAATAAATAAAAGTGGTTATCCCCGAAAGTTGAAGCGTTCTTCAGAAAGAGAAAATAAAAATTCTTCTAAAGACTGGATATACTCTATTAAAAGCGGAATAATTGTCCTCTGAAGTAAGAGTATTAGTCTTTAAAAAAAAAGCTAGGAATATTGCAATGCACTTACGGCATGGGGGCAATACCATACAATTTAATTATATTAATAAAAGCAACATGCCGCAAGTTCGTTGCAATATCACGGAAAACAGATGTGGAATAAATGCATTCTCAAACGCAGACAAAAGTTTGCACAAGTAAGAAGAATCGTTTGTTCTACACTAAAAATAAAAGATAGATCATTCTCACATACACAAGAATTTGTACAAGTAAAATAACTGTTTTATTTAGTACTATGAAAATTCTTTACATGTGCAGATATCTCAAAAAGCAAAAGCGGGAACCGGTACCCGCACAATCCCCGGTCAATACATGCGAAGAGCAAAAATAATAAGAAAATCCAGCTTGATTATTCCCTCTTCTCACCACCTTTGGAGCCCTTTCCCGGCCTGATGACTAGCTTTTGAAGTCGTTGTGAACGGGCAGGGGCAGACGGAGAAAGCGGTGCGGCCAGATCAACTACTGCTTCATCTTCAGTGGAAGCCTTCTTCTTCTTCCTTACAGCACGCTTCCCCTTCCTCTTTGAAGAAGACTCGCTCCCCGGAGTAGCAAGCAATGTTGAAAGCTTCGTGTCGTCATCAAGAGACCGCTCCGGGGTCTTCTCAATGTCTTCAAAATCCTCCGCCTTCTGTTCTTGAGAAGCAGCCGGATCATCCAAGCCTTGAAGAGCTTCGATTTTCTCTGCCTGTGATCCCGGTTGGGAAGCAAAAGGAGGAGTAATTTGGGAAGACGGAGGAACGGCAATCGAAGGAGTGAAAGCTTGTGTAGTGCTTGGTACCTCCGCTGTAGAAGAAAAGAAGTTAAAATCAGCATCCCCCGAAAATAAAGAAGGTATCGGTTCATCAAAGTTTAAGTAACAAGTAAGAAGGTCATCGAATTCGGCTAAGTCAAATGACTGGTTCATTAGACCCGAGATGACACCAAGAGTACCTGGAGGAGTTGGCTTTGCAAGATCCACCTCAAACTTCTCGGCTTCAATATCATCCAATGCCTCATCTTCAGTAGGAGTAGTTGCAGTCTCCTGGGCAACTTTAGCTAGATGTAAAGGATGAGAGCTGGAATCTATAATATTAACGTCGGCTGAAGTGGAAGTTTGAACGGGGGCAGTTAAAGGAGCTTCTTCTTTTGGAGGCTCTTCTCCCGTTGTTTCAGCTCGTACTTTGGCAAGTAGCTCCTTCCCCTTAACAAGAGCAGCACGATCCTCATCATTGAGATAGCGCTCCTCAAGTTCCAGCTCATTATAGCCGGCCCCGCCAAGCATATCCATCGCGACTTCCCACACTTCAGCCAATGTAATTTCATAATCGGGACCAAGAAAAGAGAGGCTCCCACGACCCAGAACGCTGTGTAAATAAAAGTCGAATAAGGTAGAACTGATGTCTGCTTTCGTCGCCTCATGTGATTGCTCAGCCGCTTCCTTTTCGGCAACGGCAGCAACCCGGCCAGCGGTAGCCTCATCACTCTCTACCTCAACTTTAGCAAGTCGAGACTTTAGTAACTCCATCTCTGCGTTCTGAGAGGTGACCTTTTCCCGCAAATCGGCATTTTCTGTGCGGTATTTCTCAGTGATATGCTGTTCAGCGGCAAGCTTCATTTCAACATCTCTCTGTGCAGCATGGGCATCCCGCACTTGTTTTTGAAAGACCTCTTCTTTTTGGATATGAGATGCAGAAGAAGAGGCAAGATCTTCCTTAAGTTTTTTAACCTCGGACTCAAGTTTTGCATAACCATCAGCAATATTTGTCATCTTGAGATTATGCTGTTTGCAAACTTTGTCCCACTCCACCTTGTCGTTTTCCATAGTCAGCATTGCCTCAAGGTTTGCACGATTAACCCTTTGGAGTTCATCGACAAGCTTCTGCCACTGCGACATCCTCTCGATATTGAGCCTGACTGCGTCAAGACTGCTAAGCATGTCTGATTTATCAATCGGAACTATGTCCAAGTCAAAGTGCACCCCTTTTAGGCACCAATTCGGAAAACGGCTCTGAAGTGTTGGGGGGCCGTCCTTGACTTGATATTGCGGTCTGTTAATGATAGTCTGAATGTCAGATTTCTTCAGAGGAGGAGAGCTAGCCAGAATATCGGAAGGAATGGGAGCGTCAGTCTTTTCAGAGATTTCAGACACGTCAATCGGTTTAGATCGTTTGCTCGGTTCGTCGGCAATCTGAGTTTTTCCCTTATCATCGTAAGACTTCCGCTTATGAGAGTAGTCACTCCTGTGCGAAGAGTCATATCGCTCGGCATCTTTCCTTCTTTGCCACTGATCGTAATCCCGCTTCTCCTGGGCTTTCCTTCGAGCCCTCTCTTCATCTGTTTCTTTTGGAGTATCAAGGTACTTCCTAAAGTCATAGGTGCCGCGGCCTCCACGGTACTTGAATGAGTCATAATATGAACCTGTACGTCCCATTGGAGAACCTGAAAGCAAAAAAGGAGTAAAGTTTAGAAATTTCCAGGAAAAAGAGGATAAATGTTTATAAGTGCTGAAAAATCCTAAGTGTGTGCGGCGTGCAAGCTACATGCGTCAAACTACAGACCACGCTTTAGTGTGGAAACAGAGACGACTGGCGTAGTAGGCGTCTGGGTTTGTTTAAAGGTGGAAGTCGCCTCGACAACGGGAGAAGTTGCTTTTGGATTGTTATCCCCAAAAAGCTCTTGAGAAGTTATCATGATATCACTCAAGCCATCAAAGGCGTCATCACCCAGGAGTTCAGCAGACTTCTCTTTTTCAAGCTCTGTATCAATGGATTTCTCAGGAACTTGAGGATTCTCTTCCTCCTCAGTAATTGGGGTAAGCGCCGACTTGCTGACTAACCCTACGACATCGATGGATGCGGAACATTTTACTAAAGCAGCCTCCATGACGGGTGCTTCTGATGCAGTTTCTTCTACAGAAGCTGGGACATTCGAGGCCTCTGCTTGGGAATCTGAAGCAACTAACGTTTCCGCATCAGAACTAGAAACTTCATGAATCTGAGTCGATCTAGAAGAATGTAAAAGGCCAAACTGGTGCAGAAATTCATCTTTCAGCAAGAATTTGGCACTCCTCTCTTCAGCGTCAACAGCACTCAAAGTATCTAAAATCGACTTACGGCTGGTATCTCGAAGAAGAGAAGGAAGTGCTGCACGAAGAAAGAATGGAATTAAGCATTTGATGGTTTGAATTATGAGAAATTTAGAAAAAATGAATTGGTAAGAGGTAATCTTACTTCCGACTCTCCAAATAGCATAAAATCCCGGAGGACAGCGAACATAGAAGAATTGAGTCAAGAATCCGTGGGCACTTTCAGGCAAGTCCAAAATTAGTTTGCGATTCCTAGCACTCCTCACAAGTATGATAGAAGGATGGTCCTTGTTCTTTGCAAATGTGCACAAGAAGCGAATTTCATCAAAAGAGGGAAAACGGTTCAACGTTCTCCTGAAAAGCACACACAATCCCAGCAGGATGGAGTATCCGTTAGGGTGTAGTTGAAAGGGAGAAATAGTTAGCCGAAGGAGGAGTTCCCGAAGACAATCATTAAATGGAGGAATGGCTCCACTTGAACACATCTGCCGGTTCACAGCAACGAAGCCAAGAGGCGGCCTGTCAGCAGTGTCGCTTGGCCCAGGAAGTAAAGCATCTGCTTCGGCAATGCCGAATTGGATGCACAGTTGTCGGAAGACTTTATGACTTAAAGTAGTAGAAGTCCTTTCTGGAGGGTCGATTAGTGGAGTAGCAATTGGAAAAGCTTCTCCGGCTATTTCCAAGTCTTCTAGTTGAGATTCCATTCTACACAAGGAACTGGACGATCAAATATTAAGGTGCACGTTTCCTAAAAAGAGTGAAGTGTTGTGCAAAACTAATACAATAATGAGCAAATGTAAATGAAATTAAACTAATTGATGCTTGTCAATTAAAAAGTTTCGGGGCTTAATATTTTAAGTCCAGGAATAGTGTTGCGTTAATGCAAATAAATCAGCTTTAGTTGATCACTTCAATTTTGCTTTAATACTTCACTTAGATTTGTTAGTTCACAACATTTTATTCACGAAGTTCATTTAAGTTTGATTTTCTTTGACAACTAATCTGCTGTTTGATGTGGGCAATCAATAGCAGTATATTCGTCCCATTTTTTTCTGTGAATGTTGCTTCTAAACAGGTTATTAGCATTAAAGTTGAGGCAATCCAAGAAGAAGTGCAAAACCCAAAATAATTCAAGTCCAGGAAGTCAGTCAAAAGCTGTTCAAAGTTCTAAGTGTTAGGTCGCTTACGACCTAACACAGGTTGCAATGTTCTTATGCTATGTTGTTCAGATTGAAAGTTCAAGACTGTGAAAAATTGCTTAAGTCTTAGGTCGTTCAGCGACCTATCATAAGTCAGGATTTCTGTAGGTCGCGTATTGCAGCTGAATGGATTAAGGTGAGGCAATTCTCTTAAGTCCTAGGTCGAGCACAATTGTTTTTAGGTTGGAGATACTCTAGGTCGCAAATGTCGTCAGGTCGCAAAGGCTAAGGTCGTTAAGTATTCCCACGCGACCTAACTCTTAGGGCGTTCGAATCTGATAGGTTGATGACTTCTTCTCCAAGCAACATCATATTGGGTCCAATAACCCAATACCACCAGTTCAAAAAAGGAATCATCATCCCCTTCATCCTACCTCAACCTATCACCGATTGACTAGAGAATCAATGGCAAACCCTACAGATCCATAGCAAAACCTTCCGTATGATCGTAAATCATCCCAACACGTCAAACGACGAACGAAAGTCGATTGAGACTACCGTACAAAAAAGCGTGATGCATGGAATTGGGCTTAGGTCAAGCGACAACGATTCATGTTCAAAACAGTGACTATGGGCAAGTATAAGCTGATCCACTTACGAATTGTGATCGGCGAGGAAGAATCGTTGGCTGATTGAGCCAAATTTGTCTCTGGAAGATCGAAAGAACTGTTAATGGCGATGGAGGCTCAGGACAGTAGGGTAAGGAAGAAGATGCGACCTAACTAATTTATATGGGACTGAAGAAGGGAGGTGAACAGGCGTGCAAGTTTTAAGTCGATTCGCGACCTAACAAAGTTGAGTCGAAGCATACGACCTAGAGTATAGTCATATACTTCGAGGGGCAAATGTTAACTCCTTTATTTCAGCGACCTAAAACTCTGCGACCTAAGGAAAAGCTGCGACCTAAGAATGTTGCGACCTAAGCTAAGGCTACGACTTAAGAGGCTCTGCGACCTAAGGAAAAGCTGTGACCTAACTACATAGCGATCTAACTGAGAAAGTCCACGACTTATCAAGATAAGAAGTTAGCGACCTAACTTCTCCGCGACCTAAGGTCCAGAAGGGTTCGCGACCTAAGGCTGCAGAAGACCTCGCGACCTAAGGAGGCAGAAAGGATTGCGACCTATGGAACTCAACGACCTAAGGTAGCTAGCGACCTAAAGGACTTAACAACCTAAGGTAGTTAGCGACCTAAGGAACTTGACGACTTAAATAGGTTAGCGACCTAACTATTAAAGGAGGTTCAGCGCCCTACGACCTAGAGCTCCCACAGCTATTATGTAACTCGCGTGCGACCTATTACTTGATCAAATGAAGACAAGTGCAGTAACTCCTGAAACCGCAAGGGGACAGCGACCTAGCTTAGGTCGCTCGCGACCTACGACCTAACTAAGGTCGTGCGCGACCTAAGACTTAGGCAAATTTCCTGTCCAGAAATCAGCCTCTATAAATAGGACATCACTTCCAACTTGAGGGGGACTTTTGGCAAATCATTTCTACAGCGCTGTTACTCCGTCGAACTCTTCATTCATTCAGTAATCAAGGATCCTTCAAGCATTCACGACACTACAACAAGCTTCGAGAGAAATTCCTTACATCCGAGATGGATTCATCGAGTTTCACCGTCGAAGATTGAGCTAGTAGTCTTGATTGTTTCTTGTGATCGAATTGTACTGTTTCTTGAGGAGATTTGTATCAAATTGTAACCGAATCAGCAATAAGAGACTATAAAGTGGACGTAGGCTCAATTACGGGCCGAACCACTATAAATCCGTTGTTCATTTACTGCATTTCTGTTATTTTCCTGCTTAATTTCTGTTCCCGTCACACGGGTGGTGCTTTCACGATCTTATTACACACACCGGGTGTTATCGTTCATATTTTAACGTTAACAGAATAGTACCAATTATGTCATCACCCCTGTTTTAGTTATTCCCGGTCGATGAGGCTTGAGGCTATGTTTTACCTTTTTGAATGGCAATTCCACTTAGAATGCTAACACTGCCCTCTAGGAAGCAATGCAGTAACAACATCCATCCACACGAGTTGTCCAGAATAAGGACAAACTGAAGGCACTACTTCTACTACATCCATTTTGGAATAATCCTTATGATTAATAGCAAGCAACCTTTGCACTTTAACTTATAGCAGAACAGGGATTTATTCTGCTATCACATGTCTACATAATTAAACTATTTACATCTTAACTCATTCACAGTTATATGGTTACCTAATGGTATCGACATTTGAACCCCCTTGTTCAAAACCATCTTTGAAAAAAAGAAGTACCTTTAAAATAATTTAATTCTTGGAAAAGAAAGATTAAAAACTTAAAACTCCATTTTAAAATGATTAATTAAAGTTAAACTCTTATTAAATCATAATTAATCTTTTTAAATTTGAACTTAATTTAATTATAAATTAATAAATAATTAAACCTTTAATAAATAATTTATTTACAAATTAAACTCTTAATTAATCCTTTATTAATTATTAAATAGTAATTAAAACCCTAATTAATAATTAACTATTAGTTAATCTCAATTAATTAAATCATCTTTTAATTAAAACTTAAATAATAAATTAAACGTTATATAAATAATTTATTTAAATTAAAACCTTAACTAATTTATAAATAAAAATAATCAAACACTTGGTTAGCTAAATAAATAAATAACCCTATAATTAATTAATGATTTATTAAAAGTAATCTTATCTTTATAAGATAATTAATTAGAAACTGATCCCTAATTAATTAAAGTTAATAAACCTTGTTTATTGCTTAATTGATTATTAATTTGTAAAACTTAATTAATTAGTAATTAATCAAAACTTTAATTAACCCTTTTAAACATCATTATTAAGTTTTAAAACATTTCCAAACCACCTTTCAGTATGAAATCTTTAAATTTCCAAAATTTGAACTTTTATCGAAACTGCATCCATAACGACTATCGCTATGGATGCCATAACTTTTAAATATAATAACTTCTTTTTGAAAACTTAACATTTAGGATCTTACTAATTTTTCAAACAAAAATTAAATGTTTTATAAAACTAAAAAAAATTGTGACTTAGAACACTTTGAATTTCAAAACCCATATACTTAGTTTACCATAAGAGTTTAGTTTGCCATAAAAGTTTCAAGTCGTCAATACCAACAAAAGTTATAACTTCCTTGGCATTCACATCACATATCCAAATCTATACATAACCAAAACATCCAAAATCACATTACACACTAAACATAAGCAAGACCTAACTTCATACCATTTACACAAGTTTATACTCCAAATTCAAATCAAAATCCATACCGTATACACATTCATAAGCATATTCAAATCAATACCATATTTACCTAACAAGAAATTTAATTAAGCGACAATTATTATAAAGTCACAAACTTTAAAAAAACAAAAGAGCTTACTCACCAAAACTTTCCAAAATCTTTTCTAGAACCTGCATTTTGAAAACAATCTTCACTTTTTAACAACGTAAGCACACATAGGCTTAGTCATTGCCACTTTAGGCTCGACCTAGGTGCTTTTTGGCTTGGCTATCCAGGCTCAGCTATGGGTCTATAAGAGCACGACAAAGCTGCAGGGGGTGGTGTAGGCTTGGATTTGAAGATGGAGGAGGTAAAAATAGAAAAGGAGATGTTTTTAAGCATTTTTGAAAACATTTAAAAGCTAAACTTTGGATTTTTAAAACTAAAAAACTTTTAAAAGAAGCCAATAAAATATTTGGAGCTTGGACAAGAATGAGTTTTTAGAAATGAAAATAAAAATGAAATGAGAATGATGAAGTACGAATTTATTTTTTATACAAAATATACTTCCTTAATTAACAAAATACCCTTCGTACCTTACCCTTCATATCATGCATGCCACCTCACCTTGTTTGTTTCTCTAACACCCCATATTTTTGATAACATTATTTAGGATATTTAATTAGATAAATTAAATGAAATAATGTGTTAATTAATTAGAGATTGAGATTTGATTTAATTAAGGGGTAGCCGTGCCATTTAAACTAATGAACTAAAGAAGAGTTAAAATGAAATAGGAGAAGGGGTAAAATGGAAAAGAGGCCATTCCTATATCTATTCCCATAGGCTGTGTATCTCTACACATTCATTTTCATTTCTCAAATTTTTTAAAAACATAAGGCCGGCCACCATTAACAAGGGAAAGAGAAAGAAAGATAAAAGGGGAAGCTTAATCAACACCAAATTCATTCAAATTTCACATCTTTAATCTCTAAAGCTAGGGTGATTACATCTCTAACTTGTTTTGTTTTTGGTTTAAGGTGGTTCCGAAATATTTTGCAATGTTTTTCCATGTTTTTGAATGATGGAATGATTATATATACTTGTTGATGATTTATACATGTTTATATTTATTTTATGATATGTTTTAAGGTAAAAACCCTATTAAATGACATCTAAATGCCTTGCGAATTTTTATGTAAATCAGAAATAACATTTTGGAGATTTGTTTCAATTTTTAGAATTTTTGGAATTTATGTGGATTTAATATAAATTTTCTAGTGAAGAAAATGTTATTTTGGATTATTAATTATTTACGGGTAAATAATAAAAGGTTTGGGTCTAAAATTTTTATATGTTAGAAAACATATTAAAAGATATTTTTTGGATTTTCTAGATTTCTACTAATTGTTTTGATGGATATATAAAATTATTTAAGGTATGAGACTTAAATGTTTTATATGTTTTAAAAGAAGAAGGAGCTCTTTGTAAATAATTCAAATTTGTTATTTTTGGAAATTGGCAGCACTTTTGAAAAAGTAAAATGGCAACCAATCAGATTTAGACAAACAAGGCAGGTTAGGCACAAAAGAAATAGTTTAAAAGGACAAATAAATAGGATTTTAACTGTTTCGATGCTTTCGGCACCAGGTTCCACCTCCATGCCTTCGCCTCCGACACAGCCGAAACTAATGCACATGGTATCAGGCAACTGGTACGTAGTGAATTGGACATAGGCGGTGTTAGTTCCTGAGATGATGGTTTTGATGACAACAACCTTAGGACTTGTTATAATATATATGTATATGCAGGATATATTTATATGCAGGTACTGAGAACGAGGACTGTACAGTATAAGGATTCAAGACTGAGTATAGAGATTCAAGCCTGATAAATTCAAGATTGAAGAAATCAAGACTGAACACTCATGAATATCAAGAGTTCAAGAGTTCAAGATATCAAGATAAGTAATAGAGTCTTGATTTATGTTAAAACTTCATAATAACACTAAAATCTTTATTTGGATTTTAATTATGGAATGGAATCCACCTTCTTGCTTTAATAGTGGGATGGAACCCACGACCTTCTCTAGTGGAATGGAATCGACGAAATTTTCAAAATGATTTATTTTTTCAAAACTTATCGTTTTAATGTCATCTCTATCAATTTAAATCTTTTAGCTTTAATTCAAAAACTATTTATAATCGTATTAATTTCAAAATCATCTCTTGTTTTTTAAACTATCTCTTGATTTTAATATTTTAGCTTTAATATATTTTAAAGAAATCTATACTTAGTTTTTAATATTACTTTTATATTATAGATTATATATTTTAGGATTACTTTCTAAAACTCTTTTATAAGTTTAAACCATATTCAAAATGGTTTACAAAGTTTAGAAATTGTTTTGACAAGTTTTAGAATGGAAATCATTTTAAAGCAAAATCTATTTTCAAATATAACATAGGCATGTCGACATCCCTCATCCCCCTTATGTCGACATGGTAGCCGTAGAATTCAAATTTTCAAAAGAAGTATCTATTCGTCATAACCTTTAGCGAATGGACATGACCGTTGTTCTTCTATAAATACCAGTTGTTTTCAATGAATTTTAAGTTAGTTTTTCTTCATTTCTTCACTCCTTCTCCACTCAAATATTCTCTTATATTTCAAATGCTTTAAAAAAAACTCTACCGAAATTCTAAGTGAATCAAACTCGATCATCTCTAGTTTGATTCTCTGCCACTCTCTCTCAAAGATCTCAATGCTATTCAGAGTTATAGGATCATTTGTAATCAAAGAAGTGTATCGATCTCTCTCTATCAAAGTTAGAAAATTCTGAATTCACTCACTCTGGAATGGGATCAAAAGACCCTAGTAGTTGATGAGGTTAATGATTTTAGTACTCTGAAAATTGAAGAATTGATTGGGAATTTGATGTCGTTTGAAGTACAAATGCAAGGGAGAAGAGAAAGCAAGGCCTCAAAAAAGAAGTCAATAACGTTTAATGCAATAACGGATGGTTCAGACTCAAACAACGAGGACAGTGAAGAAATAGTCTTGATGACAAGGAATTTTAGAAAGTTTCTAAAATACGGAAAGATGAACAATTACAAGAGAAATGATCACAAGAATTCTGGAAATAATAATGAAACTCAAAACAACGGCAGATGCTACAATTGTGATGACCCAGGCCACTTAAAAAGAGATTGTCGGCATCCGTATAAACAGAAATTTTTTCTAAGTAATGATTTGTCAAAGAAAAGAAAGAGAGCATATACTACTACACTGGATGATTCAGACTCATCCTCTAGTGATGATGATCAGGAGACGGAAAATTCAAACATGTGCTTTACAACTATTCACAGATCTGATGATCACAGAAATATGGATCTAAAAATAGGTACGCATTTAAATTATATTGATTAAAATGCTTGTTTGAATGTTTGATTATTTGCATGTTTTGAAATTGCTTGTTGTTTGAATTTAAAATTTTGATTTTCAAAATAAATAATATTTTAATATTAAAATATTAATATTAAAGTGTTATTATATTTAATATTATTTCAGATAAAATATAAATTAGATTATAGGATATATATATATATTAAATAAAATAAGAAAAATAAGTTACATGATTTAAGGGACCCATGTCGACATGACCCTACCCCCCATGTCGACATCCCTTCAGAAATTTGAAATTCAAATTTGAATTCAAAACTTTGAATTTCTCTCCGCCTTTTCACCAACTCCAAAGCTCTGAAAAGGTGTCCCTTGACCAGAGAACATGGCTCTTAGATATCTATTTATCTTCTTAACTTTATCCTATCATTTCACTTTCATTTCAAAATTCAAACTCTCTTTCAAACTCTCTTTCAAACTCTCAAGCTCTCTACTTTCTTCAAGCACTCCATCCACCATTAGACTGTCCACGGCCACCAAAGAGTTCCTCTATAATGATCCGGAAGCTATCAAGGCATACATAAGCTATGTAAACTTTGGAAAGGTCCAAACGGGAAAATTTGCTATCTTTAATGATTTTTCTTCTTATGAAATCAATGTTCTTTTTGGAGAAAATCAAATTCTTAGCTTAATTGATGATTCTCAAAATGATTTTGTTCGTTATCCGAATCTTGTCAAAATGTTTTGTGCAAATTTGAATTGTGGTTTTTACGAAGGAAATGAAGGGGAAGTGTGGAGTAGCGTTAAAGGAACGCGTATTATTTTAAATAGTGAGATTTTGGGTAACATTCTTGGTTGTAAGTATATGGGAATGAATCTTTTGGATTTTCAAATTGATGAACATGACCGCGAGACATTTCATCACATTTTTGAAGGAGATGATAACTTTGAGTTTATAAACCGAAATTTTCATCCTAGAGCTAGAATTGTAAACCTTCTTTTGTAACATACCATAACTCCAAGATCGGGAAATATCAATTACCTTACTTTAAAAGTTTGTAAGGCTCTTTTTCCTATTTTTGGGCACTATGACATTAATTGGGCGCAAGTGATTTTGGATGAACTTCGTCCTAAAATTTTTACTTTTGGTGAAAACACTTTATATCATGGGATTTATCTCACTCGGATTTTTAACTACTTTGGTGTTGATTATAAGAGGGAGGAGTTCGTTTCTAGAAAAGTGTTTAACCATGCTAACATCTCTCTCATGAAAATTCTGTTTGTGTTTCAACCATATGAAACACTTGCCGAAAAGGATGAGAGATTGGCTCTTGAAGAGATGGAAGAAGAAGAGGAGGAGGAGGAAGAAGGGGAGGAGATGGAAATTGAAAAAGAAGGAGAGGAGGAGAAAGTGACTTCATTAGAAAGCATCGAATACCCTATCACTCCTAACAATCCATCCAACAAAATGCTTCTCAAGAACCAAAAGGTTATCGTGGAAAATCAATGAATTCTCAAAAGATCCGTTAGTAAAAAGTTGGACAAGATTTCCACCAAAATGAAAAAGTTCTTTGGGAAAGTGAGTCGCAAGCTTGGATTATCATCGTCGTCGTCATCCTCTAAATAATACAGTTTTATTTCATGTTTTAGTAGTTTGTATCTCTCTTTAGTTAATGTTATGTATCGTTTATGTAATGTTAACTAAATTTATCAATGAAAATCTTTTATTTCTGTTTATTAGCTCTAAAATATATCTGGAATGCTTGTTATTATATTATATAAGTTTATATATAGACTTGTATATAATATAAAGAAACAAAGCAAATTGCCAAAATTAACAGGGGCATGTCGACATCCCCCTACCCACCATGTCGACATGTAACCGTCAGAAAATGGTTTTTGTTTTGAAATTGAAATTGACATAATTACCTTGTGTCTTTTTATTTCAAACGACTTTCTAACTCTTTAAATACCCGTTTCTTCAAGAAAAATGCATACTTTCAATTCTCTTTATTTTCTATTGAATTTCTTCATATTTTATCAAAAAATGGCCTCTTCTTTTCATAATCTAAGTGAGAATCTTGAAGAAACTCTCAAATCCTTTAAGAACATACTTACTTTTATCCTTCTTAATCAATGTCACATAGAATTAAGCCAAATGAAGATGATAAAGGAACAAGAAAGGCACTTCGATGCCATTTGATGGATGATCTCTGCCCTCAACGAAGAAGAACCTAAAGCGAATCCAGAAGGAACTCTGAACAAAGATAATGAAGAATAGGATGCTATAAAGGTAGATCTTATCTCCGGTGAAGAAGGATGGGTTCAAATTCCAAGAAATGTTTGATTTGACATATGTGGTTTGATTTACTTTGATTTGGTTTGAATTGTTTGGTTTGATGTGATTTTATTTGGTATGGTTTGGATCGATCTGAATATGGTATGTAATATATGATTGAACATGGTGTGGTTTGATAAGAACATGATGTATATATTGATTGATTATGTTTGAAATTTTCATATCTCTCACATTTACCTTACTATATTTTATTCATATTATTATCTACCTCATTTATATTCTGCTATTCTGTGTTATTATCCTATGCAATGCTATAGTATAAGATTTAGGGGGAATTATGCAGTTTAGGATTAGTTTTTGTTGATGACAAAAGGGGAGAATTATAAAATAGGTTAGTTGGGCTTTGATTAAGGGGGAGTCGAGTAGAATCAGAGTATGATGGAGCATATTTTATAAACATAGGTTGTCGTCATCAAAAATGGGAGATTGTTAGTTCCTGAGATAATGGTTTTGATGAAAACAACCTAGGACTTGTTATAAAATATAAATACTAATATTCTTGTCTAGATTTATATGTATATGCAGGATATATATATATATATATATATATGTATATGCAAGATATATATATATATATATATATATATATATATATATATATATGCAGGTGCTGAGAATGAAGACTGTACAGTATAAAGATTCAAGACCGAGTATAGAGATTCAAGACTACGAATTCAAGATTGAGGAAATCAAGACTGAACACTCATGAGTATCAAGAGTTCAAGATATCAAGATAAGCAATAGAGTCTAGATTTATGTTAAAACTTCATAATAGCACTAAAATATTTATTTGGATTTTCATTGTGGAATGGAATCCACCTTCTCGCTTTAATAGTGGGATGAAACCCACGACCTCTTTAGTGGGATGGTACCCACGACCTTCTCTAGTGGAATGGAATCCACAAAATTTTCAAAAAGATTTATTTTTTCAAAACTATCTTTTGAAAGTCATCTCTATCAATTTAAATATTTTAACCTTAATTCAAAAACTATTTTTAATCGTATTAATTTCAAAAACATCTCTTGTTTTTTAAACTATCTCTTGATTTTAATATTTTAGCTTTAATATATTTTAAAGAAATCTATACTTAGTTTTTAATATTACTTTTATATTATAGATTATATATTTTAAGATTACTTTCTAAAACTCTTTTATAAGTTTAAACTATATTCAAAATGGTTTACAAAGTTTATAAATTGTTTTGACAAGTTTTAGAATAGAAATCACTTTAAAGCAAAATATATTTTCAAAAATAACATAGGCATGTCGACATCCCTCATCCCCCATGTCGACATGGTAGCCGTAGAATTCAATTTTCAAATTTTCAAAAGAAGCATCTATTCGTCATAACCTTTCACGAATGGACATGACCGTTGTTCTCCTATATATACTAGTTATTTTCAACGAATTTTAAGTTAGTTTTCCTTCATTTATTCACTCCTTCTCCACACAAATATTCTCTTATATTTCAAATGCTTTAACAAAACTCTGCCGAAATTCTAAGTGAATCAAACTCGATCATCTCTAATTTGATTCTCTGCCACTCTCTCTCAAAGATCTCAGTGCTATTCAGAGTTATAGGGTCATTTGTAATCAAAGAAGTGTATCGAGTCTCTCTCTATCAAAGTGTGATTGGAAACGGTGTGATTGTGGCCCGTAAATCAAATTGGTGTGATTGTAGCCCGTAAATCAATTAGGCGATCTTGTAGCTAGGTTAAATCAAGAGAGTTTGCCCTGGACTCGGAGACAGGAGGGTGTATCTTGTGGATTTGAAATTGAGGTTGTAATATCGACATTATATTTGAAAAGAAATCTACACAAGAAATTGTATGGGACTAGATGTAGGGTAACTCCGAACCAGTATAAAATTCCGGTGTATTTTTTCCTTTACTGCTTTTGTTTACTATTTGCATCTGTGTCCGGTTCTGTGATTTTTTCTGTGTTTGTGAATTGCATTTATTTTTTTTAATTTGAAAAGATTCATAAAATTAATTAAACACTATTCACCCCCCCTCTAGTGTTAATCCAGCCTTAAGATCCGTAATCTGCATTTCCAACAGGCGGAAGGTATAGGGTCAAAACCAAGGGTTCCGAAGGGGTTGAGGCTTTGCTTTGATTTTAAAGGAAAATGCGCCTACTTGCTTTCGACTAAGATGATTTCGACTTAGTTAGCTTTTGATTAGGTCAAACGGTTTAAAAGGAAATGGTTTTAATTGGGTCGCACCTTTGTTTTAAATGATTGCTTTCGACTAAGTCGAAGCCTTTAGCTGCTGCCTTTTTATCTTTCGACCAAGAGGGTTTCGAAGGGGTTGTTTTCTAAAAATTTGCCCACCTCTCCAAAGCTTTCGAAGGGATGGTTTCGACACCATCACTTCTTTACTTAGGAATGCTTTTGAAAGATAGGCTTTCAACTTTAACAGGATTATGATCCTTTTGCTCTACTTGAAGCCATAATCCAAATGGTTTCGACCAAAACGTTTTTCAAAGGGTTAAAAAAAGTAAGCTTTGAATGGTTTCGAAGGGTTTCCACATGTTTTAAATTGAACTCAAATGCTTTCGAAAGGTTTAGAATTGATGCTTTTGAAAGGTTTTAAAGAAAGGTTTTGAAGGGGTGGTTCCCCAATGGTTTCGAAGGAGTCGAAAGGTGTTGTTTTTCTGATAGTTTCAAAAGGGCTTAAGGAAAACGTTTTTCCAAGGATTTCGAAAAGCAATGTTTAAAGGTTTTAAAAGAAAGATGTCTAAGGTTTTAAAGTTTTCAAAAGGAAGGTTTTTCAGAAGTTTCAAAAGATTTTTGAGAATGGTTTCGAAAGGAAGGTTTTGGCCTTTCGGCCTAGATAAAAGGAAGGGTTTTACTTGGTTTTGAAAGGGGTAATTTTAATGGTTTCGGAAGTGGCACTTTCAATAGATTCGATAGGAGGACTTTCAAAGGTTAAATGTTTTCATAAACTAAGATTTGACTAAAGTATATATATAACATGGCAAGGTGATTTTGAGTAAAGCATAGAGATTATATATTTTCCTTGTTGAGTTTGATTTAAAAGGTTTTAAATCATTTTGAAAAGGTTTTCAAGGAAAATTTTGAAAAGATATCCCTAAGTAAAATGACTCAGATATTAGAATACCAGATGGGACTGGTATGGGGTCACGCCCTATACATTAGCTATTAGCCCCAGCTAATTTTGTCCAAAATTCCAGTGTGTAGGGATTTGTCACAGGTAAGACTCAAATTATGGATACACACAAAAAGGAAGATATGTTTTTATACAGATAGGTTATTGGTGAGCCTGCAAAACCATTAGGATTAGGTAACCCTGGAAGATGATAAGTTAAGGACAGACCGTCCGGAAGAGAAGAATTCAACAGATAGTCAAGGACAGAACATCCAGAAGAAGAGGAGTGTCTAACAGATGTTAGATAAATATTGATATGTGTTCTGGTAAGCCCGAGTCAGCCAATGGTTAATAGTTACCCAAACAAAACTAAAGTGCATGAACAGATAGTTCATTTATTACCTGATATATATATATATATATATATATATGCATATTTACATAATGATGCTTTACAGATTTTAACCAGTTTTGGTTGCAAGAAAAGATTTGCAAAAAGATATGTTTTAAAGGAATGTTTGTGAGTGGAAACCCGCTCCACTAAGCGGTGTGGTCTCACTTAACGTGAAATAACATAGATGAACAGTATTATTCACACCAGGCTTTATGTATGACTCAAAGTTTTTGTTTCCCCTTAAACTCTCAGGTGCTCAAAATTTATTTGAGTAGGCTAAGGTTTGAGGTTTTCAGGTTTTCATAGTTTTGGCGAATAAATCTTCCGGAAAGGAGCAGGTGGCTGACGGATAGCTAATTTAGGAACTACAGATTATTTTGTTTTGATTCCGCTATGTATTAAGTCAGATATAACTATATTGCTTTGATCATCCAAGGGGGCATTGTCATATGTCGCTCTTGGTGTATTATTGTAAATTATATTCGATCATGGCATGGGAAACGTTTTGGGATTTTGTAACTTAGATATGATATTGTTTTGAAATGTAATCAGCAAACATTGTTTTTTTGAAATCTATGATTTTGTTCATATTCAAGTGCTTATGATCTCATGGATACCATTAGCATTGCCGTATTTTTGTCATCAGAAGTTAATACTATAGATGACTACAACATCTGTAGCGCTTAGTTTTTGACCTCTAGATACGAGATGTTACAACTTGCTATCATAGCATAGGTTTATGAAATTTTTTAACTAAAAATGGTTTTGAAAACAAAATCCTAAGGAATTAGAGTAAGATTGGGGTATGGGGTAACGCTATAGTAACGTACTTGTTTTTGCTATATATAAGTATACGCTTTTATCTCTAGTCTCCTATCTTTGTTAGGTTATTCTTCTGTATCTCATGAGATTTGAATAAAGATATGGAAGGTAGAAGAGGAAGAGTTAACCCAGGAGGGGAAGGCAGCGATAGGAATGCCAGGCTTAATGCGAGGAGAGGTCAAGGCCAGACACAAGCAGAGAATGTGGGTGCTGGAGTCCTGCGGGTTGGAATGGAAGCTATGTATCAGTTCTTCATGAACATGGTGCAAGTGGGTGTTGCTGTTGGAGTAGTGGGAGGAGGAGTTCCGGAAGTTCCAGTTGTCCATGACTATGCTAAGTTGAGTGGAGATTACACTAAGCTCAGAGAGAAGCCATTTATTGGTACCAAGGATGCTATCAAGGTAAAGAACTGGTTGTTACACTGCGAAATGATTTTTGCAGACTTGAGGCTCAATGATGAGCAGAAGAGGAGGTTGGAATCTAGACAGCTTCAGGGAGCTGCTTTATTTTGGTGGAATATTGTGACTGTGGCAATGGATGAGGAGACCATGACATGGGAAGAGTTCAAGAGGAGTTTTCAGGATAGGTTCATGTCGGTGATGGCGCGGTCTGTTTTGATTAGGAAGTTTGCTGAACTAGAACAGGGAGAGATGACTGTTCTGGAGTACGCTAGTATGTTCGAGAGGTTAGCTTGATATGGTTATGCTGATATTGATACAGTAATGAAGAGGAACGAGAATTTTATCAAGGGATTGAAGCTTGGGTTGGCCAGGGCTACTTTACCGCATATCAGAGATCTTTATGATGTGGTTGTGGAGATGGCTTTGAAGCACAGAGATGCTTGCTTGTCAGGAGAAGAATAAAGTGAAAGAACTCCAGGTGAGGCAAGGTCAAAAGAAGAAGTTCTTTCATAAGAAGAGTGCTCAGAAGGGTGGAGCAGTTAAGAGAGGAAAGTCTGAGATTGTCTTTTTTAAGTTCGATAAGAAGGGCTATTTTTCCAATGAGTGTCGTTTTGGGAAGGCTAAGGAAGTGATCGGGAAGAAGAATGTTAGGTGCTTCAACTGCAATCAGATAGGCCATTACAAGAACCAGTGCAAGGAGCCCACAAAGGATGGAAAGGGAAAGGTGTATGCATTGGAGCCTGCTGCTTCTAAGTCGAAAGCTCAGGAAAAAGGAAAGGGAGTTTTGGGAGGTATGCTTCGAATCTATGTTATGTCTGTTAGCATTCTATTTGATACTGGTGCATCGCATTCTTTTATATCTAGATGTTTGATAGATAAGCTTAACCTAGAACCCACATATTTTTTTACTTCCTTACGGATTGCGAATCCAATAGGAGGGTATGCAATTCTAAGGTTGAGATGTGATCAGTTAGAGTTTGACCTGTTAGGTCACACTTTTGTTTGCAGTTTGCATGTGTTTGATTTTGTAGGGCTCAATATTATTCTTGGGATGGATTGGTTAAGTGAGTACGTTGCTAGGATATTTTGCCAGGATAGGAAAATATCTCTTAGACACCCTGATTGTACTGATCGGATTGTTCATACCATAGAAAGTTCTAGCGGTGAGATATATGCTTTGTTGGGTGTTATGGAATTGGATGATGAGATGAATTGAGTTTTCATGGTTAGAGAATTCATAGATGTTTTTGAGCCTGTAGTTGGATTACTGCCAAAATGAGCCATTGAGTTTCGGATAGATTTAGTTTCGGCAGCAGAACCAGTGAGTATACCGCCAAGAAGAATGACCCCTTCAAAGATGAGGGAGTTGAAGGTGCGGTTGGTGGATTTGGAAGGCTAGAGTTTTATCAGGCCGAGTAGTTTGCCTTGGAGTGCAGCAGCAGTGTTTGCTAAGAACCCAGACAGATTGTTGAGGCGATGTATCTATTACCGTAAGTCGAATGAGAAGACGATAAAGAATCGATATCCATTGCCAAGAATTGACGATTTGTTCGACCAGTTGAGTGTAACCAAGGTATTTTCTCAGTTAGATTTGGCAACAGGTTTCCGTTAGCCTAGGGTAGCAGAGGATAGTGTACCTTTGATGGCTTTTAGGACTAGATATGGATCGTATGAATGGTTAGTTATGTCGTTCAGACTGACTAATGCTCTAGCTTTCTTCGTGGATTTGAAGAACCGATTTTTCCGAGAGCACTTGGATAGGTTCGTATTGGTTTTCAGAGATGATATCTTGACTTACTCCAAGGATGAAAGAGAGCATGAAGTTCATCTCAGAGTGGTGCTTGAGAAGATGAGGCAGCATCATGTGAAGGCAAAGTTTTCGAAGTGTCATTTTTGGAAGAAGGAAGTGAATTTTCTTGGTCATGTAGTCTCAGAGAGAGGGTTGTCAATAGATCCGACTAAGATTGAAGCAGTAAGTAGTTGGAGGGGACCCGAGACAGTAACCGAGATAAAGAGTTTCCTAGTGTTGGGTAATTATTATCGAAGATTCATTAAAGATTTTTCGTGGATAGCAGCACCGATGACCAAGCTAACGAGGAAGGATGTGAAGTTTGTGTGGACCGATAAGTGTGAGGAAGCATTCCATAGTTTGAAGCACTTATTGACCCATGCACCTGTGTTGGTTATTCCGGAAGGGAATCAGGGTTTGGTGGTTTTACCGATGCGTGTGGAACAAGATTAGGAGTTGTGATGATGTAGAGAGGTAAAGTGATTGCATATGCTTCTAGATAGCATACTGCATGAGGTCAGATATCCAATGCATGATTTGGAGTTGGCTGTACTGAGTTTTGCTTTGAAGGTGTGGAGACATTACCTTTTGGGAGAGAGGTTTGAATTATATACAGATCATAAGTCACTGAAGTATTTGTTCTCTCAAAAGAAGCTAAACATGATACAACAGAGGTGGTTAAAGTTTATTGCCGCTTATGATTTTGGGATTGAGTACACATTGGGAAAAGGCAACAAGGTTGCAGATGCACTTAGCAGGAGATAATAGAATGCAGTGTTAGATATGACTGCTGAGTGGAAAGATTTGGAAGCATTGGCAGATTGCAGGGTACAATGGAGATCTGAGGCTGGGTCTAGCGGAGATACCATAGCGTTATCTTGTTTGGAAGTTCAACTAGTGAAGGTCAAAAGGATTGCTTCTAAGCAGGAAGAGAATCCGGTGTTAGCTAAACGGATCAGGAAGTTAAGAGAAGGAACCGAGAGCGATGACTTGAAAGATTTCAGTCTTGATCATAATGGGTGGCTGAGAAAGAAAGAAAGATTATGTGTTCCGAGTGTAGGAAAAATAAGAAAGGAAGTCTTTGAAGAATGCCATCGTTCGAAGTTCTCTATTCATCCGGGAGGAACTAAGATGTATCAGGATATGAAGAGGAGTTTCTTCTAGGAAGATATGAAGTAGGATATTGGCTTATGTGTAAAGTAGTGCTTCAATTGGCAGTAGGAAAAGGCCAAACGCCAAAAGCCAAGTGGGTTGCTTCAGCCGTTAGATATTCCAGTATGGAAGTGGGATTATATTTCTATGGACTTCATTGACGGGTTGCCAAGGTCAAATAGAGGAAATGAAAGTATATGGGTCATAGTGGATAGATTGACCAAGAGAGCCCATTTCATTCAAGTTAAGTCAACTGGGACGGCACCTGTTTTAGCGAAGTTGTTCATGAAGAATGTAGTTAAACTTCATGGAGTTCCTAGCAGTATAGTTAGTGATAGAGATTCCTTGTTCACTAGCGAGTTTTGGAAGAGTCTGTAGGAATTTTCGGGAACCAAGATCAGGATGAATACTGCTTACCATCCGCAGACAGATGGGCAAATGGAAAGAGTTAACAAAATCTTGTAGGATTTGTTAAGAGCTTGTGTTCTAGATTTTGAGGGATCATGGGAAGACCATCTGCATCTAGCCGAGGTTTTTTATAACAACACTTATCAGAATAGTATTAGGATGGCATTGTTTGAAGCTTTGTATGGAAGGTCATGCAAATCTCCTTTTGTTGGTTGGAGACCGAGGATAGGTTGGTTCTTGGTCCAGATTCGGTTAGAGAAGCTGTAGAGAAGATTGAGGTCATTTGGGCAAGAATGAAGGAGGCTCAGTCTAAGCAGAAGAGTTATGCAAATAAAAGATGGAAAGACTTAGAGTTCTTAGTTGGAGATTGGTTTTTTATTAAGGTTTCACCGATTAAAGTTGTTATCAGTTTCAGAAGATCAGGAAAGTTGGTACCGAGATTCATTGGACCTTTTCCTATCATTGAGAGGATCGGTAAACTCGCATATAGAATTGAGTTACCAAGCAGTTTGGCAGGAGTCCACGATGTTTTTCATATTTCTCATCTCAAAAAGTGTTTAGAGACCCGGAAACTGCTATTGCACCAACTGTGCTAGATGACTTAGTAGTGGAACCAGACTTGACCATAGTTAGAAAACCAGTTGGTATAGTTGCGAGAGATGAGAAGAGGCTTAGAACCAAGACTCAGATTAGTAAAGATCCAGTGGAGTGACGATGATAGGGACTATACTTGGGAAGTTGAGAGCAGGATTAGATATTCTTATTCTGACTTGTTTGATGGTAAGTTTTACCTTCTTGTTTGATTGTTGTGTACCTTATTGTAATTTCGAAGACGAAATTCTTCAAGGAGGGGACACCTCATATTTTTGATAATATTATTTATGAAATTTAATTAAATAAATTAAATAAAATAATGTGTTGATTAAGAGATTGAGATTTGATTTAATTAAGGGGTAGTCATGCCATTTAAACTAATGAACTAAAGAAGAGTTAATATGAAATAGGAGGAGGGATAAAATGGGAAAGAGGCTATTTCTACATCTATTCCCTTAGGACTCTACATGTTCATTTTCATTTCTCAAATTTTTTGAGAACATAAGGTCGGCCACCATTAACAAGGGAAAGAGAAAGAAGGATAAAAGGGGGAGCTTAATTAACACAAAATTCATTCAAACCTCATATCTTTAATCTCTAAAGCTAAGGTGAATAATGTTTTCATCTCTAACTTGTTTTGTTTTCAGTTTTTAGGTGATTCTGAAATATTTTGTAATGTTTTGCCATGTTTTTAAATGATTGAATGATTATATATACTTGTTGAAGATTTATACATGTTCATATTGATTTTATGATATGTTTTAAGATAAAAACTCTATTAAATGACATCTAAATGCCTTGTGAATTTTATGTAGATCAGAAATAATATTTTGGAGATGGGTTTCAAGTTTCAGAATTTTTGGAATTTATGTGGATTTAATATGAATTTTCTAGTGAAGAAAATATTATTTTGGGTTATTAATTATTTACGAGTAAATAATAAAAGTTTAGGGTCTAAAATTTTTATATGTTAGAAAACATATTAAAAGAGATTTCTGGAATTTTTCCATACTTCTCCTAAGTGTTTTGATGGATGTATAAATATATTTAAGGCATGAGACTTAAATGCTTTATATGTTTTAAAAGGAAAAGGGGCTCTTTGCAAATAACTCAAATTTGTTATTTCTAGAAATTGGCAGCGCTTTTGAAAAAGTAAAATGGTAACCAATCAGATTTAGACAAACAAGGCAGGTTAGGTACAAAAGAAATAGTTTAAAAGGAAAAATAAATAGGATTTTAACCGTTCGATGCTTTCAGCACCAGGTTCCGCCTCCATGCCTTCGCCTCCGACATAGTCGAAACCAATGCACATGGTATCAGACAACTAGTATGTAGTGAATTGGACATAGGCGGAAGGTATAGGGTCGAAACCAGGGGTTCCAAAGGGGTTGAGGCTTTGCTTTGATTTTAAAGGAAAATGCGCCTGCTTGCTTTCGACTAAGATCCTTTCGACTTAGTTATCTTTTGACTATGTCAAATGGTTTAAAAGGAAATGGTTTCGATTGGGTTGCGCCTTTGTTTTAAATGATTACTTTCGACTAAGTCGAAGCCTTTAGCTGTCGCATTTTTACCTTTCAACTCAGAGGGTTTCGAAGGGGTTACTTGTTTTCTAAAAAATTTCCCACCTCACTTCTTTACTTAGGAATGCTTTCGAAAGATTGGCTTTCGACTATAATGGGCTTATGATCCTTTTGCTCTACTTGAAGGCATAATCCAAATGATTTCGACCAAAACATTTCTCAAAGGGTTTCGAAGAAGTAAACTTTAAATGGTTTCAAAAGGTTCCCACATGTTTTAAATTGAATCCAAATGCTTTCGAAAGGTTTAGAATTGATGCTTTCGAAAGATTTCAAAGAAAGCTTTCGAAGAGGTGGTTCCCAATGGTTTTGAAGGTGTCGAAAGGTGTTGTTTTCTGATTATTTCGAAAGGGTTAAAGGAAAAGGTTTTTTCAAGGATTTCGAAAGGCAATGTTTAAAAGTTTTAAAAGGAAGATATCTAAGGTTTTAAAGCTTTGGAAAGGAAGGTTTTTAAGAAGTTTCAAAAGGGTTTTGAGAATGGTTTCGAAAGGAAGGTTTTGGCCTTTCGGCCTAGATAAAAGAAAGGGTTTTACTTGGTTTCGAAAGAGGTACTTTCAATGGTTTCGAAAGGGGTACTTTCAATAGATTCGAAAGGGGGACTTTCAAAGCTTAAATGTTTTCAGCAACTAAGATTTGAGTAAAGTATAGATAACATAACAAGGTGATTTTGAATAAAGCATAGAGATTATATATTTTCCTTGTTGAGTTTGATTTAAAAGGTTTTAAATCATTTTGAAAAGGTTTCCAAGGAAAATTTTGGGAAGATATCCCTAAGTAAAATGACTCAAATATTAGAATCCCAGATGGGACTGGTATTGGGTTGCGCCCTATACATAGCTATTAGCCCTAGCTAATTTTGTTCAAAATTCCAGTGTGTAAGGCTTTGTCACAGATAAGACTAAAATTATGGATACACACCGAAAGGAATATAGGTTTGTATACAGATATGTTTTCAGTGAGCCCACAAAACCTTTAGGATCAGGTGACCCTGGAATATGATAAGTTAAGGACAGACCGTCCAGAAGAGAAAAATTTAACAGATAGTTAAGGACAGAAAGTCCAGAAGAAGAGGAGTGTCTAACAGATGTTAGATAAATTTTGATATGTTCTTTGGTAGGCCCGAGTCAGCCAATGGCTAATTGCAACGATCCGCTATTTCGAACCATTCAAATCGACAATAATCCACACATATCAGACTTGAATTGTTCTAAATAACAGATTGTTAATATATGTATTTGGCATAACTTAGCATATATAGTAAATAAATCAATCATAAACACAGAGTTACAACCAAAGCACTGGAAAGATAAATAGTAGTTCATAAATCTACTATAGAAATAACATAGTCATAAATAGAATACATCAGAAAACCAAGTACACAGAAGTCTCTAGTACAAAGCAAATGACAAGTTTGAACATACAACTGGAAATAACAGAAATAAACTAAAGGCTGAAATAGATAAGCTAGATCTTCCAACGAACTCCAGCTCTAAAGGATGAATCTCAACTGTGACACTCAAGCTGACTCGAGCGTAAAGCAAAACAAAACACTCGAATTAGGATTAACATTCCTATGTAGATAAATCAAGTTCAAGTGAAATGTCAAGTAAATGCAATATAACTTAAAGGGATGTTGGGATTTCATCCTTTTAAGGATCTGATAAACTATCTACATACATAGTACAATACGCTACATATATAATGTCTACAGTAAAGTAAAATATTAAATAGCGTTAAGGCGTTACCCATATCCCTCTTAACACATTTTATATAATGTCGTAGTTTATACAGATACTGTAAACTCCACTCGCAAGTTAGCTATCAGGGAGCACTCCATAGGTACGACACAAAACGAACCTGTACAAGGCGCTATAGGGCATGTGACAAGGCATGTGAGGCAATGCTAGGGTAGATATACCGTTTGCGTATCCGGATTGGTGGTAACGCATAGCATCTACTACCGCCCACCTCGAGACACACTCCCAAATCAAAGGTGTGCACACCAAAATCAAATCAAAACGCAATAGATATGGTTTCGAAGAAATGTGTCCGATAGGAGGAATGACCTCACTTGGCCCGGCATGGCTCCTGTTTTAGCCACATCAAGCTAACTCATGGGAGTCAGGGCTATGTAAATACCATATAGAACCGTCATCAACCATCCTACTTCATTCTGGAATCTCCACTACGTACACAGTTGTTAAAGTGGGTTTCGGTATTGGCAGAGAGTATGACAATATCCGATCCCGGTCTCTTTAACAACCAAACGCTTATTTCACACCGTGGTCATTTATAAAATTACTTTATAAATATTTAAATAAAATCGCAAATACAAATTTAAGTCAAACGAATATTCAATGTTAATTCTATTTATATTTTAAGGTATTCATTAAATCACCTTTATTGAAACAAGTTATAAATCATTTCCAAAATCATTAAGTTCTGAATAAATCTTTATTTAAATCAAATTAATAACCAGTTTAAGTTACTAGTCAAATTCCAATATACCTTTCCAACCTTTTTATTTATTTAAGTTATAGAAAATCTATTTAAATATAAATTAAATGAACCTTTTAAAAAATATTATATATTAAATAAAACTACTTTTATATAATTTAAATAAATTAAATTTGTTATTTGCTTACTTAATATTCTTATTCTATATATTTTAGAAAATAAAACTATGAGTAAACTTTACAAATTACCTATTTTATTTAAACTCATACTTTTATATCCCAAAATCAACATTTAAGGTTATAAAAAAATTTCTTTCAAAAATGAAATATACTACTTATTGCATTTCAAAATCAAACTCATATACTTTCAATATTTGGAAATCATTTTTCAAAAGTAGACCAACGGTGTCCGTATATAATTTTCTATCCTATGGTCAAGTAATACGGATATTGGTTATTTCAATCTGTAATAGTTTAAATTTACGGGTTTATATTATTAAACCCGCAATCCCAAAATTTCAATAATAGCTGAAAATCGTTTGGGTTTATCATTTCAACCCATAATGAAGTTCTTATATTCTAAGATCCATTTGGGTATGTATCATTTCAACCCGTAGTGATTTCTAGAACTAAGGAAACTTGCAGAGTGAGAATAATAAATAGCATAGCATAATATAACAATTTCTGGCGAAATAAATTAAAATATAACAGTGTCAATTTTCAAAAGTAATAAAATTAACTTATCATATTTAGCAGTTAATAGCTAGCAATTCAGTTTTAATAGTACATTTAAATTGACATTTCTTATGAAATCAATTTAATGAGCATAAGAATATTAATCGTGAGTGATTGCTCACCTTTCGAGGCTAGAGAACGATGGAATTGAAGCAACTGATCCGGATACGGCACGATATCAATTAGCTGCGACAAGCACGAAACAGATTTTAGCACGATGATTTTGTTGTAAACAAATATATATACAAAACGATATATACACATTTTCGAAGAACAAATATGTATGTAACACACATAAATCTGTCGACCATCTCAGAGGTGACGTAACTATCTTATTAACAATGCGTATGGGAATTATATGAGACACGTGTAGGCTCAAATAGAATAAGAACCTTCTCTACCATAAAACCTATACGTATGTTTCATATACATTAGCCATACCATAAGCTTGAGTTCGAAACAAATGAATTTCTGTCAACACTAAAAACATGTGCCATATATATATATATATATATATATATATATATATATATATATATATATATATATATATATACCATATATAGGCTAAGATTGAACGGTAGGATACGCGTACTACAGCAAGATGATGTGCACGGTTTATATATCTCAACATACATATACAAGGTTATTTGACAGGAAATACACGAGCTCTGCCTATTTCACACACATACATAACTCGGTTACTCCACACAACGTATACGCATGCCCAGCATTTGGCAAATATGAACGAACAAGCGAATAAGAGCATAGATACGAATGAGCACATAGATATGCGATCAACAGAGGCCAAACTCACAGCAGCCAAAATGAGCAATGCATATATAACAGCCGATACATAAAATATAAAGTAAATGAAACATAACAGAGGGCGACGAACTATGTATATATATATATTCTTGCACAGCAGCTTGCCCACGCGTACACTAACATAGGCAAAGATGAATTTCTGATTGAATTGAATGAAAAAGATTTTATTGAATGAATATTGATTGAGTATTTTTACAGAGAAGCAGAGAAAAATTAATTGTTACATTTACAATACACAATGATGAATATATACAGAGTTTATGCCTTTTGGGCTGAGTACTTTCAAGGCCTGGTCTGCTATCTCTTTAGTAATTATTTCAGCCGTTCAGATTTGTACAAAGGGCTGTGATTGCTCTTGAGTGATGTGGCAATATATGCTTGCTTCGATACTTTATATCTCACGTTCATTTCACTTCTCTTAACTCTCCCCCTCAAACCGATCTAGGGTTATGGAGAAAACTGCGATATCTTCAAATCTTCCAAAATTAGCAAGGAAATCCTCAGATCTGAGTAATCTTGTTAGAGTAGATGCTCATGAGTACGCAAAATCCATAGATCTGGTATTTGTTCTTCAGATCTGTCGACTTCAAATCTTACTATCAGATTTGAGGTTAGTTTGAGACCTATGGTTGATTTTATCACAAAAGAGCCTCCAATCTTCATTATTTCCCTGAGAGTGGAGACTTGAGAGGGTTCCATGATGAGCTTGAGTACTGCGACAGTGAACGATGGATACATGAGAATTTGGAGGCATGACAGCAGAATACATGAGTTTGAGATGGTTCCATGAAGATGATGCTTTGAATACATGACAGCAGAAGCAACATTGACAAGAGTCTGGAGGCATGTCAGCTGGAATTCAAGTTGTTCCCTTTTCTCTCTTGAATCTTCAGTTCTGACCTTAGTCTGGTAAAGTTTTTACTTGATAAGGCTTTAGTTAAGATATCTGCACGCTGGTAGGCTGAAGGTACATGATTTATTTGTAACCTTTCCTTTAATACTTGCTTACGTACAAAGTATAAGTCGATTTCTATATGCTTGGTTCTCGCGTGTAGTATAGGATTTGCAGTGAGTGATACGATACTTAGATTGTCACACCATATGATCGGTTTGATATTTGTGTCGACTTTTAGTTAACTCAGTATTGACTGTATCCACATAATTTCTGCAGTTGCGGATGCAACGCTTCTATATTTATCCTCTGTGCTGGATCTAGACAATGTGGGTTGTTTCTTTGAACACCATGATATTAGATTATTTCTCATGTAAATACAGAAACCTGTTGTTGATCTTCTATCATCTGGATCACTTGCCCAGTCTGCATCTGCATAGGTTGTTATGTTGAGAGTGTTGCATGCTTTTAATGTTAAACCATAATTGACTGTCCCTTTGAGGTATCTCAGAATTCTCTTGACTGCCTTCCAGTGCTCATCAAGGGGATTCTGCATAAATTGGCACACTTTATTAACACTAAAAGAAATATCTGGTCTTGTTATAGTTATATATTGCAGTGCACCAACAATGCTTCTATACTGTTTATCATTCAGTATAGGTTCTCCTCTGTTTTTGGAGAAATGTTGATTGGTAATCATAGGTGTAGGCAGATGGTTAGCATCATTCATCTTTGCTTTAACTAGAAGATCTATAATGTATTTCCTTTGACTCAGAAAAATTTCTAAGTCTGATCTTATTACTTCAATACCCAGGAAATAATTCAGATCTCCTAGGTCTTTGATTGAAAATTGTTTATCCAGATATTGGATAATGTTGCTAACCTCTGCTTCATCATTGCCTGTAACAATTAGATCATCAACTTAAACTAGAATGTAAACAGTGATATCAGTACTTCTTTTAACAAAAAGAGAATTATTTGATCTGGTAGGTTGAAAATTCAATTTAGACAAAGTGATTTTCAACTTGTCAGACCATACTCTGGGTGCCTGCTTTAGACCATATATGGCCTTGTTTAACCTGCACACATAGTTTTTATCTTGCTCATATCCTAGAGGTTGCTCCATGTAAACTTCTTCACTTAGATCACCGTTTAAAAAGGCTTTATTAACATCAAGTTGTCTTATTCTCCAGTGTTTATGTAAAGCCAGTGTAAGTATGATCCTAATTGTGGTTGGCTTTACTACTGGAGAAAATGTTTCATTAAAGTCAAACCCTTGTTGTTGAGTATAGCCTTTTGCTACAAGTCTGGCCTTGTATTTTGAGATGGATCCATCTGGATTCCTTTTAAGTCTATAGGTCCATTTGCAACCCACTATGTTTTTATTTTCTGGTGGTGGAACAAGGCTCCATGTCTTGTTTCTCATTAGTGCACTATATTCATTATCCATGGCAGCTTTCCAGTTTTTGTCTTTAGTTGCTTGATTGAATGTAACTGGTTCTTCTGATGCTGTAGACATAGTAGTGACAGTGTATGCTTTAGGTTTGAATATTCCACTCTTTGCCCTGGTAATCATATGATGTCCACCTCTGATCTGTGGTTCAGGCTCAGTACTTCTATCTACAATATTATCTGATTCTTGTTGCTGATCGATATTTTGTGTTTGACTTGATGCAGTATTGGGAGACTGAGCTGCTGATTCAGGGAACTCTGCCTGACTTGGTTCAGTGAACAGAGTGTGTTGTGGAGCAGAGTTATCTGAATTTGCTTCAGTTCCTTCACTTGCATCAGAATGTTGACTCCTGTCACTTGAGCATAAAGGTATTGGAGGTAGTGATACTCTGGGATTATAAACTTTCTTGGTTGTCTTTATACTTGCATCAGAATGAGGAAACACACATTCATTAAATACAACATGTCTGTTAATGTATATTTTTCCATTACTGTCAAGACACTTATATCCCTTTTGTTTTGTGGCATACCCTAAGAAGGTACAAGGTGTAGACCTGAAATTTAGTTTATGAGAGTTGTATGGTCTAGTATAGGGAAAGCATAGACACCCAAATGCCTTTAAATTTTGATAGTCTGGCTTTGTATTAAATAATACTTCTATTGGTGTTTTACCCTTCAATACTTCAGTTGGTAATCTATTAATTAGATACACTGCAGTATTGAAGGAGTCTGGCCAAAATTTTAGTGGCAAAGATGCCTGAGCTAGAAGAGTTAATCCAGACTCAACAGTATGTCTATGTTTTCTTTCTATTAGACCATTTTGCTCAGAAGTATAGGGGCAAGTCATTCTATGAATTATTCCTTTTTTGCTAAAGTAACTGGTGAGGGGTTTAAATTCACCACCTCCATCAGTCTGAACAATTTTAACTTGATGATTGACTTGCTTTTCTATTTGTGTAATAAAATTTATTACAGCATTATGAGCTTCAAATTTTGACCTTAGGAAATATATCCAAGTATATCTAGAATAAGCATCTATAAAAGAGATATAATAACTATAACCATAATCAGAATTGATAGGTGCTGGTCCCCAAAGATCAGTAGCTATCAATTCTAGTGGTTTTGTATATTCATTCAATGAGTTAGAGAAAGGAAGTTTGCGACTTTTACCCATTTGGCAGTAAGTACAAATATATGGTAAATTGATTTTTTCAACAGAGATTTTATTTTCTGCCAAGATTTTCTTTACAACATTAACATTGGGATGCCCTAACTTGAAGTGCCATACATCAAATTTGCTCAATCCATTATTGGATGGAACTGTTTCAGAAAAATTACAATATTTTTCAGAGTCTCTTGAGTCTACAGAATTAAATCTGTATAAACCTCTGACTGCTTCACCCTGCAAAAGAATTTCTCTAGTCAGTATGTCTCTAACTAAACAATATGTAGGATAAAGTTCGAAGCAAACATTGTTATCACTTGCAAATTGTGATACACTTATGAGATTCTTTTTAATTTGTGGAACTCTTAATAAATTATTGAGGTAAGGTTTTCTTCTACCTTTGATGCAAGCAATACCAGTGTGTGATATCTTTATAGACTCACCATTTCCCATATGAATAGAACTATTACCTTTGTACTCTTTATTGCCCAAGTTTAGATTATCCAAATTGTTAGTGATATGATTGGTTGCACCTGAGTCTGGATACCAGCTTTCATCAAATGTTTGGTCTGATCTGTTAGTGTCATTTTGATTGCTTGCTCTGTTGCTGCCTGTTTGATTACTAGTGTCTTGTTGTATGTGGGCCATGTTTGCACTGTAGTTTCCATTTCTTTGATTGTTTGAGTTCTGACCTGGAGTATAGTTCATGTTGAGTCTGAAGTAACACTTTGGAGCAGTGTGACCAATTTTCTCGCATATCTGACATTTTGGTCTGTTGTTGTTGTTATATCTTCTTCTGCCTCTGCCTCTACCAGGTGGGTTGCCTACTTACCTTTGTTATTGTTGTTATATTGATTCTTGCCTCTGTGACTAGCTGCATAATTGACTGTCATATCAGTATCAGTTGGTTTCTTGAATTCAAGTCTTCCTTCATGGGCAAGAAGTATAGCATGAACATCCTCTAGAGTTGGTGTTGTTCTTTGAGAGGATATAACAGCCACAACAGATTCATAATCATCACTTAGGCCACTTAATATGATTAATACTTGTTCAGATGCTGGTACTTTATGACCTGCTGCTTCAAGAAGGTCACATGTAGTTTTGATTTTTGCAAGATATTCACCCATTGTGATGTTTTCTTTTCTAATACTATGAAGTTGTCTTTTATGATGCATCACTTTAGTGGAAGATTGTGAATTAAAGATCCTTTCAACTGTTGTCCAAACACCATTTGCAGTTTTACTGCCAATTACCTATGGTAGCAATTTCACACTTATAGATGAAAGTAGCCAAGAACAGATTAGACTATCTTGTCTCTGATACTTTACAAATTCTGGGTTACTAACTGTTGTGTTTTCTGAACCAGTTATGAATCTTGGTGGAATTCTGATGGTGCCATTGAGGAAATATTCAAGCCCATATCCTCTGACGGCTGTCTCAACCTGGATTTTCCACAGAAGATAATTATCTTCTTCTAGATGAACTGTGACTAATTGACTCTGTGGGCTGACTATGGTTTTGATGAGATTCTCTGTGGCAGTTTGATCAAGTTCAGATGTTGTTGTTGTTGCTGAGCTGTTGGCCATGATGCAACATTAAAAGGTTGTAACTGATGGGGTATTGCAGTCTTGATTCAAGAACTACTACTTGTGGGTTAACAGAACAGAAAAGAAAGAAAAAGTACACAAGAACTGATATGAGAATTTTCAAAAACTCAGGTAAGTACAACTACTAACCCAGATGATTGAATTCAATGATGGATTTTTCTAGTATGGTACAGTTCCTTGATATTTTGATGGATTTTGTGATGATTTTCTTGTGAAGAATTATAAGCCTTTTTTCCTGTTTCCTTTTTTTAAAGAATGATGCAGCCAGTATCTCTGCTAGGCACGACACTTTCTTTCTTCTTGAATTAGAGCTTTGAGTTCTTTTAATCTCAGATGATGAAAATGTTTCTGATAAGATTCTGAAATTTTGAAGAAACACCAAATGATGAGTTTCTGATGGTATGAGACTGCAATCTTGCTATTAGGCTTTACAAAGGCTCCGATACCAAGATGAATTTCTGATTGAATTGAATGAAGAAGATTTTATTGAATGAATATTGATTGAGTATTTTTACAGAGAAGCAGAGAAAAATTAATTGTTACATTTACAATACACAATGCTGAATATATACAGAGTTTATGCCTTTTGGGCTGAGTACTTTCAAGGCCTGGTCTGCTATCTCTTTAGTAATTATTTCAGCCATTCAGATTTGTACAAAGGGCTGTGATTGTTCTTGAGTGATGTGGCAATATATGCTTGCTTCGATACTTTATATCTCACGTTCATTTCACTTCTCTTAACTGGCAATAGGAGGGATGGTCAGGCATTGGGTTTCGGGTGGGACGATGGTGCAAGGCAGAAGCGATCTATTTTGGGTTAGGTGATGGCGAAGGGTAGGGACCGGTCGGGGTAGGTGTGGTTGTGGCGGTGGTCATTTCCGCTCGGCGTGGGTGGCTCGGTTAGGTGGTCGAAGACATAAAACAGTAAGATAGCTTCTCTCCAATGGGGTTATCACAATTGAATATTGATGCAGCCCCGAATGAAGAAGTCATAGGTCGTGTACGACCTAACATGTTGATTGGTCGAGACCGACCTAAGAAGGAAGCCACCGAGTTAAGATTTGGTGAGAAATGGTTGGAAAATGAAGTTCTAGGTCGCAACCGACCTAACAAAGGCTTTAAGTCGTCTCAACGACTTAAGGAAGACCGGCAACGACCTAGTGGGAAGGTGCGAGTTAACGAGATACTGGAACGACTTACCGGGTTAACTTGTATACGACCTACCGAGTTACGAAATAAGAAAACAGAGCAAATTGGTGAAGTATTAGGTCGTGGACGACCTAATGAAGCAGGAGTTAAGTCGCTAAAGATTAAAGCGTGGGATCTTCCTCCGAGTTAATCTCTACCGTTGTTCTTGAGGTCGCTGGTATGGGATGCGCATGTTTTAAGTCGCGAAGCACGGGATGCCGTTGATGTGTCTGCCGAGTTAACCTCTGCCTTTGATTTCCTTTAAACGTGGATTTGGAATGCCGCTAATATTTTTAAGTCGCTGAAGCTTGTGGACGTTGATTCTTCTACCGAGTTAATCTCTGCCGTTGATGGAAGCTTGTGTCTTGTGTACATACTGTTAAGTCGTCAAGTCAGTGTTGTAACTGTTTGTTGTTAGGTCGCTGCCGACCTATGCTAAGTCGCATCTGTTCTAGGTCGCACCATTTTAGGTCGTAGGTCGCTCACGACCTAAGTACTTGTATTTTCTTTGACGTTTTTGTGTGTGTTGAGTTGTAACTGTTTGGCTTAAGTCGTGTACGACTTATGTTAGGTCATGACTGTTAGCTCGGAACCGACCTAGGAGATGTAAATTTTTGTTTTTTTTATGTGAGTTGTAAAACGCCTATAAATAGGCCGGGTCTCTCATTTGTAAAAGGTTGTTGAATATTGAATAAAATTCTCTTTTGATTGCTTTGTGCTTTCATTCAAATTGGTAGTTGAGTGTAATCTCCTATCTCCTCTTTCGGATAATCGAGTGCGCTCGATTCAACGATTGTAGAAGCCGATTCGCGGAATCAAGTGCGCTTGATCAACGCTTGAAGAATTGAAGATCTTTGAACCCGGTATCGTGCGCGATCAACGAGTTCGAGATAGCTAGAGTTCGGTATCTTCGGATCAACGAATTCGGGCATTCCAGTATTCTTCCAATCCACCGATTACTACATTCATCGTTTACATCGTTTTGATTAATCCGCTGCGTCAGTTTTGGTATCAGAGCTTGTTCTAGCCAATCATAGCTAGATCGAGACTTGGAGCCTATTCATTTAGAAGTTGAAGAGATTTGCCGAGATTGAAGGTTGCTTATCACGGCCGAGAGTAAGAGGATTTTGTTCGAAGATTGTTTGATCAAATTTGAATTGGAGACCGAAGCTTTGTCCATCGTGTTCATCGCGATTTGCTACAAAGTGGAAGTTTTCGATCCGTTTCATTTTGGATCAAAGTCCGAAAAGTGTTTGAATTTTGAAGTATTGAAGAAATTGTGAAGATTTCAATCATGCCACCAAGGAGAGCCAATCGACATCAAAACGTAGAAGCTTTGTATCGAAGAGAAGAGGCTGATGAGATGGAGCAAAGGATCAATGAAAACTTTAGTGAAAAGCTTAACGAAGGAATTGGCCGGTTAGAGAAGCTTATGACGGAGATGAATCAAAATCGGAGAAGGGTTTCACCAGAATCTAACCATGGGGGTAGTAGAGTCTCGCCACATTCCAATCGAGACAGAAGTGTTGAAAATGATCAAGGGCGTGGGAGGAACGTGAATGATCGTGAACGGAGGAATGTAGATAGAAGGGATGAGGGTGGTAGACGTGAAGGGAGTAGAGATGTTGGTGGTCAGAATCGACATCGTTATGCATCTGATTTTGAAGAGGAGTATGATGGTGGTAGTATTCAAGGAAGAGGTCAAGGAAGAAATTACTCTGAGTATGATCACAAGTGGGAATCGGGGATGAAGACAGAAATTCCTGAATTCAAGGGTGGTATGCAAGTGGAGGAGTTTCTAGATTGGGTAGCTAATGTTGAAGAGATTTTTGATTTCAAAGAAGTTCCAGAACAACGTAGAGTGAAGTTGGTTGCTACGAGGCTGAGGGGAAGAGCTTTGGCGTGGTGGCAGCAAACCAAGCTTACACGTGAACGTATGGGGAAGTCAAAAGTTGAATCTTGGGATAAGATGAAGAAGTTGATGAAAGCAACGTTCTTACCTTACAATTATCAATCTTTGATGTATCAACGTTTGCAGAACTTGAGGCAGGGCACTAAGACAGTTAATGACTATGCTGATGAATTCTATCAACTTATTGCGAGGAATGATATTATGGAAACGGAAGAGCAGCTGACATCTAGGTTCATTGGGGGATTGAGAATGCAGATTCAGGATATGGTTAACATGTTTGATCCTAGATCTGTGGCAGAAGCACATCAGAAAGCGTTGGCTTGGGAAAAGCAAGGGAGACGAGGAAGTGGTGTGTATACTAATTCTAACAATCAAGTGAAGGGTGTTGGAGGAAGTTCTAATGTTTCTAAACCTATCAGTAGACCAGTGGTGAAGGAGGTTGAGAAGGCAAGGGTTAACAATGGTTTCAAATGTTACAATTATCAGGAACTGGGTCATAAAAGCAGTGAGTGTCCAAAGCCAAAGAAGAGAACCATGATTGCAGAAGTTGACGATGAGGATGTTGATGGAGATTGTTCTAATCCAGCTGAGGAGGATGAGCAGGATATTGCGTCAGGAGACGAAGGTTGTAATCTAATGCTGAGGAGATCGTGTTTAACACCGAAGCAGGAGGAAGCTAGTTGGTTGAGAAGTAATATTTTTCAGTCAACATGTACTATTCTGGGGAAGGTGTGTAAGTTTGTGATTGACGTAGGAAGCTGTGATAATATTATTTCAACCGAGGCTGTGACAAAGTTGAAATTGAAGACAGAGAAACATCCGAGTCCATACAAGTTAGCATGGTTGAGAAAAGGAGGAGAAGTGAAAGTGGATAGACGAGTTCGTGTTCCATTCTCTATTGGGAAGAAATACAAAGACGAAATCTGGTGTGATGTAGTAGAGATGGATGTTTGCCACTTATTATTGGGAAGACCATGGCAGTATGATCGAGCAGTACAACATGACGGTCGGACCAATAGCTACAGTTTTATGTTTGAAGGCACGAAAATTATCTTAGTTCCAAAGAAGAAACCACAAGGAGAAAGTAAGTCAGAAGAAATTGAAGAGTTGAAAACTTTATTATCTTTGAAGGAATTTGTTAAGGAGGTTGAGAAAGAGCCTGAAGTATTTTTATTGATTGGGCGTGAGAGCAAAGAAGAGGTTGAAATTCCAGAAGAAGTTAAACCAGTTTTGAAAGAATTTGACGATGTATTCCCAGATGAGTTACCAAAGGAGTTACCGCCTTTGAGAGACATACAACATCAAATCGAACTTGTTCCGGGAGCAGTTTTGCCACACAGACCCCATTATCGAATGAGTCCGAAGGAACATGAAGAGTTGCGGAGGCAGGTAGAGGAATTGCTTGAACATGGGCGTGTGCAGGAGAGTTTAAGTCCTTGTGCTGTACCAGCTTTATTGGTACCCAAAAAGGATGGAACGTGGAGGATGTGCACCGACAGTAGAGCATTGAATAAGATCACAGTCAGATACAGATTTCCGATGCCAAGGCTAGATGATTTATTGGATCAAATCAGTGGGTCCGTAATCTTTTCTAAGATTGACTTGAAGAGCGGTTATCATCAGATTCGCATTAGACCAGGGGACGAATGGAAGACAGCATTCAAGACGAGGGAAGGCTTGTATGAATGGCTGGTAATGCCGTTTGGTCTATCGAATGCACCAAGTACATTCATGAGGGTGATGAACCAAATTTTCAGACCGTACATTGGGAAATTTGTGGTGGTTTACTTTGATGATATTCTGATCTACAGTGCTAGTACAGAAGAGCATGTTCAACGTTTGAAGAAAGTGTTAATTATTCTTCGAGAAGAACAATTCTATGCTGCTACGAAGAAATGTGTTTTTATGGCAAGAAGTGTTTTATTTTTGGGGTATGTTGTGTCGGAAGAAGGAATACAGGTTGACCAAAGTAAAATCGAAGCTATCAGAGATTGGCCGCCGCCCAAGACGATAACGGAAGTTCGTAGTTTTCACGGGTTGGCTTCATTTTATCGGAGGTTTATTCCACACTTTAGTAGTGTGATGGCACCTGTTACGGATTGCATGAAGGATAAACAGTTTGCATGGACGGAGGAAGCCGGGGTTGCTTTTGAGCGAATCAAAGAACTTTTGACGTCTGCACCAATTCTAATATTACCAGATTTTCAGTTAGTGTTTGAACTACACACTGATGCATCCAAGGTTGGGATTGGAGGAGTGTTGAGTCAGAAGGGACGTCCAATTGCATATTTCAATGAGAAGTTGTCAGGAGCGAAGATGAGATACAGTACATACGATGTGGAGTTTTATGCTGTTGTGCAAGCTATTAAACACTGGAGACATTATCTATTTCAGAAAGAGTTTGTCCTGTATACTGATCATGAAGCATTGAAGCATTTGCAAGGGCAAGATAAGATTTCAGCGAGACATGCATCGTGGATTGCATATCTACAACAGTTTACTTTCGTTGTGAAGCACAAATCAGGGGTGACGAATCGAGTGGCTGATGCTTTGAGTAGAAGGAGTCATTTGTTGACTACACTGAAAGTTGAGGTGACAGGGTTCGATATGTTGCCAGAATTAGTGGTCGATGATCCTTACTTTGCAAAGGTGGTTGATAAAGTCAAGGAGGGAAAGACGGATGAGTTTTTGATGGTGGATGGTTTTCTGTTCAAAGGAAATCGATTATGCATACCGGAGGGTAGTCTGAGAATGAAGATTATCAAAGAGTTGCACGACGAGGGACATGTTGGGAGAGACCGTACCTTACAGTTGATTTCACAGTCCTACTTTTGGCCATCAATGAGGAAAGAGGTGGAAAGGTTTGTGGAGCGTTGTCATATTTGTCAGGTTTCGAAAGGAACTGCGACTAATGCTGGTTTGTATATGCCGTTACCTGTACCAATTAAACCGTGGGTTGATGTGAGTATGGACTTCGTGTTGGGATTGCCAAGGACACAACGTGGTAACGATTCCATATATGTGGTGGTGGACAGATTTTCGAAGATGGCACATTTTATTGCTTGTAAGAAGACGACAGATGCTGTTCATGTTGCTCAGTTGTTTTTCAAGGAGATCTATCGACTTCATGGATTGCCAGAATCTATTGTGTCGGATAGAGATACTCGATTTCTGAGTCATTTTTGGTTAAGTTTGTGGAAGATGGTGGGAACGAAGTTGAATTTTAGCAGTACTTATCATCCGCAGACAGATGGACAGACTGAGGTGGTAAACAGATCATTGGGAAACTTGCTGAGGTGTCTTGTTCAAGATAATCTGAAGAGTTGGGATGTGAAGTTATGCCAGGCAGAATTTGCTCATAATCATGCGGTAAATCGAAGTACTCGGTTCAGTCCATTTCAGATAGTATATTCAAGTTTACCGAAGGGACCGTTGGATCTAACGGTAGTGCCACAATCAAAGAAGACAGTTAAGAAAGCTGCTGATTTTGTTGAGGGGCTGACGGAATGTCATAAAATCGTTCAAGAACGATTAGAGAAAGCAAATGAGAAGTATAAACAGTCTGCAGACTTGAAACGACGAAATGTTGAGTTTAATGAAGGGGATATGGTTTATGCAGTGTTAACAAAAGATCGTTTTCCAGTAGGCGCGTACAACAAGTTGAAAGCCAGGAAAATTGGTCCGGTGGAAGTTGTGAAACGAATTAATGAAAATGCTTACAAGTTGAAACTGCCAGATGATGTGTATACGTCTGACGTATTCAATGTCAAACATCTCGTACCATATCACGGGGATGGATTTGTTGTGGATGCAGAAAGTACAAATTCGAGGACGAATTTTTCTCAACCTGGGAAGGATGATGCAGCCCCGAATGAAGAAGTCATAGGTCGTGTACGACCTAACATGTTGATAGGTCGAGACCGACCTAAGAAGGAAGCCACCGAGTTAAGATTTGGTGAGAAATGGTTGGAAAATGAAGTTCTAGGTCGCAACCGACCTAACAAAGGCTTTAAGTCGTCTCAACGACTTAGGGAAGATCGGGAACGACCTAGTGGGAAGGTGCGAGTTAACGAGATACTGGAATGACTTACCGGGTTAACTTGTATACGACCTACCGAGTTACGAAATAAGAAAACAGAGCAAATTGGTGAAGTATTAGGTCGTGGACGACCTAATGAAGCAGGAGTTAAGTCGCTAAAGATTGAAGCGTGGGATCTTCCTCCGAGTTAATCTCTATCGTTGTTCTTTAGGTCGCTGATATGGGATGCGCATGTTTTAAGTCGCGAAGCACGGGATGCCGTTGATGTGTCTGCCGAGTTAACCTCTGCCTTTGATTTCCTTTAAACGTGGATTTGGAATGCCGCTAATATTTTTAAGTCGCTGAAGCTTGTGGACGTTGATTCTTCTACCGAGTTAATCTCTGCCATTGATGGAAGCTTGTGTCTTGTGTACATACTGTTAAGTCGTCAAGTCAGTGTTGTAACTGTTTGTTGTTAGGTCGCTGCCGACCTATGCTAAGTCGCGTCTGTTCTAGGGCGCACCATTTTAGGTCGTAGGTTGCTCACGACCTAAGTACTTGTATTTTCTTTGACGTTTTTGTGTGTGTTGAGTTGTAACTGTTTGGCTTAAGTCGTGTACGACTTATGTTAGGTCGTGACTGTTAGCTCGGAACTGACCTAGGAGATGTAAATTTTTGTTGTTTTTTTGTGTGAGTTGTAAAACGCCTATAAATAGGCCGGGTCTCTCATTTGTAAAAGGTTGTTGAATATTAAATAAAATTCTCTTTTGATTGCTTTGTGCTTTCATTCAAATTGGTAGTTGAGTGTAATCTCCTATCTCCTCTTTCGGATAATCGAGTGCGCTCGATTCAACGATTGTAGAAGCCGATTCGTGGAATCAAGTGCGCTTGATCAACGCTTGAAGAATTGAAGATCTTTGAACCCGGTATCATGCGCGATCAACGAGTTAGAGATAGCTAGAGTTCGGTATCTTCGGATCAACGAATTCGGGCATTCCAGTATTCTTCCAATCCACCGATTACTACATTCATCGTTTACATCGTTTTGATTAATCCGCTGCGTCAAATATGTAAGATCAAATGATAACATTGCGGATCCACTAACAAAAGGTTTACCTAAAGAGAAGGCTAATATCTTATCGATGGTAATGGGGTTACGGCCCATAAACTAAAAAGTTTCTTTAAATGGAAACCCCACCTAGTTGACTGGAGATCCCAAGATCTAGGTTCAAAGGGACAACTAAGTTTAAATAAACTTGCTGGCACTGGTATATATATTCAAACCATTCCTAAGATAAGTCAGTGCATTACTCGTCGGAGAATAGGATAAGTTTTTTGAAACTTTTAATGATGTCTATACTTGGTAATATAAAAGGACCAAAGTGGGGTAATACGAATTACTCTTCATAGAATCACCTACGTGAGTGTGAAGGCGCCGCTTCAAGGAGAATTATAAGGCCAAATTCTCTAAGCACTCATGAGACCAGGCAGGTGTTCATGGAAAAAACGAACACAAACAGAGAACAAAGGAATATAAGAAACATTTATTATGTGCTATCTATTTTAGAATTACACAAATGGATTACAGTTCAAGGACAATCTTAATCCACTGATTCGCTAGTAATTTAAATAGGTAACCACTAGGAAAGTTCAAGGCCTATGTGCTACTTTTACCGATACGATAAATTGTTTCGTGAAATTAAGAACAAGTACTCATTCATGTGGGGGATTGTTGGAAATAATGAATGAGAAAGAGGCATTTATTGAAGAAAGAGAAATGCAATTATTATGCATTGGGAAGTGTGACTATGAATAGTCCCATATCTTAAAATATAAAAAACATTTGGTGTTTATATACTAAGATGTGGACACTATTATAGTTCCAATGAGATAAGAAAGACTTGAGAGCTTAGCCATCTTAGCGGGTGGTGCAACGCACCACCCCGCACGCGCGCGCCCGCGCCCGAGCCCGCACCCGCATCCGTGGCGTGGGCGAATAGGCGTTTGAGGCGTATTAGATGCACTTAGCACTTTGCAATTGGCGGTTGGCTTGGCTTGGTTGGTTGTTCCGATCAGAGCAGTTTTATTTTTGTCCGTTCAAAATATAACGGCTATAAAACGGTCGCGTCTGTTGGTAAAGGGTCGCAACCTTTCCAACAGTCACATCCGTTTCAAGCATCTTCCCGAGCCTATAAATAGGCAGACAGAAAACAAAGTCTGGACTTACTTTTTCTATCAATCTTCTTCCCCAACAACTCTGTTTTTTTACTGTATTCTCGTTGGTTCGCCGTCGCTCCGCCTGCAAGCACCGCACCGCGGAGTTCGTCCGTTTCATCCTGGGAAATCAAATTGCTCATATCCTCTGGTGCATATAGGGAGCAATATTGTTTCAAGGAAACAGCCACCGCTGTACTCGGACAAACAGATTGGTAATCTATTTACTGATTATATTCTAACATTTGATTTTGTTGCAACAGATTAGCAACGTATTTGCAACAGATTAGCAACGCTTTTGCAACACAGATTTGCAACGCTTTTAAAGCACTATTTTGAAACGCTTTTGTACTGTTACTAATATCAGATTTGTAACACTTCTGTAACATTTCAATAACAATCTTGAAACAATATTGATTGTTGGCTATCTTTGTAGACGGCGATGTCTGAAAATAGCAACAACAACAACTCAGCGCCAACGCAAACGGTTACCAACACCCTGCCTACGCCAGTGGTTCCAACGATGGCACTATCTCATGGAGAAAGGCCATAAAAGTTCAATGGGGCAGATTTCAAACGTTGGCAGCAAAAGATGTTGTTTTATTTAACAACATTGGATCTTGCAAAGTATCTTGCCGAAGATGTTCCTAAAGTGGAAGAACTGGAAACTGATGCCACTAAAGTGGAGGCCGTGAATATTTGGAAAAGTGCAGATTTCATGTGCAAGAATTACATTTTAAATGGACTCGACAACAGCCTTTACAATGTGTATTGTACTGCTCAAACTTCCAAAGAATTATGGACGGCATTGGACAAGAAGTATAAAACCGAAGATGCGGGTATGAAGAAGTTCATCGTAGGAAAGTTTCTGGACTTTAAAATGGTAGATGCGAAGACCGTAATGAGTCAGATTCAAGAACTTCAAGTCATCATTCACGCATTGCATGATGAACGAATGATCCTAAGTGAATCATTTCAAGTTGCCGCAGCAATAGAAAAGCTTCCTCCTTCATGGAAAGACTTCAAGAACTACCTTAAGCATAAGCGTAAGGAGATGACAATGGAAGAACTTATGGTTCGATTAAGGATCAAGGAAGACAACAGAAACTCCGAGAAGAAGACTTCAAACACCATGGTTTCCAAGGCAAATGTAGTCGAGTCAGAGAAACCCAACAAGAGGAAACGTGAACATAACCCAAAGAATTCAAAGAAATTTCAGGGTTCATGCCATAACTGCGGAAAGAAAGGCCACAAAGCAGCCGAATGTCGCGCACCTAAGAAGAAGAAATCAGTAGCAAACTTGGCTGAAATCTCAGACGGTGTTTCTGATATGGATTTATGTGCAGTAATATCGGAATGCAATCTTGTTGGTAACTCAAAGGAATGGTTTGTAGACACTGGAGCCACTCGTCACATATGTGCTAATAAGTGGATGTTTACAACCTACAAAACCGCTACTGATGATGAACAACTATTCATGGGCAATTCATCGTCATCAAAGGTTGAAGGCAAGGGAAAAGTTGTACTAAAATTGACTTCTGGAAAAGAACTTACTTTAAGTGACGTTCTCCACGTTCCAGAAATCCGCAAGAACCTAATTTCAGGGTCGTTGCTTAGCAAGCATGGCTTCAAACTAACCTTTGTGGCTGATAAATTTGTGTTATCAAAGAATGGAGTGTATGTGGGAAGAGGTTATGTGTGTGATGGTTTATTTAAAGCAAATGTAACCACTATTGTACCAAACAATGATATGAATAAAACTGAATCTTCTGTTTATTTGGTTGACTTTTCTAACTTATGGCATTCTAGATTAGGTCATGTAAATTTTAATTCATTACGGAAATTGATCAATCTAGAATTTATACCAAAATGTAAAATAGACTCCAATTATAAATGTCAAATTTGTACAGAAACAAAATTGACAAGAACCTCGTTTCACCATGTTGAACGAGAAACTGAACCTCTAGATCTAATACACACAGATGTATGCGACTTAAAAATATGTCAAACTAGAGGTGGAAAAAGGTATTTTATTACCTTTATTGATGATTGTACAAGGTACTGTTATGTGTATCTCCTTAGAAGCAAGGACGAGGCATTCGACATGTTTAAACAGTATAAAGCAGAAGTTGAGAACCAACTCAACAAGAAAATAAAAGCTTTACAAAGTGATAGAGGAGGAGAATATGAATTCCCCTTCGAGGAGTTTTGCGCCGAACATGGTATTATACACCAAACTACGGCTCCATATTCACCTCAATCCAATGGCATAGCCGAAAGGAAAAATAGAACTCTAAAAGAAATGATGAATGCCCTACTGATCAGTTCTGGCTTGCCAGATAACTTCTGGGGAGAAGCTATTCTTTTTGCAAATCACATTTTAAATAAGATACCACGAAAGAAGACGTCTAAAACTCCCCACGAACTATGGAAAAATAGACCACCATCCTACAAATACTTAAAAGTGTGGGGGTGTCTTGCGAAAGTGGAGGTACCTAAACCAAAGAAAGTCAAAATAGGACCAAAAACAGTTGATTGTGTATTCATTGGATATGCACATAATAGTGCTGCTTATCGTTTCTTGGTACACAAATCCGAAATTGATGATATCCACACAAATACCATCATTGAGTCGAGAAATGCTAGATTTTTCGAACATATATATCCTTTAAAACAGGATATTGAAACTTATGCTCAAAAGAAACCAAGGGAAACCGAAGTCCCTAACTCACTTGAGGATACTGAACAAAGCATTGAAAATATTCAGCAAACTGATATTGATCAACAAGTAGAGGAAGAACCAAGGAGAAGCAAAAGATCAAGGATCTCAAAAACCTTTGGACCAGATTTCTTTACATTTATGTTAGAAGACGATCCATTAACATACAAACAAGCTCTGTCCTCTGCAGATGCCCCTTATTGGAAGGAGGCCATTTACAATGAGATTGAATCCATCATGTCTAACCATACATGGGAATTGGTCGATTTACCAAAGGGATGTAAGACCTTAGGTAATAAATGGATATTTAAGAAAAAATTGAAACCTGATGGTTCAATAGACAAGTATAAAGCTCGACTTGTGGTTCAAGGATTCATACAAAAACAAGACTTGGACTATTTTGACACATATTCTCCTGTAACTAGGATAACGTCAATTAGAATGCTAATAGCAATTGCATCCACACTTGATTTAGAAATACATCAAATGGATGTAAAGACAGCATTTTTGAATGGTGAACTAGAAGAAGAAATATACATGAAACAACCTGAAGGTTTCCTAAAATCATGGAATGAAAGTAAGGTTTGTAGATTACGAAAATCATTGTACGGGCTTAAACAAGCGCCTAAACAATGGCATGAAAAATTTGATGAAAATATGATATCGAATGGATTTCATATAAATGAATGTGACAAATGTGTCTATTCCAAACATACAAATATGGGATATGTCATCATATGCCTATATGTAGATGATTTACTAATATTTGGTAGTAACAAGGAGATAATAAAATCTACAAAAGATATGCTCTCCGCCAGATTTGACATGAAAGATCTAGGAATTACTGATGTAATACTTGGTGTAAAAATACATAAAACTGACCAAGGATATGTGTTGTCCCAATCACACTATATTAGAAAAATACTTGAAAATTTTAAACAACACAACATAATATCAGCAAAATCACCCGTTGATATGAACCAAAATTGGGTTAAAAATACCGGTGATAGTATTTATCAACTTGAGTATTCTCGCATACTAGGCAGCATTATGTACTTAATGAACTGCACTAGACCTGATATAGCATATGCTGTGAGTAAACTCAGTAGATATACGATCAATCCAGGAAAGAATCATTGGAAAGCAATAATTCGAGTACTAGGATACCTAAGGTATACACAAGGTCATGGACTACACTATGGTAGGTACCCATCTGTAATAGAAGGGTATTGTGATGCAAACTGGATAACTGGATCATCAGATACAAAATCCACCAGCGGATATGTGTTTACCTTAGCAAATGGGGTAATATCTTGGAGATCTTCTAAACAAACTTGTATAGCAAGATCTACCATGGAATCAGAATTCATTGCCTTAGACAAAGCCGCAGAAGAAGCATATTGGCTTCGAGGTTTCTTAGACGGTATTCCTAATTGGGAAAAACTTGTACCTCCAATAAGCATACATTGCGACAGCCAATCATCTATTGAAAGGGCCAATAGTAAGCTTTACAATGGCAAGTCTAGACATATATGTCGAAGACATAAAACAGTAAGACAGCTTCTCTCCAATGGGGTTATCACAATTGAATATGTAAGATCAAATGATAACATTGCGGATCCACTAACAAAAGGTTTACATAAAGAGAAGGCTAATATCTTATCGATGGGAATGGGGTTACGGCCCATAAACTAAAAAGTTTCTTTAAATGGAAACCCCACCTAGTTGACTGGAGATCCCAAGATCTAGGTTCAAAGGGACAACTAAGTCTAAATAAACTTGCTGGCACTGGTATATATATTCAAACCATTCCTAAGATAAGTCAGTGCATTACTCGTCGGAGAATAGGATAAGTTTTTTGAAACTTTTAATGATGTCTATACTTGGTAATATAAAAGGACCAAAGTGGGGTAATACGAATTACTCTTCATAGAATCACCTACGTGAGTATGAAGGCGCCGCTTCAAGGAGAATTATAAGACCAAATTCTCTAAGCACTCATGAGACCAGGCAGGTGTTCATGGCAAAAACGAACACAAACAGAGAACAAAGGAATATAAGAAACATTTATTGTGTGCTATCTATTTTAGAATTACAAAAATGGCTTATAGTTCAAGGACAATCTTAATCCACTGATTCGCTAGTAATTTAAATAGGTAACCACTAGGAAAGTTCAAGGCCTATGTGCTACTTTTACCGATACGATAAATTGTTTCGTGAAATTAAAAAAAAGTACTCATTCATGTGGGGGATTGTTGGAAATAATGAATGAGAAAGAGGCATTTATTGAAGAAAGAGAAATGCAATTATTATGCATTGGGAAGTGTGACTATGAATAGTCTCACATCTTAAAATATAATAAACATTTGGTGTTTATATACTAAGATGTGGACACTATTATAGTTACAATGAGACAAGAAAGACTTGAGAGCTTAGCCATCTTAGCAGGTGGTGCACCCCGCACGCGCGCGCCCGCGCCCGTGCTCGAGCCCGCACCCGCATCCGCGGCGTGGGCGAATGGGCGTTTGAGGCGTATTAGAGGCACTTAGCACTTTGCAATTGGCGGTTGGCTTGGCTTGGTTGGTTGTTCCGATCAGAGCAGTTTTATTTTTGTCCGTTCAAAATATAACGGCTATAAAACGGTCGCGTCTGTTGGTAAAGGGTCGCAACCTTTCCAACAGTCACATCCGTTTCAAGCATCTTCCTGAGCCTATAAATAGGCAGACAGAAAACGAAGTCTTGACTTACTTTTTCTATCAATCTTCTTCCCCAACAACTCTGTTCTTTTACTGTATTCTCTTTGGTTCGCCGTCGCTCCGCCTGCAAGCACCGCACCGCGGAGTTCGTCCGTTTCATCAAGGAAAATCAAATTGCTCATATCCTTTGGTGCATATAGGGAGGAATATTGTTTCAAGGAAACAGCCACCGCTGCACTCGAACAAACAGATTGGTAATCTAGTTACTGATTATATTCTAACATTTGATTTTGTTGCAACAGATTAGCAACGCATTTGCAACAGATTAGCAACGCTTTTGCAACACAGATTTGCAACGCTTTTAAAGCACTATTTTGAAACGCTTTTGTACTGTTACTAATATCAGATTTGTAACACTTCTGTAACGTTTCAATAACAATCGCTAGTCTTCTACCTATCACAAGCTGCTACTACAACCACCATGGCTTCAGTCCTGTTGATTCCATTTGCCAGTACCTTGGTTTCAAAAGTGGACTGGTTACTAAAGATTCACGCAAGCATAGGTTTTATACAAATTCCAAAGGAAAAGTGAGAGTACCTGATACGTCCAACTGGAGAATAGCAGAACAGGTTAAGTGCAGAACAATAGAACGAGTAGGAGTTTCTAGCCGGTAATTGATGCCATGAACGAGCAATGTTGTTCGATTGTCCAGCATAGGTCATCCCAGACTGACCCTGACGTTTGCTACACACCATTCAGCATCGTCCTAGTCAAATCATCCCAACTCAGCAGTGCCTCAGATTCAAAAATCTGTAATTGCTAAATTCATGGATATTTTGATTTTGTGATCATGCAAAGAGTTTCAGTTTGAACTAAGTTCCTAGTGAATTTTAAGTTTCAACCTGTATGCATTTTATTTTACCTAGTTTTGGATCAGTATATTACTATTCTTAAAGACGTGTATTAAACAAAATATCATGATAAAGAGCACATTGCGGTAGGTATTGTTTTACTGTTCTTAGATTCTTATTTTGTTTGTTGATTCAGATACGCCCAACCGCTTCCTTTATTTATTCAAATGTTCAAACCGATGCTTCACCTTGGGTAGATGAACTTATTAAACGATTGAAGAATATGCATGGTGTTGAAATTTGACTCGTTTTGTAATTTACATGTAAGAAGCGTGTGGCACAGTGGGATCAAAATTTGGAATATTCAGTGTTTATAATGGTCAAGATAGCGTTTTTATTTTGTGTGTTTGGACCCTGCCTTTTATGAAATTCTTTTTTCTTTTCAGTTTTCTAGAAGAAGAAGACATTATAACTGTTTAAAATAACTTTACATGCGAAGTTATGAGTTCTAACATCGGTTAGTAGAAATGTCTATGTTTTATTTATTTATTATTATTATTATTATTTTAAAAAGACCAAAGTTGGTCTATTTATGATTCACCGAAACATAATTATGCATCTAGAAAAATAAATTCATTTCAGTAATTTCGAGTTGCAATATGTGACAAGTAGAAGAATGTAAAGTAACAGTATACTATATCTGACTACAAAGAAAGAATGAACAGCTATATTTTGCAGTATAATCTTAGTATGTGGACACTGATTTGTATTTTACGCAAAAGAATGTAAAGTAAAAGAACCACATCCATTTTGTTAATACCTCATTTATTGATTTTTTGGTGACAACATGATAATAATAATACATTCATATAAAATATGAATACTAATGTTTTGCCTAGTTATATAGTATATAGTAACGACCCGCCTTTTCGACCATCAAAAGTCGGCATCAAATACATTCACGGTATTCCAATGTCGAACATCCAATCGTCTGAAAGGCAGATTATTAGGGTAAAAAGAAAAAGAAAAAGAATATGAGAAACTGAATCTCACAGCGGAACGACGACATATAATATAACAAAGACAGTAAAAGTTGTCATACTAATACTAAAATATATGGTATATCAAATTTAAGAAAAACCCCATTAGCTTGGATAGTTATAACTTTTTGACCTTACAATTGTTGATGGGTATATATAATAATACAGCAGAAAATAAAATACTACGACAGGTGAACATCTAGCTTTGCTCCATGAGCTCTATGTCACTCCAACGACAACCTAGAAAAATACTCGGCCCGACCCGAGCATTATAATAAAATAATACCCGGATCATTCTGGAAATACCAGCGTGAGAAACTACAAGTAATATGATGAACATACAATAATTCTGTAAGACCACGCTGCTAAACGTGGAACAGGTTTTTACCCCACAAGAAAAAATTCTACACATGAATGGTAACGGATTTAAACAAAATCCAAACTTGAAAGAATGTGCATAAATAAGATCAAAATCCAACTTAAAGAATGGACATAAGTAATTAAACATCGAAAAGAGCTCCAATCACTTCTCGATGCAATTAAGAAAATAATTCAATGATTTGAATCAACAACAAGGAAAGGAATTTTCCAACAATGACTAGGAGGATGCTCCCCCTTATCGAAAATATACCTCTAGTAATATACTTGAGAATTACGATGGTTCTCGAAAACCTCCAAGCCGGACCCACCAACCATTACCGAGTATCCAAGTATTTCACATCTTCGCCCGCATACCATCGAAACCAATCTAGAGTAGATGTGAAAATACCATAATGGGAGAAATCCCACATAGCTTGGCCCTCACTCACGCTTCGGTTTTACTCATTTCCCAAAAACGATATAAACGCTCATATGAGCAGCAAATCGTTTTAAATTGACGATACACAAATAAGAAAGCTAAATCAATAGTTAATAAGTCAACTATTAGGAATAATAAAAATGACCGTATATGGAAATTAAATCTCATACCCTTATCACTACTCGTCGATTTCAAACTTGCACCATCCTTCGGTTAAAAATGAAGTCAAACAGGTTAAGGTAGTGTTACCTCTAGGCATTACCTTGACAACAATTTTAACCTTCGAGATAGAAACACATTTCCATACCTCGAGGTTTAGTACTAGGAGTATGGCTAAACCCTTTCTATAAAAGCGATGTTGTTTACGAAAATTAAATTTTTTATCCTTTCCATAACCGAATCAAAATTTTAAACTTTTAAAACTCAAACTTGTGCTTGAATTTCACATCACAAATATTTGTGAATCGGTTTACAAACACTCTTTTATAAATATTCCCTTTACATATTTTCTCATTTATAAACTATCATTTATAAATATCAAACAACATTTGTTATCCCAAAGGATAATCAATCGATTTAAAAAAAATTATAAACTAAAAACCACATTAATTATCCCGGAAGAGAATTACTCAATTTTACAACTCCTTTAATAAATAAATAAAGTATCTTTAAACTCCTTTATCAAAATCAACTAATTAATTTTAAACACTTTTATTTAAATCAAATAATTAACTTTACACATCATTTATTAAAATGATTTATTAATCTTAAACATCATTATTAAAATGACTAATTAACTTTAAAACATTTATTAAATAAGTTAATTAACTTTAATCGCTTTTATTAAATCAGTTAATTACTTTAAACATCATTAATAAAATTATTAGTTAACTTTATAATAATTTAATAATAATAATTAAAGATATATTTAAATCCTCAAAGACTTTTCAAAGACTTACACAATCTATACAAACTCATATGAAAAGAATTTATAAAATATTTAAGGTAAATAACCTTTTGCAAATTTAAACAGCATTCACTACAACAAAAATACTCTATTACAACAGCGTTTTTACAACGGTCCAAAAAAACTCATTGTAATAGATACATATTACAACAGTTTCTACCAGTCCGTTGTAATAAACGCCGGTTTTTAGCGCATAATACAACAGTCCAAAATAGTCCGTTGTAATAGAAATCTATTACAACGGTTTTGTCTTCTCCGTTGTAATAGCCGCCAATTTTCAACCACATAATACAATGGTCCAATGAAGCCTGGTGTATAATATATATATTACAATGGTTTCATCTAATCTGTTGCAAAAGACACTAGCTTTCAATAACCCAATACAACGGTCCAAAAAAGTCGGTTGTATTAGAAACCTATTACAACGGTTTTGTCTTGTTGTTGTAATAGACGCTAGAACTCAACAACTCAATACAACGGTCCAAAAATCCCGTTGTAATAGACGGTAGTTTGTTGTAATAATTATTATTTATTAATTTTCAATAATCAATAATAATAATAATAAATACTTAATTATTGATAATATTAAATAATTAATAATTTCTAATAAAAACGAATAAATAATAATATATACTTAATATTAAACAATTTATTATAATTGATAATTCATAAATTATGATTAATAATTTGAATTAATTTTTTATAATATAATGATTTATAATTAATATTTTTCAAAATTAATAAGTAATATTTTAATAATTTAATATTGATTTTCATAATTAATAATATAGTATATTTAATTATTAATATATAAATAAATAATTAATAACTTCTAATATGAACTAACTAAAATAATAATAATAATTAATAAACAATATATATCTAATTAATAATTAAAAATTAAAGTTAAATAATAATAACAATAATTAAAATTACATAACAATAATTAATAAAAAATTTAAAAATAAATAATAACTAAATAAACAATACTTAAAAATAATAATTAAATATTAATATGTAATAATCAATGACCACTATTATATAATAATAATTAATCCACAATAAATAAATAATAATAAATATTTAATTATTAATATTAATTTATAAGTGATATTCACTATTAAATAACATTAGGTAATAATCAATAATAAAACTTTATAATAAATAGTAATTAACTAAATAATAATAATTGAAAGCAAAGATTAATATTAAATAATAATAATGATCTATTAAAATTAATTTATAATAATTACTAATTAATAAAAAAATTAATAGCAAATGGTAATTAAATATGTAATACTTAAAAAATAATTGGTAACATGTATATAGTAATTAAATTTTTACTAATTTATATTCAATTACAACTAGGAAGTAATATAGTAATAATTAATAATAATTAAGACGTAATATTAAATATTTTAATAAAAATTAATTTACAAGAAATTCATGTCATATTTAATATAAATTTCGCTTATTATATCTTACTTATAATATATATTTTACAAATTTCGATGAAAATTTAATAATTAATAATTAACATTTAATAATTAATATTCAATTATAATTAAGCAGCAATAAGTAATAATTAGTTATTAATATATAAAAAGTAATATTTAGTAATTTGAAATTAATAATTACTATTAAATGATTAATAATTACGATTATTATTTAATATTTAATAATTAACATGTAATATTTAAGAATCAAGAATTTACCTTTTAGTATTTAATATTTAATGTTTAATGTTTCAAATAAAAATTTAATTTTTTAAATTTTCTAAAATAAATTTAGAAATATGCATTGAATTAAATTTTTAAAAAGGATTTTTCTAAAATTCAAAAATATAAGTTTATGGTAATATTTATTATTGTTCTTATTTTGGTTAGCAGGCCACTTTTGCTCCATTGCCTTCCAAAATTTTCATTTCCCGCTTTCCCCTTTTTATTAACAAGATAAGAGTCACATGTCCCTGTTTTGGATGTTGTTATAGGAAAAGTCCCTGTAGAAATGAATATGTAAATTTGGTTCCTATTTTTGAAAAATAAAAAACGAAAGATGCCTTGCATTTTTCTGACAGAAAATGCAAGATAACTTGTGCTTTTCTGATTTTGGAATTTTTTTCGAAATATTTAAAAATTTTGAAAATTTTCAAAATTATGAAAAGCACAAGTTAATTTGCACTTTCTATCAAAAAAGCGCAAGCTAGTTTGCGCTTTCTGATTTTGAAATTTTTGAAAAGTGCAAGGTAACTTACGCTTTCTATGAAGAAAACACTTTCCGATTTTGAAATATTTTTAAAATATTTGAATTTTTCAAAAAAAAATTTAATGTTTAAAAAGCGCAAGCTAACTTGCGTTTTTTTATTTAGAAAAAACAGTGACCTAATTTACATACTCATTTCTATAGACACTTTTCTTATAACAACAACATAAATAGGGACCTTTCATACAAGACCCTTTTATTAAGCTTAAATTTCAATTTGCATGGCATTTTTCTCTCCACAGCTTCATTTCCATAGACACTTTTTTTATAACAACAACATAAATAGGGACCTTTCATACAAGACCCTTTTATTAACCTTAAATTTCAATTTGCATGGCATTTTTCTCTCCACAGCTTCACCGCCTCATTGAGTTCCTCCTCTCGTCTTCCTAAATCTCCTCTTTCTTCTTCTATTAAAATATTCACTAATCCACTTAAGTGAATTCGTGTTCTCCTCCAAAAAATTATCGTCTCCTTAATAATTGAGCCACCCGAATAAATAATACAGTAGCTTGGAAAACACTACTGCCACCGCCTTCTGTAGTGCTCGGATGCTGCCACCGAGATCTGGATTTGGATCTGGAGCCTTAAGTCTTTGTTTCCATTCCATCCAGTCTCGATCTTGCCACTTAATTGCAGAAGAAGAACCATGAAACAGAGCTGCCATGGTCGATGTTTCGGAAGTCACCGTTGACGATGAGTCAGTCATCGCCCCCACCCTGCCGTTCGCGTCAGAAACGGCCTCTCCAGTTTGAACAGGCTTTTCTCGATTCTCTTCCCTCTGCTCATATGTGAGTTAATTATTTTAATAGCAATTTCCAACTGATAATTAAATAGTGCATCATGTTTCCTATTTATATCTACTTAGGTTTGATAGTTAGGAAGAATTTGTTTACCAGGTTTTGCATTTTAATCAAGGATTGATATGGAATCTTCTATTAAAGTGGATTAATATGGAATCGAAAGGATGAAAACATATTTTTATCTTTTATGTTATTTTATGACAAATATTGATCTTATTTTTTCTCTTCTATGGAAATAGGCTGTTAAGCATGGGAAGATTGCAAGCCTCATAAATGTAGGACATATTGATTTATCAGAGCGTATAATAAGGAAAAATGTCAAGGTATCCTTTACTGCAAGCACATCCATCACTAGACTACCAATTTTGGTTTATAATGCACTGACTTTAACTAGTTTCATCTTTTCTAATAGGACACGGATGCAATAGGAAAACAAATAAAAGATGGTGTTAGGACGTTGGCCGAGGGTGCTGACCTGATTCGTTGGCCAATTCTTATTGAGGTAAGTTTGATTAGCGAAAATGTTTAGTTTAGATTCTATTATTGCTGCTTAAACTAAGAAAATACATGTTTAAAAATGAAATTTGTAGGCTTCAGGGTTTGAAAAAATTTAGCATCATAAAAATAATCATAATCCAAAAACAGCAGTCTGTTGTTGCTGTATGTCATGGAGTGGGATGGTGCTGTTGCGTGAGGATAAGTTGCTGCTGCTTGTTGATGAATGAGTTGCGCTAATGTCTTGGATCGGACCAACAACATCAGAGAAAGATATGAGCATGGAGTAGTGCCTATTAATGAAGAGAGGTTGTTGCGTGTGTCTCGGCATGAACAAGCTGAAGAGATGTTAATGAATATGCAGTGCTTGCATGAGTTAGTTTTTGTAGCCTGAAGTTTGGTTGCTAATAGGGAAGCAAGATAGAAGGTTCATGATACTAGAAAATTGAAGCTGGTGAGTGTGCTTGCAGGTAACAAAGTTGAAGTTTTCTAAAATGAAGCAGCTCAAGTATGCCGAGTTAATACTCCATGTTGTTGAATAAACAGGGATGAGCCATAGTCTATACTAAGAGCTAAAACATTGTATTCGGCAGCATATGAGAAGCTTCATACTAGCGGACTAACGATTGCAAAGATGTCACAGTAGATTGCAGGTGTAGACTGAAGTAAAGGGACTCTTCGGACTAATAATCCAAGAGTTATCATTTAGCCATTACCATAATTTTGTTAAAATCTCCTTCAGTAAAAAAAATCTACATAAACGGTCTTTAGAATGAACAAGTTATGTTGAAACTTGAGAAAAAGTTACTGCCAGTGGTGAATGTGTGTTTCGTTTTTTGAAATCCTGTTAGCCCAAGTAGGCTGGAAATCCCTAGCTTAGCCTTACCTCTTGAATCATGACATGAGTGATATCATTTTATAAGGCTATGTTGATACCTACAGTCAGTGATGAAACCTAATAGCTTGTACAGGGTTGACTATCCATCCCAAATTTTTATAGCATAACAAGTACTACTTGGACTTAACTCTATTATGTTGTCTTCTTTGTCATATGAATTCGATTTTATATGATTTATAGATTAAAATTATTTATTATTTGTGCTAGTAAAACTCCTGTATTTAAGAATGATAGAAAAAAATGCCAAATAGCACGAGTATAAAATATCTTTAATCTGTCTGTAACATTTGTTTTATAAGCTACATTCATATCTTAAATTAAATCAAATAAAGTACCAAGAAGTTCTCAACTACTTTATTATGTTAAGCAATTAAATCAAATTAAGTAGCTGAAATGATGACCAGAAAATTGACTTGGAGTCCATGAACAAATAGCTTCTATTATGCATTATCCTAGTCTTGCACTAATCTGCATCAGTCCTTTAGCAATCAATTAATCGCTTTTTGTTTCTTCACAGATACTATATGATCTAGGGGTTAGGATAATGAGATTAATGACAAACAATCCTGCAAAGTACGAAGGACTGAAAGGCTATGGGTTGAGCGTAGTCTGAAGAGTCCTTTTACTAACTCCGCGTAAGTTCACATCTTTTTCTTTGCTTTAAAACTTCACGTGCTAAAGGACACACGTCCCATTTTTTTAGTTGAATATATGCTTTAAATTGAATGACTTATGAGGTAATGGAAGAATACTGGACAGAATTGATAACTAAGATATATAGAAATAAAACGCGTTGCGTAAATATGATGCATTGGCTTAGATTCATAAATAAATATAAAGAAAGGTTGCCTTGAAGAAATTATATTAGACTTCATCTCCTCTTAATTGAACTCTTTGATCATCAGATTATGAAGGTGACGCAGCGGATTAATCAAAACGATGTAGATCGATTAAAGTAACAGTCGGTGAATTGATGAATACTGCGATGCCTGAATTCGTTGATCCGGAGATACCGAATTCTAGCTATCTCTGACTCGTTGATCCGAAGATACCGGGAAAGAGATCTACGATTCTTCAACGTTGATCTTGCGCACAAGATACCGTGAATCGGTTTTAACAAACGAAGATTCGAGCGCACTCGAATAACGTAAGTGGAGATAGGAGACTTCACTCGACTACCAATTAGAAGAAAGCACAAAGCAATCAAAATGGAAAATTTTATTCAAAAGTCAACAACCATTTACAAATGACCAACATCCCTATTTATAGGGTTACAACTCAACATGACACAAAAAAATTACAACTCCAAAGTCTTTTCCGACTTAACAACACTTGATACAACGACATAAGAAAGTAGTACCGACTTAACAACGTATTTAACGACTTAGAGAAACAGTAGTCTTCCGACTTAAAATATTCACGCGACTTATCAACATTATTTCGCGAGTTAGAGTATCTCGTTCGCGACTTTATAACTCGGCAGCGATTTAAGGAAGGCGGCATGCGATTTAGGGAAAGCTCGGAGGAAATTCTGCGGCATAGGGTTAGGTCGGGGAAAAGGAAATAGATTTGCGGCTACGAGGAGAAGGTCGTAGGTCGGGGAATTGGTGGATGTTAGGTCGTAGGTCGGGAAATTGGTTGGTCGTTCGCTCGATTTATCTGGGAGTGTTTCAGAGTTAGGTCGTGGTGGAGTTAGGTCGGTGAGCTTTGCTAGGTCGTCATTCCTGAGTCGTAACTCGTAACTCGTTGGGTCGGCGCTTGATAAGTCGGAGTTTGCTAGGTCGTCGTCCCTGAGTCGGAGGTTGTTAAACTGGAGCTCGCTAGGTCGCGGTGATGTCTTCGAACCCAGGTACTCTGCTACATCATCCTCCCCTTGTTGACAAAAATTCGATCTCGAATTTGCACCCCTCTCTTCCTCAACAAGCTCATTCCCATGGTATGGAATCAAATGCTTAACATTGAAAACGTCAGCAGTGTGAATATGCTCTGGCAACTTCACTCGATATGCATTTTCATTGATTCGTTTTATAATTTCTACTGGACCAATCTTTCGGGCTTTCAACTTGTTATAAGCACCCACTGGAAAACGATCTTTTGTTAACACTGCATACACCCAATCACCCTCGTTGAACTCCACACTTCTTTTCTTTTTGTCTGCAGCTCGTTTATATTTCTCATTCGTCTTCTCCATACGTTCCTGAACGGTTCTATGACATTCTTTCAACTCATCAACGAAATCTGATGCCCGCTTAATCACTCCTTTCGGTTGTGGTACTACCGTTAAATCCAACGGCCCCTTTGGCAAGTTCGAATATACAACTTGAAATGGACTGTAACCAGTGCTTCGGTTAACAGCATGATTATGAGCAAACTTTGCTTGACACAACTTCAAGTCCCAACTCTTCAAATTGTCTTGTACAAGACATCGCAACAAATTTTCCAACGATCTATTCACCACTTCTGTTTGCCCATCTGTTTGAGGATGATAAGCACTACTAAATTTCAGCTTCGTTCCCACCATCTTCCACAAACTTAGCCAGAAATGACTTAGAAATCTAGTATCCCTATCTGAAACAATCGATTCAGGTAATCCATGAAGTCGATAGATTTCTTTGAAAAATAACTGAGCCACACGAACAGCATCCGCCGTCTTCTTACAAGCAATAAAGTGTGCCATTTTCGAAAATCGATCAACCACCACGTAAATGGAATCATTACCACGCTGTGTTCTCGGCAACCCCAACACAAAGTCCATACTCACGTCAACCCAAGGTTTAGTTGGTACAGGTAACGGCATATATAATCCAGCATTGGTCGCAGTTCCTTTCGAAACCTGACAGATATGACATCGCTCCACAAACCTTTCAACCTCTTTCCTCATCGATGGCCAAAAGTAAGATTGAGAAATCAGCTGTAGTGTACGGTCTCTACCCACATGACCTTCTTCGTGCAATTCTTTCACAATCTTCAACCGTAAACTGCAATCCGGTATACATAATTGATTTCCTTTGAACAGGAAACCATCTACCATCACAAACTCATCCGTTTCTCCTTTTTTCACTTTATCTACAAACTTCATAAAGTAAGGATCTTCAACAAATAATTCTGGTAGCATCTCAAACCCTGGCACTTTGACCTTCATTGTAGTCAACACATGATTTCTTCTACTCAATGCATCCGCAACACGATTCGTCACTCCCGATTTGTGTTTCACAACAAACGTAAACTGCTGCAGATATGCAATCCATGATGCATGTCTCGCTGAAATCTTGTCTTGCCCTTGTAAATGCTTCAACGCCTCATGATCAGTGTAAAGAACAAACTCTTTCTGAAATAGATAGTGTCTCCAGTGTTTAATCGCTTGCACAACATCATAAAATTCCACATCATACGTACTATATCTCATCTTTGCTCCCGATAGTTTCTCACTGAAATATGCAATAGGACGCCCCCTCTGGCTCAACACTCCCCCGATTCCAACCTTGGATGCATCAGTATGTAACTCAAACAACACCTGAAAATCTGGTAAAACTAGAATTGGTGCTGTCGTCAAAAGTTCTTTGATCCGTTCAAAAGCAACCCCTGCTTCTTCCGACCAAGAAAACTGCTTCCCCTTCATGCAATCCGTAACCGGTGCCATCACGCTACTGAAGTGTGGAATGAATCTTCGGTAGAATGATGCTAGCCCATGAAAACTTCTCACTTCGGTTATTGTCTTCGGCTGTGGCCAATTTCTGACTGCTTCAACCTTATTCTGGTCCACCTGGATACCTTCTCCTGATACAACATACCCCAGAAATAAAACACTATGCGTCATGAACACGCATTTCTTTGTCGCAGCATAAAATTGCTCTTGTCATAGTACCATCAGCACTTCTCTCAGATGATTCAAATGTTCCTCTGGACTTCCACTATATATCAGAATATCATCGAAATACACCACCACAAATTTCCCAATAAAAGGTCTAAAAATCTGATTCATCACCCGCATAAATGTACTTGGCGCATTTGATAAGCCAAATGGCATTACCAACCATTCGTATAGACCCTCCCTGGTTTTAAAAGCAGTTTTCCACTCATCACCTGGCCTGATACGAATTTGATGATATCCGCTCTTCAAATCAAACTTCGAAAAGATAGTAGCTCCGCTTATTTGATCTAGCAAGTCATCCAATCTCGGCATTGGAAATCTATATCTCACAGTAATCTTATTCAATGCTCGACTGTCAGTGCACATTCTCCACGTCCCGTCCTTCTTCGGTACTAACAAAGCTGGTACAGCACAAGGACTTAAACTCTCCTGCACACGCCCCTGCTCAAGCAATTCTTCCACCTGCCTTCGCAACTCCTCATGCTCTTTTGGACTCATTCTGTAGTGTGGTCTGTGAGGTAACAAAGCTCCTGGAACTAGATCAATTTGATGTTGAATGTCCCTCAACGGCGGTAACTCCATTGGCAACTCCTCTGGAAATACATCCTCAAATTCTTTCAATACTGGTTTAACTTCTTCTGGAATTTCAACTTCTTCACTGCTCTCATGCCCAATTAACAAGAATACTTCCGGCTCCTCTTCGACTTCTTTAACAAACTCCTTCAAGGTTAATAAAGTTTTCAGCTCTTCAATCTCCTCCAGTTTGTTTTCTTCTTGTTGACGCTTCTTGGGAACGAGAGTAATCTTCGTGCCTTCAAACACGAAACTGTAACTGTTGGTACGCCCATCATGTTGCACCGCCCTATCATATTGCCACGGTCTCCCCAACAACAAATGGCATACGTCCATGTCCACAACATCACACCAAATTTCGTCCTTGTATTTCTTCCCAATTGAAAAATTAACACAAGTCCTTCGACTAACTTTCACCTCCCCACCTTTCCTCAACCAAGCTAACTTATACGGTTTCGGGTGCTTCTCTGTCTTCAATGATAACTTCTTTACAGCTTCTGTAGAGATAATATTATCACAGCTTCCAGCATCAATAACAAATTTGCAAACCCTTCCCAAGATAGTGCACGTCGATTGAAAGATGTTACTCCTCAACCAGCTAGTCTCTTCCTCCTGCTTCGGTGTTAGGCAATTCCTCCTCATCATTAATGTATAACCATCATCTCCAGACAACAATTCTTCCTCCTCAACTAGTAATTGATTAGAATCTTCAGCTTCCTCATCCTCATCCTCAACCTCAGCAATCATTACTCTCTTCTTTGGCTTTGGACACTCATTGCTTTTATGACCCAACTCCTGACAATTGTAACATTTGAAACCGTTGTTAACCTTTGCCTTCTCAGCCTCCTTCACCACTGGTTTACCGATGGGTTTAGAAACATTAGAACTCCCACTAACACCCTTCACTTGATTGTTGGAATTAGTAAACACACCACCTCCTCGTCGTCCCTGCTTCTCCCAAGCCAACGCTTTCTGATGTGCTTCCGCCACAGATCTTGGATCGAACATATTAACCATATCCTGAATCTGCATTCGCAATCCCCCAATGAATCTAGATGTCAGCTGCTCTTCTGTCTCCATAATATCGTTCCTTGCAATAAGCTGATAAAACTCATATGCGTAATCATTAACAGTCTTTGTGCCCTGCCTCAAGTTCTGTATACGTTGATACATCAGAGATTGATAATTGTAAGGTAAGAACGTTGCTTTCATCAATTTCTTCATCTTCTCCCAAGATTCAACTTTTGACTTCCCCATTCGTTCACGTGTAAGTTTGGTTTGCTGCCACCATGCCAAAGCTCTTCCCCTCAACCTTGTAGCAACCAACTTCACTCTATGATGTTCTGGAACTTCTTTGAAATCAAAAATTTCTTCAACATTAGCCACCCAATCTAGAAACTCTTCAGCTTGCATACCACCTTTGAATTCAGAAATTTCAGTCTTCATCCCAGATTCCCACTTGTGATCGTACTCCGACTGATTCCTTCCTCGTCCATGTCCTCGTCCATGAACACTACCACCATCATACTGTTCTTCACAATCCGATGTATATCGATGTCGATCCTGACCACCAACATCTCTACCACCACCATTTCTTCCACCAACATTCCTACGATCTACATTCCTCTGATCTCGATCAGTCACATTTCTATCACGACTTCGATCATCAACATTTCTATCACAATCTCGATCCACGCTTCTATGATCACTATCAACACTTCTCTCCCGATTAGAATGTGGTGAAACTCTACTTCTTCCATGGCTCGATTCAGGTGAAACCCTTCTCTGATTTTGACTCATTTCAAGCATCATTCTCTCTAATCGACCAATCCCTTCGGTAAGCTTCTCATTGAAATTCTCGTTGATTCGTTGCTCCATTTCATCGGCCTCTTCTCTTCCGTACAAAGAATTAATATTGCGATGACGTTGAACTCGTCTTGGCGGCATGATTGAATACTTCCCAAACACTTCAACAAATTCACACTTCAAGTTTCAAACACCTTTCGAACTTTGATCCAAAATGAAATGGATCGAAAACTCCAACTTTGTTGCAAAATATGATGACACGATGAACACAACTTCAACACTTCAAATTCTCGGCTCCAAGACTCAATTTAGCTATGATTGGCTAAACAAGCTCTGATACCAAACTGACGCAGCGGATTAATCAAAACGATGTAGATCGATGAAAGTAGCAGTCGGTGGATTGATGAATACTGCGATGCCTGAATTCGTTGATCCGGAGATACCGAATTCTAGTTATCTCTGACTCGTTGATCCGAAGATACCGGGAAAGAGATCTACGATTCTTCAACGTTGATCTTGCGCACAAGATACCGTGAATCGGCTTCAACAAACGAAGATTCGAGCGCACTCGAATAACGTAAGTGGAGATATGAGACTTCACTCGACTACCAATTAGAAGAAAGCACAAAGCAATCAAAATGGAAAATTTTATTCAAAAGTCAACAACCATTTACAAATGACCAACATCCCTATTTATAGGGTTACAACTCAACATGACACAAAAAAATTACAACTCCAAAGTCTTTTCCGACTTAACAACACTTGATACAACGACATAAGAAAGTAGTACCGACTTAACAACGTATTTAACGACTTAGAGAAACAGTAGTCTTCCGACTTAAAATATTCACACGACTTTTCAACATTATTTCGCGAGTTAGAGTATCTCGTTCGCGACTTTATAACTCGGCAGCGATTTAAGGAAGGCGGCATGCGATTTAGGGAAAGCTCGGAGGAAATTCTGCGGCATAGGGTTAGGTCGGGGAAAAGGAAATTGATTTGCGGCTACGAGGAGAAGGTCGTAGGTCGGGGAATTGGTGGATGTTAGGTCGTAGGTCGGGAAATTGGTGGGTCGTTCGCTCGATTTATCTGGGAGTGTTTCAGAGTTAGGTCGTGGTGGAGTTAGGTCGGTGAGCTTTGCTAGGTCGTCATTCCTGAGTCGTAACTCGTAACTCGTTGGGTCGACGCTTGATAAGTCGGAGTTTGCTAGGTCGTCGTCCCTGAGTCGGAGGTTGTTAAACTGGAGCTCGCTAGGTCGCGGTGATGTCTTCGAACCCAGGTACTCTGCTACATCAGAAGGTGTACTATTTGAGTTCAGAACATAGAATTAGGTGCTGAAAATTTGCCTTGATGTCAAAATAGGGTTTCGTGCTATCTCTCTGACTTGTTCGACACTAAACACATTAATTTAAGATTATTCCTATTTTCACAACCGCTAAATTCATACTTCCAGTGTTATAATTTAATCCACTTCCATTAATTTTATGCCTGCAAATTTCATATCTTTTCATAATACATAGTTCCTTTACTAGATTTCTTATAATCATCTTCATGTCTCTATGTGTATATTGGTTTCAAACCTTGCCTGTTTCCTTAGTTCTTTTATTCTCCTATTGTGTATATTTGTGAGACACGCTATGGTACATGTCTCTATGTATCCAGTTATACACTTTTTGAATTCCAAACTAGTAAGTTAGAATTAAGTTGCATTGCTATGAGGAGCTCCTTGCTTTTGTGGTCTTATTCTTTATGTTGCTGCATGGATCAATATACGTCAAGACGAGCTTGTTAGCATCTTTGGGGCTAGCAGTTTTGGTTCAAGAAAAATATTGCTTAGTATGGAATCTACACTTGCATATTCAGGGTTCATTTGCATAAGAAACTTCACGATCTATTGAATAAGTCAAACTGGTTCTATACTTGTTGAAACCCAAGTTTGGTTAATAGCATTCATAGTTGATACTTACTGTAATTTACTTAATGGATAGTTTAAGACTTGAAATCATTGACTAAATCAATTGTTGTTAACCTTAATGCTTGTATGCATGTTTTAATGCCTAACAGTTAACTAAATCAATCCCCATCGACCAGAGCCAACCTGAAGCCCCACCGGCTTTAGGAATACCGTCGGCCGGTGGATGAACCTGGAGCGAGTTTGGCTCCAGTTTATCATCTCATTGGTTGTTACATTTTGTGTGTTTTTTGCAAATTTTTGTAATCTTCTTTCCATGTTGTTTACTAAGTATTTGAGATTTATATGTTAAATATAATACACTACATTCTTGCATACCTTCAAGTGTTTAAACCATTATGAGATACATGAATATATTAAGTGTTGTGTTCCATTGCTTGCATGTTTACCTTCCTTTTTTTGCCATATGATAATGCTGTTGGGCTTGAACGGCAGTGAAGCATAGGACACCCGATATGTTTTGGAGAAAAGAAAGTGCATGCTATTGAGTTGGCAAAAGAACGTATGCTTGGAAGGTATGGGTGCATATGACGGTGGAACCAGAAGCATTTTTATTTAGGCCGAATTCAGAGATGTCCACTATTAAAGAGGCCATTGGATCAACCGTCACTTGACACAAAGACTTTATTTCCTTGGCCTAGTATGTATGTGTATTTTGGTATATGTTGGTACTTAGAACTTGATATGTATTTTTTGATTAGCTCTTATGCATATATTTAAGGATTATGTGCGTAGTACGTTTGAACTCTCTATGAATGTAAACTTATATCTTTTGAAATGTGTTGGAACTTTGTGAATGTGGCTTTAGTCTTTTTGTATGTGTGATTTTGGTTTTTTTATGATAATATTTATTAGTTATTACATATTGGTATAGGTATGTAGTATGGAAGTTCGTGCAAATTGATTTTATTTTTGCATTTATTTCGCAACGGTTTAAAATAGTTGCAAAACACGAAAAGACAACGGATAATGCTTGTTATGGATGGAGCTTATCACAACGGTTTATGCTTGTTGTAGTTAAGGCCTATTACAACAGGCTTGGCTAGTTGTGGCTGCGACATATTACAAGGGGCATTAACCGTTGTAAAACACTCTATTACAATGGCTGATGCATGTTGTATTTGAGATCTATTACAACGAGCTGGACCAGTTGTAATATAATGTACTACAAAAGGAAATGTTCCATATTTACAATAAGGATTAACCGTTGTAAAAGACTCTATTGCAAAGGCCTGCACCATTGTAAAAGACTTTATTGCAACGGCCCTGCACCGTTGTGAAAATGTTTACTACACGGACGATTACAATGGTTTTAAACCGTTGTAAAATAATATGGGTCTATTACAACAACGCATAAGACAACGGACGCTGACCCGTTGCGAAACCCCTATTACAACGGGTATTGCCCGTTGTAAAAGGGGTATTTTATTGTAGTGATTAATTATCCTATAAGATAATTAAATCCAATTTATACTCTTTTATAATTTAAATCAACGTTATTTATCTCGAAAGATAATCAATCAAATTTATAATCTCTTAATAAATTTAAAACCGCTTTAATAATCCCGAAAGATAATTAATTAAGTTTATAACTCCAATTTTATAAATATTTGATCAACACTTATCCTTTATTTTCAAAATTCTCAAGATACTTGAAAAAATGGTTTAAAAAATATTTAAAGTGAAAAAATACAACCAAACATTTTTCTTATAGAAATACAAACCGAAGTTCAATGCATAACAAGGGTTTAAGGGGATGATATTTCACAAGTGACGGCACAACGATAATCGTTGTACCGACACTTTAACAATTAAATAGTGTCATAAATATTTCAACCAAAAAAAATATAAGCATCATAAGTATATAAGTAAATAGATAATTATTGATGAGAAATCTCTTATGACCTCTCTTTAAAGTTCCTTGTAAATTACACATGTGAATGTGTATTTTGAAGTGTTCCATAGCGACCTATTCGCTACGTACACTTTGACTTTCCTTTTATTTTTGTTTCCTGCAACAAAATGGTTATTTACATCATCCTCTTCTTCAAGCGGGAATTTAAAATCCAAGACAAACAATCAAACAGCAATATAAACTATCATCCAAACATTCAACAATTAATCTATAGGAACATGGAAATTATATACTTTATTTAGAGGTGAGTAAACTCATAGAAATTTCAACGGACACTTTCGCATTTCTATTTGGTCTAAAATCGTCAAAACCACTTGCCCCAAACTTGATCAAATCAATTCCCTCATGAAGCTAATGATCTCATGGGTGCAACGCAACTGACCGCATTCAATTTGGACCTCATATGGAGAAGATATTTATTTTATAAGTTTCCAATTAAATTAAACAATTACTTAATTAATAAGCTAATTACCCTCCGAATCATCATCCTCCCCAAATTCTAGTTCCTCTCCTACCTAAACTCCTATGCATGCATGATTTGGCCGTGCACGATTCTCCTAAGATATGGAGCATCTCTCGACTATTCAACGAACGGATTTTGCTATTGTTCATCTCATCACAAACTCGACACGACCATATCAAAATCACAAACCCCGCCTGCGCCGTAACGGACGCGATGTGGAGCAAATCAGTCGCAATCCGTCAATGTCGCACCACTCGTTGTCTGACCAGACTTCACCAAATCTTGGTCATGGATGCTACTCGCCAAGGGAAGCTCATTCCTACCCATCTCATCGCCTAACTCGCCCTAGATCAACCCAAAATCCAAACCCTAGTTGCTATTCCACCACATCGAATATGCCAGCTGTCACCAAACACTTCCGCGACTGTCCAAACCTATACTAAAGTGAAGCTCTCACTCCAAGGATTCCAAAGATACTAGTTTTAGGATTTATAGTTTAGTATATTTTGAGATTTGGATTTTTAAAGTTTGCAACTTTCTTTGTTTTGATATTTTGATTTATAAGGTAAAGTTTGATTGAACAGTGAAGAGAAATAAAAGTGAAGTGGTGTGTTGAATTATCTCAAGTATTGGGGTATATTTACTTTGCAATTTCTGACATTTCGTCGAATAGATTTTCGTTCGTGTACGAACTGCGAACGACAAAAAGAAAAATACGATCACGCTCAAAACAGCGATGCTGCCTCAAAACAATAATAATATACACTGGTTATCGTATCCTATAAAATCACAAAAACATTATCATTTGCCAAAATATCGTTAAACAATAATTTAAATAATTTTCAAATTAAAAATTATGGAAAAATAAGGTAAATTAAATTAAAAGTGCGTCAATAAAAACCAAGACGTTAAAATAGAAATAAAATTTCTTTTTATTTATCCAAACCATTTATTATTACAAATATGTTTACAAAATGAATCCACTGCTATTATTTATCAATAATAATGAGTTAAATAAAGCTATTTAATCCATTTAATTAACATTTAAGTCACAATTCAAATATTTAATTTTCAGATCAAATATTTAAATATTACCTATATCTGCATATAAGTGATTTATATTTTTAAACAATCAATTATTTAAATATTTATAATTAATTAAAATTTCAAAATCAGAAACGATAAAATTCTGAGATGTTACACTTTACTTTTAACTTTACTACATTTATACTTATCTTTATTCGTTTCTATGATTGTGGATTCTACATTGGTTAATAATAATCTTGAGAGAATTTTAAAATGATTCATAAAAATTAGAAAATGCTATTCACCTCCCCTCTAGTGTTTAATTAGCTTGAAGATCCATAGTTCTGCAATCCACGTACTTAGGTATTTTTTATGTAACTTTAGAATTAATAAAGAAAGACCATTATAGTAAGTGGCAGATAGTCAAATAATAGCCTTATTAAAACAACTGATATGGGTAGAAAACCAATATTTGATTTACATACAAAAAAAAAAGAAGTTACATCCATTTGAACACAAATAGATGACACATTTTGTCACACAGTTGATCTCAACCAGTAAATCTATCTCTAATTTCAACCTTATATGTAAGCACAACAAAATCCAGTGGCCAAGATATCATGCGTCCTACTTTGTGTTCAACTAGCCGTCTTCATCAATTAGCATTATAAAAAAAGATTTTTTGTGTGTTTGTAAAGAGATGTTACGACCTTTCATCTAACTTTCGCTGGTGATAGTGAGCTCATCTCTACTTAAATGGTATCGCTTTCCAACCAGTTTACTCAATCTGAGGTAAGCATATTTAGAATGCCCAAGCTCCTTGACAGTTACTAATAGTCTAACTTTTCTAATTTTTGGGTGATAAGCATCCCCACCTGGTGCGAAGACAACTCGAGATTCTCATTTAAAATGGGACCATTGCTCGGTGGATTAGTTAGCTCTAGACTTTTATTTTTAAAAACCACTCCCTCTTATGTTGTTGGTTTCTCTTCTTTCATCCACTCTTGACATTCCAAAACCATTTGATCTTCAAACTCTTTGAACATCTCATAAGCTTTCTTAGGATCTAGCTCTCCACATTCACATATATGTCCTAACTCGTTAAACTTTGCCTCAACCTTCCTTTTTATTTCATCTACAAGAAAGTTGCATATATTAGAATCAAATACAACAAAAGGTGCATAAAATTAGGACAGTTACCATAAAATATGGAAAATGCAAATCAATGTGCACGTACATGTAAAATAGTAGTTGCTAAATTCCTATCTCGGATTCCACATCAAATATTTTATGGTAAAAGAATGTAAAGTAACACTTACATAGTGACGTTGTTTATAGTTGTAGAACATAGCTATAGAAGCCCTAGTTATGGAATTAACTAATAGGAAAGTAATCCTTTCACTTACACGTCCCACTTGCGAGATGGATCTGATTAGATTCATTTAACTTATTGCTCTCTGTATCGAGCGAAGTCAGCTGGAACCACGAAAGAGCCAGGATAAGGAAAAACTAAGAAAATTCGACCTAGGAGATGGGAGAAAGTAGTTGCGTTTGCGCAACGAGGATAAAGGATCAAGACAGAAACGATAGAATTTGAGGAGTTATTTTACAAGCCGCCGTGATTTTATTTGCTACTAGGGTTTTAGAAGTCGTCGATCATAAGGCGGCTACAAATTCAAAAGCGATAGAAGGGCTTAATGTGTGAATCAAGTCGGTTTATTATGTGACCTTTTCCCCACCTTATGCAATCATGGGTCGAATTCTTGTCCTTCTCATCGTTCAAAAAAATGATATATGCAATAAAAAATATATATAGGAAATGTTAACCATTCAAATGTAGGTTCTTAAATATTATATTTTTTGACAAAAATTAATTATTTTTATGTTATTTTTAGTAACAAGAATTTTTTTTAAACATTAAATATTAAGTAAAATTAGTAATTATAATTATAAAATATTAAATTCTAAATGTTACATTTGATTATTAATATTTCTTGGTAATTATGAATTATTAAATAATTTTCATAACTACTGATTATTTATTAATTATTAATTTTTTAATAGTCATTATTAATTAATAATTGTTTATAATTAATTATTAAATACTACATACATATTAATTTTATTATTAATTATTGCTTATTAGTCTTGAATATTATGTAATTATTAATAATTAGTTATTTAACAGTAATTATTAATTAATAATTATTAAAAATTAAAAATTAATTAAATGTTAAATGTTAAATATTAATTATTAAATATTGGTTATTAATTATTCAATATTAAAAATTTAATATTAATTATAAAATTTAATTAATAAATATTAACTATAATTTACTAATTATTAATAATTAACTATAATAAATTATTAAATACAAAAAATAATTATTCATTCTTTATACTAATTAGTAATTATAAATTAATTATTGATAATTACTAATTAGTATAAAGAATAATAATATGATGTCAATTTAGCTAAAGTATAATCATTAATTGTTAATATCTCCTATTTGATATGAATTTTGATATTAAATACTAATATGAATTTTTGAGATAGATGCTGGTATCAGAAGTTAAATAGATATCGTTTTAAAGACTATAAATTGTTTTCTTAAGGAATATTAGCGGGCTCGCTAATATTTCAAATATAAGGTACGTATCTCGGATTACATACCACATTTTTTTGTTTTTCCTCACGGGATGCCTCACCCTTGAGATGAGATGTATATTATGTAACTATATTCATATTATAAATTTTCGAAATGCTTGTCACGCAAAGGAGACGCTGGTGAAATTTTCTGTAAATTTAAGGCCTTAGAAATTTTTTGAAAATTTTGATAACTAAAAAAATTGATTTTAGCATTATAATTTGGAGTGGTATTAATTGAATGCTTTGAAAAGGAAACTAGAAACCAGTTAAAATATAATTCTTTTAAGAGGAAATTTATATATGGATTCCTTTCATTAAGGAAATTGCGGGAACACAATTGTCTTAAGGGGTGGAGTCTATAACAACCCTGTTGTCAATTACTTTATTAATTACGGTTAATTATTGGTAATTAATATTAATTTTTAATTTTTAATTTTATTGTGAAATTAAATTTAGTTTTGAGTAATTGATTTGAATTATCAAAAGAAATAGGTTATCATTTCTTAAGATAAATTTCAATTTATTTTGAAATATTAGTTAAGTCAATTATTGGGATTTTTAAATATAGTGTTAATGAGAAAAATAAGTTTAGTATTGGTTTAATTTGATTTATTTTGGTCATCAAATAAATTGAGATATTATTTCTTTAAGCGTAGATTTTGGTTTAAAAGAGATAATACCAATAATTTGTGAATGTGTATAATAGAGTTTTACATTTAGATTCTTTTTTTCTGTTTTCTTTAGTATAAATATAGGCTTTAAAAAGGGATAAATATATAACTTAGCTTTGGTTATTTAAATACAATTAATTAATGTAAGAAATAAATAAAGCTAAGTATTTGAATTAATTCATTTTGTTCGGCCTTAAGTGATAATAAGCCCATCAGTATACCATAACTCCAAAACCTAACCCTTAGCCTATTCTATACAAACTTCCTGTAAACAAACTCATTCATGTTTCCTCTTCTAAACCTAAAAGAAAATGGTGAAAAGAAGAAATCAACAAAAGCCCTAGTTATATTCTTAGAAATTCAAATCAATTGTCAAAAATCAAAAGAATGGTAGGTATGAACTCCTTTTCATCTATTCTACCTTACCTTATAATCAATTTGGTGTTTTGATTAGCTAGTAATTTCAGAAATTTTTGATTAGGAAAGGGCTATTTGATTTAGGGAAATTAAAGAAGAAAGATTAGAGTAAGAGTCGTAGAAGATGATTGCTAGTATTCAATCAAATCAAATTCATATCTTTCTTCATATGAATCAAGGTGAGTTAACCCTCACACAACTATCTCTAAATTTCTGGTTTCCATTTATTTGTTGTGTGACGAATGATTGTGAATTGGTTGCTTGAATTTGATGATAATTTGATTGTTTGCTGAAAATAAACTACGAAAATCGCTGCTGTAAAACAACAATATCTTGGTGTAAAATCATCCGAATTAGTTCAATCTTTTTGTGATAGAAAGGACTTTCAATTAGCTACAACTTTTATTTTGATTAATTTTCGAAATTCTGGTGTATATTAGTTCGAAATCGAGTTTGAATATGATAGTGTTGCTCTGTTCATGTGTAATTGCTAAGTTGAAACCTAAAACTAAAATGGCCATAACGTTTTCATTACTTATCAAAATTCGATGATTCTTGATGTTCTGGAAAGCTTAGATTATTTTCTACAACTTTAATGTATTGAGTTTTGTACTATTTTGTGATTTACATGGGCAAATATAAATTTTAATGTTGCTATCCCGATATTAAACGTCAGCGATAAGGAAATTAAAATCAGAGAATTATTTTAGTCATAACTTTTACGTTACTTATCGAAATTCAACGATTCTTGATGTTTTGGAAAGCTTTCACCGTAGGAAGTACTAGCGGTGAGGTGTTTGCTTTGTTGGGTGCTTTGGATTCATACAATGAGTTGAACCGAGTTTTCATGGTTAGAGAATTCGTAGTTGTGTTTGAGCCTGTAGTTGGATTGCCACCGAAGCGGGTCATTGAGTTTCAGATAGATTTGGTTCCAGGAGCAGAACCAGTGAGTAAGCCGCCAAGCAGGATGACCCCTTCAGAAATGAGGGAGTTGAAGGTGTAGTTGGTGGATCTGGAAGGCAAGAGTTTTACCAACCGAGCAGTTCGCCGTAGGGTGCAGCGGCAGTGTTTGCTAAGAAGCCGGATGGATCATTAAGGCTATGTATCGATTATCGAAAGTTGAATGAGAGGACCATAAAGAATCGATATCCATTGACAAGGATTAACGATTTGTTCGACCAGCTAAGTGGAGCAAAGGTATTTTCTCAGTTAGATTTGGCAACAGGTTTCCTTCAGTTCAAGGTAGTAGAGGATAGTATACCTTTGATGGCATTCAGGACCAGATATGGGTCGTACGAATGGTTAGTTATGCCGTTTGGACAAAAGAATGCTCCCGATTTCTTTATGGATTTGATGAATAGGATTTTCTGAGAGCACTTGGATAGGTTAGTGCTGGTTTTCATAGATGATATCTTGATTTAATCTAAGGATGAAAGAGAGCATGAAGTTCATTTAGAGTGGTACTTGAGATGTTGAGGCAGCATCAGCTGAAAGTGAAGTTTTCGAAGTGTCACTTCTGTAAAAAGGAGGTGAAATTTCTTGGTCATGTGGTCCCAGAAGAAGGGTTGTCAGTGAATCCGACTAAGATCGAGGCAGTGAATAGTTGGAAGAGACCCGAGATAATAACCGAGATTAAGAGTTTCCTTGGGTTGGCTAGTTATTATCAGAGGTTCATTAAGGAATTCTTGCGGATAGCAGCACCGATGACCAGGCTGACGAGGAAGGATGTGAAGTTTGTGTGGACCAATAAGTGTGAAGAAGCATTCTAGAGTTTGAAACACTTATTGACCCATGCACTGGTGTTGGTTATTCTAGAAGGGAATCAGGATTTGTTAGTCTATACTGATGCGTGTGGAATAGGATTAGGAGTTGTGCTAATGCAGAGAGGTAAAGCGGTTGCCTATGCTTCTAGGCAGCTTAGACCGCACGAGGTCAGATATCCGACGCATGATTTAGAATTGGCTGCGGTGATTTTTGCTTTGAAGGTGTGGAGATATTACCTTTTGGGAGAACGGTTTGAGCTATATACAGATCATAAGCTGCTAAAGTACTTGTTCTCTTAGAAGGAGCTGACATGAGGTAGCAGAGGTAGTTAGAGTTCTTAGCCGCTTATGATATTGGCATTGAGTACACACTAGGGAAAGGCAACAAGGTTGCAGGTGCACTTAGCAGGAAGCATCAGAATGCGGTGTTGGCAATGATAGCTGAGTGGAAAGACTTCGAAGCATTGGCAGATTGCAGAGTGCTGTGGAGATCCGAGGCTAGGTCTAGTCGTAATACAGTTGTATTGTCTTGTTTGGAAGTTCGACCAGTGTTGATCGAACGAATTGCTTCTAAGCAGATAGAGGATCCAGTGTTAGCTGAGCGGATCAGGAAGCTAAAGGAAGGAATCAAGAGCGATGACTTGAAAGATTTCAGTCTTGACCAGAATGGGTGGTTGAGAAAGAAAGGAATATTATGTGTTCCGAGTGTAGGAAACATAAGGAAGAAAGTCTTAGAGGAATGCCATCGTTCAAAGTTCACTATACATCCCGAAGGTACCAAGATGTATTAGGATATGAAGAGGAGTTTCTTCTGGGAAGGAATGAAGTGGGATATTGGTTTGTGAGTAGGGGAGTGCTTGAATTAATAGCATGCAAAGGCCGAACACCAAAAGCCAAGTGGTTTGATTCAACCGTTAGACATTCCAGTGTGGAAGTGGGATTCTATTTCTATGGACTTCATAGACGGGTTTCCAAGGTCAAACAGAGGTAATGAAAGTATATGGGCCATAATGGACAGATTGACCAAGAGTGCCCATTTCGTTCCAGTTAAGTCAACCAAGACGACACCTGTTTTAGCAAGGTTGTTCATGAAGAATGTGGTTAGACTACATGGAGTTCCAGGCAGTATAGTTAGTGATAGGGATCCCTTGTTCACTAGCGAGTTTTGAAAGAGTCTATAGGAAGTTTTGGGAACCAAGCTTAGGATGAGTACTGCTTACCATCCGCAGATAGATGGGCAAACGAAAAGAGTTAACAAGATCTTGGAAGATTTGTTAAGAGCTTATATTCTGCATTTCGGGGGATCATGAGAAGACCATCTACTTCTGGTCGAGTTTTCATATAACAACAATTATAAGACTAGTATTGTGATGGCACCGTTTGAAGCTTTGTATGGAAGGCCTTGAAAATCTCCCATTTGTTGGTTGGAGGTCGGGGATAGGTTGATTATTGGTCCAGATCTGGTCAGAGAAGCTGCAGAAAAGATTAAGGTCATTCGGGTTAGTATGAAGGAGGCTCAGTTTAGGCAGAAGAGTTATGCAGATAAGAGATGGAAAGATTTGGAGTTCTTAGTTGGGGACCAGGATTTCGTCAAAGTATCACCGATGAAGGGTGTGCTTAGATTTGGAAAGTCGGAGAAGTTATCTCCTAGGTTCATTGGACCTTTTCCTATTCTTGAGAGGATCGCGAAACTCGCATATAGACTTGAGTTACCGAGCAGTTTGGCAGGTGTCCATGATGTTATCATGTTTCTCATCTCAGAAGGTGTGTTAAAGATCCGGAGACTGCTATTACACCAACAGTGCTAGATGACTTAGTGGTAGAACCGGATTTGACCATAGTGAGAAAGCCAGTTCGCATTGTTGCGAGAGATGAGAAGAGGCTTAGAACCAAGACAGTCAGATTAGTCAAAGTCCAATGGAGTGACGATGATAGAGACTGTACTTGGGAGGTTGAGAGCGGGATTAGAGATACTTATCTTGATTTGTTTGATGGCATGTTTTACCTTCTTGTTTGTTTTGTGTACCTTATTGTAATTTCGAGGACGAAATTCTTTAAGGTGGGAGTCTGTAGCACCCTAGATTTTTGATAACATTATTTAGGAGATTTAGTTAGTTAAACTAAATAAAATAATGTGTTGATTAGGAGATTGAGATTTGATTTTAATTAAGGTGGTCGTGCCTTTTTAGACAAATAAATTAAAAGAAGGTTTTAAAATGAATTAGAGGAGGGGTATTATGGGAAAGAGGCAATTCCTATATCTCCTTCCTTAGGCCGTGTATTATGTACACATTCATTCCATTTCATAATTTTCAAAACCAAGGCCGGCCACCATTAACAAGGAAAGAAGAAGAGGAAACTAAGGAAAAGCTTAGGGAAAAGCAAATTCAAATCAAAACTCATTCAAATCTCAAGTTCCTTAGTCTCTAAAGCAAAGGTGAATAATGTTTACATCTCCTTTTTTTGAATGATAATATGATTATATATACATGTTGATGATTAATGAACGCTCATATAGATTTTTATGACATGTTTTAAGATGAAAACCCTCTTAAATGACATTCGTTAGCCTTATGAATTTTTATGGTGATCTAAAATGATATTTTAGAGATGCGTTTCAATTTTAAGATTTTTCTAAATTTTTGTGAATTATTATGAATTTTCTAAGAAAGAAAATGGTATTTTGGATTATAAAATTATTTACAGGAAAAATAATTATTGTTTGGATCCAAAAAAATTATATGTTGAAAAGAACGTATTAATAGATTTTCTCGAATTTTTCTAGAATTTTCTAAAATGATTTAATAGTTATATAAAATTATTTAAGGTATGGGACTTAAATATTTTATATAACTATAAAGGAGAAAGGGGTTTTTTCAAAATTGTTTAAATTTCCAAATAAGGAAAGTCGGCAGCATTTTTGAATATAAAAATATGGCAACCAATCAGATTTAGACAAACAAGGCAGGTTGCGTACAAAAGAATTATTTTAAAGTACAAATAAATTGGATTTTCACTATTTCAAATCTTTCGGCAAGAAGTTCCGCCTCTATTCCAAACCTTCCGACAAAGTTGAAAGGTATCAAACCTTTCGACTATGTCAATAATTAATGCACATGGTATCAGGCAAATGATACGTAGTGAATTGAAAGGAGTCGAAAGGTTTAGGGTCGAAAGGTTAGAGCTTTCGAAAGAGATGAAATTTTGTTTTGGTTTTAAAATAAATACGCCTGCTAGCTTTCGACAAAGAACTTTCGATAATGTCAAATGGTTTAAAAGAAAAGGTTTTGATTGGGTTGTTTCTTGTTTTAATTGAAACCTTTCGACAAGGTCGAAAAGTAAAGCTTTCGACAAAGTCAAAAGGTATGAAACCTTTTGACTAAGTCAACAAGATCATAGTTGCCGCTTGCTACCTTTCAATTCAATTGCTTTTGAAGGGAATCTTTTGTTTTCTAAAACTTACCGCCTCTCCATTGCTTTCGAAGGGTTGGTTCCAACACCATCACTTCATTGTTTATGAAAAGGTTTTAAAAGGGTTGCTTTTAAAAGGTTTCGAAGTAGTTGCTTTCGACTCCAATGTTTTTCTGATCCTTTTGCTCAACTTGAAGGCATAATCCAAATGTTTTAAATCGAAACATTTTATTAAAGCTTTCGAAGTAGTCAACTTCAAATGGTTTCGAAAGGTTTCCACTTGTTTTAAATTAAACCCAATGATTTTGAAAGGTTTTAAGTTTCAATGCTTTCGAAAGGTTTTATCAATGATTTCATAGGGGCGGTTCCCCAGGCTTTCGACAAAGTCGAAAGATGAGACCTTTCGACTAGGTTGGAAAGAAACCTTCTTACAAGGTCGAAAGGTGAGACCTTTCGACAAGGTTGAAAGATATGGTTTTTCAGTGTTTTTCGAAGGCAAAGGCTAAAGGGTTTTAAAGGTGGATGTCATATGTTTTAAAGCTTATAAAGGAAAGGCTTTATCAATGGTTTTGAAGGGGTTACCTTCATTGTATTCGAAAGGTTGTTTAAATGTTTTAAACAAAAGATTCGAATAATATAATTAGGCAGATAGCCTAAGTGTTTTAAGTTATAAAGGACTTTAACTTATTTTAAAAGGATAGGTAATCCTCATTGAACATCATCAACATTATTTTGAGTAAAGTATATATAACATGGCAAAATAGCTTAGAGTAAAGCTAAAGATATATTTTCCTTGTATATATATATGATTTGACGGACTAAATCATTTTGAAAAGATTTTCAAGGAAAAATTAAAAGGGTAGTTAACCCAAAGAAAATTCGGGCAGTCAGCTTATTTAAATTCGAACAATCAGTCCATTTTGAGGGCAGTCAGCCCAGAGGACATTTAGTCCAGATAAGGGCAGTTAGCCCAGATATAAACAGTTAGTTCACTTGTTAGCATAACGGGCCTTGTTACTTCTTAAGGACAGTTATTCCATCCTTTTTAACCTATTTTATAGACCAATAGTCCATTATTTAGCATAAAGGATATTGCTTTTTGGTATAATCGGATTTAGGACAGTTAGTACAGAAAGTAGCTATTAGCTCAGATTTAGGATAGATAGTCCATTTATTTCCTGTTTTAGCATAATGGATCTTGCTACCTATTATTATTATAATCAATTGATTAACCAGTTTGGTTGCATGAAAGGAATTGCAAAATATATGTTTTGAAAAGAGATATTAGTGAGGGGAAACCCGTTCTGCTAAGCGGCGTAGTCTCACTATATATCAGTAAGCAGAGATGTAATATAAATTATTCATACCAAGCTTTATGCCCGACTCAAAGTTTTTGTTTTTCCTTAAACTCTCGGGTGCTCAAATTGATTTGAGTAGGCTGAGGGTTTAGTTTTTCAGGTTTTAGAAAATTTTGTCGAATAGGCTTCCAAAGACGAGCAGGTGGCTGATGGATAGCTAAATTTAGGAATTTTGTTTTAATTTTGTTTCCGCTGTATATTATGGCATATGTCTATATTGCTTTGATCATCCAAGGGGGCATCTTCATATGTTGCTCTTGGCATATTGTTGTAATTATTTTTTATCATTGCATGGGAATACATTGGGATTTTTTTAACTTGGATATGATTTGTTTAAAATGTAATCACTAAAATTAGTGTTTTTGGAAATTTGTGATTTTGTTCATATTCAAGTACTTTTGATATTATGGATATCTTTAACATTACCGTATTTCATCACCAGAAGTTAATACTGTGGATGACTACAGCATCCATAGCGCTTAGCTTTTGGCTCCAGATACGAGATGTTACACTCTGCAACAGCAAGCACTGCAAGCTTGCTATTGTAAGCTTGTGCACAAGCTTGCTTTGCTGTTGCACAACGCTTGCTTTGCATCAGCAAGCATTGCAAGCTTGCTTTGCAACTTCAAGCATTGCAAACTTGCAACAGCAAGCTTTGTACATTAAAATTGCAGTTTATTTCAAATTGCATTTATGTAAAAGCGCATGTATTAATAAAAACACTTTAGTTTATGTAAAGTTAATAAAATTACATTTTATTTCAAATTATTTGTCAAATATCATGAATCTTTTGGATTGTTAGATTTTTATTGGAGAAGTCGAAAATCAACAAATTTTCGATTTCATTTGCAAAAATGATCTTTATTGGAAATAACCTTAATCAATAACTAAATTGCATTTTATGTTATACTAAAGAATATAAGCACGGTGTCCTAGACTTCATGTTATACTTAATTGCATTTTATAGTTAAATTTTGTGTTATTACCTAGATTACAAATGTTCATTCTGTTTAGTATAGATGTCAACTTAATGGTATTTAAATGCACACAGGCTCTAGTAGAAGAAGCTTAGATAAAGAGGAAATTAGATGGTACAAACTATGTGAATGTTCGGATGAAGGCTTCATTATATGGCCGTAGTTTTGTATTCGGTATTTGTAGTCTTTTACTATGAACTACGTTTTACCTTTTGTTATTCCAATTTGATCTTACTATGAAATTGGTAAACTATGTATTGAATTTGGCAACTTATGTATTGATTTTGTTAGTTCATACTTTATTTTTTTTACCATGAATAGGGATGTTGTTTCTTGATATTGATTTGGTTATAATTTGCTAAGTTGAGATAATATTATTTCTGAATGCATATTAAATATAGCCTATGCTATCATCATGCATACCATATTAAATATTACAGTGGTTATTATTGTTAGAAAATAGAAATTACCAACATTTATTTATGTTACTATTTTGGTATTGCTAACACTTATATCTGCTGGTACCATTAATTTTTCAATTGATATATGTTTTATAAAATGGATATTACCAACACTTATTTCTGTTGTAAGATAGAATTTAGTAGCAGATATAAGTGTTGCAAATATGATATTACCAACACTTATACTGTTGGGAATAGATATTTTCCAATGCTTATAACTGTTGGTAGATAGGATTTAGTAACAGGTATCAGTGTTACAAATGAATGCCCACGCCCTTATAACAACACATATAAGTGTTACTGAAATTATTAGCAATGGTTATACCAGTTGGGAATCATCTGTTTTGGTGTAGTGTGTTTTAGCAAAATTTGGAAACAAGAATTATATGAAATGTTTCGCTTTGAAAACCATTTTGGCGATATCAAAAGAAGTATATGTATTTTCTAAGTATATTGATGATTATCAAATAATAGTTGAAAGTATATAAGGTTGCGAAACTAAGGAATTATTATTGAATAGTAAATTCACTATTTGGGTTTCAATTAATTATTTGTAGCTTAAGAGTTATATGAAATTATGCGAGGTTTTATAACTATTATCTTTGTTATTTCAAAAGATATTTTCCAAAGAGAAAATTATCTATAAACTAATTTGTAAATTGTAAATACTTTTCTTTGATTTTTGTGTCTTTGATTTCTCATCTTCTCAATATTTATTTGATGATATGAGTGATTCACTGTTGATATTGTTTGGATTGATGATTCCGATATGGTTGATTCTCCAATAATCTAATGTGTAATGAGAAATCTAAATAAATAGAGTTATAATACCATTTGGGATGGGGCATTTGGTAATATTTCTCCTGTTATTCTTTGGAGTCGTTATATAGAATATTAAGTAGATTGAGTATAGTTTATAAGTAGCGAATAAATGTTTGAGTATCACACAGTGGTATGGGACGCTGTTATGATATTTATTCGGTTATTCATTGTAAGTGGATGACACTCATATGACTGGAATAGAGAGGATAGTGTGAGGTGATTTATAGCTTTGTAACTATAGTTAGTGAGACTTCGAGTCTACGTGTATTGTTCCTATATGCCACTATTACGATGTACTTCTGTTATGTTTGTTGGAGAGGCCAGATGGCCAGTATCCACCCTGGTGACCTGATCGTGGGGTCGCACCCTAGATCCATGACACCATATTATTATATATCTTTGTGATTAGCTTTGTAATTGCCCCTGTGTCACCTAGGCCACCAGTTTGTTACTTATAGGAGCATATGTAGTGTTGTGACCTTAGTCCTCGCATTGACGAGCACATAGGTGAATACAGGCCACGTTGACTGAGAGGTAACTAAGATTGTAGAGAATTTGTGACTCTGGAGCTTGCTTTGTGCTATCAGCCTCCCTTTTAGTTCTGATAGAGTAGTGGATTAGCATATATGATTTATACACCTCCTCACTGTGGTATTGATATATGTCAGGTGCACATATGTTGTTTTATATATAGCCCTACTTGGGACTCTGAGTCTATCGTACAGTCGTACCCGTCACGATATTTTGCAGTTAGATATTATATAAGGAGATGAGATTATACTTGTGATATCAATCCCGTGTATAGTGGATTCCTAATGTTTGATAAGCAGCCTATCTTGTTTTCTGTATATAGCTGATGATGTTTTATTGAGACTGAGAGTTATACTTGGGCAGTGCTTCGTGCCACCCTGATTATACTTAGTGATATCTTCTCTAATGATATTTTTGGATTGATGATGATTTCTGGATATAGATGAATCATCCATTCGTGTTTATTCTATGATTTTTGATATGATATGTTTTCTAAATGGGTGATGACATCTTTTAATATAAGAATTGATCGTTTCATATGGACCTAAGATGATTGAGTGTTGTGATATCTTAATGATTATTTATAACATTATATACATTTTAGGCATACATTACTATATTTATATACATCCTTTGATATGCTGTCTTATGAATTGATTATCGATGTTAGTTTTATTATATTATTATCTGTAGCTATATTGTGTTATAACTTTATGTGTCTCTGATTAGGCTATGTGTCCAAATATGAGCTACATTAATAATAAAAGATTCCCCAGGTCAAATTAAAAATTTAAGTAAGTTATAGCATTACTTGAAACGGCGGTTTATCCTTTAAGTTCGTTTTAATCTCTTTACTCAATTACTTTATTCTGAATAAAAAAGTTAAGTAGGTTGGCGTCAACAATTTAACTTTGATCTTCCCATGTGCAGAAGATTTTGGGGATAGGAACATTTTAATATGAAATTAAAAAAATCTTTCATAATTATGATGCTAGCAAAGTGACGTAGGCAAGGCATACAGTACATGTAAAGACTCTGAACCCAACATATATTCAGTTGTTTTTCTGCCTCCGTCATGTGCATTATGCCTCAAATTTATAAGGTAAGTGGAAAATACACTCCACTTATTTAAAAACATACACATTTTATGTGTGTAAAAAAGGAAAGAAGAAAGTGGTTAGTAAAAGAGGGAAGAAAGTGGGGCATATTATAAATTCGACATGACCTCTATGATTAGGCTCTGGATCCCAATATGAGAAACATTAAGATACCAAGAAACTTTATGTGTCCTTGATTAGGCTATGTGTATTAATATGAGCTACATCAATAATGAAAAGATTCTCTAAGGCAAATTTAAAATTTACGCAAGTTATAACTTGAAACGGATGTTTATCCTTCTAAGTTCATTTTATTCTCTTTATTCAATTACTTTATTCTCAATAAAAACGTCAAGTAGGTTGGCATCAACAATTTAACTTTGACCTTCCCATGTGCATAGGTTTTTGGGAATTGGAAAGTTTTAATATGAAATGAACGGATGTAACAACCCGGATATTTTAACAATTTTTAAATAACGAGATTAACTGAATTTTTGCGAAATTTTAAATAATTAAATTTGGAAATAAAAAAATTTGGTATTTGAAATACGTCTATTTAAATATAGCAAATGGTAAATTTTTATCAGAAAATATGGAAGTTTATTTTCTTGTATAATTTTATTTAAATTTAAATCAGTTAATATTTGTTGATAATAAAATGTTTTCCAAACCTGAATATTTTTATACAATAAATTGGTAAATCATCTTCTGAGTGAGACATCATATTTCGTTTCTTCAAATTTGGCTTGTTATTGCTCCGTTTATCTTATTTTTGACAGATTTGCAACATTTTGGTACCGATTATTGACTTTTGATAGGGTGATCCTATCACTGATATCTTTATACCATTTTGATCATCTCGTCGTGTTGATCTTCATAGTATATTCGGTTGTGTGTTTCGAAGTTCGATACTCGACGAAATCGTTAAAACGATTAATCGTACCGGTACCCAATTCTAACTTTTTGGGTTCTTTGTGCCTTTTTATTTTCAACCATTCAAACCAACAGTCACTAGCATTTATTATCTGCCAAATCAGTGGCCAGCTGTTTCTATTCCATCATTTCAATGCATTGATGGTTCATTCTCTGCCGTTATTTCTATCGGTTTGGAAACATAAAATTTAATATATGTGGTACGTTTGCATTTCTTTATTGGCAGTTCATTTCTCTTCCAAACCTCTCCCATCACCTCACCTTTCTTCCTCACGCAAAGATTGCCTGCAACTTATTTTCGCCTGTAGCTTACATTCACGAACCCATTTGCCCGAGCCTTCTTTCTCCTCCGACCAAGCAACCGCTGCCACCCTTCACCTCGCCGAACTTCGGCCTTCCTCCTACGCCGCTTGGCCCTACCACGCAACATGCCTCCAACAAGAAGCCAAGTTTTTTCGCCTTCCCCTCTTTCCCCGGCCTTCCACCTCCCCTAGCCCGACCATGCTTTCCTCTTCCACACCCAAACACTCTGCGTCTCCTTCACCTAACCAAATCTGCCAAGCTTCCACCAACAAAACAGCCCACACCATCCTCGTTCTAGCCCTCCTCTATGACATAGCCTTCGCCGCCTTCACCATAGCACAGCAGCGCCCCTCTGCCATGTGTAGCCGCTGTCTCCTCTGACCACCCTTCACACGCTCGCCTGTTGTTCCTCCTCCCCTTCAAAGCAAGCCCAGCCTCTCTGTTTTAAAAGTAAGTTATATACATTAGTTGTATAAGTTTATATATATATTACTGAATCAGTATATTAGCTTGGAAGTTGTGTATATATAGTATAACAATTCATATATTTTGGGTTAGTAATCTATATTTATACAGTTTGTTAATATATATATTAGTTTTATGTATTGTTTATATAAAGTATTGATTTAAATTCTAAAATATAAGGTTTGCATATAATAGTATCTACGAGCAGCTGGTTATATGTATAGGCATGTCAGGATATATTAGACCGTATATATATCGTATCTATATTATATTGATTAATACTATTAACTGTTTACAGCTATATATATGATTATATGTATATATAATATATGAAGGTTATAGATTTGTTTATGTATATTATATAAGTATGTATAAAGAAGTATTTTATAAGTTGCAGTAGTATGTTAATTTTATATGAAATCTGCGGTTTATTTAAGGAAGTTGTATAAATCTGGTTGGTTGTATATCAAGATTTGTAGTTTATATATATATATATAGTTGATGGGTCTGCATATTTGTACTATTCTGCATAGTACATTTGGTTATATATAGGTTTATATAATTGTTTACAGTTTTAATGTTTGATTTTGTAATAACTTATATATATATATATATATATATATATATATTTGAACCTGCTTGCTTGTTATTTTGGTTTACCGTTCCAATTCTTTAGTTGATATTCAACAGTTTTAATATATATACAGTGTTATGAGGTATATAGATGTATATGTTCTGTTTTATATAAAAAGGTATATAAGTTGTCTATTTTATGCTGTATATATATAAGCTATATTTTATTTATAAGTTGCTATATATGTGTGTGTTGTACTATATTTTCTATAAGTCTACTATGTATATATATAGTCTGTAAAGTTTTTGAATATGATATGTATGAATACTTTGATTTTAATGAGTATATATACAGTAGTAAGATATGGGTTCTTATATCACAGTAGATTTTAGTAACGGATTTTGTGATATATATATATATATATATTCAAATCATAAGTTTTGTAAGTAGTATAAAACTTGTTATTTATAAATATAGGAATATAGGAGCTTGGTTCAAGTACATATATATAGAAATTATTTTTTTGTGTTCGAACTAAATATGGTTTGGAATTTATTTTAGAAAATAAATAAAATATATATATATAATATAATAATAATGTATATATTTTCAGTTTATATCCAAAAGTGATTTGATTTGTTTCCTCTGGTTCCGATTTATCAGCTTGTCCGTCGAACTCGAGTCCATCGTGCTTTGCTTCGAAATTCGTGCTTGGATCCGTAACCTCATTCCATTGTCTATTCTCTCTAACCTCGAAAGGTGAGCAATCACTCACGATTAATGTTCTTATATTTATTAAATTTGATTTCAATTGAAACGACAATTGAAATATGCTGCAAAATTGAACTGTTAATTTTATAATTGCTATATATGTTATGCTATTATTTGTAACTGTTCACCTATGAGATATGACACCGTATACTGTTGTTTATATTTTATTTATCACTGATGATATATGCTTGTTGTTATTATGTTATATTAGTATCATAACTGTTCTCACTCTGCAAGTTCCCTGTTCCCTATGGGTTGAAATGATACATACCCGAATGATTTTGTAGAATAGGAGGAAATCGTTATGGGTTGAAATGATAAACTCAAGCGATTTTCATTGAATTGAATTCGGGATTATGGGTTGAAAGGATATATACCCGTAGATATTTAAATTACGGATTGAAATGATAAATATCTGTATCACTTGACCATAGGATAGAAAATTATATACAGGCACCGTTGGTCTATATATATATTTTGAAAATGATTTCCAAGGTTTTGAAAAGAAATTTATGTGGTTTTAATAAATATTGATTTTAAGATATTATATCTTTAATATAGATTTTTATAATAATTTTAATAAATTAAGTTGGAAAGAGAAATAGAAATTAATTTGAATTTTATTTGAATTTTTCTTAAATAAAACCGATTTGTAACTTATTAAATTTGAGATTTTAAAGATATGATTTATAACTTGATTTTGATTTAAAGCGATTAAATGAATATTTCAAGTAAATAAATTGAAGGGAATATTTAGTTTACATAAATTGTAATTTAAGGTTTTATTTAAATGATATTGGATTGACTAAGTGAATTTTTCAATATTTGTTAACCCGCCTTTTGGCAAGGCCGCAGACAGACGGATTTAACTTAAACAACTTCACAACTATCGAGACTAAAGTATGATGGGTTCGGTTTAAAATGATGATAGGCAGTTTGGCAGATGACGTTCGGCATTGGGATGGCTCGGCATTGAAGGCTGTTCGGCATAGAGAGATCGTCATTTGACATAGAGGGATCGTTCGGCACTGAACGAGTGCTCGGCATTAAAAGGAGTGCTCGGCATGAATCTTGTTCGGCATCTGGAGACGTTCGACATTGGATGGAGCGCTCGGCATTAACCAACGTTCGGCATCTGGAGACGTTCGACATTGGATGGAGCGCTCGGCATTAACCAACGTTCGGCATCTGGAGACGTTCGACATTGGATGGAGCGCTCGGCATTAACCAACGTTCGGCATCTGGAGACATTCGGCATTGGATGGATCGTTCGGCATTAACCAACGTTCGGCATCTGGAGACGTTCGACATTGGATGGAGCGCTCGGCATTAACCAACGTTCGGCATCTGGAGACGTTCGGCATTGGATGGATCGTTCGGCATCAAGGAGACGTTCGGCATTGGATGGATCGTTCGGCATCAAGGAGCGTTCGGCATTGGATGGATCGTTCGGCATCAAGGAGCGTTCGGCATTGGATGGGTCGTTCGGCGTACCTCACCTCGCTCGACATTGCACCTCGCACCTTCATACCTCGCACCTCTGTACCTCGTTACCTCGCACCTCCCAACGTTCGACATGAGGAGATCGTTCGGCATTCACACCTTGTTCGGCATCTATGGTTCGGCATATGGAGACCACACCATTTGGGCTGAGGTACTCAGCTACCAGGCCCACCAGGGAAGTCCAACCCATCTTTGTCTATAAATAGAGAGGCAGGGGCACAGTAAAAGGGGATCTTCTTTCTGCTCTCTTACTTTCTCTTTTCTAAGGCTAAGGCAACTCTGCCATTTTGTAACTGTAATCGATTATTACAGCAATAAAAAGCAAACTACTGGAGTGGACGTAGGCCGAAGTTAGCCGAACCACTATAAAATCTGTTGTTCTTTACTGCTTTCATTTCAGTTTTAACTGTTCTTCACATTATTACTCTCTACATACATTCTATCTCTGAGCTGTGATTGGTATTTGGTGCTTTCATCTGGATTTTGGGGTTAGTGACCAATTTTGGTGCTAACACTTTGGTGCTTTCACCGAGAAATTGAAACAATCAGGAATTTTGGAGTTAGGAACTTGGATCCTTGAAAGCAATGGCTAGACCACCAACAAGGAAGCAAGTAGTGGAAAGAAGCAATTAGGAAGGAAGTCAAGCAGCCTCTTCTGGAGCTGGAGAGGATCATGCATCCATCTACATAACTCGGGATGAGATGCAGGCAATGATGAATTCTATGCAGGAGCAGATGATGAAACGACAAGAGGAGATGATGCAGGCTCTTCTTAGGCAATTTGGACAACCAGGAACTGCAGGTGCTCAAGATCATGGAGCTAGATCAAAGGAACTCAACCAACGGACAGATGGAGTGAATCAGCAGGGGCAGCTCCCAATCAACAAACGGTTAACAATCTAGATGGACCTAGACTCGGAGGCACGCCACCGGGAGTACGTGATGAAGAATATGTGCCAGAATTTCCTCGAGGACTTGGGGGGCAGTCTGGATTAGTTGGAAACACTAGATTGGCTGACATTATCAGGCGGACTATTCGCGGAGGTCTGACAAATAGGGATTCAGAGGGAGTTAACAAAAGTCTGTTTACCCGGAACATCAGGACAGCTAGGAATCCGTCCGATTTCAAACTACCCACTCTGGAAGTATACAACGGGAAGACGGATCCCACCGACCACTTGATGAGATACACTAGGCATATGGAAGTGCTGGGGGCAACAGAGGAGGTTATGGCCCGATGTTTCCCCTGTACTTGACTGAAATTGCTGCTATGTGGTTCAGACAGCTGGAGGATGGATCCATTGGAACATGGACAGAACTGGTGGACAAGTTCTTAAGTCAATTTCGAGTTCACATAAAAAGGCCAAAGAACGTGATGACACTAACATCAGTCAAACAGGGGGCAGATGAATCGCTCAGGACATTCTTAACTCGATTTAATGCGGCAGTTGCTTCGGTGGATCGTCCAGATCCATCAATGGTTCTGATGGCTGCGGTATCAGGAGTCAGAGATAATTCGGAGTTCAAAGTATCATTGGTACGGGACCCACCGTTGGATATTGGGGAATTCTTTCATGAAGCTGAAAGATTTCTTCGACAAGAGGATGCATGTTTGGACATGAGGTCATAGGAAGTAAACATGACTAAGGATGGAAGATTACTCGGCGAAAGCTCAAGTGGGGACAAGGATAAAGGGAAAAGGAAGCGCTGGGGGGAACCAAAGTTCTCCACTTACACAGGATTGAACGCAACGTTGGAGCGGATTTTCTTAGATACTCGAGATCATCTTCCCTATCGAAGGCCATCAAGGAGGGAACCCACAGAGCGTGAAAGGGCATCAGGAAGGCACTGTCTCTTTCATGACCTGGACGGGCATGATACTAACAGCTGCCGACATCTAAAGGATATAATCGAGGAGCATATAAGGAATGGTCAGTTACGACAGTATGTCGGAACTCGGAATGCGGCGGTGGAACATGAACAGCCTCCGCCTACCTTGAACAACGAGGGCGCGAGGCCCAGGAATGGTGACCGATTGGTCATCAACTAATCTTGATGGTTTGGAATAAGTAACAAACTCCGGGCAAATGGTTAAATCACTTACTCATGTACGGGGTCGGAGATAACCCTCAGGCATGCTCTGAGATGATGGCTTACCGAAACGCCCGGGTTTGTGAAATCTGTTTTTTCCTTTGACTTGGACATTTGCTTTTTCTGGTTTGGTTTTGGAGTTTGGTTTGAACTCCCTGTTTTTCTCGTTTTTCTGGTTTGAATTCTGGTTTGAATGTTTGTTTTTCGGATTGGATTTTGATTGGATTTTCTCTGGATTTTGGCTTAAAGGTCGTCGAGTATGGACTATGCTCGACAAGGGTCCGGAGCGACCAGGATTCGGCTTAGGACTTAAGCCACGGCATTACTTGCATCCAGGGACACTGGACCATGGTCGTCAAGTGTGGATTGCGCTTAGCAAGAACCCGGAGAGGTTAGCTCAACGCCCAGGGACACTGGGCCACGGTCGTCAAGTGTGGATTGCGCTTGGCAAGAACCCGGAGAGGTTATCTCAACGTCCAGGGACACTGGACCACGGTCATCAGGTGTGGATTGCGCTTGGCAAGAGCCCGGAGAGGTTATGGATTTGGATATCGACCTGAAGAGGTCCTAAAGTCCCCTATTGGTTATTAGATATGGATGAAACATGGACTTTGGATACTGGACTTGAGGCTATTCAAAACACACCTTTCAAAGCAAGGCATGTTTTGGGGGGCAAGTGTTAACCCGCCTTTTGGCAAGGCCGCGGACAGATGGATTTAACTTAAACAACTTCACAACTATCGAGACTAAAGTATGATGGGTTCGGTTTAAAATGATGATAGGCAGTTTGGCAGATGACGTTCGGCATTGGGATGGCTCGGCGTTGAAGGCTGTTCAGCATAGAGAGATCGTCGTTTGACATAGAGGGATCGTTCGGCACTGAACGAGTGCTCGGCATTAGAAGGAGTGTTCGGCATGAATCTTGTTCGGCATCTGGAGACGTTCGACATTGGATGGAGCGCTCGGCATTAACCAACGTTCGACATCTGGAGACGTTCGACATTGGATGGAGCGCTCGGCATTAACCAACGTTCGGCATCTGGAGACGTTCGACATTGGATGGAGCGCTCGGCATTAACCAACGTTCGACATCTGGAGACGTTCGGCATTGGATGGATCGTTCGGCATTAACCAACGTTCGGCATCTGGAGACGTTCGACATTGGATGGAGCGCTCGGCATTAACCAACGTTCGGCATCTGGAGACGTTCGGCATTGGATGGATCGTTCGGCATCAAGGAAACGTTCGGCATTGGATGGATCGTTCGGCATCAAGGAGCGTTCGACATTGGATGGGTCGTTCGGCGTACCTCACCTCGCTCGACATTGCACCTCGCACCTCCATACCTCGCACCTCCCAACGTTCGACATGAGGAGAACGTTCGGCATTCACACCTTGTTCGGCATCTATGGTTCGGCATATGGAGACCACACCATTTGGGCTGAGGTACTCGGCTACCAGGCCCACCAGGGAAGTCCAACCCATCTTTATCTATAAATAGAGAGGCAGGGGCACAGTAAAAGGGGATCTTCTTTCTGCTCTCTTACTTTCTCTTTTCTAAGGCTAAGGCAACTCTGCCATTTTGTAACTATAATCGATTATTACAACAATAAAAAGCAAACTACTGGAGTGGACGTAGGCCGAAGTTAGCCGAACCACTATAAAATCTGTTGTTCTTTACTGCTTTCATTTCAGTTTTAACTGTTCTTCACATTATTACTCTCTACATACATTCTATCTCTGAGCTGTGATTGGTATTTGGTGCTTTCATCTGGATTTTGGGGTTAGTGACCAATTTTGGTGCTAACAATATTAAATAATGGTAAGGTTGAATTTGAAATATAAATGAATTTAAGTTTTGAAATCTATTGAAATTGAAATGGTTTAAATTGTAGTTTATATATGTATTTGAAATCGATACAAATTTTAAATGGTTTGAACAGAACTGAAATTGGTAAATTAAGATTAAATTTTAAACGATATTTTGGAATTCGAGTTGATCTGAATCGATTTGTGAAATTTGAGGAAACTATTTTATTATATAAAGTATTTTAAAATATATTTAAAACTATTTTTTTAATTAAATATAAACTATTTTAAATTATAACTATTTTCAATATACTATTTATTTATTTTATAAACTATTTTATTATATATACTATTTTAATATCTAAACTGTTTAAGTGGGAGTAATATGATTTCAAGTGCTATGAATTTTCAAAGTGTTATGATTTCAAGTGTTATGATTTCTAGGTGTTATGATTTCCTAAGTGTTATGGTTCAAAAATGTTATAATTTCAGAAGTGTTAAAATTTTGGAAAGTATTATGATTTTGGAAATGAATATTATTTGAGTGAAGAATGATATCATATTGATATGGTTTTGAAATAGATATGATATTTTGATATGAAGTATAAACTGTTTGAAAATGAAGTGACCACAGTGTTATAATAACGTTTGGTTGTTAAAGAGACCGGGATCGGATATTTTTATACTCTCTGTCAATACCGAAAACCACTTTAACAACTGTGTACGTGGTGGAGATTCCAGAAATGAAATAGGATGGTTTAGCGATGATTCTATATGGTATGACGTGACCCTGACTCTCGTGAGTCAGCTTGATGCGGCTAAAACAGGAGCCACGTCGGGCCAAGTGAGGTTATTCCTCCTATTGGACACACTTCTTCGATACCATTCTATTGCTTTTGTGATTTGATTGGGTGCACCCTTTGATTTGGGAGTGTGTGACGAGGTGGGTGGTAGTAGCTGCTATGCGTTACCACCAGTCCGGATCCGCAAATGGTTTATCTACCCTGGCATTGCCTCGAGTGCCTTGTCGCATGCTCTAACGCGCCTTATACGAGTCTGTTTTGTACCGTACCTATATGATGTCCTCTGGGTAAACCTCCAGTTTACGGAGGAGCGTACGGCATTGTACTACAGGAATATATAAAATGTGTTAAGGGGGATATGAGTAACGCCTTAACGCTATTTTAATACTTTTACTTTACTATAGACATATTATAATAGCGTATTGTACTACATAGTAGATAGTTCCACAGATCATTAGAGGATAGTTATCCCAAACATCCTTTGAGTTACTTGTATCTCAGTTGATATTTCACTTGAGTTGGATTTATTAATATAAGAATGTTAATCCTGACTCCAGTGTTTTGTGTTTGCTTTACGCTCGGGTCAGACTAAGTGCCACAGCATTAGAGACTCACCTTTGGAGTTGGAGCTTCGCTTGGAGATCCATTTATCTATTCAGCTTGCAGTTATTCAGTTGACTCATGTGATATATTCTGATTTTGTATTTGACTATTGTATTGAGACTTCTATGTATTCGAGACTTCTGTTGTATCTTGTTTTATCTCTGTTACATATATATATATATATAGTAGCTTCATGAACTACTATTCTTTTGTTTCCGCTGCTTATTGTTATATTACTCTGTGTCTGTGATTCTATGATTGATTTATTTACTGTATATGCTGAGTTTTGTCAAATATAAATTAACAATATGATATTTTGAGCAATTCTAGTCCGACATGTGCGGATGCGAATGGCACGAAATAGCGGGTCGTTATAGTTGGTATTAGAGCCCGGTTTAGGCAAAACTTAGCATATAGAGTAAATTTAATTACAGAATCACCTTCGTTCGAGCTTGAATTTCTTCCTCTTGGATTTGGATTTCTTTCGAACTCTGGAACCCTCCCCTTAGTTCTGAAATCGATCCTTGTTTCTCCTTAATCGTGTTTCCTTAATTTCGGAGCATCCCATAGCTCCACTAAATGATTTGTAAAGGGGTGAAACTCCTTTACAACAGCCATTGATTCACCGAAGATTTCTATATCCTCGGTTTAAATGCTGATATCTCTTGCTATGCCAGAATTCTATCTCTTGTGATCGGATGTTGATCTGCCTAAGAATTCTACATCGATCTTATTCTTGAAGTCACGGTTGACCCGGTTAAAGTCGCCCGCGATTTATATAAGTCTATCCATCTTTTCCCTTTTTGTTATTTAATTATCTTATCTCCCTTTCGAGCCTATCTTCTAATCAGAATTCTCTTTGATTAGAGTCCCTCTAATTTGGATCTCTATCCTTGTTTTGGAATCCATTTTTGTATCATCGAGTGAGGGAGTGTATTTGTTATTAATATTAAAATGTTTTATATATTATGTTATTTGAGTTGTTAATGTTGATTTGGGATTTCGATCGATTTGTCTAATCAACACTATCGATAGGAATTCCAAAGCACTTGAACAGAGCAAACCGACACAATATTTTTTTCAAATTTGGTAAATGAAATAAATTTTGTATGATTATATTATATAGATGTATAAGATTTTTCTAAAAATAAAATGATAAAATTTGATTTTCATTTATGGTTTTGAAAACCATTGACTATTGCAATATGATATAAATAAATGAAATTATAAAAACACGGTTATAATTTGGCTTTGAAATGAAATGAATTTAAATTAAGGATTTGAGAATTAAATTTCCGGTGTTTTTCAAATTTGGGTTTCAAAGTCTAGAAAAATAAAATATATTATTTATTTGAAAGTATTTTTAAATAGAAATCATTTTCAAAGAATTTTAAAGGTTTTAAATCAGTACTCTCTTCGTTTGTCGCTAGAAAATAATTTCGGTGATGGCTGCAGCATCATTGACATTTATTTTCGAGTCTCGAAGTGGAGAGGCCCCTTAGTAGCTTTGCTACGCTTTGTTTTGAAAAATGGATTTGATTTGAAATTCTTGAATATGATTTGATTTATATAATATATATGTATATAATTATTTCAAAATAGTTCAAAGTGAAATCGGAAATTTGAATCTTAAGTTTTATATTAAGAAATGGTTTCAATTATTGAAATAAAGTGAAATGTTTGAATAATTGGAATATCTGAAACGATAAACGGAATTAAACCAAAATTGAAATAATGAATTTGAACAAACTTATTTATATAACACTAAATTACATTCTAATATATATAACTTGCCTAAAATATTCAAAAAGTTAAAATGTTAGGGTGAATAAAAAGGTTATGCAAGAGAAAACTTAAGTAATAAATTGTTCAAACTAAAATCTGGCTTAATATAAATGTTGTGAATAAAAAGGAAAATTGTATGATGTTTAATTACACTCAGAAACATTAATATAACTTACCTAGAAAGTTTAAATGTAATTTGAATGTAATTGAACAATGTACCATAATAAGTAATATGTCCAAAATGATATTTTGGTAATGGAATTTATAAATAATAAATTGGAAAAAAAATTATTTGTTGAATAATATATGGTTATAAAATGTATACACCTAATATATATTGCAAAATATGTTATGTGAAATAAATTAAAGAAATAAAAAGGAAGACTATTTAAGCAGATAAATATGAATTTAAGTATAGTGAACCTGAAATTTTGGGGAATCAACTTAGCTGAAGATAAATGGATAAAATAAATGAGTTAATTTAAAAATGAATTTGTTTGAAAGAAATGTTGATAAAATGAAAGAAAATCAATTTTAAATTGAATGACTATTTATTACTAGAATAAAATGGATTAAACCAAATTGATGAATATTAATTTATCTAAAATTGAAATCTATATGGTTTTGAATTTGTGGGAGTTGAATGTTGAGGTGGAATTAACTATGGTTGATCAAATAAATTTAATAAATGAGAAATAAAACAAACTTTGTTGTGAAAATTATGTAATAAATGTTAATAAATTTGAAACAAATCAATTAAATAAAATATACGGAATTGAAATTAATGTGAACAAAATAAACTTGATTGATTAAATAAAATGAATTGAAATCAATTGATTGAATATAAACCAATTTTAAAATAAATGTAGTTTATATGGTTTTAAATTAATGGTTGTATTTGGTGTTTCAATCTATTTTTGTTCTTTCTGGTTATTTCTACTCTCCTACCTCGTTCCTTTTCGGTGACGAAAATTTTTGAGTGGGGGAGAGTGTAACAACCCGGATATTTTAACGGTTTTTAAATAACGAGATTAACTGAATTTTTGTGAAATTTTAAATTATTAAATTTGGAAATAAAAAAATTTGGTATTTGAAATACGTCTATTTAAACATAGCAAATGGTAAATTTTTATCAGAAAATATGGAAGTTTATTTTCTTGTATAATTTTATTTAAATATAAATCAGTTAATACTTGTTGATAATAAAATGGTTTCCAAACCTGAATATTTTTATACAATAAATTGGTAAATCATCTTCTGAGTGAGACGTCATATTTCGTTTCTTCAAATTTGGACTGCTATTGCTCCGTTTATCTTATTTTCAAAGATTTGTAGCATTTTGGTACCGATCATCGACTTTTGATAGGGTGATCCTATCACTGATATCTATATACCATTTCGATCGTCTCGTCGTGCTGATCTCCACAGTATATTTGGTTGTGTGTTTCGAAGTTCGGTACTCGACGAAATCGATAAAATGATTAATCGTACCGGTACCCAATTCTAACTTTTTGGGTTCTTTGTCCGTTTTTATTTTCAACCGTTCAAACCCAACGGTCACTAGCATTTATTATCTGCCAAATCAATGGCCAACTATTTCTATTCCATCATTTCAATGCATTGATGGTTCATTCTCTGCCTTTATTTCTATTGGTTTGGAAATATAAAATTTTATATATGTGGTACATTTTCATTTCTTTATTGGCGGTTCATTTCTCTTCCAAACCTCTCTCATCCACTCACCTCTCTTCCTCACGCAAAGATTGCCTGCAACTTATTTTCGCCTGTAGCTTACATTCACGAACCCTATTGCCCGAGCCTTCTTTCTCCTCCGACTAAGCAACCGTTGCCACCCTTCACCGAACTTCGGCCTTCCTCCTCCGCCACTTGGCCCTGCCATGCAACATGCCTCCAACCAGAAGCCGAGTTTTTTCACCTTCCCCTCTTTCCACGGCCTTCCACCTCCACTAGCCCGGCCGTGCTTTCATCTTCCACACCCAGACACTCTCCATCTCCTTAACCTCACCAAATCTGCTGAGCTTCCACCACCAAAATAGCCTGCACCATCCTCGTTCTAGCCCTCCTCCGTGACATAGCCTTCGCCGCCTTCACCATAGCACAGCAGCGCCCCTCTGTTGTGTGTAGCCACTGTCTCCTCCGACTACCCTTCACAGGCTCGCCTGTTGTTCCTCCTCCCCTCCAAAGCAAGCCCAGCCTCTCTGTTTTAAAAGTAAGTTATATACATTAGTTGTATAATTTTATATATATATATTACTGAGTCAGTATATTAGCTTGGAAGTTGTATATATATAGTATAATAATTCATATATTTTGGGTTAGTAATCTATATTTATATAATATGTTAATATATATATATATATTAGTTTCTATGTATTGTTTATATAAAGTATTGATTTAAATTCTAAAAAATAAGGTTTGCATATAATAGTATCTACGAGCAGCTGGTTATATGTATAGGCATGTCAGGATATATTAGACCGTATATATATCGTATCTATATTATATTGATTGATGCTATTAACTGTTTACAGCTATATATATGATTATATGTGTGATAACCCGAATTTTGGAATATCTGTTAATTGATAATTAACTGGGTTAATTAATAGAAATACTGATTTATAGATTGAAAAAATAGATCAATAATAAATATTTATATCTATATATATATATATATATTTGTGTCGATTTTAAATTGGATTTTTAATTGAATTTGAATTTGAATTTGGATTTAAATTTGAAATTTAAAAGATATATGTCTTAAATATATTTTGGATTTTAAAATATATTATATATGATTTTATTTAGAATATAGTTGTTTTATACTATTTTCTTTTAAAGGGTTTATTTATATAAATTAAGAAATGTATTTATTAATTAGGAAATTAATTATAAAAGCTTTATAACCATTTAAAAACTAATTTATTCATGCATAATTACAAGTGTTGATATATAAGTCTCTTTAATAACATGTGTTAGGTGATTAAGTAAGGTAAAAGACAAGTGTCACTTTTATTTTAATTTTCTTTTATTTTTAATAAAACCTAAATTTAATCTATATAAAACTTTTACCTCTTCTCTTTGTCTTTTTTTCCTATCTACATATTCAAAAAAAAACTAAGAAACAAAGTCAGTAACAAAAATCTGTAACAATCTCTCTTAACAAAATTCACAATCCAGTAAAACAAAGAAAAAGGAATTTTTCTCTCCAATTCCAAAATCTGAAGCTCTTCCTAATTCAAGTTTAAAAAGCAAGCTTTTCAAATTCATCTCAGTTTCAAGCAACATATATCAGTAAACAAAATAAAGTTTCCAGTTTTCAAAGGAATCAAGCTTCCAGTTTTAAAAGTTCTCTGGTTTCTCTATTTAAACTGGTGAGTAAACTTAAAACATAAATCAGTTTTAATTTGATGTATGTGAAGTGTTTGATGTGAATCTCGTGATGCATATTTAAATTTATGTATGCATGCTTGTTAAAATCTGAATACATGTCTATATGAATGTATATATTGGTATGCATGTTTGTGATCAGCTCTGTTTATTTTCTGACAGGCTCAATCAAAACGATGTAAAACGGTGAATGTAGTAATCGGTGGATTGGAAGATACTGAAATGCCCAAATTCGTTGATCCAAAGATACCGAATTCTAGCTATCCCGAACTCGTTGATCGCGCACGATACCGGGTTCAAAGATCTTCAATTCTTCAAGCGTTGATCAAGCGCACTTGATTCCACGAATCGGCTTCTACAATCGTTGAATCGAGCGCACTCGATTATCCGAAAGAGGAGATAGGAGATTACACTCAACTACCAATTTAAATTGAAAGCACAAAGCAATCAAAAGAGAATTTTATTCAAAAATCAACAACCTTTTACAAATGACCATACATGCCTATTTATAGGCTACAACTCAACACAACAGAAAACTTCAAAAATATTACAAGTACTTAGGTCGGAAACGACCTATAGACGACTTATGACCTATCTAAGGTCGGCGACCTAAGACAAACAACACAATACAAGCCTTGCCGACTTACAAACATACAGGTTACGACCTAAAAAAGATACAAACGACTCAAAGACAAACGGCTCACGACTTAAGAAAAATTACAACACATTACAACGACTCTCATAGGTCTTACACGACCTAAAGTACACAGCAGCTTCCCATCAACGACTTACAAACAGAACGACTTAAGACTTCCACGTTTCATATTAAGTCGGCAATAGAATCCAACGGCAACAGCTACAGCGACTTAAAAACATGCGGCGACTCAAAGACACCAATGGTGGAGATTAACTCGGCAGAAAATCCAACGACATTCAGGCTTCCGCGACTTAAGAACATGCGCATCAAAAACTTCGTGACCTAAGCTTTAGGTCGGTAACGACCTAAAAAACATGTAGCGACTTAAGGACTTCGCGCCTTAACTTCTTGCGACCTGGCTCCTTGCGACCTAACTTAGGTCGTTCCATTTTAGCTCGTAGTACCTTTAACTCGTTGAGTCGTTCGAGCGTTCTACCTTCCAACTCGTTAGGTCGTAGACATCCTTCCATAAGTCGTGAGCGACCTAAAAACCCATTAGGTCGTGAGCGACTTAAAACTTCAGCTTTCAACAAATTAGGTCGTAACTCGTCTTCAGTAGGTCGTATTCCATTAGATCGAAGCTCATTAGGTCGGAACTTGTTAATGTGACTGGAATGGCTTAAGGTAGCTTCTGTTATCTTGTTAACTCGTAGGTCGTTAGGTCGTTTTCGACCTAAGGAATGGAAGGTCGTTCGCGACCTAAAGAAACTGGCTAATAGCATTAGAATCTTATCCCGGTAGGTCGCTGGAATGATGTAGCTAGGTCGTAACGCGCCTGAATGACTTGCCAACTCGTTTTCCTGCATTTTCATCTCCTTAACTCGTTCATTCTTCCTCATATTAAGTCGGGCACGACTTAGACTTAGCTTGTGATCATGGTTAGGTCGTAGGTCATTTGAGCGACCTATAGTATCATGATGCTGGCCTGCATCATCACTGACACAGCGGATTAATCAAAACGATGTAAAACGGTGAATGTAGTAATCGGTGGATTGGAAGATACTGAAATGCCCAAATTCGTTGATCCGAAGATACCGAATTCTAGCTATCCCGAACTCGTTGATCGCGCACGATACCGGGTTCAAAGATCTTCAATTCTTCAAGCGTTGATCAAGCGCACTTGATTCCGCGAATCGGCTTCTATAATCGTTGAATCGAGCGCACTCGATTATCTGAAAGAGGAGATAGGAGATTACACTCAACTACCAATTTAAATTGAAAGCACAAAGCAATCAAAAGAGAATTTTATTCAAAAATCAACAACCTTTTACAAATGACCATACATGCCTATTTATAGGCTACAACTCAACACAACAGAAAACTTCAAAAATATTACAAGTACTTAGGTCGGAAACGACCTATAGACGACTTACGACCTATCTAAGGTCGGCGACCTAAGACAAACAACACAATACAAGCCTTGCCGACTTACAAACATACAGGTTACGACCTAAAAAAGATACAAACGACTCAAAGACAAACGGCTCACGACTTAAGAAAAATTACAACACATTACAATGACTCTCATAGGTCGTACACGACCTAAAGTACACAGCAGCTTCCCATCAACGACTTACAAACAGAACGACTTAAGACTTCCACGGTTCAGATTAAGTCGGCAATAGAATCCAACGGCAACAGCTACAGCGACTTAAAAACATGCGGCGACTCAAAGACACCAATGGTGGAGATTAACTCGGTAGAAAATCCAACGACATTCAGGCTTCCGCGACTTAAGAACATGCGCATCAGAAACTTCGCGACCTAAGCTTTAGGTCGGTAACGACCTAAAAAACATGTAGCGACTTAAGGACTTCACGCCTTAACTTCTTGCGACCTGGCTCCTTGCGACCTAACTTAGGTCGTTCCATTTTAGCTCGTAGTACCTTTAACTCGTTGAGTCGTTCGAGCGTTCTACCTTCCAACTCGTTAGGTCGTAGACATCCTTCCATAAGTCGTGAGCGACCTAAAAACCCATTAGGTCGTGAGCGACTTAAAACTTCAGCTTTCAACAAATTAGGTCGTAACTCGTCTTCAGTAGGTCGTATTCCATTAGATCGGAGCTCATTAGGTCGGAACTTGTTAATGTGACTGGAATGACTTAAGGTAGCTTCTGTTATCTTGTTAACTCGTAGGTCGTTAGGTCGTTTTCGACCTAAGGAATGGAAGGTCGTTCGCGACCTAAAGAAACTGGCCAATAGCATTAGAATCTTATCCCGGTAGGTCGCTGGAATGATGTAGCTAGGTCGTAACGCGCCTGAATGACTTGCCAACTCATTTTCCTGCAATTTCATCTCCTTAACTCGTTCATTCTTCCTCATATTAAGTCGGGCGCGATTTAGACTTAGCTTGTGATCATGGTTAGGTCGTAGGTCGTTTGAGCGACCTATAGTATCATGATGCTGGCCTGCATCATCTTCCCCTGGTTGGGAGAAATTCGTCCTCGAATTTAAAAGCTTTCTTCTTCGAGACGCTGTCTTCCATTCATTATCTGGTTTGACACGGCCCTGGCGATAACCATTCTTGAGATTAAACTTGTTTTTTACTTTGGATGTTATGGTTCGAGCTAAATAGTACATGGAATTGAACAGACGTGGCATTAGGCAGGCAACATAAGAAAGTGATCTGAGGGAGATGGCATATGAAAAATTGCGGAATAAACTAAGCACTAGATGCCAGATCCACTTCAGGTAGCACAGAACTTCATAAGAATAGGGTCGTATACCATATTGCTTGTGCCAATAGGAAGATGTGATATAGAACCAAAACGTGTCGAAAATGTGAGACGTTATACGGAAGTTTAAAATCATGGAACGACTTGGGAAATCACGACCGAAAAATTGTGATGACTCATGCTCAGATTCTTGTCTTTCTTTATCCCGTTCAGATGTGTCATCCTCTTGAATCTTCCCTTGATGTGTTGCATCAAACTCCCCTGACTGAAATGAACTCCCACTTGCTTCTACTTCAACATATTTATGTTTATAATTCGGTTCCAAGCAATCGACATTGGCAATGTTAGCAGCGTGGACATCATCCGACAACTTCAACTAACAATCATTCACTTCCTCCTGTTGTATCAACTCTTCTTGTTCTTTCAGACACATAAGATCATACGATCCTGGCAGTAAAATAGCATCTGGTACGAGTTCAGTTTGAGGTTGGATGTCCTGTAGAGATGGTAACTCTTCGGAAAACTCCTCAGAGTATTCGACTTCAGACTCATCGAATTCTGATCCAACTTCCTCATAAACATCAAAATCTTCACTCGTTCCTTACCCGGATAATACAAACAAGTCAGTACTAATTTCTACCTTTTCGTCAGGCTCTTCCAAGCATACAAGACTAGATTCTTCAAGCAGTTCCTCAGACATCTCATCTTCACATTCTTCAAATACTTCATCTTCTTCTGGATTCTCAAAATCAGAATCTTTTCCAGGTTTAATCATCATTGACAACTCATCATCATCTTCCATTTTATTGATGAACTCTTCCAAAAATAACAAACTATCTGATTCTGCCTTCTCTTCTGTTTCACTCTCACTTTGTTCATGCTCCTCGGAAACTAAGGAATTTATACATGGCTGACTCTCATCCATAAGCTCAGGTGTCAAATAATAATCCTCCATTGTCAAATGAATTTTCTCCGCTCCGAACACAGCTTCTTCTTCTATACTATCAACATCAAACTTTGGTAATGAAAAGTAGTCAACTTCTACCTCCACATACTTTGACTCAATTTCTTCTTCAACATCAAATTTCGGCGGTTGATAAAAATCAATTTCAACAGGCCTTCTCAACAAATTACATTCTTCGTTCTCCAACTCAACCTCTTCATTTTCGTTGTCTAACTTTAGTGGTAAGGCTGCGAATGATTTTGTAGGACCAACCTCTTCAAGCTCTTCAAACATTGGCTTAACCTTCTCGAGATTTTTAGACTCTTCACTTGCCTCATACCTAACCAATGTTTCAGCACTACCTTCCGATTCTTCAGTACTTTCGTCAAAAGATACTGGACTAGTTGGTTCCTCTTCCTCTTCTATCTCGCTTTTAGAAGAATCATCCACATCCTCGCTTTCATATTCCTCTATAACAAAGGGTTTTCTCTGGGACTTTGTACATTCAAAACTTCGATGGCCAAATTCCTGACAATGATATTGCTTAACTCGTTCATCAACACTTGACTTCGTGATTCCATATACAACTGGTTCATTGACTCTCTTAAAAACATTTCTATTGTAATGAACAGCATGATTTTGATTGCTGGAGTTTGGAACCACACCCTTTCCTCGACTCCCTTGACTCAACTTCTGCAATTGTTGATCAATACGAGCTTGATAATTGTAGGGTAAGAAATTTGCCTTCATCATCCTTTTCATCTTATCCCACTTGACAATTTTAGACTTCTTCATCCTCTCTCTGGTTGACTTAGTTTGTTGCCACCAGTCCATGGCTTTTCCTTTCAAACTTGCAGCAACTAGCTTCACTTGATGATCCTCAGGAACGTAGTTGAGCTCAAAAACATTTTCAACCGTGGATAACCAGTCCAAGAATTCCTCTGCTTGTAGTCCACCTCGGAATTCTGGAATCTCCATATCCTTTCTTGATTTCCATGTATAACCATTCTCTTTAATAATCTTGTATCGATTTTGCCCTTGACCAGAATATCAAAAATGAACACGATCACCATAACTTTCCTCTTCAAAATTAGTTGAACTTCGTCGTCGATTCTGAACATCGACTCTTCTATGCCCATGCACGTCCTCTCTACTTCTTTTCTCATAATCATAACGTGGCGACACTCTCCGTTGATTTCGATTCATGTCCAACTTCATTCTCTCTACTTTCTCGAAATCCTTATCGAATCTTTCATCACTACGTTGCTTCTTCTGTTCAGGATCTTCTCTCTCATATAAATCTGCAACACTATGATGACGGTTAATATATCTCGGAGGCATGATCAAGCCTTCAAACTTTGACTTCGGCTCCACTCCAAATTTCAAACACCTTTCGAACTTAGATCCAAAATGAAATGGATCGAAAACTCCCACTTTGTTGCAACTTCGCGATGAACACGATGAACACAACTTCTCCAAATCACAATTCTCGGCTAGACAATGCAATGATGCTCGGTCTACACTCTCCTTAGCTCGGCTTCCTCACTTCAAGCTCGGTTAACACTTGATGCTTTTTACTTCAAACAAATCGGCTCCAAGACTCGATTTAGCTATGATTGGCTAAAACAAGCTCCGATACCAAACTGACGCAGCGGATTAATCAAAACGATGTAAAACGGTGAATGTAGTAATCGGTGGATTGGAAGACTGAAATGCCCAAATTCGTTGATCCGAAGATACCGAATTCTAGCTATCCCGAACTCGTTGATCGCGCACGATACCGGGTTCAAAGACCTTCAATTCTTCAAGCGTTGATCAAGCGCACTTGATTCCGCGAATCAGCTTCTACAATCGTTGAATCGAGCGCACTCGATTATCCGAAAGAGGAGATAGGAGATTACACTCAACTACCAATTTAAATTGAAAGCACAAAGCAATCAAAAGAGAATTTTATTCAAAAATCAACAACCTTTTACAAATGACCATACATGCCTATTTATAGGCTACAACTCAACACAACAGAAAACTTCAAAAATATTACAAGTACTTAGGTCGGAAACGACCTATAGACGACTTACGACCTATCTAAGGTCGGCGACCTAAGACAAACAACACAATACAAGCCTTGCCGACTTACAAACATACAGGTTACGACCTAAAAAAGATACAAACGACTCAAAGACAAATGGCTCACGACTTAAGAAAAATTACAACACATTACAACGACTCTCATAGGTCGTACACGACCTAAAGTACACAGTAGCTTCCCATCAACGACTTACAAACATAACGACTTAAGACTTCCACGGTTCAGATTAAGTCGGCAATAGAATCCAACAGCAACAGCTACAGCAACTTAAAAATATGCGGCGACTCAAAGACACCAATGGTGGAGATTAACTCGGCAGAAAATCCAACGACATTCAGGCTTCCGCGACTTAAGAACATGCGCATCAGAAACTTCGCGACCTAAGCTTTAGGTCGGTAACGACCTAAAAAACATGTAGCGACTTAAGGACTTCACGCCTTAACTTCTTGCGACCTGGCTCCTTGCGACCTAACTTAGGTCGTTCCATTTTAGCTCGTAGTACCTTTAACTCGTTGAGTCGTTCGAGCGTTCTACCTTCCAACTCGTTAGGTCGTAGACATCCTTCCATAAGTCGTGAGCGACCTAAAAACCCATTAGGTCGTGAGCGACTTAAAACTTCAGCTTTCAACAAATTAGGTCGTAACTCGTCTTCAGTAGGTCGTATTCCATTAGTCGGAGCTCATTAGGTCGGAACTTGTTAATGTGACTGGAATGACTTAAGGTAGCTTCTGTTATCTTGTTAACTCGTAGGTCGTTAGGTCGTTTTCGACCTAAGGAATGGAAGGTCGTTCGCGACCTAAAGAAACTGGCCAATAGCATTAGAATCTTATCCCGGTAGGTCGCTGGAATGATGTAGCTAGGTCGTAACGCGCCTGAATGACTTGCCAACTCGTTTTCCTGCATTTTCATCTCCTTAACTCGTTCATTCTTCCTCATATTAAGTCGGGCGCGACTTAGACTTAGCTTGTGATCATAGTTAGGTCGTAGGTCGTTTGAGCGACCTATAGTATCATGATGCTGGCCTGCATCCGAATCTCGTGATGCATATTTAAATTTATGTATGCATGCTTGTTAAAATCTGAATACATGTCTATATGAATGTATATATTGGTATGCATGTTTGTGATCAGCTCTGTTTATTTTCTGACAGGCTCAATATTGAACAAAAATAAAATTCTCTTCATGTAATCTTTGTTAGGCTGAAGTATTCAAACAAATGTTGTTTGTTTGAACATAATTAAGTTTTTAAAATTTTAATTATGTGAATTAAGTTTGAAATTTTCTGGAAAATGAAAAAAACAGTGGAAAACTTAGGAATGGGTTGAAATCAAACTCAATGATTTATTAATTCAAGTATATAACCTGAATCCCCTTTGCAAACTAGGATTTTTGAAATCAAAATCTCCATTTTTAGTTGAGTATTGATGGTGCAGTTCGAAGATGATCAAAATATGGTTTTTAGGTTATTCCTGGTGATCGATGAACTCAGGATAGTCGGTGTTTCTATCGAAGCTAGCTTATCGATCTGGGATGTCGGGAAAAATAGTGGAAGTGTCGATAGTTTGTCATGGCGTTGGCGGTGGATCAAACTAGGGTTTTAGGATGGCTTGAAGTCGAGGTCGGGTTTTGGGTTACTGCTATGTCGTCGGAGCATCGAGTCAGGCCGGACATGGGAAAGACGATGCTTGGGTCGTGGACGAAGGTGTGGACGGAGTTCCAGAGATTCTGGTGGTCGGTGTCGGTGGTTCGAGGGAGTTTTCAGGCGAGGTTTAGTTTCCAATTCGACTGGAGAAGTTTGAATTTGATTTGGGTTTTGTAGTGATGAATCGATGGTCGGAATCAGTTGTAGGGAGGATCGCCGACGTGGGGAAGGTGTCGTGGATGGTCGGAAGGGCCCCAGTCGCCAGTGCACGTGCACGGTGGTTTTGGTATGTCATTGGTTGAGGATAGATGGGTGGACTCGAAGGGAAGCTCGGGGATGGGAGTTGTTTTCTCGGGTATGTTTTTGGGGTTGTGAGTGTTGTTTGTTTCAGGTTTTAACTTAAACCAATCTAAATTTTAAAAAAAAGTTGGAAGGAGTGGGTTTACTCGGGGTAGCTCTCGGGTGAGGACCGGGTTTGACCCGAAGCATGTTCAAACGGTTTTAAAAAGTTTTTAAAACAAAGTTTTGAAATTTAAATAAATTTAGTTTAAGACTTTTCTTATATAAAATTCTTTTATAAATGATTTCTTTAACATTGATTTAAGAAGTTATATAATTGGTTAACTTAAAATTGTTCAGAAATTTTTTTTATGTTATTTTAAAACTTAATTTAGTAATATAATTAAGTGTTAATCAAGATAAGATGTTTTTAAACCTATATGATAATAATAATAATTAAGGAATTAAAGGGATGAATGATTTATCTTAAAGTTAATTAAGTTTTAATGATTTAAGATTTATTAAATTTATAAGGTAGTTAAGAGTAATTAATTAATTTTAATTAACTAATAATTAAGGATTAATTAATTTATAATTGAGGGTTATAAGTTAATTAATTAGAGGTTAATTAATTTAGGGATAAATTTGTTAAGGATTAATTAATTTAATTAGTAATCAAAGGTTAAATTAACTAATAATTAAAGGTTAATTAATTGAGGATAATTAACAAATGGATAATTACTTAATGGAAGTAATTATGGGAAATTAATGGGTAGTTAAAGGATGATTAATTAATGGTTTGTAATTAATTAATGAAAGTAAGCAGGATTTTAAAAGGAGATTGAAGTTATTAATTTAATTTATTTAAATTAATAAGAAATGGTGTGGCGAATAAATCTTGCTTATGAATGATGGAATGATATTGTATGACTTAGATTAGTTAATATCTTTGATATGTGGTTGCGATGCTATGTGATATAATATGTTTGGGTTGAACTGTGATAATATGGTTTGTTTCTCCATGATAAATGGCTATGTAAATATGTAATTTTGGATATAAATGGTATTGTTTAAAATTTAAATAGTTTGTTTTAAGATGATATTTGATTCGAAGGGACCGGGGTTGGGTATCAGCAAATACCCGAAACCACTTCGATTTGTAATCTACAATAATTCTTTATGGATTTGAATTCGGAATAAATAGGCTGGAATGGAATAAATGATGTAAACTTGATCACTTAATCTGAGTAATAACGCTTAGATATGATTGTAAGATGTGTATTTGACTATGGCAAGTTAAGAACTCGTAGTGAAGTAAGAGTTACCCGGGTTTTAAATATGTTTTATGCATTATAGTTTCATGTTAGATGGGTTTACTCACGCTGGTTTCCAGCCTGAAACGGGTGTTACTTTGATGTAATGCTCGGGTCAGACCGAGTATTACATATTTTCAGGTAAGGACGTTCTGGAGCTCAGGAGGCGAGCTGGATGGCAGGAACGTATGGAGTATTCCGCTGAGTGATTGTTGTTTGTAGTACTGGGACAAGTTGTTATAACTGTCCAGTTTATATGTGATTGGTTGTAACTCTGTTGTATTGAATGTAAATTAACAAATATAGTTTTCCTTTGTATAACTGCTATTATTTGATATTATATTTTATCCGTTGCGAATGTGAGAATCTGTGTTTTGTTTCTGTTTCTTCTTCTACCTCTTTTCTTCTTTTCTCTAACTATCTGGAATTTTCGGGATCGAAAATTCTGGGTGGTTACAATATGTATATATAATATATGAAGGTTATAGATTTGTTTATGTATATTATATAAGTATGTATAAAGAAGTATTTTATAAGTTGCAGTAGTATGTTAGTTGTATATGAAATCTGCGGTTTATATAAGGAAGTTGTAAAAATCTGGTTGGTTGTATATCAAGATTTGTAGTTTATATATATAGTTGATGGGTCTGCATATTTGTACTATTCTGCATAGTACATTTGGTTATATATAGGTTTAAATAATTGTTTACAATTTTAATGTTTGATTTTGTAATAACTTTTATATATATATATATATATATATATATTGAACCTGCTTGCTTGTTATTTTGGTTTACCGTTCCAATTCTTTAGTTTATATTCAACAGTTTAATATATATACAGTGTTATGAGGTATATAGATGTATATGTTCTGTTTTATATAAAAAGTTATATAAGTTGTTCATTTTATGTTGTATATATAAAAGCTATATTTTATTTATAAGTTGCTATATATATGTGTGTGTGTGTGTGTGTGTGTGTTATAGTATATTTTCTATAAGTCTACTATGTATATATATATATAGTCTGTAAAATTTTTGAATATGATATGTATGAATACTTTGATTTTTAATGAGTATATATACAGTAGTAAGATATGGGTTCTTATATCACAGTAGATTTTAGTAACGGATTTTGTGATAAATATATATATATATATATATATATTCAAATCATAAGTTTTGTAAGTAGTATAAAACTTGTTATTTGTAAATATAGGAATATAGGAGCTTGGTTCAAGTACATATATATAGAAATTATTTTTTTGTGTTCGAACTAAATATGGTTTGGAATTATTTTAGAAAAAAAATAAAAAATATATATAATATAATAATAATGTATATATTTTTAGTTTATATCCAAAACTGATTTGATTTGTTTCCGCTGGTTCCGATTTATCAGCTTGTCCATCGAACTCGAGTCCATCGTGCTTTGCTTCACGTGCTTGGATCCGTAACCTCATTCCATTGTCTATTCTCTCTAACCTCGAAAGGTGAGCAATCACTCATGATTAATGTTCTTATATTTATTAAATTTGATTTCAATTGAAACGACAATTGAAATATGCTGCAAAATTGAACTGTTAATTTTATAATTGCTATATATGTTATGCTATTATTTGTAACTGTTCACCTGTGAGATATGACACCATATACTGTTGTTTATATTTTATTTATCACTTATGACATATGCATGTTGTTATTATGTTATATTAGTATCATAACTGTTCTCACTATGCAAGTTCCCTGTTCCCTATGGGTTGAAATGATACATACCCGAATGATTTTGTAGAATAGGAGGAAATCATTATGGGTTGTGTAACGACCCGTATTTTTACGGATCGAAAGATTGTAAAGCAGTTGTCATTAGGTTGATAGTGTTGTTAGATCGTTCAGAGTTAGATCGTCCAGGGTTAAGTCGTGTAGAAGTTAGGTCGTCTAGTAGCTTAGGTCGTACAGTAGTTTGGGACGACTTAAGAGATTGGAGCGACCTATAGGAAGTTAGCGACTTAAGAAATGGACCGACCTAAGAAGTTGACCGGCCTAAGAAGGTTACCGACCTAAGGGTTAGCGGCATAGGAGTAGCAACCTAGTAGACTGTGTGAGTTAACGACCTAAGAAAGTTAGGTCGTGGACGAGTTAAGTTAAGTCGTTGAGTCGCTATGCCGTGTTAGTTAGGTTGTAGACGACCTATGTTAGTATGCTGCGTGTAGTTAGGTTGTTAGACGACCTAAAGGTGTTAAGTCGTATCCCAGTTAAGCCGTTAGGTTGCGTAAGGACTTAAGTCGTTGGATCGTGAGTGTTAGGTCGGCATTGTTGTTAGGTCGCGTGTGTGTTAGGTCGTGACTTCTGTTAAGTCATTGAGTCGTAAGTCATTAAGTCGTCCAAATGACTTAGGTAGAAATGCGGCAGTGTGATAAGTTGCTAAGTTGTATCCCATTGAGTCTTAGGTCGCGCGTATGTGTTAAGTCACGCAAGTGTTAGGTCGGGGAATTTGTTAGGTCGTAGGTTGGAAGAGTTAAGTCGTGGACGACTTAAGGGGGCGGACGACCTAAGGATCTGCCTATAAATACGCGGGGTTTCTTCACTTTTTGGGATCCGGATTTTGAAGCGACAAAGTCCTGCCATTTTGAGAGCTTGAGTGCTGCACTTCTTCACTTCTTTTCTCCACTCTAATCTTGTGATTCCTTCCATCCAAATCGAAGATCAAATCGAAGATCCAAGAGCTTAGATTGAAGATCTTTATCCATCGAAGAGAGATTTCATCGTTTGAAGCGGAATTTTGGCGGATCAAGCTAAATTCTTCGCTGTCCAGATCTGAAGTGTGTTGCTTTTGAAGTGTTTAGGTGATTCGGTGAGTGGTGGTTATCTCTCACACGGATCCAAAGGAGTATATCGGATTGATGGCTTGATTTGGTGTTAAAATAGTGATTTCCATGCATTTTCTTAAACTTAAGTATAGATCCATTGTTCATGATGATTTGACATCCATTTTACTACATGTTAACCTATACAAGTTCATTCATCAAGTTGTAGAGATATTGCTCATGATTCATGCTTGTTAGATTTGGACTCTTTATTTACAAGATTGCCATTATTGTTATAATTGTTTATTAGATCATGTTTGAATGCTTGATTACTTGGATTAATGATTGACTTGATTGATTGTTATAAATTAGTTGATTGATGATTTGATTTGGACAAGTTGGTCGAAGATGATTCAAAAGCTAAGGGAAAGGCTCTTGAATAAGAAAAGCTGCTCGTGGCATATGACACGGATGATAAAGCTCATATGGATAGATTTGATGATGATGTTGAGATGAGGTTTTGCTATGATGAGATGAAGCGAGGCATGATGTGAGAGATCCTTGGTTAAATCCAGACAGGATCATTCCAAGCATGTTGATGACTCGGTGAAATGGTTCGGATTTAAGGATAATGGTTGGCTCGAGAGGTGCTTGAGCTAGTATGAGAATAGTCGTCGAGGAGGATGACTAGAAGGCTGAGATTTCATCGTTGTTGAAGGTTCTAGCAGGTTCAAAGCAAGAGTACGCTGGGCAGATTCGATAGTCCCAAAAGACTACAGTTGGTGGTCGAGTACTCTGGGCAGATTCGATAGTCCTAGGCACGGGCTGCGACGACGTACGGAGTTCTGTCTAGAACCGGGTTTACCATTGGCCCTTGACGGACGGCTGAAAGAATGTGTCGGTCATTCAATTAACGGTGGTATCGAAGCAATGATAATAGTGATAGCCAGAGTCATGGATGTTTGGTTGTATCGTCATTCGGTCTCAAGAGCAATATTATCTGGGTGCTTATCTGATCTTGGTTTAGGCCTTGGGGGTTTGTACTTGGAAAACATCGCCCTTGACTCGAGTGATAATAGCTTTACTTTAAATGTGTGCTTTACTATGTTTACTTCTGCTTAGTGTGTCTGGGGGCTATCACTGTAGAAAGAGGTGGAGTGGGAGGGTTAGATTCCTATTCCTTTTACCTTTATGCTCTTTTGGTATATTGTTAGTTAATTTACCGCTCACTAAGACTGTTGTCTGACTCAAGGTTTTATGTTCAACTTTTATTACCTTGGGCTGTTCATCTATTTTGGGATGGGCAGACTAGGTAGCAGGTGACATGTGCTGTTCTTAGTTACCGACGATGCTAATGACGAAGACGAGCTGGAGGCTTGCATATTATATTCTTACTATATGTACTGGATGTTCCGCTGCTTGTATATTCTCTGAGTGATATGTAGTGAGGCTGGATGTATTGACTATTCGGATTTTTGTATCAAACTACCATGAGGCTTATTTGATGCAATTCTGTTCTGTGTAGCTTCACTATGTATATTTTTCTCTATTTTATTTTATCCATGCGCTGTGAGTAATACGATAGATTCTGCTGTTTTAACTTACCTTGGTGATCGTCCATGGCTGCCTGGCACACTTTTCAGCGCACTATTTCTATGTTTAGTGCAGGGGTCATGGGCAGTCGTCACAGGTTGAAATGATAAACTCAAGCGATTTTCATTGAATTGAATTCGGAATTGTGGGTTGAAAGGATATATACCCGTAGATATTTAAATTGCAGACTGAAATGATAAATATCCATATTACTTGACCATAGGATAGAAAATTATATACAGGCACCGTTGGTATATATATATTTTGAAAATGATTTCCAAGGTTTTGAAAAGGAATATATGTGGTTTTAATAAATATTGATTTTAATATATTATATCTTTAATATAGATTTTTATAATAATTTTAATAAATTAAGTTGGAAAGGGAAATAGAAATTAATTTGAAATTTATTTGAAAAACCGATTTGAAACTTATTAAATTTGAGATTTTAAAGATATGATTTATAACTTGATTTTGATTTAAAGTGATTAAATGAATATTTCAAGTAAATAAATTGAAGGGAATATTTAGTTTACGTAAATTGTAATTTAAGGTTTTATTTAAATGATATTGGATTGACTAAGTGAATTTTTCAATATTAAATAATGGTAAGGTTGAATTTGAAATAAAATGAATTTAAGCTTTGAAATCTATTGAAATTGAAATGGTTTAAATTGTAGTTTATATATGTATTTGAAATCGATACAAATTTTAAATGGTTTGAACAGAATTGAAATTGGTAAATTAAGATTAAATTTTAATTGAATTTTTGGAATTCGAGTTGATCTGAATCGATTTGTGAAATTTGAGGAAACTATTTTATTATATAAAGTATTTTAAAATATATTTAAAACTATTTTTTTAATTAAATATAAACTATTTTAAATTTTAACTATTTTCAATATATTAATTATTTAATATATAAACTATTTTATTATATAAACTATTTTATTATATATACTATTTTAATATCTAAACTGTTTAAGTGGGAGTAATATGATTTCAAGTGCTATGAATTTTCAAAGTGTTATGATTTCCAAGTGTTATAATTTCTAGGTGTTATGATTTCCAAGTGTTATGATTTCCAGGTGTTATGATTTTCTAAGTGTTATGGTTTCAAAAATGTTATAATTTCAGAAGTGTTAAAATTTTGGAAAGTATTATGATTTTAGAAATGAATATTATTTGAGTGAATAATGATATCGTATTGATATGGTTCTGAAATAGATATGATATTTTGATATGAAGTATAAACTGTTTGAAAATGAAATGACATCTGTGTTATAATAACGTTTGTTGTTAAAGAGACCGGGATCAGATATTGTCATACTCTCTGCCAATACCGAAAACCAATTTAACAACTGTGTATGTGGTGGAGATTCCAGAAATGAAGTAGGATGGTTTGGCGACGATTCTATATGGTATGACATGACCCTGACTCCCGTGAGTCAGCTTGATGTGGCTAAAACAGGAGCCACGTCGGGCCAAGTGAGGTCATTCCTCCTATCGGACACACTTCTTTGATACCATTCTATTGCTTTTGTGATTTGATTGGGTGCACCCTTTGATTTGGGAGTGTGTCACGAGGTGGGCGGCACTAGCTGCTACGCGTTACCACCAATCTGGATCCGCCAATGGTATATCTACCTTGGCATTGCCTCGAGTGCCTTGTCGCATGCCCTAGCGCGCCTTATACGAGTCTGTTTTGTACCGTACATATGTGATGTCCTCTGGGTAAACCTCCAGTTTACGGAGGAGCGTACGGCATTGTATAGACTACGGAATATATAAAATGTGTTAAGGGGGATATGGGTATTGCCTTAACGCTATTTTAATACTTTTACTTTACTATAGACATATTATAATAGCGTATTGTACTACATAGTAGATAGTTCCGTGGATCCTTAGAGGATGGTTATCCCAAACATCCTTTGAGTTACTTGTATCTCAGTTGATATTTCACTTGAGTTGGATTTATTAATATAAGAATGTTAATCCTGACTCGAGTGTTTTGTGTTTGCTTTATGCTCGGGTCAGACTGAGTGCCATAGCATTAGAGACTCACCTTTGGAGTTGGAGTTTCGCTTGGAGATCCATCTATCTATTCAGCTTGCAGTTATTCAGTTGACTCCTGTGATATATTCTGATCTCATATTTGACTATTGCATTGAGACTTCTATGTATTCGAGACTTCTGTTGTATCTTGTTTTAACTCTGTTACATATATATATATATAGTAGCTTTATGAACTACTATTCTTTTGTTTCTGCTGCTTATTGTTATATTACTCTGTGATTTTGTGATTGATTTATTTACTGTATATGCTGAGTTTTGCCAAATATAAATTAACAATCTGATATTTTGAGCAATTCAAGTCCGACATGTGCAGATGCGAATGGCACGAAATAGCGGTTCGTTACAACGAAAGCTTTCACAATTATGATGTTGGAAAAGTGACATAGGCAAGGCATACAGTACATGCAAGGACTCTGAACCCAACAGATATGTAGTTGTTTTTCTGCCTCTTTTATGTGCATTATGCCTCAAATTTGTAGAGTAAGTGGAAAACACACTCCATTTATTTAAAAACGTACACGTTTCATGTGTGTAAAAAAGGAAAGAAGAAAGTGTATAATAAAAGCGGTAAGAAAATGGAGCATATTATATTTGACATGCCCTTTACGATTAGGATATGCATCCTAGTATGAGAAATATTAAGACATAAAGACACTTTATGTGTCCTTGATTAGGCTATGTGTCCCAATAAGAGCTACATCGACAACAAAAATATTTCATAGTTCAAATGATTTTCTTTGTAATTTATAAGCATTACTTGAAATGGCGATTTATCATTTTAAGTTCTTTTTATATTCTTTATTCAATTACTTTATTATCAATAAAAATGTCAAGTAGATTGGCATCAACAATTTAATTTTTCCATTTCCATGTGTAGAGGTTTTGGAGATAGGAATTGCGATCACCCACCTTTCTGACACCTGGAAATGACACTTAATAAATCCATGGTATTCTTCTTTCGTTGCCTAAGCATCTAAAAGATGGATTGTCGTGGGGTGAAAATAAAAGAATAGAACGGAAATATATCACAACGGAACTGTTAAATAGAACATAACAGAAAAATAGTACATAAGGTAACTCCCTAACATGGATTTATCGAAGTTACAAAAAAGTACTTCCATCAGCTTAGGCAGTTATAATAAACTGCCTTTACAAATGCTAAAACAAAATACACCTACATGATTTCAACAAATAGCGGAAATAGACAAATAAATAGATAAAGCCTTCCGGTTCGGACATCGTATTCGAAAGAGCCCATAAAAACCTGTTACTCTCGGACTACTCAAATAAAAATGAATACACACTAGTTTAGCAAAACAAACAATTTGGGTTAGACAATATGTCTGCTATGAGTAAAATTCTAAAACAGTAGGTGTAATTAAACAACATGTGAGACTATGCCGCCAAACATGGAACGGGTTTCCTCTCATAAGAACAACATCCAAACATAAATAATAGATACAAATAATTAAACATCACGAAGAGTGCTAGACTTTTCCTGATGCAATCAAGGAAAACAAATTCGAAGGTTCAAATCAACAAGGAAAAAGGGAATTTCCTAACAATTACTAGGATGGTGCTCCCCCTTACTGAAAGTATACCTTTAGGAATACACTTAAGGACAAACGATGGCCCTTGGAAATGTACAAGCCAGACCCTGCCAACCTTATCGAGTATTTAGGTTTTCACCCCATTATGCGTAAAATGAATCCAATCTAGAGAGCATGTGAAAATACCCTAACGGAAGCAACCCTACATAGCTTTACGTCCACTCGCGCTTTGGTTTTAGCCATTCCCGATAAAGGATAACAAAGATCAAATGAGCTACTCATCGTCTTTGAGTGATGAAATATAAAGAAGGTTGAGGTAATCGATAGTCGATAAACCGACTATCGAAGATAACAAACGGAAATTAAATCTTGTATACCCGTCACCACTCATTGATTTTAAACTTGTACCATCCCTTAGGTAACAATGATGTCGGACAAGTTAAGGTAGTGTAAACTCAAAGTCATGTCCTGGCATACATTCTTAACTTTTGGGGTAAAGACAAGTCTCCCTCTTTGATGTTTGGTGTTAAGTATACAACAAATGCTTTCTGTATAAACGATATTAATTCATTTGCATAAATGAATCAAACTTTTACTTTTAAAACCGAACTCGTGCTTGGGTTTCACTTCACAAGTATTAACATTAAACAGCTTTGTTAAAATGTTATATTAACTTTAAAAGTCTATTGCCAAAAAGATTTGATAACATAAACATCATTATTCAATTGGTTAATTAGTTTTAACTATCATACTACGAATGATTAATTATCTTTAAACTTCGATAATTAATTTGATTAATTAACTTCAAATACCATTAATTAAAAAGGGTTAATCACTTTTTAAAAACACCATTAATTAAATTAATTAAATTTAAACATCATTAATTAAAAAAGATGAATTAATTTAAAACATCATTAAAGAAAAAGATTAGTTAAACTTAAACTAATCAATTAACTTTAAAAGTCAAAACTAAAAAGGGTTAATTAATTTTAAACAAAATTAATTAAAATGATTAATTAACTTGAATCCATCATTATGATCAATTAACCCTAAACATTACTAGATAAAATGATTAATTAATTTTTAAGTATTATTAATAAAGTAATTAATTAATTTTTCTCTCATCGTTATTGAGATAATTAATTAACCTTAATCCTCATTAAATAAAGTGATTAATTAAATTTAAAATCATTATTAAAATTGTTAATCAATTTTAAACTCATCATTATTCTAAAACTCAGCTAACTTTATAAAACAATACCCAAGCTCAAGTATATACCAAAAGGTTTCGAAAAGATGGTATTTTTCGAAAGTGTTGATATAGTGATAGTCACTATACAGACACTTCTATAACTACCTACATGTCATTTTATTTACATCCAAGCATCACATCACATAACAAAAGTATGACATATATACAACAGAAAATCATAACATGGAGAGTATAACTTATACCACCTACTTAAACTTTTACAACTAGTTCTCAAATCACTTAACTATTAAAGGTATCATCTTTTCATAGCACAAATCAAGCTAACAACAATTATATTTCAATACATATACAACAAGCAATTATCAATTACTAAAATGAACAATATTAATGTTAAATATTTTTGGTTCAGAACGTGAGATTTTACTCACCAAAGTGCAACCAAACCAAGTCGAACTACCACTTCCCTTGACTAACACCCGATCTACCTTTTTCTTGACTAAAGCTTGAGTTTTTGAACACTAAATAGGCTAGATGGGTTCGGCCATCAGCATCATGGGCTCGACTATGGTTGGATTTAGGTGGATATGGGTCTTATTTCGATAAGGAGGAGGTGTAGTTGAAAAAGAAATGAATTTTTGTGGGTTTTGATTAACGAAGAATAGTAAAAGGGTGGACATTTCTAACTTTTGAAAATTATGAAGCCATGAAAACTCAAGTAAAACTTGAATGAAGGTTTTGAAAATGAAAATACAAATGAAAAATGGGGAAAAAGAGGAAATTATTTTTATATAAAATGAACTAAACAAATTACCAAACTACCCTTAAAATAATTAACCTCAATTCAAATAATGCCACATCATCCATGTTTCCTCCTCCTCCCTACCAAGTACACATGCTTAGCACCCTTTTTCTCTCACTTGTTACCAACACATTTTAACACAATTAGTACTTATGTGTTTCTTAATGTGACATAAGCTTTTTATTTAAATTTTAAAATTAGGAAATTGTTGCATCACACCTTTTAATATTCTTAAGTTATATATCAATATGTATTATCATTTTTAAATCCTAAATTATTTATGAATGTTTGTTATATGTAATCTAAAGTGTTCACAATATTTCTGACAACTTTTAGGCAATGAAAAGTCGAAAATTAGAAAAACTATTTCTGGCCACCTTTTCGATTTTTCTTCGAACTAAATATTTTTGTAAACAAATTTCGAAAACCATTTTACCATCATTGATTATTATTTTAAAGATTTTTATTTGAGCTATAAAAGCCATTAATTAGTTATTTAAAATTATATTAAATATATGTATTTTAAAATGATTAATTTAAGGGTTGTTACACTCTTCCCCCTTAAAAGAATTTCATCCCGGAAATTAACACTAGAGGAGATAACTCAAAGTAACACAAAAGGGCATATATTATATCAGGAAATCCATACAACAAATATACACTAAGGCACTATATTACAACAATGCATACGTAATACATACAAATGAACTACCCTAACATTAACTTGGGATAAGCTTCCCTCATATTATCTACAGTCTCCCAAGTGCAATCTCTAAGATCTTCACTCCACTGTACTTTGAACAAATCCACAGCCTTAGTCTTAATCATTTGTTATTCCGATCGATAATTCGAATAGGCTTTTACAATTGTTAAGTCAGGCTCAACTTCTACATCCTCATACTGAGATGGCAGAATAATCAAAGTAGGATCATGTACATACTTACGTAGATGGGATACATGGAAAACATCATGTACACCTGACTACCTGGATGGTAACTCCACTTTATATACAAGATTTCCTATCCTCTTGAGTATCTGAAAAGATCCAATTAAACGAGGAGCTAGCTTTCCTCTTTTCCCAAACCGAATCATGCCTTTTATTGGAGAAACTTTAATGAACACATAGTCCCCAACCGTGAACTCCAAACCTTGACGCCTCCCATCTGCATAATTCTTCTACTAACTCTGAGTTATCTTTAAGTGCTTCCTAATCCAATCTACCTTATTCATGGACGGTCTTTTGGTTCCACCCAACAAGATGGAGACCTATAAGGCCTTCCATATAATGCCTCAGAAGGTGCCATCCCAATACTCGCTTGAAAACTGTTGTTATAAGCGAACTCAACCAGTGGCACATGGTCCTCCCATGAACCTCCAAAGTCTAGCACAAAAGCTCGAAGTAAATCCTCTAGAACATGATTCAGTCTCTCAGTTTGCTCATCTATCTAAGGGTGATAAGCTATACTCAAACTTAGCTCTGTCCCAAGTGCGTCATGCAAACCTTTCTAAAACCAACTTGCGAAGATCGGATCCTGATCGCTCATAATACCACATGGAATGCCATGAAGCTTAACAATCTCTTTAACATATAACTAAGAAAAACTAGCAGTCGTCCTTTTTTCCTTGACTGGTAAGAAGTTAGCACTCTTGGTTAACCTATCAACGATAACCCAAATTCCTTCATTACCTTTCCTAGATCTAGGCAATCCATCAATGAAATCCATAGAAATCTACTCCTATTTCCACTTCAAAAATTCAAGTGGCTAAAGCGTTCGGCTGTCTTCTAGTGACTCCACTTTACTTGCAGGCAGTTAGTGCATCTACTTACAAATATCGCAACGTCTCTTTTCATCCCTTCCCACCAAAAAGTACGCTTCATGTCCTGATACATCTTAGTGACCCCTGGATGTATCTTTAGTTTAGAATGATGAGACTCTGTTAGAACTTCCTATCTAATCCCATCCACATCCGGAACAACAAACGACCGTTCATCCTTTGAACGCCACGGTCATCTACCATGAATCTAGACACTTCTCCGGTGAAACATTTTCACTAACAGCTCTAACTATCTAAGAAAGAAGAATGTCCCTCAATTGATTACTATCAATGCGTCGGTTAAGAGTCAGACGAATTTCCATATTAGCCAAAACTACATAATTCCTGCTCAGCACATCAGTTATGATATTAGCTTTCCCTGATGTATATAAAATCTCAAGATCATAAGCCGCCAGAAACTCTAGCCAATGCAATTTCCTTAAGTTCAAGTCCTTCCAAGTAAAGAGATACTTCAAAGATTTGTGATCTGTATATAACTCGAACTTTTTACCTAAAAGATAATGCCTCCACATCTTTAATGCAAAGACAACTGCCAATAGCTCCAAATCATCCGTAGCATAGTTTGTCTCATGTAGTTTCAGCTGTCGACTTGCATATGCAATAACTTTTCCATGTTGCATCAAAACCGCTCCCAGTCTGGTTCCGTAAGCATCCGTGTATATAGTTAACCCTTTGCTCCCATTTGGAATAGTTAAAACAGGAACATTGGTTAATTTCTCCTTTAATTCATTGAATGCTTGATCACACTTTGGTGTCCAAATAAACTTAGCATCTTTCTTTCTCAACTTCATTAGATGAGAAGTGGTCTTTCAGAAATGTTTAATGAACCTTCTTTAAAAACCTGCCAAACCGAAGAAACTTCTGACCTTCATCACGTTTTCGGGCTACTTCAGTCTTGAACCGCAATCACTTTAGCTAGGTGCACTGATATGCCTTCTCCCAAAACTACGTGCCTCAAAAACCTAACTTTGGATTTCTAGAAATGGCATTTAGCACTTTGGTTTCAACACATGCCTTCTTAAAGTATTTAGAAAAACTCGAGATGATACTTGTGCTCTTCCTTCGTCTTAGAATAAAAAAGAATATCATCAATGAAGATGAGAACAGGCTTATTAAGAAAATCCTGGAACATTCAATTCATTCAGTCTATGAAATAAGTGGGTGTGTTAGTCAGTCCGGAAGGCCTGACTAACCACTCGTAAAAACTATCAGGGATACGAAAAGTTGTTAAGCGCACACTCTCCTCTACTACCCTTAACTGGTTAAAACCATTCGCAATATCCAGTTGAGAAAATACTCAAGCATCGTGGAGTGGGTCTGATATATCATCAAACCTAGGTAAAGGATACTTATTCTTGATAATCTCTTATTTAAGTCCCGGTAGTCTACACATAAACTAAGAGAACCGTCCAACTTTGTAATGAAAATACTGGTGATCCCCAACTTGATATGCTATGTCGAATAAACTTCTGCAATAAGTCAAACGTCTGCATTTCCAATTACTTTCTATGTTTTGCGGCCAACCTTCGAGGAAGTTGTACAATCAGTCTGGTTCCTAGAATCAAATCAATATGGAACTCCACTTCACGATGAGGGAGTATACCTTGCACTTCATCGAAAATATCCATAAAGTCTCGAACAATCAGTATGTCTCTTATCTCCTCTTTGTGTACTTTGAGTGGATAGAGGAAACTGCTCATTAACTCATTAGGCCTCTCATAATTTATATTAATGCTTCTTTCTATTGCATCCTTTACTACGACTATTCTCTTAACATAATTCAATACGGCTTCAAACTTAAATAACTAGTCCATACCTGTTAGTTCTTGAGATGATGGTTTTGATGACAACAACCTTAGGACTTGTTATAAAATATAAATACTAATATCTTTGTCTAGATATATATATGTATATGCAGGATATATATATATATATATGCAGGTACTGAGAATGAAGATTGTACGGTATAGAGATTCAAGACTGACGAATTCAAGACTGTAGAAATTAAGACTGAAGACTCATGAGTATCAAGATTATCAAGAGTTCAAGATATCAAGATAAGTAATAGAGTCTTGATTTATGTTAAAACTTCATAATAGCACTAAAATCTTTATTCAGATTTTAATTGTGGAATGGAATCCACCTTCTTGCTTTAATAGTGGGATGGAACCCACGACCTTCTCTAGTGGAATGGAATCCACGAAATTTTCAAAATGACTTATTTTTAGATTTTTTTCAAAACAATCTTTTAAAAAGACATCTCTCTCTCTCTCTCAGTTTAAATATTTTAGCCTTAATTCAAAAACTATTTTTAATCATATTAATTTCAAAATCATTTCTTGTTTTTAAATTATTTCCTGGTTTTAATGTTTTAGCTTTAATCTCAAAATATTTATATCTTTAGTTTTTATTACTTTTATATTTCGTAAGATCACTTTCCAAAGGTTTTTATAATCATAAATTATATTCAAAATAGTTTACAAAGTTCTAAGATTGTTTCGACAAACTTTAGAAAGAAAATCTCTATAAAACAAAAATCAATTTTCAAAAAATACTAGGGCAAGTCGACATGACTATACCCCCCATGTTGACATGGTAGCCATAGATTTCAAATTTCAAATTTTCAAAAAAAGTGCCTATTCGTCATAACCTTTCACGAATGCACATGACCGTTGTTCTTCTATATATACCAGTAGTTTTCAATGAATTTTCACTCAAGATTTCTTTGTTTTCTCTCCTCTTTCTCTTCCATTCTTATTTTTAAATATTCTTAACAAAACTCTGCTGAAATCCTAAGTGAATCAAACTCGATCATCTCTAGTTTGATTCTCTACCACTCTCTCTCAAAGATCTCAGTGCTATTCAGAGTTATAGGATCATTTGTAATCAAACATCGAAAGGTCGAAGTGTATCGAGTCTCTCTCTATCAAAGTGTGATTGGAAAAGGTGTGATTGTGGCTCGTAAATCAATTGGGTGAGATTGTAGCTCGTAAATCAATTAGGTGATCTTGTAGCCTGGTAAAATCAAGAGAGTTTGCCCTGGACTCGGAGACAGGAGGGTGTATCTCGTGGCCTTGAAATCGAGGTTGTAATATCGACATTATATTTGAAAAGAAATCTGCTGGGACTGGATGTAGGGTAACTCTGAACCAGTATAAAATTCCGGTGTGTTCTTTCCTTTACTGCTTTTATTTACTATTTGCATCCTTGTCTGGTTCTGTGATTGTCTCTGTGTTTATGAATTGCATCTGTTTGGGTTTAATTTGAAAGATTTCAAAAGGATTCATAAAATTAATTAAACACTATTCACCCCCCCTTTAGTGTTAATTCTGCCTTAAGATCCGTAATCCGCATTTCCTACATTTGGTATCAAAGCATTGGTTTTCTAAAGTTATCATAATCTGAATTTCGAAAAAGTTTAAAATGGCAATTTTTGGAGATTCTGTTAACACTAGTTCAATGTCCAAATCATCATTGTCTCACAAGTCTGCATATTGTTATTATAGAAAATCAAGTTATCTACCTAATTAGTGTGTTGTGCAGGAACAGATGTGTTATATGACTTTTGAAGAATCAAAACTCAATGGACAAATGTTGCAAATCAAGAAAAACAAATGGATACTTGATAGTGGATGTTCAAGACACATGACTGGTAATCCGGAGATACTAAATGACATAATTTATAAAGATGGAAGACTGGTCAACTTTGGAGACAATTCAAAATGATATGTGATTGGCATCGGCAATGTCGGTAACTCTAAAACTCAAACTATTTCTGATGTTCTATTAGTTAGGAATCTAAAACACTTACTTAGCATAAGTCAACTATGTGACAAGAGCTACAAAATTAAATTTGAAAAGGATAAGTGTCACATCGAAGATAATAAATCAAATATTATCTTTGAAGGAATTAGGAGGAAAAATATTTATATTCTCAGTATAAAAATCTCAAATGATAACCTATGTCTTTTGGCAAATTCAAGTGACCCTTGGATTTGGCATAAAAGATTTGGGCATTTGAATTTCAAACTCTTATCTATACTTTTAAAACTTGATCTAGTAAGAGGTCTTCCTAAAATGGATTTTAAAGTAGATAGTATATGTGATGCTTGTCAATTAGGAAAACTTAGGAAGAGTTCATTCAAATTGAAAGATATGATTTCAACTTCCAAACCTCTTGAGTTACTTCATTTTGATCTATTTGGTCCATCTCAAATTCAATCGATAAATCACAGTAAATATGTTTTTGTAATTGTAGATGATTATTCTAGATTTACATGGACAATTTTTCTAAAACATAAAAGTGATGCTTTTGATTTATTTAAAACTTTTGCCAAAAGAATTCAAAATCAACTTTCTTTAAAAATCAAAACTATTCGTAGCGATCACGGTGGAGAATTTGAAAATGAAAATTTTGAGAATTTCTGTAATAAAAAAGGAATAACTCATAAATTTTCTTTTCCAAGAACTCCACAACAAAACGGAGTGGTAGAGCGTAAAAATAGGACGATTCAAGAGTGTGCAAGAACTATGCTTTCAAATAGTAAATTACCAAGAAATTTTTGGGCTGAAGTAGTCGCTACAGCTTATTACATTTAGAATAGAATTTTAATTAGACCTCTAACCAATAAAACACCATATGAACTTCTTTTCAATAAGAAACCAAAGGTGTCTTATTTTAAAGTTTTTGGAAGTAAATGCTTTATTCTAAATACAAAGAACAATTTGGATAAATTTGATCCTAAATCCGACAAAGGAATCTTTATCGGATATTCTAATAGAAGTAAAGCATACAAATTTTTCAATTTAAAAACAAACACCATTGAAGAAACAATGCACGTACCTTTCAATGAAAATTACAAAGGTTTTGTTCAAATAAATAATGAAGATGATTTTGTTACTTTAAATAATGAATCAAATGAAACAAATTGTGAAACTATTCATCCTAATAAAGGATCAGGCTTTTAAAAGATCATCCTATAGAAAATATACTAGGAAATATTGAATCTATTGTTAGAACTAGAAATCAACTAAACAAGATGAGTAATGTAGCTTTTATATTAACTATTGAACCCAAAAATCCAAAGGAAGCATCATCTGATGATTCATGGATTCTTGCTATGCAAGAAGAACCGAATCAATTCACCAAAAATGATGTATGAGAACTTGTTACTAGACCTAAGGACAAAACTATAATAGGAACTAAATAGGTTTATAAAAATAAAATGAATGAACAAGGTGAGGTCATTAGAAATAAAGCTCGGTTAGTCACGCAAGGTTGTTGTCAAGAAGAAGGAATAGACTTTGATGAAACCTTTGCACCCGTAGCAAGATTAGAAGCCATTAAAATTCTACTTGCTTTCGCATACCAAAACAATTCAAATTATTTCAAATGGATGTCAAAAGTGCCTTTTTAAAAGGTATTGTTAAAGAGGATGTTTATGTTGAACAACCTCCACTTTTTGAAGAAGAAAAGTTTCCAAATCATGTTTACAAATTAAAGAAAGCTTTGAATGGTCTGATACAAGCTCCTAGAGCCTGGTATGACAGACTAAGATCTTACCTGTTACAATCAAATTTTGAAATTGGTAGAGTAGATAATACTCTTTTTATTAAAAGAAACAAAAATGATATCCAATTAGTACAGATTTATGTAGATGATATCATTTTTGGATCAACAAACAATGAAATGAACAAAGAGTTTTCTGAAATAATGACAAAAGAGTTTGAGATGAATCATATGGTGAACTTCCTTTCATTTTAGGATTGCAAATAAAACAATTAGATAGTGGTATTTTCATTAGTCAAGAAAAGTATGCTATGGATCTAGTTAGTAAGTTTGGTATGACCACTACGAGTGGAAAACCCACTCCTATGGCAACCAATGAAGCCTAACGAAGATATGTCAAAAGATGTTGATCAAAAACTATACAGGGGAATGATTGGATCACTACTCTATATAACTACGAGTAGGCCTGATATCATGCATAGTGTCTGTCTCTGTGCAAGATACCAATCTCAACCCAAAGAAACCAATTTAAAAGCTGTTAAACTTATCCTAAGATATGTTAAACACACTTTAGATTATGGCCTATTTTACCCTAAAAATGATTCATTTGATTTAATCTCATATTGTGATGCTGACTATGCTGGTTGTAAATCAGACCGAAAAAGTACAAGTGGAACTTGTCACTTTTTAGGACATTCTCTGGTTTCCTGGTTTAGTAAAAAGCAAAATACTGTCTCACTATCAACAACTGAAGCAGAATATATCTCTGCTACTTTGGCTTGTTCTCAAGTTATCTATATGCAATAGACCCTAAAGGATTTTGGATTAAATATTTCAAAATCACCAATTTATTGTGACAATACAAGTGCAATAAATTTATCCAAAAATCCTACTCATCATGCCAGAACCAAACATATTGATATCAGACATCATTTTCTCAGAAATAATATAAGTAAAGATATTATTTCTCTTGAATTTATCAACACCGAGAATCAAATAGCTGATATTTTGACCAAACCCTTAAATCAATCAACCTTTGCTAAATTAAGAAGACAACTAGATATTTGTTCTATAACTGAGAGATAGAATATAGATATAGTAACATATATATTTAAATAAATAGAGAAAAACAAAATTATCAAAATTTTCAAAGGGATGTCGACATGCCCCTACCCCCATGTCGACATACAACGGTCATATTTGAAATTTTGATTTTCCCTCTAAAATTAGTTTGGTGGTTATATAACCACAATATTTCAAATTCATCTATCTTCTCACTTTATTTTCTCTGTAATAAACTTTTGAAAATAAAAAGTAATGGCCTCCTCTTCTAAATCAAACCAAAATGCAACCATTTCCTTCCCTTCTTCTAATTCTGGTCCATTCCAACGTACTACATTGGTTCAAGTAATGAAGATTGAGGAAATTATGAAGGATTCTCTGAAAATGCTGACTGAATTACAAGTCATGCAAAAATGGATGGCAAAGGAACAAGAGAAACAAGGCAAGGTTCTTAGAAATTTGCAAAAATTTCTAATGGATAACCATGCAGACCCTATTGTCATTAAAGATGATTCCTTTAATATACATATTCATAATCCATTAGAGGACGATGAAGAAGAAGAAGAAGAAGAGGAAGAAGCACAAATGGACGAGGACGATAATGTTGTTTGCGTTGGAGAAGTCTGTTTTGAAAAAAATGGTAATTTCGTTGAACAATATGGAAACTTTTGTCTCCATTACCCTAGTTGTTCGATTCACAAGTCACCAATTGTCAAGGACTCTCGTTAGATTGTTATTATATTAAAGTTTTTGTACTTTTTTGTGTACTTGTATATATTTGTGTCTATGTTTCATATATATATATATATATATATATGTGTAATGTAACATCATATGTAATAAAATTAGATTTATTTTTTGCTTATTATACTTCGTTGTTAGCATTTAGTTCCATAGTATTAGTTTAAGGGGGAGTTATGTAGTTTAGGCTTAGTTTTTGTTGATGACAGAGGGGGAGAATTATAAAATAGGATAGTTAGGCTATTAGTTAGGCTTAGATTAAGGGGGAGTTAGTAGATTAAGGGGGAGTTGTTGGAATAAGGGGGAGTCAGAGTAGAATCAGAGTTTGGTGGAGCATATTTTATAAACATAGGTTGTCATCATCAAAAGGGAGGAGATTGTTAGTTCCTGAGATGATGGTTTTGATGACAACAACCTTAGGACTTCTTATAAAATATAAATACTAATACTTTGTCTAGATATATATGTATATGCAGGTACTGAGAATGAAGATTGTACAGTATAGAGATTCAAGACTGACGAATTCAAGACTGTAAAAATCAAGACTGAAGACTCATGAGTATCAAGATTATCAAGAGTTCAAGAGTTCAAGATATGAGGATAAGTAATAGAGTCTAGATTTATGTTAAAACTTCATAATAGCACTAAAATCTTTATTCGGATTTTAATTGTGGAATGGAATCCACCTTCTCGCTTTAATAGTGGGATGGAACCCACGACCTCTTTAGTGAGATGGAACCCACGACCTTCTCTAGTGGAATGGAATCCACGAAAATTTCAAAATGACTTATTTTAGATTTTTTTCAAAACTATCTTTTAAAAAGACATCTCTCCCTCTCGGTTTAAATGTTTTAGCCTTAATTCAAAAACTCTTTTTAATTATATTAATTTCAAAATCATTTTTTGTTTTTAAACTATCTCCTGGTTTTAATGTTTTAGCTTTAATCTCAAAATATTTATATATTTTGTTTTTATTACTTTTATATTTCGTAAGATAACTTTCCAAAGGTTTTTATAATCATAAAGTATATTCGAAATAGTTTACAAAGTTCTAAGATTGTTTCGAAAAACTTTAGAAAGAAAATCTCTTTAAAACAAAAATCAATTTTCAAAATATACTAGGGGATGTCGACATGCCTATACCCCTATATTGACATGGTAGTGGTAGATTTCAAATTTTAAATTTTCAAAAGAAGTGTCTATTCGTCATAACCTTTCGCGAATGGACATGACCATTGTTATCCTATATATACCAGTAGTTTTCAATGAATTTTCACTCAAGATTTCTTTGTTTTCTCTCCTTTTTCTCTTTCATTCTTATTTTCAAACATTCTTAACAAAACTCTACCGAAATCCAAAGTGAATCAAACTCGATCGTATCTAGTTTGATTCTCTACCACTCTCTCTCAAAGATCTCAGTGTTATTCAGAGTTATAGGATCATTTGTAATCAAAGATCGAAAGATCGAAGTGTATCGAGTCTCTCTCTATCAAAGTGTGATTGGAAACGGTGTGATTGTGGCCCGTAAATCAATTGGGTGTGATTGTAGCTCGTAAATCAATTAGGTGATCTTGTAGCCTGGTTAAATCAAGAGAGTTTGCCCTATCCTCGGAGACAGGAGTGTGTATCTCGTGGCCTTGAAATCGAGGTTGTAATATCGACATTATATTTGAAAAGAAATCTACACAAGAAATTGTATGGGACTAGATGTAGGGTAACTCCAAACCAGTATAAAATTCCGGTTTGTTCTTTCCTTTACTGCTTTTATTTACTATTTGCATCTGTGTCTGGTTCTGTGATTGTCTCTGTGTTTATGAATTGCATCTGTTTGGGTTTAATTTGAAAAGATTTCAAAAAGATTCATAAAATTAATTAAACATATTCACCCCTCTATAGTGTTAATCTTGCCTTAAGATTCGTAATCCGCATTTCCTATAATACCCAATAATACCATAAAACCTATGAACCCAAGAATGAATAAGTCAGAAGAGAAATGCCGATATCGATAAGAAATAGGCACACTTAGACATGTAGTGTCAAGATTCATCGGACCCCCAACTGGGTTGGACACAAAAGTGGGTTATTTAGGATAACAAACTTAAGGTTTTACTGATTCATTAGGTCATACGAAATAAACTATAGGAAGCACCAGTGTCGAATTATACTCTAATGGGAATACCGAAATGGACAATGTACCTTGAACCACCTTCTTTCTCTTTTGATCCGCAGAAGTAGATTATAATCCAATAGGGAAGGGCACTTATTCCTTATATGTCCTTGTTTGTGACAATTGTAGCGGACTGGTTCACTAGGGACGTCTGTGCACTGATTTGCAAAGTGGATTATTTTATTGCACCTATAATAAAGGATGTGGGCCAAGTTAAGCTGCTTCGTCTATATTGGAGCCCCATCTCCAGGTTTCTATCCTGCCCACTGCTTCTTTCCCTTGAACTTGTGCTTAAAATTCGGCTCATTAGCAACTAGGATAACAAATAAAGGTTGAGCACTGACCATTGGCACTATGCCTTTCTGAATACCTTGCTTAATTTCCAGAGCTTCAAACCTCAAAGTCATACCGATAAGATTGGTAAAGATACCATTAACATGATCAGTCATCACATGATGAAATTCTTGCCGCAATCCTTCCATAAACATCTCGTTCTTCTTGAGTGGCGTTTTTTATCAATCCTTGACCAAAGCGAGACAATGCATTGAAGCTATGCTCATACCTTGCCATTGTCATAGCACCTTGCTTCAAATCATGAAACTCTTGAGCAACCGAGTCCTCCCCGCTTTCGAAATAAACTGAGCTTCAAAAACTTCCTTAAACTGAGCCCAAGAAAAATCTTCCTCGGGGTATTAACTTTCAACGAATCCCACCAATCCATTTCTAATTTATGGAGCTGTCGTGATGCTAACAATCGCTTCCTTGCATCCTCCTACTAAAGATCCCTAAATATCCCTTTACAACAGGGAGCCAATTATGAACTCCCAGAATATCTTCAGTTCCACAGAATGATTTACCACCAAAAGCAATATAATTTTTACATAAAGTAGAAAAGTTCTAAGGCGGTTGAACTTGTACTACTACTTCTTATCTACAACTGGCCTATTTTTAGCAACTTTGCCATTTATCGCCGTGGCTATTCTAGATCCTACCCCTCTTCTACTTGTGCTCATTTTCAATTATCTAACCAATGACAGGTATTATTAGAATATAAAGATAGAATCAAAATGATTCAAAGGAAACAACACCAAAGGATATAGAATGAGACTTTAGGATGGGTGATACAAACGCACTCTCAAGATTAACTTATTATAAGGCTCTTCTAACCCTATCTCTAATGAGTTGGACTCCAATCAGACTAAGATGTTCACTCGACCAAAGCTTTGATACCAAATGTGACAACCCCCTTTCTGACCCCTAGGAATGGCACTTCATATATCCACAGTAGTCGTGTGCCGTTGCCCAAGCATCCAAAAGATCGATTGTCGTGGGGTGAAAATAAAAGAACAGAACAGAAATTCTCACAACGAAACTGTTAAATAAACATAATAGTAAAATAGTAACATAAGATTACTCCCCAACATGGAGTTATCAGAGTTACATAAAAGTACTACCATCAGCTTAGGAAGTTATAAAAACATGCCTTTACACATGCTGAAACAAAATACACTTACATGATTTAAAAAACAGCGGGAATAGACAACTAAATAGATAAAGGCCTCCTGCTCGGATGTCGTCTTCAAAAGATCCCATAAAAGACTTGCTACTCTTGGATTACTAAAATAAAAATAGTACCCGAGAGTTTAGGGAAACAAACAACTTGGGTCTAACAATATGTCTAGTATGAGTAAAACTATAAAACAATATGTGTAATTAAATGACAACATGTGAGACCACACCGTCAAATGCAGTGCAGGTTTCTTCTCACAAGAACAAAATCCAAACGTAAAGAATAGATACAAATAATTATACATCGCGAAGAGTGCTAGACTCTTCCCGATGCAGTCAAGGAGAACAAATTTGAAGGTTCGAATCAACAAGGAAAAAGGAAATTTTCCAATAATGAGTAGAAGGGTGTGCCTCACTTATCGAAAGTATACCTCTAGATATATAATTGATGACAAACGATAGCCCTCAAAAATGTACAAGCTGGACCCCACCAACCTTATCGAGTATCCGAGTATTTCACACAACTATGCACAAAACAGAGTCAAATCGAGAGTATACATGAAAAAACCCTAATGGGAGCAACCCTACATAGGTTGACGTCCGCTCGCGCTTGGTAATTCCCGACAAAGGATAACAATGCTCAAATGAGAGACTCATCGTCTTAGAGTAACAAAATATAAAGTAGGTTGAGGTAATCGATTATTGAAAAACCGACTATCAAAAATAAGAAAATAATCGTATATGGAAATTAAATCTTGTGTACCTATCGCCACTTGTTAATTTCAAACTTGTACTATCTCTTAGGTAACAATGATGTCGGACAAGTTAAGGTAATGTTACCTCAAAGTCATGTCTCAGCATATATTCTTAACTTTTGGGGTAGAGACGAGTCTCCCTCTTTGACATTTGGTGTTAAGTATACAACTAAAAGCTTTTCATATTAGTGATATCGCTTTATGGGAATTAATTCATTTCCATAAATGAATCAAACTTTTACTTTTAAAATCGAATTCGTTCATTAGTTTCACTTCACAAGTATTGACATTAAACAGCTTTCTTAAAATGTTTCATTAAATTTAAATGTTCGTTATTAAAATGATTTAATAACTTAATACATCCTTATTCAATTGGTTAACTAGTTTTAACTATCACTAATAAGAATGACTGATTATCTTTAAACTTCGATAATTAACTTGATTAATTAACTTCAAATACCATTAATTAAAAAGGGTTAATCGCTTTTAAAAACCCCATTAATAAAATTAATTAACTAAATTTAAACATCATTGATTAAAAATGATTAATTAATTTAAAACATCATTAAAGAAAAAGGATAGTTAAATTTAAACTAATTAATTAACTTTAAAACTCATTAATTAAAAAGGGTCAATTAATTTTAAACACCATTAATGAAAATTATTAATTAACTTGAATCCATCATTATTAAATTATCAGTTAACCATAAACATTACTAGATAAAATGATTAATTAATTTTAAATATTATTAACAAAGTAATTGGTTAATTTTTACCGCATCGTTATTAAGATAATTAATTAACATTAATCCTAATTTATTAAAATGATTAATTAAACTTAAAATCATTATTAAAATGGTTAATTAATTTTAAACTCATCATCAGTCAAAAACTCAACTAACTTTGTAAAACAAGACCCAAACTCGAGAATAGACCAAAAGGTTTCGAAGGGATGGTATTTTTCAAAAGTGCCGATATAAGATAACCGCTATACGTACACTTCTATAACTACCTACATGTCATTTTATTTACATCTAAGCATCACATCACATAATAAAAGTATGACATATATACAAGTGCAAATAATAGTCATAACATGGAGAGTATAACTTATACCACCTACTTAAACTTTTACAACTAGTTCTCAAATCACTTACTAACTATCAAAGGTGTCATCTTTTCAAAGATTAAACTAAGCCAATAACCATTACATTTCAATACATATACAACAAGCAATTATCAAATACTAAAATGAACAATATTAAAGTAAAAAAATGGTTTAGAAGGTGATATTTTACTCAACAGAGTGCAAGCAAAGTAAGTCGAACTACCACTTCACCTTGACTAACACCCGATCTACTTTTTTCTTCACTAAAGCTTGAATTTTTTGACCTTGAATACGCTAGATGGGTTTAGCCATGGGCATCTTGGGCTCAGCCATGGTTGAGTTTAGATTGATATGGGTTTTGTTTTGATAAAGAAGAGGAGTAGTTGAAAACGAAATGAATTTTAGTCATTTTTGATTAAGGAAGAGGTGTAAAAGAGTATATATTTCTAACTTTGATAACTTAAGAAGCCATGAAAACTAAATTAAAACTTGAACGAAGGTTTTGAAAATGAAAATAGAAATGAGAAATGAGGAAAAAGAATTAGGAAATTGTTTTATATAAAATAAACTAAACAAATTACTAAACTACCTTAAAGTACTTACCCTCCATTTAAATAATGCCACATCATCCATGTTTTCTCCTCCTATCCACCAAGTATATAAGCCTAACCCCCTTTGGTCTTACTTGTTACCAACCTGTTTTAACACAACTTTTACTTATATGTTTCTTAATGTGACTATTTTAATTTTAAACTTATGAAATTGTCACATCACACTTTTTAATATTCTTAAGTTATATAAATATGCATTATCATTTTTAAATCCTAATTTGTTTACAAATGTTTGTTTATATGTACACTAAAGTGTTAACAACATTTCAGACAACCTTTTAGACGACGAAAAGTCAAAAACTCGGAAAACTATTTCCGACCACCTTTTCGATTTTTCTTCGCACTAAATATTTTTGTAAATAAATTTTGAAAACTATTTTACCGTCACTAGTTATTACTTTAAAGAGTTTTATTTGAGTTATAAATCCATTAATTAATTATTTAAAAATATATTAAATATCCATATTTTAAAGTGATTAGTTTACGAGTTGGTACAGGAACATTTTAATATGAAATGAATGGAAGCTTTCACAATTATGATGCTGGCAAAATGACGTAGGTAAGGCATGCAGTACTAGCAAATTCTCTGAACCCAACACATGTGTAGTTGCTTTTCTTCCTCCTTCATGTCCATTATTAAACGAAGTTGTCATCATTGTACAAAAGTTTGTGTTTGTGCTTAAATCCTAATAATATCTCATATGCAGCCCGTCAAATCAAATTTACTTGTATTCATAGGCAAATTGTCATGGAATGCAGTGGCAACTAACTGTTCATGTATGTTGTATTATGCCGATTGATTTTCTGCCATTGGAAGGGAAGGCGCTTACACGTGTGCCATTTAATCAATGATTGAACTCTTCATTCTTGCTCTTTATAAGTAGGACTTCTGCATAGCCACTGACTCCTTCTCTTTTACTCATTTAAGTAGAAAAATTATAGGTCAAAGGAATATTTGCTTAAAGCGTAACTTTCAAAAATTATTTTATTTGATTCAATAAGGCTTGTAGGCTTATGCACTTAATCGAGAAGTTTCATTGATCTCTATGATGTAACTTCATTTTAGAACTTCAGGGCATGGTTTGTTTTGTTTTGCACTTTGTATTTTTCGTTTTCAAAATTCATAACAAAATATGATGAGAGCTATAACGACCCGTAATTTCGCTACTTCGAAAATGAGAGATTTCATTCGTTTTAAATTTAAAAAAGGTTTAAAACTTAAATAAATATGTTATATATAATAAATAATTATCTATTCTTATAGTTAATAAATTAAAAAGTATAAATTTGGATTTTAGAACAAATCAACAAAAGTTAAGTTTTGTTAATAATAAATAAAGGCTTAAATAAAAAGGTTTAAATATTTATTTGATAAGTTAAATATTATTTAAAACATCTAATAAAGATAATAAAAGTATATTAATATATTTAAAAATATGTTAATAATCGTTTTACAAAAATAACCAAAATTTGTCGTATTTTGTCAGTTTTACATACACTATAAAATTAAAGATTTTGGTATTATTCAAATACGATTTTAAAATATGAATAGACATGTTTTAATTTATTTAAAGAAGTAAAAAGTTCATTTTAAAGTTTGGTTTACATCAATATATAGCTTAACAAAAACGTCAAATTTTAATTGTAAAATTTATCGACAAAAACACCGTTTTCAACCGAAATAAGTTGTCGACAAGTTGTTGCAACTTGATACATTTTCTAACACATAAATACAAGTTTACAAACTATTTAAACATTCTACATTTAGCACTAAAAGACAAAAGGAGTTTACTTTTGAAAAGTTTAAATAAATAAAAAATGTAAAAAGGTATGATTTGACAAATTTAATTTAATTAAAGCTTTAATAAACCACATCATTTCTTTATATAATATCTCATTAATGAGATGGTATGTATAAGCATGGAAAAAGAGCAAACTTAAATATTAAAATAATTACAAACCATAAGAAAGTGACACCTCTCTTTACTACTTACACACTTTTCCTTAACATCATTTTCACCATTAATGCATATCAAATCTCTCCTTTCATGTAAAAGAAAAATGTATATTTAAATTTAAAAATGAAGAGAGTATTAATGTCATTTGCCACTCAAATCTCCACTTATAAATACAAGCCTAAATTCTTCCTTCTTCACTACATTTTCATTCCATAAAATTCTAAACTCCATTCTCTTCCTCTTTCATTACTTCCTTCTTCTTCACCTCCATTTCCATGGCTTCCCACCTCTTCATTCTCTTCCATCAAGTTCCACCACCACCTAAACCTCCTCTACTCACGACCCGAACACCCTACCCACCTCCACACTCACATACCTGAACTCGACCTCCACCCTTCAAGGCTGTACCCTCCTACACCAAGGCCGAGCCTCACCCCCTCAAACCCGATTCCAAAACTCCTCCTACACGCCTAAACCCAAGCACCCAAGGCCATACCCTCCTCTACACTCAAGGCCGTACACTCCATTCCCTTCCAAAAGGCTATGGCCAAAATAAATAAAAGAGAAAAGAAAAAGAAAAGGAAAGAAAAGAAAAGGAGAGAAGGAAAAGAAAGCGGCAAATAGAGACGTTTGGAAATAGCACGTTAGCTCGAGAGACGCAAATATCACGTTAAAGATTGACGGAGTGGATATAAAGATGAGAAATTCTCATCGCTTTTGAATTTATATTTTGGTTATGTTAAAACAATCATATTTATATCCTTATGACATATGAACGTTTATTTGATTATTAATATGGATGATTTGATAGTTGGTTAGATAATTGAGTTGTGATAATATATCCCGGTATGGTATTAATAGTGAATGTTGGATTTGAAATCATATGTTATGTGATTTGTTGAATGGATGTTATGTTAGTGATGAATATGGATATTGGTTATGTTCATTTTGATTAAGTGATCCCTTTGTTAAATAAGACCATATTTTAGTGATATGAGATATTTTGAAAAAATAAGTCTCTTTTCAATTAGAAGTGAAATTAAAGTAAAAATAAAAGAGAATTTGAAACTTGAAGTGAATCAGATTTAAAAAGGATAGTTAAATTGAAATTGAAATTAAAAAGGATAGTTAAATTGAAATTGAAATTGAAATTGAAAAGAATAGTGAAATTGAAATTGAAATCGATTTTGAAAATTGAAGTTGAGTTTGTGATTGAATTGAAGTTTAAATTGAAATTAGATTTGAAATCTAAGTTTTAAATATGTTTAATTTGAAGTTAGAATTGAAATTGAATTGAAATTGAATTGAAATTGAGATTTAAAAATTTAATATTAAAATAATGTGAATAAAATAATATTATAATATGGTAATAGTGAAAATATATTTTAAATACTTTAAAAAGTGAAAATATTGATTTATAATGATTTTATAAGTGATAGAAATCAATTTGAATAAATTATTTCAAATATCGAAAAATAAGTTAAAACTAGGTGCGTCGCACAATGGTAGTTCGCGATTTCGCGTCGAAAAGTTCAAATGAATGTGTAGAGTGGAATATAGCTCGAAATTCTTCGAGATAAGAAAATTCCGGACTATTATATCCATATCTTCTAAACAAAGAAAGAAAATCAAAGTTTCGCCAAGTAAATTTTGAACTAAGTCCAAATCAGTTTTCTAGAAAAATCGCGCTAGTGCAGTTAAGTGACCATAACAGAAAATCTGTTTAAATGAACGTTTTTAATATTGGATAAATATGGAATAAATTTGATAAATCTATTTAAATGGTTTAAAAGAGATTTGGATTGGAAAATATGAATTATCAAATGTTTAAAAGTTGATTTAAACAAATAAGCTTATATAGCACTTTCTGCAACACTTTTTTGCTGCGAATGGTATAACTTTTTGAAAATAAGTTTAAATGTAACGATTTTTCCTAAATCGATTGTGAATGTTTTTAAAAGGAAAATTAAGTGTTTAAAAGATAATTTGGAATCTTTATAATCAATTCCAAAATAAAGTTGATAACTGAGTACGCGAAAACGACTAGTACATTTGTCCCGCATGTGAGATCTAGGAAGATAAAACAAGGTGTTTAACTAAGGTTAGGGATGGAGCAACCAGTGCCCTGAACTTACCTGGCCTATGTTTTCTTTTCTTAGGCGAGGGGTGGAACAGATCGAAAGGAAAGCCCGAATGCTCTTAAATTAAAAAGATCATATTGAGTTTCTGAAATAATAGAAGATCGGTATTATCCAAAATTTAAGAAATCTTCAAAATGAATGATCTCTATGATCCTTTTTACTCAAAAATGTTTGCTAAGATTTATTTTAGAGTTTATCGTGAACGATGTCTTTAATAACATTGTTTTTGACCCACCTAAAAGTTAAGAAATTTGGATCGAGAGTTAAGTAAGGAAATTTGAGATATTATCCAAGGCAAAAGAATGAATTACTTAGAATTATTCTAAATCAAAAGAAAGAGATTTCGAAATCATCCGAAAAGAATTAAAGTGAAAAGAGACTTAATAAATCCTGTATACTCATATTTACTTTTTATCGATAATTGGATTTCGAAGGAACCGGGGTCAGATTTGGTGATTCCTATCCGAAAACCACTTCGAACCAATGTATACGTTCGAATGTGAAGACATGTTTAAGATGATGATTATTGAAGACCGTGGATTTTCATAACGTGGAAACTACTTGTTGAACATGCTTTGGTTGGCCCCCTTTATAGAGTTATTTATAGCAGTGGTCTCCTCGTGATGGAGATTTTTCGGATTGCAAGGACTACTCGCTACTAGTGGTAGTAGGAGAGTGACTTTGGTTTGTCTTGTTCCTGGACAACTTGTATGGACGTTTGTCCGACATTGCATTTCTAAAGATTACGTACATTGGTTTTTACAAACGTACATCAGTGGTGGCGGAGAAGGCAACTTCTCTTAGCTTAACACCCTCCTTGAGACGTACGAGCTCAAGGGTTGTATTTTTGTGGAAGGCGATTAGTAGTTAACAGAAATGGCAATATGGCATTCAAAGATGTGATATGTGCTATGTGAAAAGGTAATCGTTGCCTCAAGCCTCATCAACCCGAAAATGACCGAAATAGGATTAGATGCGGCAATGCTAAGTGGGTCATTCCCAAGTAGGGTATGGTCATCCTCTTCTAGATATATTTCTTCCCGCTATGACGTTCGCGATGTAAATTAATGTGGTGTATGGAAAACGAGCGCTCGGTTAAAGGTCGGTAACGACCGGGGGATGACATATTCGGTACTATCTAGTTACAGAGGTAGGCCGGTCTTGTGTTGGTAGAGGTTCCTTTGTGTTGTTCCTCGGGGCATCCATCTAGAGGTGTACCCATTCGGAAGGTAGATCCTTCACCTGGTCATTTGTACGGAAATACAATCTCCAAAAAGAACCTACGGTTTTGTTTGTATTGGCGTAATGAATAGCCTCGAAATGCTATATGGGTAACCATTTCGGATAAGATTAATAAGTTTATTTGCAAATGTTTTCAAAGAGATGTCATTAGAAATAATATCAAATGTTTTGATATAAAAGTGTTTTAGTTATCATAAGATAAAAACCCGTCCGTGTTTATGTGTGGGCGTGGTCTTATGAGATACTCTTGTTTTCAAAGGATTTTATTCAAAGGCTGATGTATGACACTGTCATTTATTATTGATTTTTTCTCACACTGGTTTATCAAGCCTGATCCAGGTATTTTCAATACTTGGGTTAGATCCGAGTAGTTTCAGGTTTAGTCGAAGACGATTGGAGTTTTCCAGAGGAGAGCTGGAGATATTCATCTATGTATGGACGTATTCTATTATCCGATGTACTTAGTTTGTTGTAGTTGATGTTTTTCAGCAATTGTAAGGACAGATGTTTATAACTGTCCAAGCTGGATTTAGGTTAGACTCTGATATATGTATTTAAAAGTTTTCCGCTGTAAAGATATTGGTTTAATATTATATGTTATTCTGTTCATGTGAGATTCTGTTCTGTCTATTTTTCTTTATTACCCTTCATGTTCCGTATTTTCGTGCAATTTGAGTTGGACATGTGTGGTTTATTGCTGATTCAAAGGGTATGGAAAAAAGGATCGTGACAAGAGCGTAAGAGAAATTAAAATTTTAGGCCATTACAACGATGATGGAAGAACCATGGAGGGAATGAAGGGACGACAGTGAAGATGGAATGTTTTTCATTCTGTTATTATTTCTCAAAATAAAAAACCAAAATAATTTGTTTTATTTAAACGTCATTTTTCAAATTGTTTTCTTTTCCAAAAAATACATGCGTTATGTGCACATTTTTTGGATGAAAACACCAAACTAAAAAGGGCAAACCAAACGAGAAATAAGGTTCCCATAGGGCAAATTTGCGATCATCTTTTGCATGTGAATAAAAGGCCAATAGTGCTACTCTAGCCCCTGTTAATCTTCTAATTTTCCTCATGACATGCAAGGTACTGCTTGGATGTATATTGGGCCATTATTTTAAATTTTTGATTTGTAATTGCGCATGTTCAGAATGTGCAAGTATATCTAAAAAAATTGTACATGTGCATATTCAGAATGTGCATGTACAAAAATCCCGTTTATGGAAAAAGATACATATTTTCATAATAAGTTTCGAATGGAGTCTAAACTTGAAATAAGTTTTTTTGAAAGCCTAGATTGAAAATTTGTCCTTTATACTTTTGTCCAGAGTCCATATGTACTTTGGGCCATGTTTCCAAATTTCCTTTACATATTACCAAGTCAAATATAAGATTTACTTAAGTTATAAGCATTGCTTGAAATGGCAGTTTGCCTTTTAAAGTTTTTTCAATTTTTTATTCGATTACTTTGTTATCATGTCTCAATACGTTGGCATCAACAATCATAATAATCGAGTCGATGATACACTGAACAAATAAGCAACTACTGATCCAATATTAGTACATAATACGATCACAGAAATTTAAAGCTATCTCGTGTGGTAACTATAATCAAAATAACAATTCTAGCACTACACCAAAACAGTCATTTGGCAACACTTTTTTTTCCCATTTGGCGACACTTATATGGGTTGCATTTTAGTCTCGCTAATAAGTGTCGCTATCTAATATAAGTGTTACTGAAAATAAAAATTTACACTTTTAAATACGGCGACACTTATTTTTGTTGTTAGCCTTGGTTTAATCGGAGTTAATTGAAATATACTAGGGCAAAATTGTAATTGAGTTACGTATCACGCTTAACCCTAAACACGCTTATCCTGGCCGCATTTTCCCCAAATCGTTTCCCACATTCATTCTCCAACCGCCCCTCCTTCATCATCAACCCCAACGATGTTAATCAAAACTTCCACCATATCTATCTTCTGGAAATCGAGAATGGAAACCGAAAGACGTTCTGTGATAATTGGTCGGTTTTGTCAGTCCCAATCAATATGGATAAGCAAGCAATCATTATTTTATTAAGATGCAATTATACTAGATCTCGGGCATTACTATGGAATGATTTTGGTATGGTTTTTTGACAAGATCTTTGAGCTTAGGTTATTTAATGCTGCAGACGAATAAGATAACGACTTCAATGCAATGTTCGAAGGTAAACCGCGAATCATGGTTTTATCATCTCCACCATACATAGAGATTTGGAATTGAATAATGCTAGGTTAAGGAAGCAAAGGGATAAACAAATTTGTGTTTGGCAGTTTTCTCACATTGACGAAATATCTAGAGGAAAGCGATTGGGCCCCTGGTTTCTCCCAATACAAACTCGAATTCTGGAATCGATGTGAGGCGATGACAGAAATGGGTACAGAAAAGAGAAAGGAGTACTTTCATTGCAGGTAACGATTGAAATAGAAATAGTTAGTTGAATCATAGACCTGATATGAGTAGGAGCCTCCATTTGTTGAAAAATCATCTTGTTTCACTCCATCCATATGTTTCATATAATTGTCGAAATTACTATATCCATAAATTTGTCGTAAGATTTGTTATTACTTATGCAGAATGCTAAATCAAATACTTTGTTTATGCCATTCTTGCCCATAGTTGGAAGTTGCAATTTGTGTTTGAAAATTTCCCATAAATTATTAGAATATGGACACAGACAAAATAAGTGAGTATTTTTTTCCTGTTCCTATTGCAAAGCACACATAACGTATCAATAGGATTATTCCACCTCTAGATTTAATCTTTAGTCTGTAGTTTGTTAGATTTTGCTAGAAGAGCACACATGACATTTTAAAACTAGTCTAAAAATGAAAACTTTTAATATCAGCGACTTATTCCTTTACTTGCTTTAATTCCTAATACTCATGTCATTGAAGCTTTTAATTTGGCTGAAGATATTCTAAGTAAAGGTGTATGTGGTATCTCTAATATAATCACGTTGAGAGCTTTTAGAAAAATATTTACTTTGACCTTATAGATTTAAGATGTAGTTTTTAAAGGGTAGAAGTTCCAAAATGGATCAATTTTTGAAGATGATTGATTTATTGATTTACATTCAAATAATATTTTCATCTAATTGCTTATTGATTTACATGTTTTTTAAAGCATAACTTTTATCTTGTTCACATTCAAATAATATTTTCTCAAACTATTTAATGTACACTAACTACAGTTATTGGATTGGGTGACAAGTTAATCAAAGAAACAATAAATTTTGTGGTGTCATCCAATTCGTCTTGCATTAACATCGAATTGGGTGGATTACTTGCATTTAATTACCAGCTCACGGTTCCAGACTGGTTCGATGGTTGGATGTTTGAATCCACGTGCCATTTGTGTTGCAGCTTCCATAAAGTGAACAAGCCCTGTTGCGTCCGAAAACCACCACAAACCAGGTGAGTTACCTGAATCAATAGCAAAGGACAACCAAAGATATCACCAGAACCTTCAATGTTGAACAATAAATCATCTAGACAAGCGAAAGGTGGCTGAAGTCATCTTTATATATCTTTGCTGTTTGTCCTAATATATCTAAGAAACGCAAATGGGTGTCTAACAAACTAACAAACAGCAAGAGTTCGACTACGACCTGACTTCTCCATGCGCAGACAACTTGTCCAGGACAGGTGGGAAGATCCAGATCTTTCAGATGACAGTTGCAATAAAAGTTTGTTGTACCTGTTGGAATATGCTCCACCTTCTATTTGAAAGAAAAGCAGGGGAAAAGTCAAGGAACAAAGAGACTGAAATTCAAATATCTATGAAGGCTAGCAAATCATCAAAGTTATTGATGTCGGATTATCAATTTAGTCAGTTTAAGGTATCGTTACTTTTAAAAGACAGACCAACCGTTTGTTAAGGTTTATCTCTTCTTCTTTCTAAACTGTTTATTCATAATATTATGTTTATATGAAGTTGTTTTATGGGTAGTATATTTCAGTATGGCAATTTGTGAAATTAAAGTGACCGTTGATAAGAATTTCTACCTATGGCAATTTATGAGTTAAACATTGACTCTAGCTATTTCTCGTTTTGAGCATAGGTTAGATTCTCAATGTCTGTTGGATATTTGTGTCCCATGCCTTGGTTATAATCATGCTTTTTGGTTTTGCAATACTGCTCTAGCATCGTTTGAGTTTTGGAAATTGCTGGTGTTTGTTGTAGTTCTTGTAGATATTGGATTAACTGACAAGTTTACACTTGCTTGAATTTCCTTAGATTGCATGTATATTCTTGGTTCGCTTGATCGATATTATGTTTGACAACTCTTTTGGATGCTTAATTTATTCAAAAGTCTCTTCGGTCTATTTTAAATCTCTATATGTTTTGTTCCGATGATTAACATAGCATTGGTTTCCTCGATCATTCTAAGGTTCTTTTGAGTGCCTGTACTGTTATAAGGGGTACCAAAATTATATCACAACGTGCATTGCAACCCCACTTATATAAACTCATGTTTTTGTTAGCCATGTTAAAGAATTTAATACAATGCATAATGCATACATGCTAGGGGTGAGCATTTATCAGTTAGACCATATAAATCAATCAAAGCAAATTAAATATGTTTGGTTTGATTTTGTTAATCAGTTGTTCAGATTTCTGTTTTCATATTAAATATGGTTTGGTTTTGTCAGTCAATTGGTTGGGTTTAGTTTCCATTCTCGTTTTTGGGTTTTAAATTTGTTTCAGTTTCAATATTTGAAAACTAAACCGACCAGTTAAACTAAGCGTGAAATTTATAAATTATTTTAAATGCACATTATAATCAGAGTAAATGTTGTAATTTATATCATCCTCTTAACAGTATACCCTTGTTCTAGTTCTCTTGGTGTTTGTTTCTAAAAATTATAGTATCGTCGCTGTTTCAGAAAGTTGTTATCAATCTTACCGGTGTAATATGATGTTAGCAATCCACCAAATCAATCGGGTTGTAGTTTATTTGGTTGGTTTTGGTTTTGAATAAATATAGGTTAGTAACTATATACGTATAAAACTATGGTGGAGACTTTAACGTGTAGCAGTGTTCATCCCAAGGGTGATGCACCATATTTGTAAGGCATGTGCCTGTAATGTGACCAAAGTGATGTGCTTTTGAAGTATTTGAACTAAAGCATTGATATATGTAGCCAAGTACAATCTATGAAAAGGCATTTTCAATGTCATCATATAAACAGTTGATTTTACCTCATGTTTAGGTGAGTAACATTGTTTTCCACCTAATGATTAATTATCTGTGTTAATTTAAATCATTATTATCTATTCATCTCCAGTCTGTATTTTTTGATAGCAACATTAATTAGAATCACCTTGTTTTAACATGCAGGCAACATTTGACTGCTTGATGAAGACATATGGTTTCTTGACCCCCGACTTCTGGAATGAGACTCGCTTCCGCAGATCCCCATTCCAGGAATTCACCGACTTACTCACCACCAAGCCCATTACTGCCAAAGCCGTTATCCTCGATGAACCTGATGTCGCCGAAATCGCTTAAGATGTGGAAAGTAGCTTCTATTTTGTTTCTATATTAAGTTTCCTTTTCATGTTGTATTGTGCCTGGATAGGAGTTTTGGACAAACCATTAGTTCTTGTTTAACGCCGTTGCAGTACACTATTGTGCCTGTTCTACTTCTTCTATAAAACAAGTGAAGATGGCTCGAGCTGTAAAAGCTGTAACTGAAAAGAAGCAAGCCGTGGATTTGTCTATTTGGAAATTGGAGATAGAAAGGCAAGTAGCTAATCAAGTTAATAATGCCATCAATTCAATTACTTCAACATTTATGAAATTTATGCCTAGTTTGCAAGAAAAATATGTTGCAAGTCCTACGACTCCACAAACGGAAGGTGCTTCTAATTTAGGAGATTCTCATACAAACAATAATGTATTGAATTAACCAACTTAATTATGTATTGTACTTGTTATGAAGTAGTTGACATTGTTATGAAGTAGTTACTATGAAATATATGTTGTTATTTGATTATGAATATTGTAAATTTTGGGTTCTTATTCAATGTAGTATAATAATGCATACCATGTTAGTTATTAATTGTTTATTAATGTTAAAATAATTGACTATATTGAGAATGAAAATATTTCAGCGTTATAAGCGTTGGCAATTAAAATTTACCAACGCTTATAAGCGTCAGCATAGAAAATTAAACAATGTTGGATGGTTAATTTACCAACGTTTATAAGCGTTGCTAAATAATATACACCAACGTTTATAAGCGTTGGCGAATACAACCTTCCAACGCTTATAAGCATTGGGAAACTAAACTCGCCAACGCTTATAAGCGTTGGCAATAAATTGCGACGCCCCTACAGCGACGCTAATAAGCGTTGCTGAAACTGTTTGCGACAGTTATACTCGTTGGGAATCACCTGTTTTGGTGTAGTGTAGTGTAAATCTAAATTCTCGATTTGATTCTTTTGATGGACGGAATCAATCAAACTCAAAATGGGATTGTGGTTTAGAAAAATGATGAAAATTTATGGGATGGAAACAACGATCTTATTCAAGAATCCCAATGGACTCATAAAAGATCGAATCCAGGAGGAATTAACATCAAGGAGTTACTAATTCTTAGAATGACTGAAAACCCTTTCGAAAATTCAAATCAAAGAAGATTTTCAAATAATAAAAATATAGTAATTGCATTTTGTTGAATGTTTTGTAGATCCAAAAATTGTAATGACAAGCCATGGTAAAAATGGAGAACATACCAGACATGGACACTAGACAATAAAGCAGGGCTACAAACTTTAAATTGGTACATTTTTAACAACCACTATTACAACTAACTATAAAATATTAAAACATTTAATTATGTACAATCCTGCTTAAAAAAGGATAAGAAGCATATGTAAAAGAAAATTAGGGAGTTTCCTTCAATCTTTTGCCCATGTATTGCCACGACCACACCGCTATGTCCATATTATTAAAGAACATTATAAATAATGTTGTTTAATAACTTGGAGGATACGACTGGTTAAGGGCGATCTAATATGACTATATCTTTGGACTAACACTAACACATCTTCATTACCTTTCTGAGGATCTGAACTGAAAATTTTGACATGTACAGTGTCATTACAAAGTAATAGACACACGGGTTTAAATTATTCAGAACATTATATTATATAAAAAAATCAGAATTAGAGCTATAGATCATAGCGGAATAATATATAGCATACATATAATAAAATATGAGTCTACAAAATATGGTATGCTCCATTTTAAGGTCCAACTATCAATGATATGGTATGATATTATTGCCAAATTTATCGCTTACACAGTTTCGGTAAAATCCAATTTTACTTATTTTATGTGTTATCTAGTGGTGACAATATTTACAATAACTCTTTTCATCAACACTATATCACATTAGGACTTATAGAATTTAAAAGCGATAAACAACAAAGTTGCCGATTAGGCAATTGCCTCTAACATCTCCTTAAATTGATGAACTCCTCAAGTTTGATGAACTGTCTAAGTTTGATGAACTCCTCAAGTAAAGTGGTTTTTGCTGAGGCTGGAACAAACCTTGCCTCTAACATCTCCTTAAATTGATTCCAATTAATATCATTTTCATTCCGGCCAGCTATGATCACCTCCCACCAACTCAAAGCTGCACCTTTTAATTGCCTTGAGGCCACTTGCCTCTTCCTTTGGTCATCTAGTTGCATATCAGTGAAGATCCTCTCTAATGTCCTCAGCCATGCTTGAATCTCCATTACACTTTCAGTTCCTTCAAAGCTCTTGCCTCCCAAGTTGGTATAAGTCTTCACTAACTTGGAGAGCTCCTCATATGGGTTCTCAGGTCTGTGCCCAATTCCATCTCTCAAAACTCTCACAAATTCCTGCATGTCAAGCATTTGTGGTGTGCTAGATCCTCCTTGATGATGAGACCCTCTTCCTACCATATTTCTAAAAGTATATGTATTTCATCTTATTAGTTTATAACACTTAGCTTTAATTTTTAAATTGGTTGTATCTTTCCTATTTAATCATTGTGTATGTCACATGCACACACATACATACATTCAGGGAATACTTATAAACAGTCAAATATACAAACAAACCTAGTATAAACATAAGCATACAAACATTTTGCTATGTTAATTAAAACATAGCTCTGATACCAAATGAAATGACCCTCCTATTTCCACACTAATTTCATTAGTGATTTTTTTTTTTAGAGATGATATATAGATATATCATTCATTACAAATATATTTCCCAGGGTCATTTTCTTTCTCCAATAAACAAAATATATATCCAGGATCTTTCACAATATAAAAATATTGTTTTAATTCTAAATCATTCTTAACATACATATATGAAGATATCTATGTTATATTCTACTTGAATCAGAGCATGATAATAAGTAGAAATCCTTTTAAATCTATTAAAATGTGATAAATTCCCTTTTTAAAAGATTACTTATTGTATCCTGATTTTTGACTATAGTGTCCACTGGAAATATGTACTTTAGGCTGTTATTATAATTAAGAAATGATCAAGCAATAATCAGTGGAAAGCAAGCTTATAATATAGATGATTGTCTTAAAGTCTGAATAATATCAAACTCAGGTTAAAAGAAAGTGGATCATAAGTGAACACAAGCAACATCTAGGCGTAATGGAAACGCGCCTAACTTATACATGAGAGGTCACGAGTTCGAGTACTATGCTGGTCGGTTCAAACACAATTTTTTTTTCTTTTTATTTTCTCCTGTATGGTTTGAAATCTGATACCTACCTATATCTGCCCATATATACTCAATTTTTGCTTATAATCTATCATACAAAACAATATTTCTTGCTTTATTATTTTTGAAACCCTTTCCTACAACTGTTCTAGGAATTTATAATTATGTTTTTGCCCAAATATCAACATGTACACAGATATACATGTACATGTCAATGTCTTTGCTCATTTTCCAGAAAACTGAGCTCAAATGTTCCCTTGCTTCATTGATTTGAAGTGAATCATTTGGCCTGACCTATGGTCTAACCATGTGGTTAATCTGACCATTCTTTTATTTGCATTTTACAACCCAGAATATACACAAAACATTGATACCTCTCCTTTTCAAAAGCATGTTTATATATATTTGTATGAATCAGACACCTTGTGATCAGATATATATCATTCTTCCTAACCATAATTCTCTTTTAAAAATACATCTTCAGGGTATAAACACTTTTTCTTGCATTTGGACATATATCAATATCATAAATTGAAAATATAGCAGTTTAATTCTTTTCTGGGTTTTCCCAATATAATTTTCTATATATCTATATTTTTTTTTGAAAGGACTCAGGATTAACTGAAATCATCATAAAATGATTATGCTTATAAAATCCAGGTTTTTCCCTCTAAATCAAAACAACTTTAGCAAATAGGTTTTCAAATCAGTTTAACATCAATATCCTTGATACATACCAAATCAGAAATAACCAGAAACAACATAGCACATATCTCTTACAAGTTCTTCCTACTTAATACATTTAGATAGCCATATCAATCAGGGAATACATGCATGAATTAACACATTCTAGCTTTTATTTCTAATTATCTTAGCATCCTCTATTCCATATCTTTTTAATCTTGCTTACTTAGCTCCATCACAACCTGCAAAAGCATTAGTGGCTGCCCCATTATAAATGAGACACCCCCATGTGCCATGAGCAATAAGGGTCAGATCTATGATCTGGTGTGAGCATTTCTAACATATCCATGATATTAAGCTAAGGATACAGCATAAATATACTTTGCATACTTGACAGGTATTATTATGTACAATACATAAGAGCAAACATATGCATTAAAACAACTTTTATCTGGAACTACTAAGGTTGCCTTTTCTTCTTCTTATAAATTCCTGGCCTCATCTGCTATAAGGAATCAAAGGGACACATTGCCATGAACTAATTAACATCATGGCACAAAGATCTCAGGACTTAAACAAGCCATGTGCCAACTTGTCTACTTCAAATAGGACAAGCATTCCAGCAGCCTTCTTGGCACAAAATCCTTAGTTATATCACTAAGTGTATTTATGTTCATTCTATCAATGATAGCTAGGTGTACAAACCACCTGTACACATGAAGCATACTAGTTACCTTGCAGACATAATATTGCAAGCAAGTTAAAGGTTACTTTCTAGAGGTATAACACCCCCAGTCATTCCATCTCACATTATTTAGCATATAAACACCCTATTCAAGCATATACTAGAATGTTTGCAACTGAGAATAAATGCATGGCTCTATTGGGTTTATTTTGATTTTGCAAGCAACTATGTTCAGCCAGATTTTTAATCTTGTTTAAACATAGTTTTTAGGCTTGTAAATTTCTGTTTGGTTTAGGGCTCAGCACTTATAGAGAAAGACTCCATTGCACCCTCAACCAATTATTTCAAGCCTCAGCACCATACCAATGTATATGCAGCTCATAGTTTTTTTTTTTCATTCTTTGTCTTAAGCCATGATTCAGACTAGTTACAAATACTCTATTATATGTTCTTTAAGGTTTTGGTATAACATACAGAGATGAAAATAGAACAACAAAGTTATACATCCAGCATAGCAGATCATATCTCATCAAGCATTCATGAAACCATCAGTAGCCAACATAGTTTGTAAATCAAAACATGCAAAATATAGCATATAAAAGCTTGGTTGCCTAATTCCAGGTCTTAATGCCATGTATATGAGTGAGGATACTCACCTAAATGCTTACACAAGCTTAATCCAGAAAACCCCTCAAATCTTTAGCCTTTTCTTCCTCTTCTTCCTTAGGTTAATTAATTAGTGAGAGAGCAGTTTTCTGGTTAGGCTCTTGGTTTAAATAAGGGTTCTATCTAGGGTTTTGGGTGATGCAAAATCCCTATTTTAGCCCAGACCAGAATCATGCATTTGGCATTGCATATTCCCTCCCTCCTAACCCTTAATGTCCCGGCCAATATTTTAAAACAAGGCTAAATTGTGCCCATTTTCTTTTCTTTTCAGAAAGTGATTACTTTAAGTATTTTTATTATACTTACCTCAAACATGATAATGGTGTGACTTTCTATTTTCTGCCTATGTACATTTGCTTTCTTGCACTTTGGTTCTTACTATTTTAGTGATTCCTTTATTAATTTTCTGCTCAAATAATATCTGGATATATATATACATTTATACAACTATGGGTGTTAATTTAACTTTAACCTTTTATTTGCAGAAAACATGTGCATACTTATGTGCATTTCTACACACCTATTATTCAAATAAAATTTCACTTATTCATTATAAATCAATGTTCTCTTCTGTCTTAATTTTCAGACAAGTCATACATATGCATATATATAGATATATATATATATACACACATCCTCAGGAATTTTTAATATTCATGTCTAGGCCTATATTTCCTTTATTTAAAACATTTTATCTAAATGTTTTCCTTCCTTGTTTTATTATTCAGGAATTCTGGATTTTCTCTTAGTGCCATAACTAGTGTGCACGTGCACACATGCACACAACCTTGCACCACTGAAAATCCCACCTATATAATAATTCTGATTTTCCCCAGAATTTTAATCATTTATTTAAAAGAATTTTCCGCAAAATCTTGGGGTATTACAATCACCCCTTCTTTTAGGAATTGTGCCCTCACAATTTGCAACATATTCTTTGAGTACTTCTACTTTCTTAGGGAAAAATTATTCAAATATGCATGAGCAAATCAATTAGTCACTGTCTATCATACATATCAAACTTTCATAGTAATCTAAGAATTTACCTTTTAAATTTGCAAAGAGCCTAGGGTAATCCATCCTGATTTTATCCTCTAGCTCCCAAGTACAATCACTAGGATCTATACTCCATTGAATCTTTACAAGCTTCAATGTCTTGTTTCTTAATTTCTTTTCTTCCCTTGCCACAATTCCCACTGGCTCTTTCTCATAGATTAGATCTGGATTAATCTGAACTTCAGTAGGCTTTTCTAAGATTTCCTCCTTGTCATGTACCCATCTCCTTAGTTGTGACACATGAAACACATTGTGAATTGCACTCATCTTCTCTGGAAGCTCCAGCTTATAGGCTAGTGAGCCTATCCTCTCCAAAATCTTGTATGGTCCAACATATCTGGGTCTGAGTTTCCTCTGCTTGCCAAATCTCAAGACTTTCTTCATTGGTGAAGCCTTAATGAAGACATAATCACCTACTTTGAATTCCACTGACTTCCTCTTTGCATCAGCATACTTCTTTTGCCTATCTTGAGCTACTGCCATCCTCTTTCTCACCAGTCCTATTTTCTCTGTGATGTCCTTGACATATTCTGGCCCTAGGATAGCTTTCTCTCCTGCCTCAGCCCAACACATAGGTGATAGACATGGCTTTCCATATAGGGCTTCAAAGGGTGCCATTCCAATTGTACTTTGGTGGCTATTATTGTATGTGAACTCAGCCAAATGGAGGTGGTCCTCCCAATTTCCTCCAAAGTCTAACACACATGCTCTAAGAAAATCCTCTAAAATCTTATTTACCACTTCTGTTTGCCCATCTGATTGGGGGTGATAAGCAGTGCTTAGGCACAATTCACTCCCCATAGCTTCTTGGAAGCTCTTCCAGAATCTTGAAGTGAAGATTGTATCCCTATCACTCACTATAGTTTTAGGAACACCATGCAATTTTACCACTTCTCTCATAAAAGTTTAGGCTAGCCTAGGTGCATTTCTGTCTGCTTTTACTGGTATGAAGTGAGCTACTTTAGTCAGCCTATCTACAATCACCCAAATACTTGTATTTCCCCTCTTGGATCTAGGAAGACCATCTATGAAATCCATAGATATGTCTTCCCACTTCCACTGTGGTATGCTAAGTGGCTGCAACAACCCTAAAGGTCTTTGGGTCTCAGCTTTTATTTGTTGACAAACCATGCACTTAGCAACATATCTAGCTACATTAGACTTCATTCCCTTCCACCAATAGTCCCTTTTTAAGTTTTGGTACATCTTGGTGCTGCCTGGATGTATGGAATATTTGCTCCTATGGTACTCATTAAGGATTTCTTCTTTCAATTCTATGATGTTTGGGACACATATCCTACCCTTGTACCTTAAGTATCCTTTTACATCAATGTGATAATCCTTCACTTCCTCCTTCTTTAATAGGAGAGACCTCTTTTCTGCTAAGTCTTGATCTTCTTCTTGCATCTTTGCCACCTTCAAGGCCAAATTTGATTGTAAAGTAATTAAACTTAACCTCCCTTTACTCCTTTCTTCCTCAATTATCTCCATACTTATCCCACTGCTCTCATCTATTTCCAAATCAGTGAGCATGGTCAGGTCTCTAAACTCCTCCATCATCAACATGGCCACTTTTGCATGCTGCCTACTCAATGCATCTGCCACTTTATTAGCCTTGCCTGGTGTATAAAGTATATCTAAGTCATAAGCAGCAAGAAATTCAACCCATCTGTGTTGTCTCATATTCAAATCTTTCTGTGAAAAGAGATACTTTAAGGCCTTGTGATCAGTGTATAAAATGAACTTTGCACCTAATAAGTAATGCCTCCAGAGCTTCAAGGCATATACTACTGCTGCCAACTCAAGATCATGAGTTGCATATCTAATTTCATGGGGTTTTAGTTGTCTAGATGCATAGGCTATGACCTGATCTTGCTGCATCAACACAGCCCCTAGCCCTGACCCACATGCATCTGTATATACAACTAATCCCTCATTGCCTTCTGGTACTCTCAACACTGGTGATTTTACCAAAGCCTCCTTGATCTGGGTGAAAGCTTGTTCACACTTATCAGTCCATATAAACTTTTGGTTCTTCCTAGTCAGGTTAGTGAGTGGCATTGCTATTTTAGAAAATCCTTGTATAAACCTCCTATAGTATCCTGCCATCCCCATGAATGACCTAACTTCACTAACATTGTTAGGCTTCTTCCATGCTTGGATTGCTACTATCTTATTGGGGTTTACAGAAATCCCTCTAGCAGAGACAACATGTCCAAGAAAATGTACTTCCTCTTGCCAGAACACACACTTAGAGAACTTTGCTTTCAAATCTTTTTCTCTTAATCTAGATAAGACCAAATGTAAGTGGTTCTCATGTTCCTCTATTGTTTTAGAGTAGATTAGAATGTCATCTATAAAAATCAGAACAAACTTGTCTAAGTAATCTCTGAATATCCTATTCATTAGGTCTACAAAGTAAGAAGGGGCATTTGTTAGTCCAAATGGCATAACCAGAAACTCATACAAACCATATCTTGTGTTGAATGCTGTATATTTAACACTTGATTCCTCAACCTTCATCTGATGAAACCCAGATGCCAAGTCTAGCCTAGAAAACACTTTAGCTCCACTGAGTTGATCAAAGAGATCATCTATCCTGGGTAATGGGTATTTGTTTTTGATGGTTACTTTGTTTAATTCTCTATAATCTATACACATTCTTAAAGTACCATCATGCTTTTTAACAAATACTACAGGAGCACCCCAGCATGAATTACTTGGCCTTATAAACCCCTTGGCTTCTAATTCTTCCAGCTGGTTCTTTAGCTCCTTTAATTCACTTGGCCCCATCCTTGTAGGCTTTTTGATAACTGGGCTAGCCCCAGGCATAAGGTTAATCTGGAATTCAACAGGTCTATGGTGTGAGACACCTTTTACTTCCCCAAATACATCCAAGTATTCTTTAACTATGGGGATTTCATTAATAGCTATTTCCTTGGGATTATTTTCTAATTCAATTAAATGATTTAGACTGTTTTCTTTGATAGGTTCACATAGAATTGTAACCCTTTGGCCTTTAGAATTTTGTAGTGAAATGGTGGATGCATCTAGGTCAATTATGGCTTTGAATTGTCTTAGCCAATCTGCCCCTAATATAACTCCTATATTTGGGAAATTTAGAACATATAAATTGGAAACAAATGTGTTTCCCCCTATGTTCATATTCACATCCACACAAATCATATCTAATACACTAGAACTTCCTAAAGGGCTTTGTATTAACAGAGGTATTTCAGCCAAATTGCAGTTCATTTTCAACCTTTTAACTATTTCATGGGAAATGAGTGAGTGGGTTGCCCCGGTATCATATATTACAGCTAAAGGTATGGTACAAATAAATAGTGTACCTTCCACTTGACCATGGTTTTCAGCATTAGCCTCAATTATGGCCTTGCCCCTACCTTCCAGGTTTGCCACTTTCCCTTGTTGCTTGTATTCTGGGCAATTTCTTTTCATATGCCCTTCCTTCCCACATAGAAAGCATTTGAAAGCTCCCCCTTTAAGCTATGGGCATCTTGGCTTAATATGGCCTTCTTTCCCACAATGGTTGCAAACTATTTTTCTTTTGGCTTCATTGGGTTTTGCATCTACTGCCTTCTTACCATCTGCCTCTCCTTTCTTCTTATCATAAGGATGGTACTTCCCTTTGTTCTTCTTGTTGCTATTGTTTTTGAAGCTCCTAAACTTATCTCTTTCCTTGTCATGCTGCTCAATCTTCAGAGCCAAATCTATCACTTGATCAAAAGTTCTGTCAGCATAAGGTAATATAGCCCTGCTAAGCCCTGGGTTCAATCCCTTGATGTATCTATCATTTTTGGATGCTTCATCAGCCACTAACATTGCCCCATAGGTTGACAATCCCTCAAACTTCTGGGTGTATTCTGTGACATTCATAGTCCCCTGTCTAAGTTTGATGAACTCCTCAAGTAAAATGGTTTTTGCTGAGGCTGGAACAAACCTTGCCTCTAACATCTCCTTAAATTGATTCCAATTAATATCATTTTCATTCCGGCCAGCTATGATCACCTCCCACCAACTCAAAGCTGCACCTTTTAATTGCCTTGAGGCCACTTGCCTCTTCCTTTGGTCATCTAGTTGCATATCAGTGAAGATCCTCTCTAATGTCCTCAGCCATGCTTGAATCTCCATTACACTTTCAGTTCCTTCAAAGCTCTTGCCTCCCAAGTTGGTATAAGTCTTCACTAACTTGGAGAGCTCCTCATATGGGTTCTCAGGTCTGTGCCCAATTCCATCTCTCAAAACTTTCACAAATTCCTGCATGTCAAGCATTTGTGGTGTGCTAGATCCTCCTTGATGATGAGACCCTCTTCCTACCATATTTCTAAAAGTATATGTATTTCATCTTATTAGTTTATAACACTTAGCTTTAATTTTTAAATTGGTTGTATCTTTCCTATTTAATCATTGTGTATGTCACATGCACACACATACATACATTCAGGGAATACTTATAAACAGTCAAATATACAAACAAACCTAGTATAAACATAAGCATACAAACATTTTGCTATGTTAATTAAAACATAGCTCTGATACCAAATGAAATGACCCTCCTATTTCCACACTAATTTCATTAGTGATTTTTTTTTAGAGATGATATATAGATATATCATTCATTACAAATATATTTCCCAGAGTCATTTTCTTTCTCCAATAAACAAAATATATATCCAGGATCTTTCACAATATAAAAATATTGTTTTAATTCTAAATCATTCTTAACATACATATATGAAGATATCTATGTTATATTCTACTTGAATCAGAGCATGATAATAAGTAGAAATCCTTTTAAATCTATTAAAATGTGATAAATTCCCTTTTTAAAAGATTACTTATTGTATCCTGATTTTTGACTATAGTGTCCACTGGAAATATGTACTTTAGGCTGTTATTATAATTAAGAAATGATCAAGCAATGATCAGTGGAAAGCAAGCTTATAATATAGATGATTGTCTTAAAGTCTGAAGAGTATCAAACTCAGGTTAAAAGAAAGTGGATCATAAGTGAACACAAGCAACATCTAGGCGTAATGGAAACGCGCCTAACTTATACATGAGAGGTCACGAGTTCGAGTACTATGCTGGTCGGTTCAAACACAATTTTTTTTTTCTTTTTATTTTCTCCTGTATGGTTTGAAATCTGATACCTACCTATATCTGCCCATATATACTCAATTTTTGCTTATAATCTATCATACAAAACAATATTTCTTGCTTTATTATTTTTGAAACCCTTTCCTACAACTGTTCTAGGAATTTATAATTATGTTTTTGCCCAAATATCAACATGTACACAGATATACATGTACATGTCAATGTCTTTGCTCATTTTCCAGAAAACTGAGCTCAAATGTTCCCTTGCTTCATTGATTTGAAGTGAATCATTTGGCCTGACCTATGGTCTAACCATGTGGTTAATCTGACCATTCTTTTATTTGCATTTTACAACCCAGAATATACACAAAACATTGATACCTCTCCTTTTCAAAAGCATGTTTATATATATTTGTATGAATCAGACACCTTGTGATCAGATATATATCATTCTTCCTAACCATAATTCTCTTTTAAAAATACATCTTCAGGGTATAAACACTTTTTCTTGCATTTGGACATATATCAATATCATAAATTGAAAATATAGCAGTTTAATTCTTTTCTGGGTTTTCCCAATATAATTTTCTATATATCTATATTTTTTTTGAAAGGACTCAGGATTAACTGAAATCATCATAAAATGATTATGCTTATAAAATCCAGGTTTTTCCCTCTAAATCAAAACAACTTTAGCAAATAGGTTTTCAAATCAGTTTAACATCAATATCCTTGATACATACCAAATCAGAAATAACCAGAAACAACATAGCACATATCTCTTACAAGTTCTTCCTACTTAATACATTTAGATAGCCATATCAATCAGGGAATACATGCATGAATTAACACATTCTAGCTTTTATTTCTAATTATCTTAGCATCCTCTATTCCATATCTTTTTAATCTTGCTTACTTAGCTCCATCACAACCTGCAAAAGCATTAGTGGCTGCCCCATTATAAATGAGACACCCCCATGTGCCATGAGCAATAAGGGTCAGATCTATGATCTGGTGTGAGCATTTCTAACATATCCATGATATTAAGCTAAGGATACAGCATAAATATACTTTGCATACTTGACAGGTATTATTATGTACAATACATAAGAGCAAACATATGCATTAAAACAACTTTTATCTGGAACTACTAAGGTTGCCTTTTCTTCTTCTTATAAATTCCTGGCCTCATCTGCTATAAGGAATCAAAGGGACACATTGCCATGAACTAATTAACATCATGGCACAAAGATCTCAGGACTTAAACAAGCCATGTGCCAACTTGTCTACTTCAAATAGGACAAGCATTCCAGCAGCCTTCTTGGCACAAAATCCTTAGTTATATCACTAAGTGTATTTATGTTCATTCTATCAATGATAGCTAGGTGTACAAACCACCTGTACACATGAAGCATACTAGTTACCTTGCAGACATAATATTGCAAGCAAGTTAAAGGTTACTTTCTAGAGGTATAACACCCCCAGTCATTCCATCTCACATTATTTAGCATATAAACACCCTATTCAAGCATATACCAGAATGTTTGCAACTGAGAATAAATGCATGGCTCTATTGGGTTTATTTTGATTTTGCAAGCAACTATGTTCAGCCAGATTTTTAATCTTGTTTAAACATAGTTTTTAGGCTTGTAAATTTCTGTTTGGTTTAGGGCTCAGCACTTATAGAGAAAGACTCCATTGCACCCTCAACCAATTATTTCAAGCCTCAGCACCATACCAATGTATATGCAGCTCATAGTTTTTTTTCTTTCATTCTTTGTCTTAAGCCATGATTCAGACTAGTTACAAATACTCTATTATATGTTCTTTAAGGTTTTGGTATAACATACAGAGATGAAAATAGAACAACAAAGTTATACATCCAGCATAGCAGATCATATCTCATCAAGCATTCATGAAACCATCAGTAGCCAACATAGTTTGTAAATCAAAACATGCAAAATATAGCATATAAAAGCTTGGCTGCCTAATTCCAGGTCTTAATGCCATGTATATGAGTGAGGATACTCACCTAAATGCTTACACAAGCTTAATCCAGAAAACCCCTCAAATCTTTAGCCTTTTCTTCCTCTTCTTCCTTAGGTTAATTAATTAGTGAGAGAGCAGTTTTCTGGTTAGGCTCTTGGTTTAAATAAGGGTTCTATCTAGGGTTTTGGGTGATGCAAAATCCCTATTTTAGCCCAGACCAGAATCATGCATTTGGCATTGCATATTCCCTCCCTCCTAACCCTTAATGTCCCGGCCAATATTTTAAAACAAGGCTAAATTGTGTCCATTTTCTTTTCTTTTCAGAAAGTGATTACTTTAAGTATTTTTATTATACTTACCTCAAACATGATAATGGTGTGACTTTCTATTTTCTGCCTATGTACATTTGCTTTCTTGCACTTTGGTTCTTACTATTTTAGTGATTCCTTTATTAATTTTCTGCTCAAATAATATCTGGATATATATATACATTTATACAACTATGGGTGTTAATTTAACTTTAACCTTTTATTTGCAGAAAACATGTGCATACTTATGTGCATTTCTACACACCTATTATTCAAATAAAATTTCACTTATTCATTATAAATCAATGTTCTCTTCTGTCTTAATTTTCAGACAAGTCATACATATGCATATATATAGATATATATATATATATATATACACACACATCCTCAGGAATTTTTAATATTCATGTCTAGGCCTATATTTCCTTTATTTAAAACATTTTATCTAAATGTTTTCCTTCCTTGTTTTATTATTCAGGAATTCTGGATTTTCTCTTAGTGCCATAACTAGTGTGCACGTGCACACATGCACACAACCTTGCACCATTGAAAATCCCACCTATATAATAATTCTGATTTTCCCCAGAATTTTAATCATTTATTTAAAAGAATTTTCCTCAAAATCTTGGGGTATTACAACAAATGCCAAAATTTTATTTAAAATATAGATTCTGCTCTCATTTTAACTACTTTATTTTATTTATCAAAATACCTCAAGGTTTCTCTTTCAAAAATTTAATTTACACGTTTCTATAAAAACAATCTTTCCAAACTGTCCACTTTATTATATATAATATTTAACTTATTTCAAAATTATCTACTTTTCAAAATAGTATATATAGTGCTACGTATTATTTCTAAAATATTTTATTTTTCAAAACACTGTGTCTGAATGTCTCATACTAGTGTTTAGGAACCCCTATGGATAACGTTGATTAGGCGCATCGATCAAAATCGTTAAAACACTCAACAGACAATTTAACACAAAATTATTTTCTATATGATATACATTTTTAAACCCAGAATGAAAATAAATATCTAACACGAGACAACAAATATGTTGACACAACACAAAATGTGTTGTCAGAATTTTTGTAGAAAACACATCCAAGTATAGAAACTTTCTAAGTAGAAACATTTGTGTATTTAACTATTTACATAGCAACAAATATGTTGATGTTGTAGAATATGTGTCGGCGCAATATTTAAGTTTCAAAATAATTTGAAATTTGTTATCAGTTTTGACAGTTGGAAGCGGCACCATTTCACATCACTACCTAGAGTTTGGAAATTTTCTCAAAATTTCCACTAATTTTTTTGAGGAAATTAACCCATTTGAACTCAAAGTTTGTTTATTCTCTTAGCTTCAGATTATCAAACATTCTTAATTGAGCTTGTTACCAATTTCGCCAATCTGAAAAATAAAACTTTTCACTGCAATTCATTATCTGATAAGGAGTCATTTTTAAATAGCACATGTATACATCAATCCATTAAGATAGGAATAAATGTATTCTTCGTTAAAAGAAGAAGAAACACTTGTTAAATAGTATCGGTGTCTCAGTATGAGATAGTAGAACTTCTCTTTCTATGCGAGAAAAATGTTCTCTTCTTGCTGTCAAGGCAAGGGGTATAGTGAAGTACCCTAGAGAATTGCTATAGGACTGGGCATACAGTATTTGCGAAACATTGAAACCAATATAAATCTGCTTAGTTACTTATATTGTTTGTTTTCTCTTACTTTTACTACTTAATTTTTTTATTCATTCATTGCATTATAATTGTAATTAACAGTATATTCATTGGTTTTGTGACATTGTATGCTTCAGATTTAGTTAATATTGTTTATGACAGCACTTTAATAGATTAACAAATTTTCTAATACACTACTTGCCCCTTGGCGTGTTAAAAGCTTTTCATAATAACTTTAAGATGCTTAATTTTCAAAACTAGGGAAAAACATACTATGCTAGAAAGATTGAACTTTTTGATGGACATAACACTAACCATTTGACAAGAAGTCTTCTTTTAACATTCTACATTTATGAACTATCCATATATATACACATAATACAGCAGAATTAAAGTTTTATATTGCCTTGTCCTTAATGGATTGTCCAACATTCTAGGCTTGGTGGGCTCCCCTCAAGATTGGCCTTTTTGGGGTTGGCGTGGTTTTTTTACTGTGACAAAATAGAAAATATAAAGTTCAATATGGGTGCCAAATTCTAAATGATCCCTGATGGGCCTTGTCCAGGATTGTTATCCCATCGATAGACCAAGATTTACACAAGTGGGTAGTAAATTTCATACATGTAGTGCTCCAACAACTTCCTAATAATTCAGAAGCAAATACAATAACATTATACAAGGCAACATATATGGAGGTGCAGAAACGAATGAACATGAGATCAACAAAACGCGGTGAAAAAGGGTAAGAAAATGATAGAGGACATAAATGTTAATAACTTACTGAAAATCTATTTAAATATATACACATACAAATAAAGATATAATTTTCCAAAGGATTTCAAACTCTTTCTAAAATCATTTATATAATTTTTTTTAATGAAAATTCCTTCTCGGTACTAATTCAACAATTATTTAGAATTTTCAAAATAACCAAACATCCATAGATGCAAACAACATACATTTCAATCAAACAAACAAAAAATCGCATTCAGCGGAAAGCTATTTTCCAGCTTCCGCTGCGCACTCTGGTCATTAACAAATCAGGACACAACAATTTAATTCTAAACTATCTAAGGTCTAATATACACTATCCATTATATCTCACTTTTTTACAGAAGTGAGTTCCAATATTTTCATAACAATAAGTTATATAGTATTATCAAAAGATTTTTCAAATACGTCCCAATGATTTTTCCCAATAATCATTTACATTCCTATTCCTAAATAGTTAATTAAATTACTAACAACTACACATCCAAGGGACAGGACTCTAGGTCATCTAGGTTTAGATCCCAACTCTGTACAATTTATAATCTATAAAACTCTAAATCTAGCTCTGATACCAAGCTATGACAACCCCACCACTATGCTTAGTTTAACAAAGAACATTACAAGTAATGTCGTCTGCTAATCCGGAGAATACAGTTGGTTAAGGGCGATCGAATGTGAATATATCTTTATACTAATACTGACATGTCTTATGTACCTTTCTGAAGATCTGAACTGAAAATTTGACATGTGCAGTATTAATATAAAGTAATAAACGTACCGATTAAAAATATTCAGAACTTATATAATATAGATAAATTAAAATCAAAGTCACAGATCACAGCGGAATAATATACATCATCATCATCATATACATAATAGAATATGAGTCTACAAAATATGAGTACTAGACCTACATAAATATATACATCATATCCAAAATCTTGTATCAGGTAAAAAGTCACTACTATATAATATAGATGACATAAACTCCTGACTTTCAATATATACAAGTATGAAGTAAACTAAAACTATCAAAATAGTCTACTTCAATGCTAGCCAAAAATCCAAAGGTCAATGGGTCCCTGTACCTGTAAAGTCTTAGCCTGACCCGAGTATTAAAATAATAAACAGGTCAGACTATATCTAAATAAAAGGTGAGATATTAATATCATAACTATATAACTTAAAATAATAAGTCATATAAAATTACCGAACAAATAATCATAATAAGGAATATTAATTAAATTCACTACTTTTTAAATCTATAAATGAATTAACTCTAAAATAAGTCATCTCAAAATATGCCTAAAACCCAAAAATTCAAAAAGGCATATTAAACCAATAAATACAAATCTCAAACTTTTGACTTAACAAAAACCAAATAAATCATAAATAAAGTATGCCTAAAATAAATACTTAAATAAGGCATATCTAACAATTCACCATTTCATAAATACATATCAATTCGAAGTTCCTTAGAGCCATAAAGGATACAAAATATCCATACTAAAAATCTCTGAAGAAATAATCATCAACAATGAAATAATAATGGCAATCATCTATCAGTTTAATATAATGACACGAAATTTACCGAAAGAGACTCGCTACATAGAAAGGAAGCCTTCTGAAAGAGACAGCATATTAGGGACATCGCTCGGAGAAAAGAGCAGCCGTGTACCTAATAAGTCCTATGCAAATTTACCTTCTAAAAGAGGTAAACATAGTCTAACTATATAAAACAAAATAAACTGATAGGTTGTAGTATCTATAAACTATGATGCATGTAAAAATCCACCTTCAGAAAGAGACAACCATATTTACACCATAACAGATCTTCCGAAAGAGATCTGCCTAGCCAAATCTAAAAATGTATCGATTCTCAAATCGATGAAAAATGAGTTATCTTCTCTCGGGGATTTATCGGTCTGAAACCCGAACACCCTAAGATAATACAACTCTAAGTGTTAATTACTATCACTCTAGTAATTACAAAGATTTAATTAACTATCTCATACTAGATAGTAAATTCAAGTATTTACTAAAAGCTTGTAATTTTCACTCAAACTCTATTTAACAAATTATAGCAATAAACTAAAGAATTGTACAAAAACTCTCATACCAATCCGACAATTCAATGATTTATTAAAATTCTTTATTTCATAGAAAAGCATGAATTCAGTAGAAATGGAAATCATTAAAATTTCCAATTTAAAATCCAATTAATTTTTTTATCCAATTTTAATTTAAAGAAGGATTTATAAAATTTAATCATAATAAGGAATATTAATTAAATTCGCTACTTTTTAAATCTATAAAAGACTTTGAAGAGATTCATCGTGCGCCTCCTGGATGTGACAACATCGCGAGCGAATCCCCTAGCTTTTTTCCTTGTGTCGCTTAGTTACCCCACGCGAGCCTCCTCTGTTCTCGCATACCTCACTTGACAGTTCCAGACAATATGTGCTAGCTCTTTCTGGCTTTGCAAGCTACAAACGTGGCGGCTCTTGATCGTTCCCACTTTACATTCGAACATCGCTCCCCTTTCTTTTTTCCTCTACAAATTGATTTTCGAATCAGGGCAAATGATTGAGATTTGGGTATAATATGATATCGGGTTTTAACTAGGAGTAAACTGAGTTAGGGATTGATTAGGAGAAAGTTAATGGTCTTGGGCTTTGTTTGTTTAAGAATTACCTTTAAATTTCCACTTTGCTTTTTATTTAATTCTTTTACATTTATTTCTAAATCTAATTAAATCTAGTTTAAATCATCTTAACTTCTTTCTGCAAAATTATATGTTCAATATCTAGACAACTCACTATAATTCAATACTCATTTATTTGTATTTAATTATTCCTTGTATTAATATAAAATAAATTTATTTTCCAACTATTTCAATGATATAGAAATTATTCAAACTTTTTAAAGTAGTTTATATTGATTAAAACCTTTAATTCGATTTTAAATATATCAGTTTAAAAAGAATTTATTAATTCATTCAATTTATTAAACAAAATCTTTTATTAAACAAACTTCAATCAACTAAAAAGTAAATTTCAAAATAATAGTTGTCAAAAATTGAGTGCAAACACTTTTATTTCAATTAAATTTGTATAATACTACTGCTTCGAAAATGGGGTTGTTACAGACATCCCTCCTTATGAAAATTGCATCCTCGTAATTTCTTATAGGGAGATGTCACACGCACACCAACTCTAACTCTCTTTCGAATTCTACAATCAAGTTGAAGCTCGCTCAATTTCTCTAAGTAATTAACGTTAGAATCAACTTATCATAAGTCATAAATTTATATAGGCTCATTTATTAATCTTTATTTCTTTGCATACAAATATTATTGAAATTTTTTCTAAGTTTTAGAATTTACGCAAAATTTTGGCAGATTCTCCTTTGTACGGAGAACCGTTTGCAATTTTACAATTATGATATATAAGGTATACATCGACAACACGGTCAGAAACATAATATATAAAAATATTTCTATCATTTCTGTATTTAATCTGAAAGTGTACCTTTTTATTAGCATTTAAGCAAGCTATTTTATTTGTATGCGAGCAAAAGCGAGCCATCGTCGCCGACTAGTAATCCAATTAAGCTTCTTGAGTACCTATCTCAACTTAACATTAACCATTAGTCACATATAAGAAGTAAAATGAGTATACATGGTTTTAAAGTAGAGTTGCTACCAAATAGTTTAATTATACTTATATATATGTCCATATATATCCTTTTAAATTTTGCCATGGCATCAATAAAAGAATAAGCATCATCATCTCCATGCATGATATATATAATATAGAGTCATAGACATCACTTGCATGAATAATTAACATTGCTTGCTAGAACTGGTCTTAAGTAAGCACATGTTGTTTTTTTCCTTTTATTTATTTAAAATAATTGAAAAGAAAAGGAAATTTTCCTTTTAAATAAAATTTGAACTACTTAATTACTCATTATATATATTGCTTGTAAAAAAAATTATTTATTAAAATAAATGGCAAGTCAAGCTAAGTTAAATGGAAGGCAAGTAAAGTGAAAACATGTATAGGCAAATTCGAAAATTTTGTATGTATTTTGTAAAGTTAGGCTACTTATTTCAAAGCAAGAGTACTTTCTTGTATAAATGGTCAAATTACGCTACATTTTTATAAGTAAGTAAATTTATATATAAGTACAAAGTTGTTAACAAAATTTCTTGTCAACACCCTAAAGTAATGCTAAGCGAGTTAGAAAGATATGCATGAACAATGAGAATGTGTTCCTTAAGAAATGCCTTCCTATTTTGCTTTATTTGTTGTTGATTCTTAAGTAGAACCTGTCGACGTTGTCCAAAGGTTTAACCTTTGGATTATACAACCTTTTGACTTAGTTGAACTTATATGAGGTTTCCTACAAGGGTTTTCTTTTTGACTAGGTTGAAATTCCCTTAGTTTGTCCTTAAAAAGGTTGGTTTTTATCTGGCCGAGAGGTTAAGGTGATAACCTTCCTCGGGTTCAAGCAGGGTATGATATACTTTGGTGGACATGGAATGGATATCGACCTTATCGAAAGGTTAGATCACTAGTTGATTAGCTTTGGAAGGTTATATGTGTTGTACCAATTGAGTTGTCAACCTTGTCGAAGGGTTCAGATTGTTGAGTTAAAGGCTTTGAGGGGTTGTAGTAACTATTAGTAACAAAAGTATTGTCGACCTTGTCGATAAGGGCCTTCCGATGAGGTTGAACCTGAAAATAGGAATTAAACCAACAAAGATTTAAGCAAAACAGTAAAGTAATTAATAGAGCCTTAGAATTCCTATTTTTTTTAAATCCCCAAATCAGCACCCAGTTAGGGTTATAATGTATTGATTAAGAAGATACAAGATTAGAATGAGAAAATTCAGATCCCCAAAACATGACCCCTTGGGTCTTATTTATAGATGCAGGCGGCCCCCTTTCGACTCCATGCTCTCGACTGGGTCAGAAGGTCCCCTTTTATATGCAGTTGTGAACCTTTCGAATTTGTCGAAAGGTTTTCCTTTCTTCTTCTATTACGGACCTTTCGACATTGTCGAAAGTTTTGCTTTCTATATACTTTTGTGAACCTTTCAACCTTGTCGGAAGGTTGCTCTCCTCCTGATTACTGTGAACCTTTTGACCTTGTCGGAAGGTTGCTCTCCTCCTGATTGCTATGAACCTTTCGACTTTGTCAGAAGGTTGCTCTTCACTTGATTGCCGTGAACCTTTCGACCTTGATGGAAGGTTGCTCTTCACCTGTTTGTTGTCAAGAGCTATGTTTCCCTTCAATGTTGTCGAAAGATTGTCTTCCATTCTTTGTTGACTTATGAATGTTGTTTTCTTCATAAACCTTTCGACGTTGTCGAAAGGTATCCTGGATGTGTTTCAACCGGTTCGAAAGGCTTGTTATGCTTTCAAAAAGGTCACTATGGAGTTGCTCACACTTGCTTTGACTTCTTCATCCTCTTCGTAAGGTAAGAACTCCTTGGACATTAAGAGATGGAACCTTTCGTCTCCTTCGAAAGGTTTGGGACTGTGCACCTTTTCCTTTGTCTTTGTTGAAAGACCTTTCAACTTAGTCGAAAAGTAGATTGTTGGTGTCACAACCTTCGACCTCATCGAAAGCTCCTTGTCAGGAGGTATGATTAACCAGACTATCTTGATGCTTTCTGATCTTCCCCAATGCTCTTGTGATCCTTATTTCATACTTTTATTCCTAAGAATATTTTATGGATAACAGTTAGCCCCCCTTGTATGAAAGAAGCTTTTGTTCTTTTGGACAGAACTCAAATGGACTTCCTTCTTTGCTTCCTGCAAAATAGATGATAACTTCTATTAAGGTTGTAACTCTGTTATGTGACCTTAATGAGCAATCTTAAATTTATGAAGTTGATATTCAAGATGTCATTAAGGTAATATTTTTAGATAAGTTGCTCTGTAATGACCATAATTAAACTTCCTTAAGATTATGGAATAATATCACCTAATTTGAAGGTATCAGTTCAAATAAATGAACCTTCGGAGAAATCCTATTACATACTCTTGATATATCTTTCTCGAGTTAGACCGTTTCAACCTATGGAATCAATTTCATGCTATCAAGGACTTTTCCTTGTCCCCTCAAGTTTCCTTTATTCTCAACCTTAAACTATTGATTAGTAATTCTTACTTAGTGAAGAGGTAGGAAATGGTTTAGTAATGATGCCATTTGGTGTCATGAAGATCTCGTATTGAAATCAAATTTTAAATTCAATGGAAAATTCACAAATCATCATAAAATTCAATAGAAGAATATAGAATTTATAAAGTTAGGAATTCAGTAAATGTCCCATAAAGAAATCGGAGATGTGAAATTCATAAATTGTCATCAAAATCCACAAGGAAAATTTAAAGTCTATGAAATTGGTGAATTAACAAAAGATCATTCAAAATTCAATGAGAAAATCAAGCATAGAAAATCCATAAATCGTCAGGGAAACCCACAAGGAAATTTCAGAATTCATTCGATTAGAAATAAAAATAGTGATCATCAAAAATCTCAATAGGGACAATAGAAATATGAAATTCATGAATCATGATGAAAATGATTAAGGAAACACAAGATTTTTTAAAATCTGGGACCATGAAAATCCAATAAAATAGTCGGAAATTGGAAAATCGTAAATTCTCATCAAAATCCAAAGGAAAACGTGAATCTCAACAAATCAGAAAACAGGCAGAAAACCATCCGAATTCTATTATGGAGGCATAGAGAACCAAATTCGTGAATTATCACAAATACCAGCAAGCAAATTCAAAATTCACTGTATAAAAAATCCAATAAGAAATTATCCTAAATCCACTGAGAATGCAAAATTCATAAGTCCCCATAAAGATTCATAAGGAAATTTTAAAATTAATGAAATTAGAAATCTTGCATAGGATTATCAAACACCCAATAAGGAAATCAGAAATTCATATATCATCATGAAAATCATCAAGTAATTTCAGAATTCATCAATTTAAAACCCCAATAAAAATCATCCAAAAATTCCAATAGGAAAATTAGAAATACGAAATTCATCAATCATCATAAAAATCAGTAAGTAAGCTTAAATTCCATTAAATCTGGGAATTAAAAATCCAAGAATAAAAAATGTGATCTGAAATCCGTCCATTCTTATTTAAAATTAGAAGGTCAATGGAAAGTTCATAAATTATCATGGAAAATCAATAAAGGGAACCACACTACAAGAAATTTTATTTTTTGTGGCGCTCAAAAAACGCTACAAAAACTTTTGGTGGCGTTTTGATAAAAGCCGCGATAAAACATGCGACTAAAAATCCATGATTTTTTGTTGCATTTATTTTAACGCCACTATAAATGCATTTTTTGCAGCGTTTTTCAAACGCCACCATAAATCTTTTTGTAGCGTTTAAAAAACGCCACCAAAAGATTTTTTGGCGCTACTAATAGAATTTCCAACTTTACCCCTGTTTTACGGTCGCATTTACTCAACGCCACTATATATATATTTCGGTAGCATTTTTGAAATGCTACTAAAAGTTGTTTATTATTTTACACCATTTTTGCATGCTATTATTTCCTGTTAATGGTCTATTTTGGTTCTATTATATCAATCAACAATCACTCACATAATCATCATATTCAAATAAGTTAAAAAACACATTAACCATATAATCAAATAAAATATCTATAACCATTCCAATACAATAGTTTTTCGACAATGACCTAACTCACATACAATAACCATTTGTATACAAATTTACACATCGGGTACTAATAAATGTTATATCTAACTAGTGCTAACAAAACGTTTGATTACCCATAATTCTTTGTTGCATACACAAGTGAAAGCTAGCATCATCAAGTCCAAATTTGCTCTCTTCAAAAGTCTGATGCCTACACAAGTGAAAGCACAACAGATAGTCAAACAATTACGCTAACTCGTAGGACTTCAAATATGAGATCAAACATCTACAACATTATACAAGTATATCCTACTATAAATGATGTCATATAAATTATCAAAGTTATAAAAAATGAAATAAAGTCCTTTCTTGAGCTTAAATAGTTGGAATCAATTTTGCACACTTACGAACCCTCCTTTGATAGAATGGTGAATCCAACAACCCGAGCAAGAAAAAAATGACAATGTAAGAACCTAAATTCATAATACTTTTGTAAATTGTAATTTAATGCATAATATGTAAAGCAATTAGTTAACAGTAAAGCAATTAGTTAACAGTAAAGCAATTAGTTAACAGTTTAGTTGAAGGTACTAAAATGAACCATAAACCCTTAACAGTGTCAGAACTATCATATCCCAATACTTAACTGTTGATTCTTGAAGAATAGCAAGTAGGGCTGTTATGGTAATGGTAAATTTACCATTACCATACCATTACCAGCCAATCGGTTACCATTTTCGAGTGAAATCGGTATACCAGTTTAATCGGTATGGTAACGGTAAATTTACCATTTTCTACGGTAAATCATTGGTAACATTTCTTCAATACCAGCGGTAACGGTAATTTTACCAGTCAATTTATAATACATGTATATTCATGTAACATGCTTTATTATAGGCATTTAGAACCAAGCAAATGATTAAATTTAGTTTATTAACCAGGTGAAATAATGTTAAATACACTTCACTTCTTTCTCATTTATGTCTTTTATTAAGTAACACTATAAATTGTATAATGAAGCATTGTTATGGTGTGAATACGTGTTATGTTACTAACCTTTTTTAGACAAACGGTAATTTACCATTACCGGTGTAACGGTTACCAGATTATCGGTATACCAGTGTTCGGTATACCAGCCTATCGGTAACGGTAACGGTAAGCAATTTTCGCTTACTAGTAAAAATGGTATGGTAACGGTATTTGTGAAATGGTAACGGTAACCATTACCATAACAGCCCTAATAGCAAGTATAATGTTACCCCCTCAGCAAACTGAGAACTGATTAATATGTAGGAGGAGGATGTTTAAGATATTTTCTATCTTAAACTGAAACACAATTAAAACTTACCTCCAATGTAAGTCTACCCCAATTGTAGGGCTTCCCTCTACCAAATCCATGCTTTTAACTTTCATTCTCCTTCGATGTTTCTTCTTCAGCGACAGGCTCCATTTCAAGCAACTGCTTCTGCTCCTCTTCATCTCCACCATTATTATCATCATTTGACTGATTTAAAACTTTCGATTTAGTAGTAGATTGCTGGTAAAGAACACCACCACTCATGCATATAAGCAACCCAATAGTCCCAACCAGTGTAGAATGCTTATCCCATATCACCAAATTAATAACCACAGTAAGCAACTTATTGACAATTCCAAGTACTGTAAACGCAGTTGCCGAAATGGCCCTCCTGCACGAAAACCCGAAAAACTTGTACCAGCGTGTTGCGTGTCATGCTTAAGAAGTCATCAGATTATATCGTACATGGAGACGGGATGCAATAACCACATGCGTAGAGATAAATCTGCTTTTGTAATTTTGGACGAATCGTTTGGAAATACTAAAAAATTTGGAGATAAATCTGTTGCATCAATGATGGGAAATGGAGAAATAACAATACAAATAAAGAAAAATAACACTCTTTATATTGCTAATGTTTTATACGTTCTAGACCTGGGGACTATGTTCAGTGTGTGCCAACTTTAGGAGAAAGGTCATGAGATTTTTATTAAGAACGGAGTATGTTGTATACAAGATAATAAGTTGGGTTTGATTTCACAAGTGAAGTCAACATGATAGCAAATCAGATGTTTCCATTATATCTTGACAACTATACACAATCATGTTTAGTATATGCAGTTGTACCAAATGAAATGAGGATAATACTGGATGACAAAGGAGAAAAATGCATATTCCTTGGGCTTGGTGTTAGAGCGGATTTACTTTGGGGAAAAGCTACGAGATGAGTCCATTTGTGGTGCATGTGTCCTATTTTTGCTCGAGCTAAAGTGAAAACAATCGCTATAATAACAAAGAGAGCAGGACACGCATACGACATTCTGGGGATGATCACAAATAGAGAACTTAATTCTATAGATGGCATTTTATCCATGGGAGGTGATGGTCTCTTCAATGAAGTATTGAATGGGCCGTTGTCTACAAGGCATAAGGATCCCAATCAACTTGCTGATCATGATAAGAATCAACAATGGAGCACTAAGGGTGGAGTCAATTGTAGGCCTTCTATTGATGATCATACAAATGACACAACCATAGAATCTTAGAATGAAATCAGTGACTATGAACCACTCCTCTCTACAGAATTAATTGGTCTTGGTTTATCTTAAATAAAAAAACAGCTTGAAATATTGCAGCAGACCAACAAGATAATGAATTTCCGTTTTCGCATGGTAGACTTAGACTTGGAATTATTCCTGCTGGCTCTACTGATGCCATTGCGATGAGCACAGTTGGTGTCAACTTTTGCTTTACAAATTATACTTGGTAAGAAGGTATTCGCTTGATATAACGCAGATTGTGAAATGGAAAACTACTCCATCTTCTCTTGACATACCATCCGTACACTATGCAACTTCTTTTGCAGGGTACGGTTTTTATGGAGATGTCATCAAGGACAGTGAGAAATCAGGGAAAATTAGGGTCCGTTTGGTTTCGTTTTGAGTTTTGTGTTTTGTGTTTTCAACATACACTACAAAATACAAGAAAACATAAGAAATTTGTTTACAATTCTTAGACATTGCAACGATGGACGAGAAATGGAGGAAATGAATTGTTTTCCGTCCTTTTGTTATGTCTCAAAACACGAAAAATCAAATAAACTTGTTTTCTATTTTCTATGTTAATTTCATTTTTCAAAATTGTATGTTTTAAAACAATGCATAAGAAATGTGCATTTTTGTTTAGACAAAAACACAAAACTAAAAACAACAAACAAAACGGGCCATTATTTTTTGTACAAACTGCAATCTTTGCAATAACACTACTAATAATGCCAATATTCAACCTGAAGAATCAAAGTGGTTCCAAATGTATCTTTATTATATGGCAGTGTAGGGAATTCTCAAATGTATCTGTATTATATGGCAGTGTTTCATGATTCTTTTTGTATTAGATTTGTAGCAAGAAATTTATGTACCTTAAGATGAAAATTCAAGTTTCAAAGATTATAAAGCGCCATCTAAGTCAAACGATTGCTTTCCCCGTGACTTCCTATAATCATTGAAAATACAATATGTTGGTAAGATCACCGTACTGTTAATGACACTTGATGTCACGAATTATGTTACGACTTACAAGCGCATGCACTTTTGAGTTATTGACCAAGATACATGCAATGGGTCCACCATCAATGCGTTAAGCTTTCTGACAGTGGTTCAAGAAGGAACAGATTCTAAATTGGCATGCATAATTTGGACTATCAGATTTATATTGACATATACATTATGCTATCTAAACTTTGTAGTACTATTATAACTTTCCCCTAATTATCCAATTTCAAAATTAAAATAAAAAAGATACGTGTTGTGGTTTTGTATGTTGTTGATATCGACCCAATCCAGATAGTAATGTTAAATCGATAATAGTAATTTTTTTAAAAAGCGAAATCAACTTAATTTAACGTTCCATTTATACTTTAGGTTATTTTATTTAATTAAATATTTATTCAAAAATAAGCAAGCACCTTGATTTACAATCATGAAATGAACAATAAAGCACCATTTTGTTATGAAAATAACAAATATTCTGATTTTTTTTAAACTAAACAATAGGTGCCTTCGCCGAAAAATTTGAATTGAGCTCGGTAGTACACAGAAGTTATCGATTAAAAAAATTGTAGAAATAAAATAGAGGTTCTAACCTGTGACTTGAACAAGAAATCGAAGAGGTGACGAACTTCTCATATTATAGAGCTAAATTGTAAGATGTATTCTAGTGTTTCTATCATTGTTTTGCTTGTTAAGCGCTGAAAACAACTAGTTTTTCATCTTTTTCAATGGGGCCTGAAAAGGCTCAAAACAATAAAAATCTACATGAGTATATAAAACAAAAAATTTGAACAGTGAGAGTTCTGTAAAATACAATTAGGAAAATTGTGAACCAGACATGTTGTCATCATTTGGGAAAAATCAAAACGTAAAACAAATGAACTATACACACCAAAAGATTTTGCATGCCCAATGAAATTATGCAGTATATCTCTCTAAGGTAATTAATCGCTGGAAATATGAGAATATCATCCGTAAACTTGTTGTGAAACGAAATTTGATATTTCATAGTGAACTATGTCACATTACCTAATTTGGTGAACTTTCAAACCATTGTGATAGGCCATATTACCTAATTTAGTGAACTTTCAAATAAGCAAACTCATCCTAAGCGGTTAACTCTTGCATTTGATTTTAGTTTAGCAATTACCGTAGCATAATTTTCACTCTGAAATATCTTTAGCGGATCATAGTTTGATGACAATTAAAAAAATTGAATCGAGCTTAGTAGTACACAGACGCAATCCTTGTAACAAAATCCAACCTGATGTATAGCGAAGTCGTTCGATGCGTCACCTGGAATTTGAAGGTCGCAATGCCATGAGCCGCCTGAAGCAGTATGACATGATGAGTACCGCAAGAAGTAAGAAACACCTTCACCGCCGCTTCACTTGAAATCACCTTCACCGCCTCCGCATTCATTCCACAATCACCTAAATCCAGTTCGAAGTCTAGGTTGGGGGTTTTGATTTTTGTAATTGGGATTTTGATTCGCGAAACTTGGAATTCTGCTTTTAAAATCGCGTTTGCTTTATTTTAGTTCGGTCGCAGTTTTTGAATTAGGAAAATTAGGGTTTGCGGAGTAAATCGGAAAAGATGAATAAATTTGTTTAAGTGGAGTAGTTTGAGGAGAAGAAAAAGTGGTAAAGGAAATTTGAGCGGCCACAAAAAACTTTAGCAAAAAATTCCACGAATCACTGGCGGGAGAATTAACCGCGTTTCTTTGTTTATTTTTATATTGTAAAATTACCAACAGTTGCACAAAATTTAAAACGCCATCAATTAATGCAACTAAAAATAGTTTTTCTTGTAGTGCCAAGAAATCATGAACTCATGAAACTAGTGATTAATAGGAAATCGTCATAAAAATTTAATGGAAAATTGTAACACGTAATTCATGAACCATCAAAGAAATTAGTAGGGAAATTCATTATACCAATAATTCAGCAAGAAATCACCACAGTGATTTAATAAAGAAATCATGAATACAAAATCAGCAAATCATCACAAAAATCAACGAGAAATCCATAAATTATCATAAAAACTCATCAGGGAAATCAAGAACTCATTAAACCAAGCAACTAGTAAGAAATCATCATGAAAATTCAATGGAATGAAACTCAATATCTGGAGTTCATAAACCATCATAAGAGACCAAGAGGGAAATTCAAAATTCATGAAATCAGGAATTCAATTTAAAAGTTATCATGAAAATTCGACAAGGAAATCATGAATATGAAAACTATAAATCGTCATAAAAAGTAATATGGAAATTCAGAATTCATGAAATCTAGAATGAAATTACATCAATAGAAATGGTGAAACTCAAAATTCACGAAATCAAAAATTTATCCAAAGTCTCGTTAGGATCCCATTTGTCGAATTAACTATTCAAAACTCCATTCAATATAAGTACGAAGCCATAGATATGTCTAATAATAGCATATTTAGTAGATTTCAAATAAAAGATAGCTAAGTTTATCTAACCTTAATTCCAAGGCTATTCATAGGAAACTTTCCTATTAAATAATGTGTCTCTCCTATAGTGCCTATAAGTTAGTAGTATATGTATATATGTATATACAGATATAATAGACTCTTCTATCCAATCGGTTACTTTATCTCAAAGAATTCAGGAGTGGCTTTCTTAACCTGCTCTTGGAGTGAAGTATTTATCTTAAAATTTGTTATCTATTCCATTTCTTTGGTTTTTGTATCAATTTTTACTTTTGTTTCCTTGTTATGGATTCCTTCTTCCATTTTCTGGTCTTACATTCCTTTTTAAGATGCGCGCTTCTTAACTCTTTTGTTGTGGGTGCCACTTTTCATATATTTGATGTATTGAAGTCTGCTAGCTCATATTTTGCTCTTTTTTATCATGGTTTCGGACTCTTTGTCCACTTATGATTATGATGTTGGATATCTTCATCCTTTTGCTTTTGTATATTCCCCTTCTTCGGGTCTCCTTTTTAGATGGTGATTGACTTCATTTTCTTGACCTTTATTTCTTTCAGGCCTCGACTTACGAACACCTTTGTCCCTCTTTCTTTGTTTTGTACCTCCTCTGGGATTCATCTCTATCTTAGATGGTGGATAGATTCCTTTCTTTAACTCCTTACTCTCTTGGGTTTTGATTCTTGCTTTAAGTTGTTGACTTCTTTGTCTTTCTTTATCTGTTTGTTTAGTGCCTCCTCTTTGGGTTTGGACATCTTAGTTCGCTGTTTGATGGACGTCCTCTAGGCTTGGACATCTTAGTCCACTTATTTGATGAGCCACCTCTGGGCTTCCCTTGTCTCAAAGGGATATTGTGTTTGTTGAGCTTACCTTCCTCCAGAAGGTGGTTGATGGGTACTATCTTGACCCACTACCTAAAAGGTGGTTTTGATGTTAGGGGTTCTATTTCTCCCTCTAGGAGATGCTACGGAATAGCGTCGTAGGCTTATGTCCCTCCTTCTAAGAGGTGCCACAAAATATCATTATGGGCTTATGTCCCTCCCTCTAGGAGGTGCTACGGAATAGCATCGTAGGCTTGAATATTTGTGTATATATATATATAATTTTTGGCCAACTAAAATGGAGTCTCCTTTGAAAGAATTTTATAATTAACCTCTTTTAGTATACTAAGGGGTTATCTTTTGAAAAATAGTTGGATTCATGAATCCTTTCAATAAAAGAATTTTACTCAATATGGTCTTTTGCATGAACTTTCTTCCTGTTCTCATAATAGAGACGCGAATCTCAAATAGGAGACTAGGAGGTCATGATACATGAACCAATAGTCTTTTAGTTAAGAATATGAATCTCTATTTTGAGTTCCAATAAACTTTTTGTGCTTTCAAAATCTTTCTTGAAAATGTATGAATAGGTTTTCCCTCGCCCATAATTTTGGTAAACTTTGAAATATTGAGATTGCTCAGTTTGCAGTCTTTTTGTGTGCACTATTAATGCTATATAATATCTCAAATTAGTTGCATAAATCTGATTTTGGGATAAATAAGCATTTGTTTCCCCCCAGACCATAGGGTGATTAAAAATAGTTTTCTTAAATGGAAATAATTCGAGAAATTTCCTTTCTGAAATCATTTGCTAAAAATAGATTTGGTATATATGGATTTTCTCCTAAATTGGTATCGAGTTTGGCAGTGATTCAACATTTCTTGTAGGGAATGCCTGGTGTTGCATTGACTGAAATGTTGATAATTATTTCATGTCAGGCATCTGAGTTATCCTCTTTAAGTATTCTGGAGTCTGTTGTGGTCTCATCATTCGTTGAGTGCTTCGATTTGATTTTGTTTATACCTGTAAGAGAACTCAAATTTTAATTAGTACATGATCAATACATAATGCAAATTCAAGTATGAATGGAAATACAAATCAATTTAAAGAGTCATAGAAAGGAAAGGAAAGAGTTCATAGTTGAATTGATGTCTCTAGTCCTCATGATTTGATAGAGATTCCCATTTAGAGGTTGCTGAGTTGCTTTCCTCTCAGCTCAAATAAGATGTCCTTCAGCTTCCTTTGACGAATTCTTGCAAGAACCCTGCCCTGATCATGCCTTGTATCTTCTCTGACAGGACACGCATTCATCGGTTTCATGTCCATTTGCTTTACGGTATTTGCAATAACTTCCTCCTTTTTTTGGCTCTGGGCACTTCGAACTTTTTGAAGTGTAGCAAAATTCTCATTTGTTTTCATCTTAGCGAATATGTAGGAGAGGGGTTCGTTCTGGACTGGACTATTTAATTTAGAACTCTTTCTTTGGCTTCCCTTCGGGTTTTCACTTTCCCTTGGCCTCTTGTCAAAGCGCTTGAGATTAGATTTCTCTTCCTTGGACTCTCGATGGAATTCTTTCTTAGTATGGTGCATCTCATCCAATTGAATAAACTTCTCAGCCCGGAGAAAGAAATATTGTAGATCTTTGCACCCATTGATATAAAGGTCTTTCCAAAATGGAGTTTGTTCAATTAACCCTGATCGGACTGCCATAAGCTTTTCCCTATCAGTTGTACTTTCTGTTTTTAATGCTTTTGTGTTAAAACTGTTCAAATATTTGCCAAGTAGCTCCCTTGGTTTTTATCTGATGGTTGCTAGCAAGCTAAAGTCCATAGTTGTATCTCTGAATATAGAAAATTGAGCCACGAAGTCGCAAGTAAATTGTTTCCAAGAATAGATGGTTTCCATTTGGTAGCTCCTATACCATTTAATAGCTGCTCCTTAGAAAGTAATGGGAAAAAGTTTACAGCGAACTGCCTCTGGAGCGTTGTATAGTTAATCTAATTTTCAAAGATGACAAGATGGTCATCTGGGTCAGTTGTTCCATCGTAATTTAGTAAAGGAATTTGGATGTGTGGAGGGAGATTTGTCGCCATTATTTCTTCGGAAAAGGGAGCCTTTTGCAGGATAACATATTCTTTGGGATCAAAAACTTCCCTTTTTCTAAGCACATCCATCATTATTTGGCGTTGGACGTTTTCTTGGTCAGTTTCATTCCTGTAACCATTCATACTGTTTCCTTGGACTCGTCTATTCGATCGCTTGAGGGACTTTTTATTTGACTTTCTCGGTTTAACTCTTGATCCTTTACCTCATTTGGAAGTTGCACTTCATCTTATATTTCCATAATTCCTATTGATTCCCAGGTTGGAGCTCTTTCAAGATATTCTTATAGTACTACCATTTGTGGTTGTTGATTCTGGACCTTGATCACATTGCTTTCCAAGTTTGTTAGGGACGAGAGTAGCCCAATTCCTGTATTTCGTAAGTTAGAATTTTGAACCACGTGATCTTTCAAAGTTGACTGTGAAGCGACCTCTTCACTTAGATTGAAGTTATTACTCCTTGCTCTTACCATTTTTCTTCTTTCAAATGACTGACCTTATGCAATCAATCTAAGATAAAAGTGGTCAGGGATCGGAGGTTCAAGCCCTCCTTCTAGCACCAAAAATGTTAACTAGATTTCTTGTCAACACCCCAAAGTAATGCTAAGCGAGTTGGAAAGATTTGCTTGAGCAATGAGAATGAGTCCCTTAAGAAATTGCCTTCCTATTTTGCTTTATTTGTTGTTGATTCTTAAGTCAGACCTTTCGACGTTGTCGAAAGGTTTAACCTTTGGATTATACAACCTTTTTACTTAGTTGAACTTATATGAGGTTTCCTACATGGGTTTTATTATCAACTAGGTTGAAATTCCCTTAGTCTGTCCTTAAAAAGGTTGGTTTTTATCCGGCCGAGAGGTTAAGGTGATAACCTTCCTCTGGTTCAAGCAGGGTATGATATACTTTGGTGGACATGGAATGGATATCGACCTTGTCAAAAGGTTAGACCACTAGTTGATTGGTTTTGGAAAGTTATATGTGTTGTACCAATTGAGTTGTCGACCTTGTCGAAGGGTTCAGATTGTTGAGTTAAAGGCTTCGAGGGGTTGCAGTAACTATTTCTGACAAAAGTATTGTCGACCTTATCGACAAGAACCTTCTAATGAGGTTGAACCTAAAAATAGGAATTAAACCAACAAAGATTTAAGCAAAACAGTAAAGTAATTAATAGAGCCTTAGACTTCCCTCTTTTTCTATGATAAACTCTATATTTATTAAATCCCCAAATCAGCACCCAGCTAGGGTTACAATGTATTTATTAAGAAGATACAAGATTAGAATGAAAAAAATCGGATCCCCAAAACATGACCCCTTGAGTCTTATTTATAGATGCAGGCGGCCCCCATTTTGACTCTCTGCTCTTGACTAGGTCAGAAGGTCCCCCTTTTATATGCAGCTGTGAACCTTTCGACTTTTTCGAAAGGTTTGCCTTTCTTCTGCTATTATGGACCTTTTGACATTGTCGAAAGGTTTGATTTCTATATACTGTTGTGAACCTTTTGACCTTGTTGGAAGGTTGCTTTCCTCCTAACTGTTGTGAACCTTTCGACTTTGTCGGAAGGTTGCTCTCCTCCTGATTGTTGTGAATCTTTCGACCATGTCGGAAGGTTGCTCTTCACTTGATTGCCGTGAACCTTTCGACCTTGACGGAAGGTTGCTCTTCACCTGTTTGTTGTCGAGAGCTATGCTTCCCTTCAATGTTGTCGAAAGGTTGTCTTCATAAACCTTTCGACATTGTCGAAAGGTATCCTGGATGTGTTTCAACCTGTTCTAAAGGCTTGTTATGCTTTCGAAAAGGTCACTATGGAGTTACTCACACTTGCTTTGACTTCTTTATCTTCTTCGAAAGGTAAGACCTCCTTGCATACTAAGAGTGGGAACCTTTCGTCTCCTTCAAAAGGTTTGGGTTTGTGCACTTTTTCCTTTGTCTTTTTTGAAAGACCTTTCGACTTAGTCGATAGGTAGATTTTTGGTGTCACAACCTTCGACCTCGTCGAAAGCTCCTTGTCAGGAGGTATGGTTAACCAGACTATCTTGATGCTTTCTGATCTTTCCCAATGCTCTTGTGATCCTTCTTTCATACTTTTATTCCTGAGAATATTTTATGGATAACAAAAAACGGTGTTAAGTCAAGCTAGGTTATTAAAAGCATGTCCATGCTAAGAAATAGTTGAGTTTCATAGAAAAGAAAATTTATATTAAAGCATGTTGTCCAGGCCATTTTCGAAAGTTAAAGGCAAGAGTGATTTGTTGTGAGAAAGCAAAGTATAAATGAAGGATATGTAGATGTATTAAATTAAAATGCATGACCAAGGCGGCCATAAATTTTCAAAAATATCCAAGCAAAATGCTTAGTTGTGTGACTTTTCTTCAATACAAAATGGGCTGACAAGTGAAAAATGGACAATTTCATGACAGCCACACATTATGCAATAGCATGGGCATACATAAGTGTAAGGAATCAAAGCGAATTGCTTGCTTGGGTGTGACTTTTCAAGGCCATAAAATAGACAAAGATTGAAAGGACAGGGATATACAAATCAAAGCTTGAATTCAATTTAACTAAAAATGTGTGCTCCTTTTTGAGGTCCAACTATCAATGATATGGTATAACATTATTGCCAAATTTATCGCTTATACAATTTCGGTAAAATCCAATTTTACTTATTTTATGTGTTATCTAGTGGTGACAATTATTTAATAACTCTTTTCGTCAACACTATATCACATTAGGACTTATGGAATTTGAAAGTGATAAACAACAAAGTTGTCGATTATGCAGTTGCCTTACCAACGAAAGAATAATCGACCAAATTGGATCATTTCCTTACAAGTTATGATTCTATTTGTATAGCACTTTAAAAATGAAATTCCTAAACTTCATTCATATCTTCTTTAAAAAAAATTCCATAATGAAATTTAGTGTATTAACTTATTGAACTTACTGTGCAGATCAACTAAGAAAATTGATGTACATGAATAAAAGCTACTACATTGAAAATAACCATTAGCATTAACCTATATAAGTTAATAGTGGATAAAGCAATATATTTAATTTTTTTTCACCAAATCAAAGATTTCAACACTTAATAACTAATTACAACCAAAAAAGAATCATAGTTTCATTTTAAACCTCACTTAAATTGGAAATCCATAAAAATAAGTTTTATATCTCTTTGCACTTTATTTTTAAAATATAAATCCTAACATCTAATTAAACTATTATATGATGTACCCAATCATCTAAAAGTACCACACCTAATTTAATTCAACATGCATCATTGTAATTGAATATGTAAGATTTTACAAATGCCAAAATTTTATTTAAAATATAGATTCTGCTCTCATTTTAACTACTTTATTTTATTTATTTAAATACCCCAGGGTATCTCCTTCAAAAATTTAATTTACACACTTCTATACAAACAATCTTTCCAAACTGTCCACTTTATTATATACGAGTAGGTTGGCACGTGCGATGCACGTGTGCAGAAGGAACTGGTGTTAAGGAACAATGTGTGTCAGGGTTGTTGAATTTTATAAAATAACTTTGACGTACACGTAATGTTTCTTGTTTTGGATACTAACTTTAAGAATGCATCCACGTCCGATGGACAAAACAATGTGTGAGAGGTTTGTATCAAACATGGAAAGAAGCTTTCTATCAGACCGACTTTATGTGGATAAAAAGAAAAGTAATAAACGTATAGAATTATGAATTATTCTTGCATATATATATATATATAATTAGACGCAAATTTTTGGCATACCACTTCAAGAGTAAAAAAATCATCTCATTTATCATCTTGAGCCCGTTGTGGAAAATGCTGGGGTTCATCAGGTTGTGGCATTTGTACTTCACAGGTAGAATATTTTACAACTGTGTTTTTGTTTTCCACACTGTTTCGTTAATTGGAGGAAGATGAACAAAGTGGTTCAGTTTGTTAATATTTTCTGGCACAGACTGCGAAAGACTAAGGTTTGAGACGTCGGATGGAGCATCGACTTTTTCATCATTAATGGATTGAAGATGCTTCATTAAACATGTGCTTTTACGTTTACATTTTTCTATGGAAGGGGATAATGCAGGCTCTATACCTTGATGTACGTATTTGTTCTACAAGAGCAGAAATATATGTCAGCTGTAGATAACAAACAAACTGATATTTGGTTTAAACGGAAAAACTGATAAACGTTATGTGACAGTAGACAGTGAATGGTAGAAGGAAAAATAAAAGGTTGTCCATTTACTTAGAAAGAAGAAGAATTTAGTGCAGTAATCATAGTTGGACAAAATAGGTTAAGTGTGTGAATAAGAGATAAGAGAGAAGTGCATTTGTCATTTTGTTCTGAAAAGTAATATGGAGATTCAAGAAGCCTGAGTGGAATTTACGTAGGCAAAAGAATTTATTGAAGTTAGTTGAAGGGAATAGGCGAACATATGAAATGAGGTAGGTAGTAGAGTTGAGTTAGTCGTATAGTGTAGTAACAATGTTGAGTGGAAAAGTATATATTAGCCTAGTTTGCAGCAATTTTTGAAGGAGCATTCATAGGGAATGAACAGCAAGCAAAAAGATACATCTTGCAACTTTTGATATTGTTTGTAGCAGGTTAATAAGTGACTTGTGGACCATATGTGATTCTGACGTGTTAGACTACATAGGTACCTAATTTATAATGGATGATGTTGGAACCTGAACTGGTGTAATGTATTGGGAGTACATGCTATTTATAGCACAGGCTAATCTTCACAGGCCTACGTACTAAGTGAAACTGTTCCACAAAAATAAATATATCTTGTTGGCACATCTAGGGCATATGCTAACAAAAGTAGATGCAAATTCATTTTTACTGAATGTGGAATAATGGACGTAAGGATTAGGATATTAGTGGTATGGAATAATAGTCTTCTGATCTTGTTTGTAAAAATTGATTATCACTATTGTTCTCATCACTTCGAAGCCTCTTGGTATTGTAGCAATATTGTATTACTGGTGTTTAGCCAGTGATTTTATGTAAAGTAATAACAGAAGCAGTCGGCGCTGTTAAAGAACCAAGCCCAGCCTTGGCAACTTCAGGTTTGCATTTTGTAGCAACATTGTTCGGCTCCTCTTCATCAAATGAAATTGATGAGTTAGCTTGTCAACATAAAAGAGATAATTTTAATGTGAATTAATAAATACTCTGCACAACTAAAAAAATATAACCATGATATATGAAAAACTATCAGCACGAACTAAACAGTTGCATGTCTACTTGCAATAAGATCTGTGAAATTATTAGTGCATTTAACTAAAAGTAGTTTAGAAAGATCATATACCTTAATGCTAATGCATTGGTAAATATATTTAAAAAGTCATCTAAACCAGCATGAAAATACCTCTTTAATATAGAGCCTTGGGAGAAAACTTTTTATGGTCGAGATCATCATTTCAAACATCACAGAGAAGGAGTAGAATAAGCACTATATTTATACATCGACTATCTTAGGCTTTTGGGAATCCCAAGTTGTACTTAACACTTATTTTACACGGTACTACATAACTGTCATATGAACATATTCCACGCAAAAATGACAAAAGTGAATGATTAAGTTCATTTAACAAAATAGAAACAAATTAACATAACAATAAGAAACAACTACATACATTACAGTAACATAGTTTTTATAACAGTAACTCCAATGGAAATTGAATGTCCGTATGCTACGAACCTGCTTTGAGCATCATATGTTGATGACCACTGGCTGGCTTTCCCAAACTTTCATCATTGCTTTCAAGTTTCGACTTTACCCGCTCTGAGCAATGTCAACACAATGGTCTACAATGTCCAAGTTAAAAAGTTTGGTTTGATCCCTTGATTTATGCACTGTATTATTTCATTAACTTCATTAATTGAAGAAACTTTATGACAAAGGAGGAAAACTGCATAAAGAAAGTCAAATGTATAAAATTTACCACTCTGCTACTAAGTACTTCAGAATCTATGCAAAGCAACTACAGATAACTATCATCCTATTGTGATACAAATCATTTCAAGAATCATTCGTGTAAAAAAGAAACTTTTACACCAATAATCTGATTTGAAGACGGTGATAAGGCAAACTGTGAGCACTAATGCTTTCAGTATATGAAATAATATGTGACATTTTTACAATCAGTTTATATATAACATACATAGCTAAACTAAAAAAATTAAAATTGAGATAAAGTACATAAAAGATATTCTTAATTCGTGAACCTAAACAGTAGTCAAAGAATAAATTTGGAGATAGATAAAGTATAAAACAAATTAATACTTCACTTATATAAATATAAAAACAAAAGAATCGCGATATGTGCTAGATTAAATAATGATATAGGTTCTATGTGATAGGTAAGCAAGTTATATGAGATGATTTACAAAACATGCTATGAAAATGGTTTACATTAGAGTTCAATATTTTTAGGAATAAAAGTGAAACTTACCGTAGCCGTACAGTGGATGGCTTTAAATTCTAGTCTTTCGTGATCTTATGGTAAGATTCTTACATGCATAAAGTCATCGTTTATTACTATTTCAGAAGCCTAAAGTGGAAGTATTTCACAAACTAACCACTAAACCTTCTGTTTTAAGTAGGATAATAAAATGACACTGTAACCAATTGATGTAGCTCAGGCCAGGGATGAAGGCATAAGTCGTACTCGACTTATGGAAGGAGCTATGAGTCGTGACCGACTCAAGGAAGCAGAAGACATAAGCGTAAGTCGTGACCGACTTAACATGATGGGAGACTTAAGTCGTGACCGACTTAAGAGAGTGGAAGACCTAACTCGTGGAGAGGTGCAGATTATCAAAGATCTTAAGTCGCCAGGAAGACCTACCGGGTTACTCAGTGAGAAGGCAAAGCAAATTGATGAAGAGATAGGTCATAAACGACTTAACGAGCCAAGTGATAAGTCGGAAACGAGTTACGACTTAGTTAAGTCGCACAGTTTTAAAGCGAACCATCTTATGTAGCTGAAACCTGAAGCCATGGATTTCCTGCCGAGTTAATCTGGACCGTTGTTTCTGAAGTCACTGCTATTGATGAGTCGTGATATGTTGTTAAGTCGACAACGACCTAAGTGAATAACTGTCTGTTGTATTTTCTGTTATAAGTCGTAGGTCGCATCTTTTAAGTCGTACGTTTTGTATAACATGTTGGTAAGTCGTTGAGTGATGTAGCTAGGTCGTTACCGACCTAAGTTGAGTCGCCATGTACTAAGTCGTGTACTTTGTAAATAAGGAGTATTGTAATTTTTAGGTCGTACCAGGTTAGGTCGACCATGTTTGTTGAGTCGTTGTATGGTGTTGTAACTGTGTTGTCTTGAGTCATCTACTCTTAAGTCGTAAGTCGAGGGAGTTAGATCAGAGGCTATAAGTCGGAACCGACTTATGAGTTGGACAGAATTGTGAATGAGTTGTAACGCCTATAAATAGGCCGTGTGAGTCATTTGTAAAGGTTGTTGATATTTGAATAAAATTCTCTTTTGTTAGCTTTGTGCTTTCATTCCAATTGGTAGTTGAATGTAATCTCCTATCTCCTCTTTCGGTTAATCGAGTGCGCTCGATTCAACGACTGCAGAAGCCGATTCGCGGAATCAAGTGCGCTTGATCAATGCTTGAAGAATTGAAGATCTTTGAACCCGGTATCGTGCGCGATCAACGAGTTCGGGATAGCTAGAATCCGGTATCTTCGGATCAACGAATTTGGGCATTTCAGTATCTTCCAATCCACCGATTACTACATTCATCGATCTACATTTGTTTTGTAATATCCGCTGCGTCAGTTTTTGGTATCAGAGCTTGTTCTAGCCAATCATAGCTAGATCGAGACTTGGAGCCTAATCATTTTGAAGATTTGAGTTTTTGTTTATTACGGCCGAGAGCAAGTTGAAGTTGTTCGACTTTGTATTGAAGTTTGAAGATCGGATTTGTGTTTTGAGGAGTTTGGTGTTCTTCGTGTTCATCGCGATTTGCAACAAAAGTGGAAGTTTCGATCCATTTCATTTTGGATCAAAGTCCGAAAGGTGTTTGAATTTTGAAGTATTGAAGAGTTTTGTAAAGTTTCAAGTATGCCACCAAGGAGAGCTAATCGACATCAAAACATAGAAGCTTTGTATCGAAGAGAAGAAGCTGATGAGATGGAGCAAAGAATCAATGAAAACTTTAGTGAAAAACTTAACGAAGGAATTGGACGATTAGAGAAGATGATGTTAGAAATGAATCAAAATCGGAGAAGGGTTTCACCTGAATCTAACCATGGGGGAAGTAGAGTCTCGCCACATTCCAATCGAGACAGAAGTGTTGACGATGATCAAAGGCGTAGGAGGAACGTGGATGATCGTGAACGGAGGAATGTAGATAGAAGAGATGATGGTGGTAGGCGTGAAGGTAGTAAAGATGTGGGTGGACGAGATAGACAACGATATACATCTGATTTTGAAGAGGAGTATGATGGTGGTAGTGTTCGAGGACAAGGACGAGGACAAGGAAGAAATTACTCTGAGTATGATCACAAGTGGGAGTCGGGGATGAAGACTGAAATTCCTGAATTCAAAGGTGGTATGCAAGCGGAGGAGTTTCTAGATTGGGTAGCTAATGTTGAGGAGATTTTTGACTTCAAAGAAGTTCCAGAACATCGTAGAGTGAAGTTGGTTGCTACGAGGTTGAGGGGTAGAGCTTTGGCATGGTGGCAGCAAACCAAACTTACACGTGAACGGATGGGAAAGTCAAAAGTTGAATCTTGGGAGAAGATGAAGAAATTGATGAAAGCGACGTTCTTACCTTATAACTATCAGTCGCTTATGTATCAGAGGTTGCAAAACTTGATACAAGGAACGAAATCTGTGAATGACTATGCTGACGAATTTTATCAACTGATTGCAAGGAATGATATTATGGAAACGGAAGAGCAGCTGACATCTAGATTCATTGGGGGATTGAGAATGCAGATTCAGGATATGGTTAATATGTTCGATCCAAGATCTGTGGCAGAAGCACATCAGAAAGCGTTGGCTTGGGAGAAGCAGGGTAGACGAGGAGGAGGTGTGTTTACTAATTCCAACAATCAAGTGAAGGGTGTTAGTGGGAGTTCTAATGTTTCTAAACCTATCAGTAGACCAGTGGTGAAGGAGGCTGAGAAGGCAAGGGTTAATAATGGTTTCAAATGTTATAATTGCCAGGAATTGGGTCATAAAAGCAATGAGTGTCCAAAGCCAAAGAAGAGAACCATGATTGTAGAAGTTGAAGATGAGGATGGTGATGGAGAATGTTCTAGTCCAGTTGAGGAAGATGAACAGGATATTGCGTCAGGAGATGAAGGTTGTAATCTAATGCTGAGGAGATCATGTTTGACATCGAAGCAGGAAGAAGCTAGTTGGTTGAGGAGTAATATCTTTCAGTCGACTTGTACTATACTGGGGAAGGTGTTTAAATTTGTGATTGACGCAGGAAGCTGTGATAATATTATCTCAACCGAGGCTATGAAAAAATTGAAGTTGAAGACAGAGAAACATCCGAATCCATACAAGTTAGCATGGTTGAGAAAAGGAGGAGAAGTGAAAGTGGATAGACGAGTTCGTGTTCCATTCTCTATTGGGAAGAAATACAAAGACGAGATCTGGTGTGATGTAGTAGAGATGGATGTGTGTCATTTACTTTTGGGAAGACCATGGCAGTATGATCGAGCAGTACAACATGACGGTCGGACCAACAGCTACAGTTTTATGTCTGAAGGCACGAAGATTATCTTAGTTCCAAAGAAGAGACAACAGGGAGAAAGTAAGTCAGAAGAGATTGAAGAGCTGAAAACTTTATTATCTCTGAAGGAGTTTGTTAAGGAGGTTGAGGAAGAACCGGAAGTATTCTTGTTAATTGGGCGAGAGAGCAGTGAAGAGGTTGAAATTCTGGAAGAAACGAAACCAGTTTTGAAAGAATTTGACGATGTATTTCCAGAGGAGTTACCAACGGAATTGCCACCGTTAAGGGATATACAACATCAAATAGATCTTGTTCCAGGTGCTGTGTTGCCACACAGACCACATTATCGAATGAGTCCGAAGGAACATGAAGAGTTGCGGAGGCAAGTGGAAGAATTGCTTGAACAGGGGCGTGTGCAGGAGAGTTTAAGTCCTTGTGCTGTACCAGCTTTATTGGTACCCAAAAAGGATGGAACGTGGAGGATGTGCACTGACAGTCGAGCATTGAATAAGATTACTGTGAGATATAGATTCCCAATGCCGAGGTTGGATGACTTGTTTGATCAAATAAGCGGAGCTACTATTTTTTCGAAGATTGATTTGAAGAGCGGATATCATCAAATTCGTATCAGACCAGGTGATGAGTGGAAGACTGCTTTTAAAACCAGGGAGGGTCTATATGAATGGTTGGTTATGCCATTTGGCTTATCAAATGCACCAAGTACTTTCATGAGGGTGATGAATCGGATTTTTAGACCATTCATTGGGAAGTTTGTGGTGGTGTATTTCGATGATATTCTAATTTACAGTGGGAGTCCAGAAGAACATTTGAATCATCTGAGAGAAGTGTTAATGGTACTATGACAAGAACAATTTTATGCTGCAACGAAGAAATGCGTGTTCATGACGCATAGTGTTTTATTTCTGGGATATGTTGTGTCGGAAGAAGGAATACAGGTTGACCAAAGTAAAATCGAAGCTATCAGAGATTGGCCGCAGCCCAAAACGATAACGGAAGTTCGTAGTTTTCATGGGTTGGCTTCATTTTATCGAAGGTTCATTCCACACTTTAGTAGTGTGATGGAACCTATTACAGATTGCATGAAGGGTAAACAGTTTGCATGGACGGAGGAAGCCGGGGTTGCTTTTGATCGAATCAAAGAATTCTTGACGTCTGCACCAATTCTAATATTACCAAATTTTCAGCTAGTGTTTGAGCTACATACTGATGCATCCAAGGTTGGAATTGGAGGAGTATTGAGTCAGAGGGGACGTCCGATTGCATACTTTAGCGAGAAGTTATCAGGAGCAAATATGAGATACAGTACATATGATGTGGAATTCTATGTTGTTGTGCAATCTATTAAACACTGGAGACACTATCTATTTCAGAAGGAGTTTGTTCTTTACACTGATCACGAGGCGTTAAAGCATTTACAAGGGCAAGACAAGATTTCAGCGAGACATGCATCGTGGATTGCATATCTGCAACAGTTCACATTTGTTGTGAAACATAAATCAGGAGTGACGAATCGTGTTGCGGATGCGTTGAGTAGAAGAAGTCACTTGTTAACTACATTGAAGGTTGAAGTGATAGGGTTTGAAGAACTACCGGAATTATTTGTTGAAGATCCTTACTTTATGAAGGTGGTTGATAAAGTCAAGGAGGGAAAGACGGATGAGTTTTTGATGGTAGATGGTTTTCTGTTCAAAGGAAATCGATTGTGCATACCTGATTGTAGTTTGAGAATGAAGATTGTAAAAGAACTACATGAAGAAGGACATGTTGGGAGAGACCGTACATTGCAATTAATTTCGCAATCTTACTTTTGGCCATCGATGAGGAAAGAGGTGGAAAGGTTTGTGGAGCGATGTCATATCTATCAGGTTTCGAAAGGAACTGCGACTAATGCTGGGTTATATATGCCGTTACCTGTACCAACTAAACCATGGGTTGATGTGAGTATGGACTTTGTGTTGGGATTACCGAGGACACAGCGTGGTAACGATTCCATTTATGTGGTAGTTGACCGATTTTCGAAAATGGCACATTTTATTGCTTGTAAGAAGACGGCGGATGCTGTTCAAGTTGCTCAATTGTTTTTCAAGGAGATCTATCGTCTTCATGGATTGCCAGAATCTATTGTGTCGGATAGAGATACTCGATTTCTGAGTCACTTTTGATTAAGTTTGTGGAAGATGGTGGGAACGAAGTTGAACTTTAGCAGCGCTTATCATCCGCAAATGGATGGACAGACCGAGGTTGTGAACAGATCATTGGGAAATTTGTTGAGGTGTCTTGTGCAAGACAATCTGAAGAGTTGGGATGTAAAGTTATGTCAAGCGGAGTTTGCTCATAATCATGCTGTGAATCGTAGTACGGGTTTCAGTCCGTTTCAGATTGTTTATTCGAGCTTACCAAAAGGACCGTTGGATTTAACGGTAATACCACACTCGAAGGGGATAGTTAAGAAAGCTACTGACTTTGTTGAAGGGTTGACAGAATGTCATAAAATCGTTCAGGAACGATTGGAGGAAGCAAATGGAAAATACAAACGATCTGCAGATTTAAAACGGAGAAGTGTTAACTTTAATGAAGGTGAATTAGTTTATGCAGTGTTAACAAAAGATCGTTTTCCAGTGGGTGCTTACAATAAGTTGAAAGCCAGAAAAATTGGTCCCGTAAACATCGTGAAACGAATTAATGAAAACGCTTATAAATTGAAGCTGCCAGAGGGTGTGTACACGTCGGATGTATTCAATGTTAAACATCTTGTACCATATCATGGGGATGAACGAACTGATGTGGAAGAATTTACAAATTCGAGGTCGAATTTCTCTCAACCTGGGGAGGATGATGTAGCTCAGGCCAGGGATGAAGGCATAAGTCGTACTCGACTTATGGAAGGAGCTATGAGTCGTGACCGACTCAAGGAAGCAGAAGACATAAGCGTAAGTCGTGACCGACTTAACATGATGGGAGACTTAAGTCGTGACCGACTTAAGAGAGTGGAAGACCTAACTCGTGGAGAGGTGCAGATTATCAAAGATCTTAAGTCGCCAGGAAGACCTACCGGGTTACTCAGTGAGAAGGCAAAGCAAATTGATGAAGAGATAGGTCGTAAACAACTTAACGAGCCAAGTGATAAGTCGGAAACGAGTTACGACTTAGTTAAGTCGCACAGTTTTAAAGCGAACCATCTTATGTAGCTGAAACCTGAAGCCATGGATTTCCTGCCGAGTTAATCTGGACCGTTGTTTCTGAAGTCACTGCTATTGATGAGTCGTGATATGTTGTTAAGTCGGCAACGACCTAAGTGAATAACTATCTGTTGTATTTTCTGTTATAAGTCGTAGGTCGCATCTTTTAAGTCGTACGTTTTGTATAACATGTTGGTAAGTCGTTGAATGATGTAGCTAGGTCGTTACCGACCTAAGTTGAGTCGCCATGTACTAAGTCGTGTACTTTGTAAATAAGGAGTATTGTAATTTTTAGGTCGTACCAGGTTAGGTCGACCATGTTTGTTGAGTCGTTGTAAGGTGTTGTAACTGTGTTGTCTTGAGTCATCTACTCTTAAGTCGTAAGTCGAGGGAGTTAGATCGGAGGCTATAAGTCGGAACCGACGTATGAGTTGGACAGAATTGTGAATGAGTTGTAACGCCTATAAATAGGCCGTGTGAGTCATTTGTAAAGGTTGTTGATTTTTGAATAAAATTCTCTTTTGTTAGCTTTGTGCTTTCATTCCAATTGGTAGTTGAGTGTAATCTCCTATCTCCTCTTTCGGTTAATCGAGTGCGCTCGATTCAACGACTGCAGAAGCCGATTCACGGAATCAAGTGCGCTTGATCAACGCTTGAAGAATTGAAGATCTTTGAACCCGGTATCGTGCGCGATCAACGAGTTCGGGATAGCTAGAATTCGGTATCTTCGGATCAACGAATTTGGGCATTTCAGTATCTTCCAATCCACCGATTACTACATTCATCGATCTACATTTGTTTTGTAATATCCGCTGCGTCACCAATATATATAAAATAGGAAGTTGGTATTAAATGAAGTTGGAAGTAAATAGAGTAGTACACCAATCGTACTTTCAACATCTAGAATCAGACTGGTGGGAGCTTCTATATAACGCAAGATCTAAATTTTCGATGATGGCAAAGGATTGGCTCATCTGCGTATGCATTGTTAATTATTTTTTCCATTCATATCCGTAGACTAAGTTTGTCGACATAAAATTTAAAGATAACGTGTAATGGGTCAAAGGAATCCTATATTTTCGAGAGTACAACTTACATTTTCATATTGAAAAAACCTAATATCATCAAAAATTATGGACTAAAAATGCAATATCATCACTCGCATAAAAAAGACTATATTTTGTATTTTGTAGTGTTCTGGAGCAATATGAGAAGCCACTGCATACAATTACTTTTCAAGGATAATGGACTACAAAGAAAATGAAATATGACTGGTAATAGATGCATAGGATGGGTAATATTGTATCTACTATGTTAAAATTTTTGAAAACTATTAAATGTTAATAGAATATACGGGAATTTGATTTAAGCTGCTAAAATAATGAGGCAAACTGATTTGTCGCGGAAATATTTCCTATAAAGGGAATTTTTTTTTTCAAAAACATGTTTAATAATCATGTTACGCCTAGCATCAAGCAGCGACTTTTAAATTGAAAACGCAAGTAATTCTTTGTTGAGAAAAAAGAAATGCATAATGTAGTTTTATTCACTATGCATATTGTTATGTCTGGAAAAAATGTCATTATTTGAACACTGGTAATCTGTACCATCTAAAGAAAGTAAGTGATATAAATGTAGTTGGAAATAAAATAGATTAATTGTATAAATTGGGAATGTAAATGCATTTATCTAAAATTGAAATGGTGAAAGCCACATCGCTATATCATATAACAATTTTAAAGATAAAAAAAATGACCAACAAAGTAGAAAAAACTTTTAACATACCATTAAAAGCCCAAGCATAGCACTGACTAATCAGTCTTTTTAGTAGTCCAGTCTTGCAGGTAAAGGATTTAGTTGTTTCCAAGGGTTTTCTCTTTGTCCAGTTACATATTAGCTCCTGCAAAATTGTGAGATTGTTTATTGGAGATTTTTCTAGTGGAAACTTATTGCAAAGTTAGCTAATAATTGTGATCACAAAATCCTTTAATGAATTAATCTTTGCAGGCAAATCTTCTTGATCAATACTTCCCAACTATGTTATATTGGAAAAAGGAAAGAAAAATAGTAACCAAAAAGTAAAATTATTTAGTAATATTGAAAAGAAAATAATTTTCTAATTATTCATTTGCTGTTAATTAAATTTGAATCATTTATGTTAAATTCAGGATTGACTGCCTTGAAATGTGAGCCATAAATGACCGTAGGGAAATAGCAAGTAGATATATTTCCACATTAATTATCAAATGCCATTATAATTTCCCAAATTTGAGATAGTAATAAAGTTCTAGAATTAAGAACATAAGAAAGGATTTTATGTGAATCTTCACTTATTTTGTTTGGATCAAACTCATTATGTATGGATATAACAAAAAAATCATAAGAATAAATTATGTGAGTTATTCTAAGAAAACCTCTAGCATCGTAGGAAAACAATTATGTAAACACTTTGCAAAAACAACCAAACATGAAGACATAATATATAATTTAATGGAAGAAGAGAAGAGCTACAAGGAACTCTATACTGCAAACAGAATTTAAAAATACTAATATAAAAAATGCTTCGGAGTCAATACTAATTTAAAAAATACCAAGTTTTCCATCGTAATATTCAGGCCAACCGTCCTTCATCAAACGGCTTTCAGCAAATTTTATTGCTTTCTTTTCTATTTGTATTCTTCCAGTTTTTATGAAGGTTGCAATTGGCTGCCATAGAAGCACTGCATAAAGAAGCCCTACTTATAAGTAACTAAAACGACTTATAAGTTATTTATTACTATAAGGAGGTCGAACATTTCTATACTTTACTTTTCACTTAAAACTACTTATAAGTTACCATTTAAGACTACTTTCAAGTAGTTATAAATTATGAAGTTCCCAAATGGGCTAAGTCTTTCCTAGTTATACCTCCTAGGAATTTGTTGGTTCTAATTAGAGCACTTTAGCATGCCGCACTTGTATTAGATTTCAGGTTCTAACTCGTATGTAGCTCTTGTGGTAGTAGAGAGGACGTTATCACAAACAGCCAACAGTTTGATATAAAGTGCTTTGTTTATATCTGAATGCAAATTAAAGTTTGATTTATAACATAAACACTATATGAAGTATGAACAGAGATTTCACAACATGAAATGTGATATATTAAAGCCTTAGTACAATTTACTCATTGAGTCCATATGCCAAAAACTGTCATCAATCACTTAAAATACTTCTATGTGCACCTAACTTCATAAAACTTCATCTATAATCGAAACACAGCATAAGCGATACAATGTCAATAAGTACATTGATGTAACTTCAAAAACAGTATAAGTGAGAACTATAAATAGAAAATGTGATCAGAGTACATCTTTTATTTAATAATGCAACATTCTGAGATATCTTGTTTTCAAGTGTATGCGGATATTGAAGGTTTATCATTGTTTGTATTGAATTTTGATATTAAAAAACCAAGTTTTCATCTTAAATGAGTGACATATAGGTACTTGTAGTCAGTAGCAATAGTAAGGGTATTCTGAACCCAAAATCAAATGTAAAAATCCACTTAAAATCAAAAAATTAGAAAGCTGCAAGGTTTTAATAAAAAAACCTTGAACCATCATTCAAAATTCCTCTTTTCATCTTTGTCTTCCCAATTTTGAGATATATGTAAATATAGCATAAATGACAGAATGGTAATGAATATATTAGAAATCCACCATGTAAGCTTCATATCATAATACAAAACTATCTGGTCAAAATTTTATGGCCCAGATATAATCAAACTAAAGAAATATGAGTGATATGGTGTATTAATTTTGAGTTCTATAGTCTTCTTAATCGTCATGAATAAGGAAGACCTAAACTCAGCCTAGAAAAGAAGGGGTCGAGTGCTCATTTCATCATCAAATTCAAAAAATAATTTAAAAAAGGAAGAAGAAAGAAAGCAAGAAAAGAGCTTATTTCAATTTGAGGGAGTTTTCACTCCAAATTCATATAATAGTTGTGCAGAGGGAGAAAAAACTCTTCTTGAGGTCGCAATTTCTTTTCTTCCATTCCTACATAAGTGCAGGAGCGGAGTAAGAGGGAAAAATAAATCATTCACACGACGTGGAAAATTTGACCATTTCGCTTGCCGGTGAATTTGCACCTTAAGACAGACCAATACCACAAACTATCTCTGATGGCAAAAATTTAAATTCCCAAACCTAAGAATTTGATAAATATAACATCATTGCTGACCTTGGAATTCCTTTACCAAGCCTGCATTTAATTAAAAGAATTAAAAGCCAACTTCATCTAAGCTATTTTCTTCCCGAAAACAGCAAAGTTCACAAATTCCTTGGTATATGGCAATCTTTTATTAATTTACCCCAAGCCCCCGTATTCAAATTATATTGTAAGGGTATTTTAATAAAAAAAAATTACATAAAGGCGGAAAGTTGGTGCAGAGTCATATTGCTCAAAAGTTAACTTGTACATTTTAATCATTTTCAGACCTTTATATATGGAGGTTTTTATCTATTTATTTATTTTACTTGGACCTTTACGTACAATCTAATATCAACAACTTTTGAAACACAATTCACCAATATTACAATTTAAAAGAATATTTTAAACTATTTAATTCATAATAAAACATGCATTACAGTTAAACAAAAATGAATTTAAACTTCTTTTTTCAATCAAAAGAAAATTCAATTTTGATTTAATGTATCGCTTGTAATATTAAAGTTAATAAAACTTATCGATTTTAGGAGCAATGATGAAACTGTTACTGCTTGTTTGGTATCTTCCTTATGATGGATAAAAGGGGTATCAATAAAACATTCAGATGTGGTTGAAGTAAAATCAGTATTGATATATTTGAGTGTAGTAAATAGTGTAGAAACGACTGCTTACTTTTATGAAATAATCGTATATCCCTGATGACTTGTCATTTGCTCACTAAACACTGGTGTTTGTTAAATCGTAAAAAACAGCTCTCTCATTCATCTTCTATGAAAATTGACCTGATACCTACAAAAAACATAGGCAAAAAACCACAGAACATAATGACAATCAGAAATTAGATTTTTTACCAAATTGAACCATTTCAGATCTACATGTTTTGTACCTTTTTGCTTTCTTTCTCGAACTATATTACTTTTAATATTTCAGATCCAAATGTTTTGTACCTTTTTGCTTTCTTTCTCGAACTCTAATACTTTGAATATTAACCTGAACAATAATTTTTTAGTTATCAACTAATGAAGTAATATTCGAAACTGATTATACATTATCGGGAAATTTGAATTGCGATTTGAAGTCGAACATCGAATTGAAACAAAACCAAAAGAGATTTAGTTCATCATAACGATCCTAATTTAGCAATCAAAAGGGAAAAAAGAAGAGGAATGAGAAGAAGCGGCGGTAGCATACCTCAATAGAAGAAGCTAGGATTCAGAAGCAAGTTTGATTATAAGCCCTCAGATTTATGGAGGAAGATGTTTCTTACAATATTCGTTTTTTCGGTATATGGAAGAACGATGATTTTGGAGTGGGGAAATAAATGCGGATAAATGGGCATTGCAGTTATTAGCGAACATGGGTCAGGGAGTTACAACTATACCCACTGACTACATGCTACATTTTTACTGCCTTCTCATTAAATAAAGGGCAGTTTCGTCGGCCCGAAAAAGGCTTCACCAAGGGAAGTATTTGCTTGATATATAAGATAATATTTAACTTATTTCAAAAATCTCTTCTTTTCAAAATATTATATATAGTGCTACATATTATTCCTAAAATATTTTATTGCCCAAAATGTTGTGTCCGAATGTCTTTACTAGTGTTTAGGAACCCCTATCAATAATATTAATCAGGCGCATCGATCAGAATCCTTAAAACACTCAATAGACAATTTAACACAAAATTATTTTCTAACAATATACATTTTTAAACCCAGAATGAAAATATATATTTAACATGAGACAACAAATATGTTGACACAACACAAAATGTGTTGTTAGAGTTTTTGTAAAAAACACATCCAAGTATAGTCACCTTTAGTTTTCTGAGATCCTAAACATGTCATCAAAATTATCAGAAAATAACATAACCTTTCTAACGCAGCGGATTAATCAAAACAATGCCGTTCGATGAGAGTAGCAATCGATGGATTGGAAGATACTGAAATGCCCGAATTCGTTGATCCGAAGATGCCGAATTCTAGCTATCTCTGACACGTTGATCGCGCACGATACCGTGAAGAGAGATCTACAATTCTTCGAGCGTTGATCAAGCACACTTGATGCCGCGAATTGGCTTCACGATCGTTGAATCGAGTGTACTCGATTGACCGAAGGTGGAGATAGGAGATCACACTCGACTACCAATTGGATGAAAGCACAAAGCTAACAAAGGAAATTTTATTCAAAATCAACAACCATTACAAATGATATAACTCGCCTATTTATAGGCATACAACACAACACTTACAACACAACTCATAGGTCTTGAATGACCTAACACTTAGAATATTTACAACACTCAACAACACGAGTTACAAAACGAATTACAAACGACTTAACAGTAGTTACACGATCTAAGTAATTAACGACTTACATAGCTCGTTCACGCGACTTAAAGAAATGCACGCGACTTAAAGAACGCACGCGACTTAACAAACTTCACGCGACCTAATAATCTTCACGCGACCTAAATTGAAGCACGGCAAAGAGATCTTCGCGACCTTCTGAGAATTTGGGAAGCGACTTAGTTTAGTTCATGATTTAGGTTTAGGTTGGAGAAGGGTTTAAGTCGTGGAGGTGATAAGTCGTGGGGTTTGGAGCCTCGCTGAAGTGATAAGTCGTGGAGTCTTGGGTCGTGGAAGTTTAGGTCGGTTGCGACTTAGAGCAGAGGTAGTAGGTCGCTCGATTGGGTTGGGTCGTGGATCGTGATGTCGCAGTTGAATTGGGTCGTGAGGAAAGCAATTAGGTCGGAGACGACTTGTTTATGTCTTTCGGTGGAGTTAAGTCGAGGAATGGAAGTTAGGTCGTGGGGATGTGGATTTAGGTCGTTCACGACCTATGGAATGGGCTGGAGCTCGCGACACAAGGAGGAGGGGCGACTCGCTGGAATTAAGTCGCTGGCGACTTAAGGCGTACGACCTATCAAGCTTTCGCGAATCAGAGCTTCGCAATTCAGGTATGTTTCGCGATTTAGGGGATCTTCTTTTTTGCGACTTATGTTTCGTGATTGATGATTTGCGCGCTGCATCATCCTCCCCTGGTTGAAAAGAATTCGTCCCGAATTCACACTTTCTTCTTCTTCGAAACTCTATCTTCCATTCATTATCTGGTCTGGTGCGGTTTTGGTGATAACCACTCTCGAGATTGATCTTGACTTGACCCTTTGAAGATGTGGCTCGACATAAGGAACGCATGCGTAAAACAGACGTGGCATTAGGCAGGCGGCATAAGGAAGCGATCAGAGGGAAATGACATATGAAAAAGTGTGGCCTGAACTAAGCACTAGGTGCCATATCCAATTCATGTAGCACAGAACTTCATAAGAATAGTGTCGTATATCATATTGCTTGTGCCAATAGGAAGACGTGATACAGAACCAAAACGTGTCGAAAATGTGAGACGATATAAGGAAGTTTAAAATCATGGAACGACTTGGGAAATCACGACCGAAAAAGTGTGAGGACTCATGCTCAGATTCTCGTCTTTCCTGTTCTTTCAGATTCTGAAGATCATACGATCCCTGTAGTAGAATGGCAACTGGTACTAGTTCAGTGTGAAGTTGAATGTCCTGTAGTGGCGGTAACTCTTCGGGTAGTTCTTCAGGATATTCGCCTTCAGATTCATCGAATTCTGATCCAACTTCCTCAAAAACATCAAGATCTTCACTCGTTCCTTGCCCGGTCAACACAAACAATTCATTCCTCATTTCCACATACTCTTCCAACAATAAAAAATTAATTTCTTCAGGCAGTTTCCCAGAAATCTCATCTTCACAATCTTCAAATACTTCAATCTCTTCAGAATTCTCAAAATCAAAACTTTCTCCAGGTTCAATCAACATTGATAGTTCATCACCATCTTTTATTTCACTGTCGAACTCTTTCAAAGATAATAAATCATCTGATTCTGCCTTCTCTTCTGTTTCATGTTTACTTTGTTCGGACTCCTCGAAAACTAAAAAAGTTTCACTTGGCTGGTCTTCCTCCATAAACTCATGTGTCAAGCAAGAATCCTTCATCGTCAAATTATTTCCTTCAACTCCGAACACAATTTCTTCTTCCACACTATCAACATCAATCTTTGGTGGTGACGAATAATCAACTTCTACATCCACATACTTTGACTCAATTTCTTCATCATCATCAAATTTCGATGGTTGATAAAAGTCAATTTCAACAGTCCTCCTCAACAAGTTACCTCCTTTCTCTATTGACAAAACTTCTACTTCCCCTGACAAAGATTCCTCAAATCCTGGCAGAAATTCTTCATCGTCGTCAAATTGTGGTGGTTGATAAAAGTTAACTTCATCAATCCTCCTCAACAAATTACATTCTTCGTTCTCCAACTCGACCTCTTCATCTTCGTTGTCAAACTTTAGTGGTAAGGCTGCGAATGATTCTGTAGGACCGACCTCTTCAAATTCTTCTAACATTGGCTTAACCTCCTCGAGAGTTTTAAGCTCTTCACTTGCCTCATACCTAACCAAGGTTTCAGCACTACCTTCCGATTCTTCAGCACTTTCGCCGAAAGGTAATGGATTAGTTGGTTCCTCTTCCTCTTCTGTCTCGTTTTCAGTAGAATCATCCACATCCTCGCTTTCACATTCTTCTACAACAAAGGGTTTCTTTTGGGACTTTGTACATTCAAAACTTCGATGGTCAAACTCCTGATAATGATATCGCTTAACTCGTTCATCAACACTTGCCCTCGTGATTCCATATACAAATGGTTCGTTGACTCTCTTAAAAACATTTTTACTGTAATGAACATCATGATTCTGATTGCTGGAGTTTGTAACCACACCCTTTCCTCGATTCCCTTGACTCAACTTCTACAATTGTTGATCAATACGAGCTTGATAATTGTAGGGTAAGAAATTTGCTTTCATCATCCTTTTCATCTTATCCCACTTGACAACTTTAGACTTCTTCATCCTCTCTCTGGTTGATTTAGTTTGTTGCCACCAGTCCATGGCTTTTCCTTTCAAACTTGCAGCAACTAACTTCACTTGACGATCCTCAGGAACGTAGTTGAGCTCAAAAACATTTTCAATCGTGGATAACCAGTCCAAGAATTCCTCTGCTTGTAGTCCACCTCGGAATTCTGGAATCTCCGTATCCTTTCTTGATTTCCATGTATAACCATCCCCTTCGATATTCTTGTATCGATTTTGCCCTTGATCGGAATATCGAAAATGAACACGATCACCATAACTTTCCTCTTCAAAATTAGTTGAACTTCGTCGTCGATTCTGAACATCGACTCTTCTATGCCCATGCACGTCCTCTCTACTTCTTTTCTCATAATCATAAGATGGCTCATGCTCGTAACCACGATATGCTCTTCTTTCTTCCTTCTGATAATCACGATTGTCTCGAGCTCCACGATCTCGATTTATTGACAAAGATGATTCTCTTCTTTCTCTATCATAATGTGGCGACACTCTCCGTTGATTTCGATTCATGTCAAACTTCATTCTCTCTACTTTCTCGAAATCCTTATTGAATCTTTCATCACTACGTTGCTTCATCTGTTCAGGATCTTCTCTCTCATACAAATCCGCAACACTATGATGACGGTTAACATATCTCGGAGGCATGATCAAGTCTTCAACAGATCCAAACAAAAACTTCACTTTGATCCAAAAATTTTCGAATCAAACTTTCCCACTTGTTTGAAATTCACGAACACCCACATAAACAAACGACTTCAATCGAACTCCAAACTTCAAATCCCAAAATTGATGCCCACTGAACTTGAACAAATCTCCCACACACTTGAACAAGTTCGCCTCTAGCTCTTCTACACTTCAAAGAAAATTCAAACACAATTCAAATCCACGTTTGGCATGCAAACTTCCACGGTCAACTCAAACACTTTTCCCTCCTTAGATCCAAAATGAAATGGATCGAAATCTTCCAAGTTGTTGCAACTTTATGATGAACACGACACACACCAAAAGATGCACGGCTTCACTTCAAGCTCTCGGCTTTAAACAACAAATGATGTATGACTTGAATTCTTCGATAGAATATTGGCTCCAAGACTCGTCTTAGCTATGATTGGCTAAGTCTGGCTTTGATACCAAATGACGCAGTGGATTAATCAAAACAATGTCGTTCGATGAGAGTAGCAATCGATGGATTGGAAGATACTGAAATGCCCGAATTCGTTGATCCGAAGATGCCGAATTCTAGCTATCTCTGACACGTTGATCGCGCACGATACCGTGAAGAGAGATCTACAATTCTTCGAGCGTTGATCAAGCACACTTGATGCCGCGAATTGGCTTCACGATCGTTGAATCGAGCATACTCGATTGACCGAAGGTGGAGATAGAAGATCACACTCGACTACCAATTGGATGAAGGCACAAAGCTAACAAAGGAAATTTTATTCAAAATCAACAACCATTACAAATGATATAACTCGCCTATTTATAGGCATACAACACAACACTTACAACACAACTCATAGGTCTTGAATGACCTAACACTTAGAATATTTACAACACTCAACAACACGAGTTACAAAACAAATTACAAACGACTTAACAGTAGTTACACGATCTAAGTAATTAACGACTTACATAGCTCGTTCACGCGACTTAAAGAAATGCACGCGACTTAAAGAACGCACGCGACTTAACAAACTTCATGCGACCTAATAATCTTCACGCGACCTAAATTGAAGCACGGCAAAGAGATCTTCGCGACCTTCTGAGAATTTGGGAAGCGACTTAGTTTAGTTCGTGATTTAGGTTTAGGTTGGAGAAGGGTTTAAGTCGTGGAGGTGATAAGTCGTGGGGTTTGGAGCCTCGCTGAAGTGATAAGTCGTGGAGTCTTGGGTCGTGGAAGTTTAGGTCGGTCGCGACTTAGAGCAGAGGTAGTAGGTCGCTCGATTGGGTTGGGACGTGGATCGTGATGTCGCAGTTGAATTGGATCGTGGGGAAAGCAATTAGGTCGGAGACGACTTGTTTATGTCTTTCGGTGGAGTTAAGTCGAAGAATGGAAGTTAGGTCGTGGGGATGTGGATTTAGGTCGTTCACGACCTATGGAATGGGCTGGAGCTCGCGACACAAGGAGGAGGGGCGACTCGCTGGAATTAAGTCGCTGGCGACTTAAGGCGTACGACCTATCAGGCTTTCGTGAATCAGAGCTTCGCAATTCAGGTATGTTTCGCGATTTAGGGGATCTTCTTTTTTGCGACTTATGTTTCGTGATTGATGATTTGCGCGCTGCATCACTTTCTATGTATAAACGTTTGTGTATTTAACTATTTATGTAACAACAAATATGTTGACGTTGTAGAATATGTGTCGATGCAATATTGAAGTTTCAAAATAATTTGAAATTCGTTATCATTTTTGACAGTTGGCAGCGGCACCATTTCACATCACCACCTAGGAGGAAACCCATTTGAACTCAATATTTGTTTATTCTCTTAGTTTCAGATTATCAAACATTCTTAATTGAGCTTGTTACCAATTTCGCCAATCTGAAAAATAAAACTTTTCACTGCAATTCATTATCTGATAAGGAGTCATTTTTAAATAGCACATGTATACATCAATCCATTAAGATAGGAATAAAGGTATTCTTCGTTAAAAGAAGAAGAAACACTTGTTAAATAGTATCGGTGTCTCAGTATGAGATAGTAGAACTTCTCTTTCTGTGCGAGAAAAATGTTCTCTTCTTGCTGTCAAGGCAAGGGGTATATATAGTGAAGTACCCTAGAGAATTGCTATAGGACTGGGCACACAGTATTTGCGAAACATGGAAACCAATATAAATCTGCTGAGTTACTTATATTGTTTGTTTTCTCTTACTTTTACTACTTAATTTTTTATTCATTCATTGCATTATAATTGTTATTAACAGTACATTCATTGGTTTTGTGACATCGTATGATTCAGATTTAGTTAATGTTTTTTATGAAAGCAACTTTAATAGATTAACAAATTTTCTAATACACTGTTCGCCCCTCGGCGTGTTAAAAGCTTTTCATAATAACTTTAAGATGCTTAATTTTCAATACTGGGGAAAAACATACTTTGTTAGAAGGGTTGAACTTTTTGATTTCTACTCTGATGGACATAACACTAACCATTTGACAAGATGTCTTCTTTTAACATTCTACATTTATTTGCTATCCATGTATAATACAGCTGAATTAAAGTTTTATATTGCTTTGTCCTTAATGGATTGTCCAACATTCTAGGCTTGGTGGGCTCCCCTCAAGATTGGCCTTAGTGTGGTTGGCGTGGTTTTTTTTACTGTGACAAAATAGAAAATATAAAGTTCAATAGGGGTGCCAAATTGAAAATGATGCCTGATGGGCCATATCCAGGATTGTTATCCCATCGATAGACCAAGATTTACACAAGTGGGCTGTCAATTTCATACGTGCAGTGCTCCAACAAATTCCTAATAATTCAGTAGCAAATACAATAACATTATACAAGGCAACATATATGGAGGTGCAGAAAGGGATGAACGTGAGATCAATAAAACGTGAATGAAAAAGGATAATAAAATGATAGAGGACATAAATGTTAATAACTTACTTTATTTTGAAAATCTATTTAAATATATACACATACAAATAAAGATATAATTTTCAAAAGGCTTTCAAACTCTTTCTAAAATCATTTATATATTCTTTTTTAATGAAAATCCTACTCTATACTAATTCAACAATTATTTAGAATTTTCAAAAGAATCAAACATCCGTAGATGCAAACAACATACATTTCAATCAAACAAACAAACAATCACCTCCAACGGAAAGCTATTTTCCAGCTTTTGCTACGCACTCTGATCACTAACAAATCAGGACACAATAATTTAATTCTAAACCATCTGAGGTCTAATATACACTATACATTATATCTCACTTTTTTACATAAGTGAGTTCCAATATTTTCATAACAATAAGTTATATAGTATTATCAAAAGATTTTTCAAATTCGTCCCAATGATTTTTCCCAATAATCATTTACATTCCTATTCCTAAATAGTTAATTAAATTACTAGCAACTACACATCCAAGGGACAGACTCTAGGTCATCTAAGTTTAGATCCCAACTCCATACAATATATATTCTATAATGCTCTAAATCCAGCTCTAATACCAAACTGTGACAACCCCACCGCTATGTCCAGTTTGGCAAAGAAAATTACAAGTAATGTCGTCTGCTAATCTGAAGAATGCGGCTGGTTAAGGATGATCGAATGTGAATATAGATTTATACTAACACTGACACATCTTATTTACTTTTTTGAGGATCTGAACTGAAAATTTTACGTTAATATAAAGTAATAAACACACCGATTAAAAATATTCAGGACAGTGTATAATATAGATAAATTAGAATCAAAGTCACATATCATAGCGGAATAATATACATCATCATATATATAATAGAATATGAGTCAACAATATATGAGTACTAGACCCACATAAATGTATACATCATATCCAAAATCTTGTATCAGGTACAAAGTCACTACTATATGATATAGATGACATAAACCTCTAACTATCAATATATACAAGTATGAAGTAAACTAAAACTATCAAAATAGTCTACTTCAATGCTAGCCCAAAATCCAAAGGTCAATGGGTCCCTGTACCTGTAAAGTCTCGGCCTGACCCGAGTATTAAAATAATAAACGGGTCAGACTATATCTAAATAAAAGGTGAGATATTAATATCATAACTATATGACTTAAAATAATAAGTCATATAAAATATATCGAACAAATAATCATAATAAGGCATACTAATTAAATTCACTACTTTATAAGTCCATAAATGACTTAACTCTAAAATAAGTCATCTCAAAATATTCCTAAAACCCAAAATTTCAAGAAGGCATATTAAACCAATAAATATAGATCTCAAAATTTTGACTTAACAATAACCAAATAAATCATAAATAAAATATATCCAAAATAAATACTCAAATAAGGCATATCTAACAATTCACCATTTCATAAATACATATCAAGTCTCAATAGACTATCATCTCAAAATATGGTGATAACCAATTCAAAATTCCTCAGAGCCATAAAGCATACAAAATATAAATACTAAAAATCTCTGAAGAAATAATCATCAATAAAGAAATAATATCTGCAGTCATCTATCAATTTAATACAGTGACACGAAATCTAAAAGAGTGTAGGGATCGTATATTTATTCTAATATACAAGTGTAGTAAAATACTAGTTATAAATAACAGAGTAAAGTAAATAGTAGTAAATAAACAATCACATCAGAGGTTTTATGCTGGTTCGGACCTCCCGTCCTATGTCCAGTCCCGAAGCTCCTCTTCTACTTTCACTAATAAACAACCCTCGCTTTGCCTGGAGGAATAGACTTGATACAATAATTCTTTTCATGACAAGTATGTGTTCTGAATAACACTGGTTTTGACTACACAGTACAAATCTTCCTATAATCTCCTTTAAGTAGAATGTGTACGTTAGGCTTTGATTTAAGGAAGTAATAAAGGCTAATATCGCTTGATTTTGGAAAATAAAGTATGCAAAAAATGTAGATAAAAGATTCAGAAAATTCAGGTAAGAATAAATCTTAAAATCTTTGCATATATATAGATAATGAAAGGTTATGATGAAAAGTAGTATCTTTTGAGTTTGCTGATTCAATCAAATGGTTGCAGCTATTGATAGAGAAGGGATGCAGTGAAGAGTTGTGGAAGTATCCCTTAAATTGAAGGTGTCCTTTCAAAGTTTAAGCCCGTTACACAGCACAAGCGTTTGGGCATAAGTTCAGACGTCTGAGCTGTTATATATTCTTTAGACAGAGCATAGACACGGACGTCTGAAAAATCTAACAGACGTCTGAGTTTGGTTCGAATTTAAAAACAGAAACTATAGTCAGACGTCCGATATGTAATGTCAGACATCTGACATTTGCAGTTTTCTCTTCTTCAGCCTTCTGTTATAAAGAGTTTGAATCGTGCAAATGTTTAAGTCTAAAAGTTGCTACTAAAGGAGATTCTACAAATCATATCTATAACAATAATAACACTATATTAACTTTAATGATTCTTCTCCTTTATCGAGCTATCTTCAATCTAAACTCTGAAAGCTTTTCCTGCAAGTAGATAGACTATATATACTGTATATGTATGATTGTATAGTTGTTGTCATCGAAACCATAGAATAGCGATTCTAACATTCTCCCCCTTTTTGATGATGACAACTATACAATTGTTTTATAAACATATATCTCCTTCGGAATGCGATTCCTCCCACTATAAACATGTAATATGATATTTCTCCCACTTTTGAATTATCAAAAAGAATATGATGTAGTAGAGGATGAAGATAATTAAATAGAAATGCATATAATCTTCAACTAAAAGAGTTTATAACTAATATTACAGTAATCCAAAAAGTAGAAAAAGCGAAGATACATAATTAAAAATGATCTATTGTATTAAAAGCTTACTGATAATCATAATAGCCCCAGAATCCATAGGAATCTTCATTGTATGAACCGTGTTGCCATTGAGATTGGTCAACATACTCATCATCTTCTTGAATAGACAGACCCTGAAATGATGTGTAGTAGCCATAGTCATGAGGATCGTGTGACATATGAGGTTCTTCAGAAGGAAAAGATAAGCCTTTACTTTCTTCAATGTCAAGACAAATATGTTCTTTGCCAGGACGAGAATGATGTTGAGGTTCCTCTGAAGGCCCTGCTTCCATAGAAGGTCCGGGTTGAAAGACAACCGTGGATAGTGGAGCAGAAGAAGGAGAAGATGACGACCGAGATGAAGAGCGACAATGAATTTTGCAGAGAACTTTACCCAATGTTGTAACAACCTTATCTAATGTTTTTTTACCTTGGTCATGCGAGAAGGAAAAGAACGTTCTAATCGTGACATCTTTTTGTCAAGCACTTGTTGATTTAAGTAGAGAAGATGTTGGTTTTGTAGTGCAACATCTTGATAATTCTCTCCTGGACCTGCTGCTATCCTAGCTTCCTATATTTCCGAATCGGAGTAATATTTTATAGTGAGTGAAGCTCTGGTAGGTTGTGAATGTCGAGTTGGAGGTGCTTGTTGTTGTTGTTGTTGAGGAGGTTGATATTGGGTAAAAGGAATAATGTTCGGTGGTATTTCAGGGAGATGCATTATTGAGAGAAATCAAATGCCACTATCTTTGACAGGTATTTCTTCATATTAGGAAAGATATAAAGGAATTCCTAATGATCGTAGAATTCTCATAATATACGGTGCATAGACAATGCTATGACAAGTGGGAGTCCAAAAATTTTTAATTTGATCAAAAATATATTGAGCTCAATTGACATTTATGTGACCAAAAATAGCGTATAATGCCTTATGATCATCATCGTATACTTGTTCATGACTTCCTAATCTAGGGATGACGGCGTTTATTATCATTCGGTCAAGAAGACGTGCTTGTGGATGGAAATTAGATGGTTTTAATTTGCGGAAGTCATCTTCCCAAATTAGGTGAGTGATTGCATCTCGGGGTGCGTAACGTATATCAGGGATTTTCTGTAAATGAGTTCCTTCATATGAACAATTAAGTATTTGGCCAATCATTTCAACGTTTAGTTTAATTACTTGACCATAAACACTAGTCCATATCCAATTGTCGTCATCCAAAGGATTCCAAATAGCAATTGAACAAAGATTAATCAAAAATAGAAACACTACTAGTTGGTCAATGTTACCCGCATTGTCTTCATAATTGATCAAGTGATAGAGACCAGCATCCTGAAGTAGTTAGTCGGCATCATAGTGAATGAATCTCCGGATAGGGTAGAAAGGACCAGTGTGGAATGGTTTCTTCTCTAATTCTTCAAGACGTTGTCTTCCATTTTGTTTCACCAAGATCCATTCCTCTATATGATTGTCGGTGACAAAAGTGTTGAGATGGAGCTTCAGAACTGTGTCCCGTGGAAGTCATGCGGTGCTTGGGCAAGGATTTCGAGGTTTTGGATCCATTAATTTTGTTAATTTTGGGAGCAAATTAATTTGGGTTTTATGATTTTTGTTTGAGGCTAGGGGAAATGAATGGTAAAGAGGTAGGAGAAAGGAAAAGATAATTTATACTAGGGTGGATTGGTAGGGCAGAAACATGGTCAGACGTCTGATAATATGATAACAGATGTTTGAACATAGTGGTATTCGTAGATAGGGAGTTCGCTCAAACATCTGGATATTTGATCAGACGTCTGTCTATGAGAATTTTTGATTTCCAAAGAATACAGGGAGACGGCGCCTGATAAAATATACAGACGTCTGGGCTGAATATCTTTTATTTGTAATGTAATAATGCATTGAAACAAATGTCTGTCCTATGCTTCAGATGTTTGTGCAGAAATAGGTAAATTTCCAGAGACAGCCTACAGACATCTGACTATTTTGATAGACGTCTTTGCTTAAATGGTCATATTTTCAAAGAAAGTGTACAAACATCTGACCATATTGATAGACGTCTGTAATGGAAGTACAAAAAAAAAATTTCACTTTCTACTTCCTTTCTCAGACATCTGACGTTGGAATTTTGGATATGTATATGTAAGCCCAGACGTTTGTCTATGCCGTTCAGACGTTTGGTTATGTAAAAGTTTCGATTTTTGCCTATGTAATCGAATATATTTAATAATATTATTGAAAGATGAAAAATACAGATAATTGAATCATATTTATAAAATGTATATATATAAACTGTTTGAGAAAAATTATTCCTTAGTTATTAGCGGGAGAGTCAGAAGGATTGTTTTGTTTCTCCTAAGAATTTGGTTCATTCTTGGTATGCTCGTTCAACGGCCGAAGTGGCGACCAGTAAGGAGGCACTGGACTGCGTTATTCTTGTGATGCTCCTTCCCTCCGTAATTATCGTGGGTTAATCTTATGCGCTCTTGAAGGAGTTTCCTTTAAATGCGGAGATCTTGCATGCATGCAATCCTTAGTCGGCAAATGACCACAAATGGTAAGGATGCATTTCTCAAGAAAATTTAAATGAGCTCCTTGACATCGCTGTTTGTATTACATCTCTCTTTGAAGACCAATTATTTCCTATTGGTAGTGATGTGTATCGTCAACCTTGTCGGATAGAGAGGCTGACTGAAAATCAATTCCATTTTTGGCTTTCTTTCTTTCCGTAGAGTAGCCAGTATGGTATGTTGTCAATTGAACGATGTTAAGCGATGGAAACGATTTAGGTGTTACTTTGGACGGGGAAGTATAAGTACTTCCTGAGGAAGGTGAGGCGTAGTCGATAGCAGAGTATGTGGAATCATGATCGGAAGACATTGTAGAAATTTTAGCTTTGAAAGCAATGTAGATTTAAAACTTTGGATGTGATCGTAATGAAGTCTACTCATATATATATATATATATGATTTCAGTTTTCTATTTTAAGAAATGTTATGTTTTATTTGTTTAAAAAATAATGGTAAACAGAAAGAAATTCTATTTTGGTTAGAAAATAAAAGGTCTTAAAACCAGTTGAATTTATAGCCAGAGAATTTGATTTCAGGAAAAAATAACTTTAATTTTTTTACTATAGAATTTTTAGTAGAAACGGCAAACTCTATTATAGATCATGTAGTGATACAATGTCGAGGTCACGTCGTAACTTAATAAAAATTTGTTCGCTTAGAGGTTTTGTAAAAATATCAGCAATTTGATTTTCGATGTTTATAAATTCTAAAGTTATTGTTTCTTTTTTGACATTATCTCTTAAAAAATGATGGCGAATATCTATATATTTTGTTCGTGAATCATTTATTGGACTTTTTGATAGATTTATTGCACTAGTGTTGTCACAGAAGATTGGAGATTTGTTTATATTTTTTTCGAAATCTCTAAGAGTTTGTTGTATATATATTACTTGCACACAAGCTAAAGCGGCAGCAATATATTCTGCTTCACAAGTTAAAAGTGATACACAATTTTGTTTTTTACTAAACCATGAAACTAAAGACCGACCGATATAGTGACAGGTGCCACTTTTACTTTTTCTATCAGTTTTACAACCACCAAAATCTGCATCGCTATAGGATACAAGTTCAAAAGAGCTATCTTTAGGATAGAAAAGACCATAATTTGTAGTTCCGGATAAGTAATGTAATATACGTTTAACTACCTGATAGTGTGAATCCTTAGGTTGTGCTTGAAATTTTGCACATAGACACACACTCATCATAATATCGGGTCTACTTGCCATTAAATATAGTAGTGATCCTATTATACTTCGATACAACTTTTGATCAAAATCTTTACCATTTTCATTTTTATCTAAATGTGTAGTTGTACTCATGGGGGTTGGTTTACTGGTTGTTTTATCCATTCCAAATCGTCCTAATAAATTGTGACAATATTTTTCTTGATTTATAGAAATACCATTTTCTAATTGTTTGACCTGTAATCCTAAGATAAAATTTAATTCTTCCATATGCGACATTTCAAATTCATTTTTCATAATATCTGAAAACTCATTACATAGATCTTCATTTGTTGATCCAAATATTATGTCATCAACATATATTTGGACAATTAAAAAATCATTTTGATTTCTTTTTATAAATAAGGTTGTATCTATTTTTCCAACTTGAAAACCGGAATTTAGTAAGTGGTGTTTTTAGTCTATCATACCAAGCATGAGGTACGTGTTTTAAAGCATACAGAGCCTTTTTTTGTTTATATACATGTTCAGGGAATTTTTCATGTCTGAACAATGGGGGTTGGTCAACATATACTTGTTCTTTTATATAACCATTTAAAAAAGCACTTTTTACGTCCATTTGAAAAAGTATAAAGTTAAGATGACATGTAAAAGCAAGTAACGTACGTATTGCTTCTAGACATGCAACTAGAGTGAATATTTCCTCATAATCAATGCCTTCCTATGGATTATATCCTTGTGCTACTAGTCTTGCTTTATTATGTACAATGTTTCCATCTTCGTCAGTTTTATTTTCATATCCCATTTAGTTCCTATTACGGATTGATCCGTAGGTCTTGGTACAAGTTCCCACACTTTATTTCTTTTGAATTGATGTAGTTCTTCTTGCATTGCTATAATCCATGATTCGTCTTTTGAAGCTTCTTTATAATTCTTAGGTTTAGAATTCTAAATAAATGCAACGTGACTGATTTGATTTAATTGATGTCTTGTAGAAACTCTTGTATTCAAATCACCAATTATATTGTTAATTGGATGATTTTTCAAAATATGAGGTGGTGATCTTAATGAATTATTATCAACCAAATTTTCATCATTGTTATGTATATTTTTGGTATTTTTAGAAGTTTGTAGTAACTCGTCATTGTCATTATTTTCGGTAATGGAAAAATTTTCGTCAAAAGAAACGTGTAGACTTTCTTCAATAGTACTAGTACGTTTATTAAATATTCTATACGCTTTGTTACAGTCCGAGTATCCAATAATGATACCATCGTTAGCTTTTGAGTCAAATTTTCCAAGATTATCCTTAGTATTTAGTATAAAACATTTTGAGTCAAACATTCAAAAATATGATATTTTGGTTTTTTTACCAAAAAACATTTCATAACAAGTATTTTTAGTTAACGGACGTAATGTAACGTAATTTAATACATAACAAGCAGTAGCTACAGCTTCTGCCTAAAAATTCTTTGGTAGATTAATACTATTAAGCATAGTTTGTGCACATTCCTGTAGTGTACGATTTTTTCTTTCGATAACACCATTTTGTTGCGGTGTTCGTGGGAATGAGAAATTATGTGTAATTCCCTTTTTGTTACAAAAATTTTCATTTTCAAATTCACCTCCGCGATCACTTCTTATAATTTTTATTTTAAGATTCATTAAATTTTTAATTCTTTTAGAAATTTTTTTCAACATTTCAAAAGTATCACTTTTATGTTTCAGGAATAGTGTCCATGTATAACGTGAAAAATCATCCATAATAATAAATACATATTTGTTATGATTTATTGATCTTATTTGAGTAGGTCCAAATAAATCAATATGTAATAATTCTAAAGGATGTTTGGTAGAAATTTCCTTCTTTGATTTAAAAGTACTCTTTTTTAATTTGCCATATTGACATGCATCACATAAATGTTTAACTTTATAAATTATTTGAGGGAGACCTCTTACCAAATTGTGTTTATCTAGTTTGTTTAAAGACTTAAAGTTTATGTGACATAATCTTTTGTGCCATATTCATGGATCATTAAAATCCGTGGCTAAACATAAATCACTTGAGTTATTAAATTTCATATTTAAAACATAGATGTTTCTTTTTCTTAATCGAAAACGAGATTTTTATCTTGATCATATATATTGCATTTATTCTTTTCAACATCAATTTTAAATCCTTTATCACAAAGTGGACTAATGCTTAAAAGATTATGTTTTAGTTTTTAACTAAAAGAACATTTGTAATAACAGGTGAAGTGGACATAGCAACGTTGATGACATCTCCAATTCCTATGACAAATCCTTTTGAATTGTCTCCAAAAGTTACAGTATCGCCATCTTTGCATGTTATATTTGACAACGTCTATGCATTTCCAGTCATATGTTTGGAGCATCCGTTATCGAGTATCCATTTCTCATTGTTATTAGATTTTCTTTTGGGTACCTGCAAGACAAAAACAGTTTAATTGGTACCCACATCTGTTGTTAGGGTCCTAATGTTAGAAAGAGACGGTTGCCATACCCAAATGGTTTGAGACCCTTAAAAAGATAATTTTTATTATGAACAACATTTTTTAGACAGTTATCTATGTGTTTTTGTCTAATTAGTTTGTTGTTGGATTTCGAAATCCATATTTTAATTATTTTAGTGTTAGACATCTTTTCTTTAGTTTCTGACTTCTTGAACCTATTATATAGGAAATTATAGTTTTTCTGTATTGGAGATTTCTTAAATCCTAATCCATTGCGATTTCCAGATGGTTTTGAAATTTTGATCAAGTTATCCAAGTTTTGCTTTCCTTTATTAAATTCTGTAAGATTGTTAGTAATTTTGTCTAACCTATCATTAAGATTAGTAATATCAGTTTTTAAAGCTTCTATATCATTTTTCAACATAACGTTTTCTCTTCTAATTTCATCATTTTCTAGTCTAACTTTTCCTATTTCACATGATAAAGATTCATTATCAATAGATAAATTTTTACATTTCTCTTGTGAAGTTTCTAATTCTTCTTCTAAAATTGTTTTTTCATCTTTTAATAGTCTTATTTCAAGTTCCATATGACTAATTTTGGCAACCTACTCTTTATTTAGTTTTTTAGTTTCTCTATATTTGTCAACTAATTCCATGCTAAGTTCTAAAATTTCATTATAAGTAAGATCAAGACATACCTCTTTAGTGTTTGCCACAAAACAGACATTAGCTTGTTCAGAATCACTATTGTTGTCATTGTCTGATGATGAGGATGAATCTGAGTCATCCCATGTTACTTGAAAGGCCCGTTTTCTTTTCTTGAATTTTTCAAATTTGCCTTTCCTTTTGTCATTGTTAAGTTCTGGGCATTGTTTCTTCATGTGTCCGAACTTATCACACCCAAAGCATTTGTTTGAAGTTTGGTTTGATGAATTCGAATTACCTCTATTTTAAGATCTCGTCATCATTTTGAATTTCTTGTATTTGTTGTAATTTTAGCAATAAACACAATCTCTTTTTCATCTAAATCAGAGTTATGATCGTTGGCTTGGAAAGCTATATTTTTTTCATTGATCTGTTCCTTTCTTGCCTGCAGATTGCTTCGTATGACATCAAATTTCCTATCAATTCTTCAACCTTTGGTTAAGGTAAATCATTTGCTTCTTCGATGGCTAATACTTTTCGTTCCCATTCATTTGTTAAGGAATTTAAAATACGTGTAACTAAATCAAAATCTATAAATTTAACTCCAAGTGCCATGAGATCATGTTGAATAGTTTGAAATCTAACATACATGTCACCAATAGTTTCATTTGCTTTCATTTTAAATGAGAAAACTGAATTTGTAAGATATAAATCTTTGTTTGCTTAACTTTTCTTATGCCTTCATGAGTGATTTATAGTGTACGTCATATATCATATGTAGTAGTGCACAACATGACACGTGTGAATTCATTTTTGTCAAGTGAACAGAATAAAACATTCATAGCCTTAGCATTGTTTATTGCTGTGTTCTTTTGGGCATTTATCCAAGTGCTTATATTTTTTTTGGTGCTACATATTGAACTTGTGTTGCTTGCCAAATTTCTAGACCATTTTCTTCCATAAAGATACGCATACGTGTAGACCAGTAAGCATAATTTGATCCAGTGAATAGTGGTGGACGTGCAGTTGATTGTCCTTCTTGAAATGTACTTGCCATATTAAATAAGTTTTCAATTATGTGTTACTGTAAATTGAAATAACCGTGCTCTGATACCAAATAAAAGAGTGTATGGATCGTATATTTATTCTAATATGCAAGTGTAGTAAAATACTAGTTATAAATAATATAGTAAAGTAAATAGTAGTAAAGAAACAATCACACCAGAGTTTTTATACTGGTTTGGACCTCCCATCCTACATCCAATCCCCAAGCTCCTCTACGGCTTTCACTAATAGACAACCCTCACATTGCCCGAAGGAATAGGCTCGATACAACAATTCTTTTCAAGATAAGTATGTGTTCTGAATGACATTGATTTTGACTACACAGTACAAATCTTCCTATAATCTACTTTAAGTAGAATGTGTACGTGAGGCTTTGATTTAAGGAAGTAATAAAGGATGATATCGCTTTATTTTAGAAAATAAAGTATGCAAAGAATGTAGATAAGAGATTCAGAAAATTTAGGTAAGAATAAATCTTAAAATCTTTGCATATATATAGGTAATGAAGGGTTATGATGAAAAGTAGTATCTTTTGAGTTTGCTGACTCAATCTAATGGTTACAGCTATTGATAGAGTAGGGATGCAATAAAGAGTTATGGAAGTATCCCTTAAATTGAAGAAGATGTCCTTTCAAAGTTTAAGCCCGTTACCCAGCACAAACGTCTGGGCATAAGTTCAGACGTCTGAGCTGTTATATATTTTTTAGACAAAGCATAGACACAGACGTCTGAAAAATCTAACAGATGTCTGAGTTTGGTTCGAATTTAAAAATAGAAACTATAGTCAGGCGTCTAATATGTAATGTCAGACGTCTGACATTTGCAGTTTGCTCTTCTTCAGCCTTCTGTTATAAAGGGTTTGAATCGTGCAAATATTTATGTGACCCTCCACCTCTATACTCACACTATCCAAGGACACTATGTGGTAATGCTGTCGACTAGCATGAAGAATAGGGTTGTTGAGGAGCGACCATCTGTGTAATTGGTTTGAGCGAGAACCGATACGTCAAATAGTATATCATGCATTTCATTTCAAGAGGAAATTTGACATATCCAATCCAAACTCAAATCTACTACCCAGTGGCTAAGTGGCCTTCAGAATAAATATAAAATAAACATAGCATAAAATCAGTCACAGATATTCTTATCACTAAGGCGGAAACAGATATGAATATAACACATAGAAGTGAACATCATGGTAGTGGTCATACAAGATCCACTACATCACAAAAGAATAGGTACATGTTCTACACAAAAGAATATGTATACATCAAAGAGTCTCTATCTCATATACATGAAAGACAAAAACTACTAAGCTAAAGTAGTTAGCCAAAAGTCAAAAGCTAATCCCTGCTAAGAAGTCAAGTGGAAGCACCTAAAACACCTCGGTCTGACCCGAGTATTATTTAAGAAGAAAAAATAATAAACGGATCAGTCTAGCTATAATTATCATGTAAGATGAGATAGGATAAGAGATATGACAAATATATATGATAACAACAAAAATCATACAATATCTCAAATTTTCTCAAACACCAAAAAGAATGTCATATTCTTTATTTTTATTCACCAAATCACAAATATTGATAGAGCTTATCAATGCAAATCACAAAAATTAGTGAAACACAAATTCTAGAAATCAATAATTAAAAATCCAGAAAACACAAAGGAGGAGGCCTATCACAAACGGGAGCATGAAAACTCACAAACACGTGTATGACAAACGAGATGCTATCCTATAGGTCGCTAGCCCATAAAATTATGGGGTACAGTCCCCCTTGGGGACGAATGAGCCAAACATCGACGCACCTAAAAAGATACGCCCCATGCATAGACTCATTGAGCGATTGCTCCACGAACGGTCAAAAGACCATGGGTCGCTACCCCACCAAATTGAGCCGAAGCTCCACCGAACTGGGTATAGTCCCCCACGCGGACAAAGAGATATCGCATATCGCTAGTCTAAACCATAAAATGATCATCATAGATCAATAAGTGTAAATTACACTAAGCTAGTAAATAAATGAGTTTAGCTTCATGTTCCATAACCACTAGCTTAACTTAAATATTTACGAACAGATTGTAGATTTCCACTCGAAAATTGTCACGAGATTTCAATCGAACAAGTCCAAGAATTAACCGACGAAGTAAACGCAAGCGTTTCATACCACTTGTTTTGCTAAGTCGTTTAATTAGATTTCTCATACGAATGAGGGAAAGGTTTGTATATACTAATAGATTGGAAAACGGTTTTAAAAACGAGCTTTGTATTTAAATTAATGTCGAAATCATTTTTGTGAAAGAGTTTGAGTATTTACTACTAGTATAGAAACCTTTGTATTTTAAAGTGACAAATCATAGAAACGATTGTAAAAACAATCTATCACCAAAAATCCACATTTCAATAATGTGAATCAAAACCATGGAAATCGATATCAAATCCATCAAATGGAAATACCAAAAATCGAGAAAAAAAAGTCATCAAAGTCGGTATTGATTGACAATAACTATTCGGATCGTCAAAGATCGATAAAAATTGAAAATCCACTCAAAAATAGGCAAAATTTAACAGAACCAGACGTCTAGTTGGTTTGACCAGACGTCTGACCCTAGGCTCTGCCATTTTTTTCTATGTTCGTTATTTTTATCTCTTAGAGACCCCTACCAGACGTTTGGAAATTTCAACCAGACGTCTGGTTGCCTGGGCCTGGGCAGAATTTGCCTAGGCCAATGATGGCCAAATGAATTCGGAGGCGATCGGATGAGCGATGGAGGCTAGGGATTTATGCCAAATGACAACCCAGCCCTATAGGCTCTTCGATACACCCCAAACAATATGTCCAAATATTCAAGATAGGATCTTTAAAGATTTTGACTTTAAAATACCAAAATTGGGAAATTCGCCAAACCAATTCAAATCAAAAGCAATTGAACATGAAATGGATGTTAGGAATTCATACCTAACAACAATGAAAGCTGTAGACATAGATGTGAGTTCAAGAACTCACCTTCAAATTCAAAAACAAGAAATGGGAAGCTCTAAAACAAACTTAGACCAATTCCTCTTCACTACACTTCTAGAATCTTCAATTTATTATCAAATGCAAAGTTTTTCCTAAGTTAGGTTATAGGAAAAATCAAGAATTGAAGAGAGATTGAGATGGAGAAGATGAAGAGGATGCTTACCTAAGCTTCTCTTTAATTTTAGAACTAGGACTTGAATTTCCTAAGAGAACTAGGGCTTAGGAATTTAGTTTCCTCTTCCCACCATTTTTCCTAGGGCTTGAGTGTATTAGGAAATTAGAAATGGAATGAATGAAGAGGAGTGGAGTGGGAGGTATTTGGTAGAAGGTTTGGGTTATTTTATTGGGTTAATGGGCTAGAACACAACCCAAAGCCCAAATGAAAATACCAAAATCCTAATCAACTTCAAACATAGCAATGTTTATACTCAAACATGTTGTAAACACCGTTTTGAACTCAATGAAAGTGGTCTCGAGTCCGGATTCGACTGTTTACAAAAAGTCACATTTCGCAATTTAATCCAACTAACGATGCTATATTTAAATAAAATATTTAAATATTTAATCGTAAAATATGCGGGTTGTTACAGTTTAAGTTTAAAAGTTACTACTAAAGAAGAATTTACAAATCATATCTATGACAATAATAACACTACATTAACTTTGATGATTCTTCTCCTTTGTCGAGCTATCTTCAATCTAAACTCTAAAAGCTTTTTCCTGCAAGTAGATAGACTACATATACTGTATATGTATGATTATGTAGTTGTTGTCATCGAAACCATAGAATAGTTGTCCTGACAAAATCTATCGAAAGAGACTCGCTATATAGAAAGGAAGCCTTTTGAAAGAGACTGCAGATTAGGAACACTGCTTAAAGAAAAGAGCTGCCGTATACCTAATCTGTCCTATGCAAATTTACCTTCCGAAAGAGGTTAGCATAGTCTAACTGTATAAAAAAAAATAAACTGATAGGTTGTAGTATCTATAGACTACGATGCATGTAAAAATCTGCCTTCGGAAAGAGACAGCCGTATTTACACAATAACAGTTCTTCTAAAAGAGATCTGCCTATCCAAATCTAAAAATGTATCGATTCTCAGATCGATAAAAAATGAGTTATCTTCTCTCGGGGATTCATCGATCTGAAACCCGGACGCCTTAAGATAATACAACTCTAATTGTTAATTATTGTCACTTCAGTAATTACAAGAATTTAATTAACTGTCCAATACCAGATAATAAATTCAAATATTTACTAAAAGCTAGTAATTTTCACTCAAACTCTATTTAACAAATTATAGTAATAAACTAAAGAATTGTATGAAAAGTCCCATACCAATCTGATAATTCAATGGTATTAAAATTCTTTGTTTCATAGAAAAGCATGAATCTAGTAGAATTGGAAATCATTCAATTTTCCAATTTAAAATCCAATTAAAATTTTTAATCCAATTTTAATTTAAAGAAGGATTTTATAAAATTTACTTTGATTTCAAATTTCAAAATAATAAGAAATCTCTTTCAAAATATATATATATATATATTTATGTATTATTAATAATTTTATCAAAACCTTTGAATCATTATAAATCCCTTTTACTATTTATTAATAGATAAGAAAAAATTCATAATTTGCTAATATAAAGGAAATCATTTCTTTTTGAAATAAATTCCTAATATATATATATATTGAATCTTTGCTTTTCTAATATTTTTATATTTAAAAATATTTTCTAATAATAATAATTTAAATTTGTGAACATGATCATAAGTATAATTTATATGCGTTAAAAGCGATTTCAAACTATATGTCTTATAAAAAATGATTTTCTAAAACAATTCTTCAAAAATTCCATAATTTAATATTTATATAAAATATATATTTTTACTAAAAAAATTCCCAATTTCATAGAATAGAAATTCTATATGCCTCAAAATTAAAGAATCAAGTGCAACAAAGAATCAGGAAATTCAGAATGAATCATCTAGAACCAACATCGCTCTATATAAAAGATTATTCCAATTATGGAATTATTTAGTGATCCGAGTTGTTTTTCAACAACTACGGTCACACAAACAACGTATGTATTTTTATATAAGTTAATAAAATTAAATTTGCAATCGAACATAATTCCATTTGCAACTTAACATTTTCAATCCACATACAATCCATATTCCATCAAACAAATAAATCTAATCTACACCATTCAATGAATTAGATAATCACTACATGCAACCAATTGAATCCATAGCATGCAAATATCAATAATTTCATTCAATCATTACCGATAACATATGCAATTCATAATCCAAACAAGGCATGCAAAAATATATAATTATATAGATATAAATGTGTGAGTTAATAAAATAACTCACCAAATTCATTGCTTGTCGAAACTCCTCTCTTATGCTTCAACCCTCATCCGTTAGCGACCACGTCCTGAGCATCAACTCCAATATGATGCACCACTTTCTTCCATCACATAGCCACATGCCTCAGCAATGCCAGTATCAAAACCATGACCTCAATAAATGCTATGTGGTACTCCTAAATCTCTACTGTTACCATGTCAGTGCCCAACGCGACCCCTCCTACTTCGTAGAGATTCATCGTGCGCCTCTTGGATGTGATAGCATCACGAGCGAATCCCCTAGCCTTTTTCCTTGTGTCGCTTAGTTACCCCACGCGAGCCTTCTCCATTCTCGCATACCTCATTTGACAGCTCCAAGCAACATGTGCGAGCTTTTCCTGGCTTTGCGAGCTACCAACGTAGCGACTCTTGATCGTTCCCACTTCACATTCGAACATCGCTCCCCTTCTTCCTTTTTTTTCTGCAAATTTATTTTCGAATCAAGGCAAATGATTAAGATTTGGGTATAATGTGATATCGGGTTTAACTAGGAGTAAACCAGGTTGGGGATTGATTAGAAGAAAGTTAATGGTCTTGGGCTTTGTTTGTTTAAGAATTACCTTTAAATTTCCACTGTGCTTTTTATTTATTTCTTTTACATCTATTTCTAAATCTAATTAAATCTAGTTTAAATTGGCTTAACTTCTTTCTGCAAATTTATATTTTCAATATCTAGACAACTCACTACAATTCAATACTCGTTTATTTTTATTTAATTATTCCTTGTATTAATATAAAATAAACTAATTTTCCAACTATTTTAATGATATAAAAATTATTCAAACTTTTTAAAATAGTTTATATTGATTAAAACCTTTAATTCGATTTTAAACATATTAGTTTAAAAAGAATTTATTAATTCATTCAATTTATTAAACAAAATCTTTTATTAAACAAACTTCAATCAAGTAAAAAGTAAATTTCAAAATAATAGTTGTCAAAAATCGAGTGCAAACACTTTTATTTCAATTAAATTTGTATAATACTACTACTTCGAATACGGGATTGTTACAATTCCACTCAAACATTATTTAACAAGTTATAATAATGAGCGAAAGAATTGTAAAGAAAGTCCCATATCGATCAGACAATTCAGTCGTTTATTAAAATTCCTTATTATAGAAAAACACGAAATCTCAATATCTCAAATCATGGAAAAGAAAATAAAAGAGTTTAAACTGATTATATATATACTAAGATGTGACTTTTCCAAAATCACTTTTAAATCCATAAATTCATTTTAAAGAAGAGTTGCTTATTTACAAAAGTTGAACACTTTCAAAATCATTTAAATTTTTTTTATAACTAAAATCACTTTGAACTGAAATTATAACTTTCATTACACCTTTAAAAAATAATATCGTATTTTATCTTTTGCCTCTAAAAGATTTCTAAAATTATATGCTTAAAATAGTAAATTTAAAATGGTTTCATAAATAAATATTACTCATTTATAAAAGCTTTGAATAGAAATTTTGAAATAAGAAATAAGTTAATAATATAATATAATTTAACTATATTCTATTAACTAAATTCTAATAAGGATAAAAATAGATAAAATTTCATCTTGAAATCTCTTAAAACATTTAAATAATTGAAACAATAAACCCATCAAAATTTCAACTTCTAAAACCAACATTTCTCTATAAAGTATAATTCCATAATATGGAATTATTTAGCGACCTGAATTGCTTTCCGACAATTCCGAGTACAAAAACAATGCATGTATTTCGATATAAGTTTATAGAATTAAATTTGCAATTGAAAAAGGTTCCGTTTGCAAATTAGCCTCTTTTAATCACATGAAAAAATATATATGTCACCAAACAACCAATCAAACATAAGTATGCAATAATATATCTTTCAATTTAATCATTAACATCTAAGTATTATAACATAATCAACCATGTAACGCCCCACCTCTATACTCACACTAGCCAAGGACACTACGGGGTAATGCCGTCGACTAGCACGAAGAATAAGGCTGTTGAGGAGCGACCATCTGTGTAATTGCTTTGTGCGAGTCCCGATATGTCAGATAATATAACTTACATTTCATTTCAAGAGGAAATCCGACATATCAAATACAAACTCAAAGCTACCACACAGTGGCTATGTAGACTTCAGAAACAAATATAGAAATAAACATTACACAAATCAGTCATAGATATTCATATCACAAAGGCGGAATCAGATATGAATATATCACATAAAAGTGTACATCAAAATAGTGGTCATATAAGATCCACTGCATCACAAAAGAATAGGTACAAGTGCTAGATGAAAGAATATGTATACATCAAGGAGTCTCGATCTCGAATGTATAATAACAAAAACTACTAATCTAAAGTAGTTAGCCAAAAACCAGATGATGAACCCTGATAAGAAGTCAAGCAGGAGCACCTAAAATACCTCGGTCTGACCCGAGTATTATTTAAGAAGAAAATAATAAACGGATCAGTCTAGCTATAAATATCATATAAAGTGAGATAGGATAAGAGATATGACAAAAAGGCATGATAACAATAATGCCATACTGCGACAAGTATACATCAAATAGCAACAAAAATCATACAATATCCCAAATCATCTCAAACTCCCAAAAAGAATCGCATTCTTTAAATTATTCACCAAAACACAAATAATTGATAGAGCTCATCAATGCCTATCATCAAAATTGGCGAAACACAAATTCTAGAAATCATCAACTAGAAATCCAGAAATCACAAAGGGGGGAAGGCCTATCACAAACGGGAGCATGAAAACTCACCAACACGTGCATCACAAACGGGTTGCTAACCCATGGTCGCTAACCATAGAGCCGGTGCAACGTCGTAGTGCAATAACGGTACGCCCGAGGAACCTGAAACTCAAATGAGTTGGAACAACGACGTAGTGCAATAACGGTATGCCCGATGAACCTGAAACTCAAATATTTCGGAACAACGACGTAGTGTAAATAAATGAGTTTAGCTTCATGTCCCATAACCACTGGCTTAACTTAAATATTTACGAACAAATTGTATATTTCCACTCGAAAATTGTTACAAGAGTTCAATCGAACAAGTCTAAGAATTAACCGACAAAGTAAATGCAAGCGTTTCATACTACTTGTTTTGCTAAGCCGTTTAATTAGATTTCTCATACGAATGAGGTAAAGGTTTGTATATACTATTAGATCGGAAAACGGTTTTAAAAATGAGCTTTGTATTTAAAAGTAGTATTGAAATTGTTTTTGTGAAAGAGTTTGAGTATTTACTACTAGTATAGAAACCTTTGTATTTTAAAGTGACAAATCACAAAAATGATTGTAGAAACAATCAATCACCAAAAATTCACATACGAAAATGTGAATTAAATCCATAAAAATCGATATCAAATCCGTCAAACGGATATTCCCAAAAATCCAAAGAAAGAAGTCATCAAAGTCGATAATAAGTGATAACAACTATCCGGATCAACAAAAACCGATTAAAATTGGAAATCCACACAAAACAGCCTAAAATAGGCAAAATGCACAGTTCCAGACGTCTAGTTTAGAATCCAGACGTCTGGATTGGTTCTCTGGAAATAATCCAGAAAGATTCCGGACGTTTTAAATTACAAGGCAGACGTCTGAACCGTAACTAGACATCTGACCCAGTAAATCAGACGTCTGAACTGAGGTACTGTAAATTCCATTCCAGATCACCCAGACGTCTGAACTGAGGTACTGGAAATTCCATTCCAGATCACCCAGACGTCTGAGAAGTAAACTCAAACGTCTGGATCTCCCAAACGTCTGGAATGCAAGGTCAGACGTCTGAGCTGAACGTTTGGAATATTTATTCCTCCGCCTCAGACGTCTGATCCTTATACCAGACATCTGAGCTGAAGCTCAGGCAAAGATTGAACCTATGTCAATGATGGCCAATTCGTTTCAGGAGCGATCGGACGAGCAACAAGGACTAAGGATTTATGCCAAGCGAAAACCCAGCCTTATAGGCTCTTCGATACACCCCAAATATCAATGTCCAAACATCCATATAAGGATTTTCATAAAATTGGACCAAAACACCAAAATTTGGAAAATTCACCAAATCAATTCAAATCAAAAGCAAATGAATATGCACAAATGTTAGGAATTCATACCTAACAACAATGAAAGTTATAGATATAGATGGGAGTTAAAGAACTCACCTTTAAACCCAAAAACTCAAGTGAGAAGCTCTAAAACAAGCTAAGATCAATTCCTCTTCAACAACGACTCAAGAAGCTTCAATCTAAGCTAATAAGCAAATATTTTCTAAGTTAGGGTTTGGGAATTTCTAAAATTGAAGGGAGATAGAGATGGAGAAGATGAAGATGATGCTTACTTATGCTTCTCCTTGATTTTGGACTTGAATTTGTATTTCGTAAACAAACTAGGGTTTTGGAATTCTAATTTCCAATCTTTTCCCCCATTTTCTCTAGATCTTGAATGTTAGGAAATGAGGAATGAAATGAATGAAGAGGAGTTGAGTTAGGGTATTAAGATGGGTTAATGGGCTGAAACCCAAACCCAAAGCCCAAAATAGAAAAATAGCAAAATTCTACTCAACTCCAAACATATCGATGTTTATACTCAAAAAAGTTGTAAACGCCATTTTGAACTCAATGGAAGTGGTCTCGAGTCCCAATTCGACTGTTTATAAAAAGTAACATTTCGGACTTTAATCCGATTAACGATGCTATATTTAAATAAAACATTTAAATATATAATCGTAAAATATGCGGGTTGTTACAGACTCCCCTCCTTTAAGAAATTGCATCATCGCAATTCTTAAGAAGAAAACACAGAGTAACAACCATAAAAGCATATCAACATAAGAGAAAATTTGAAATAAGAAGTTTACCTTAAGGAGCACGAGAGAGTAAGTCTGGATGTGTTCGCTCGATGAAGTCTCTGGATTCCCAAGAGCAATCCTTAGGATTTGTGGACCATTGAACTTTCACAAGAGGAACATCTTTATTTCAAAGGCGTTTAACCTCCGTAGCAATGACACGAATAGGATGTTTCTCATAAGTCAAATTAGGCGAAACTTCAATTTCTTCAATAACACCGGGCTCAAGAATGGAATCGGAATCTCGAAGGCATTTCCTTAGTTGAGAGACGTGGAATACGTCATGAATAGCAGAAACTGAGCCGGTAATAAAAGGCGATAAGCCACGGAACCAATGCGTTCAGTGATGGGAAATGGACCAATATATCGAGGTGCTAATTTTCCCGATCGACTGAAATGCACAACACCCTTCATAGGTGAAACACGAATAAACACAAAATCTCCCACAGAAAATTCTAATTTCCTTCTTCGATTATCAGCATAGGATTTTTGCCTACTTTGAGCTTCTTTTATCCTATGACGAATAAGGTCAATCTTCTCTGTGGCATCACGAATAAAATCTAGACCTAAAACCAGCTTCTCACCGGCTTCAAGCCAACACGAAGGAGATCGGCATGGCCTTCCGTATAGTGCCTCGAAAGGAGCCATACCAATACTAGATTGGAAGTTATTATTATAAGAAAACTCAACAAGGGGAATATGATTTTCCTAACTTCCACCAAAATCAAGAACACATGCACGAAAAAGATCTTCAAGAGTTTGATTCACACGCTCGGTTTGTCCATCGGACTGAGGATGATAAGCGGTGCTAAAATTAAGCTTTGTTTCCAAAGCTTTTTGAAGACCCTTCCAAAATCCACTAGTAAACAATGGATCACGATCGCTAAAAATAGAAGTAGGAACTCCATGCAATTTAACAATTTCCTTGACATAGAGTTTAGCCAAAATAGGTACGGCCTGATTGGACCGAACGGGGATAAAATGGGCGGACTTTGTAAGTCTATCAACTATCACCCATAAGCTATCATGACCCGAACAAGAACGGGGAAGACCATCAATAAAGTCCATGGAAATTTGATCCCACTTCCAAACGGGAATGTCCAAAGGTTGCAATAACCCACCGGGCCTTTGATGCTCGGCCTTTACGAGTTGGCAAGTCATGCAACACTTAATAAAGTTAGCAATATCAGATTTCATTCGATCCCAATAATAAAGTCGCTTCATCTCCGCGTACATTTTACTACTACCGGGATGAATGGTAAATTTAGAACGATGAGAATCTTCTAAAATGTTTTTTCGAAGATCACAAATATTTGGCATGATAAGTCTACCAAATTTTCGAATACCGCCATGAGCATCAATATCAAAGTCTTTCAAACCTTCAATATCAATTTTATCCCTACAACTTTGGCTAAGATGAACCAATTCGGGATCAAGCTTTTGAGCTTCAAGAATGCGGTCTAAAAGAGAAGGATGAGCCTCAAGGCTACACAAAACAAGAGATGAACATGAATTGGATTCACGATCTCGAATCTCACAAGTGGATAAAGTCACGAGATCATTCCATTCGGATATAATCATAGAAACAACCGCTTGTTGCTTTCGGCTAAGGGCATCGGCAACACGATTTCCCTTTCCGGGAGTATAAAGAATATCAAGATCATAAGATGCAAGGAACTCGAGCCAATGTTGTTGACGCAAATTAAGTTCCTTTTGAGAAAATAAATAATTCAAAGATTTATGATCGGTGTAGAGAACAAATTTCTCTCCCAAAAGATAATGATGCCAAATTCTAAGGGCGAAAACAATAGCCGCGAGCTCTAAATCATGAGTGGCATATCTAGTCTCGGCAGGCTTTAATTGCCTAGAAGCATAAGCGATAACACGTTCCCTTTGCATGAGAATGGCACCCAAACCAACACGACTAGTATCGGTATAAACAATAAAGTCTTGGTTCTCTTCGGGAATCACAAGAATAGGAGCATCAGAAAGGAGTTCTTTTAGTTTCTGAAAAGCAGCTTCACATTTGTCTGACCAAATGTATTTAACTCCCTTCTTTGTCAAACTAGTAAGAGGTACGGAAATTTTAGAAAATTCTTTTATGAACCGATGGTAATAGCCCGCCAATCCGAGAAAGCTATGAATTTCCATCACACTCTCCATTCTCTTCCAATTTTGAATCACTTCAATCTTTGAAGGATCCACAGAAATTCCGGATTCAGAAATAATATGCCCCAAAAATTTCACACGAGATTGCCAAAAGTGGCATTTAGAAAAAATTTCTTTCAATTGGTGGCTCCTAATAGTTTCCAACACAATCCGAAGATGATTTTCATACTCTTCCTTGGTTTTAGAATAAACTAGAATATCATCGATAAAGATGAGAACAAATCGATCGAGGAAGTCTTTGAAAACTCGATTCATATGGTCAACGAAATAAGCTGGAGCATTCGTCAAACCAAATGGCATAACAAGCCATTCATAAGATCCATAACGAGTACGGAATGATGTCAAAGGAATTCTACCCTCTACAATACGGAGCTGATGAAAACCGGTTGCTAAGTCTAAGTGTGAAAAGACTTTAGCACCACTAAGTTGATCGAATAAATCATCAATCCGAGGTAAGGGATATTTATTCTTGATGGTGAGATCATTAAGCTTGTGGTAGTCAACGCAAAGCCTAAGTGTACTATCAGATTTCTTCACAAAAATAGCTGAAGCTCCCCATGGAGAGGAACTAAAACGAACAAACTGTTTTGCTTCCAATTCGAATAATTGTTTATGCATCTCCTCATTTTCCTTATTGGACATACGATAAGGAGGACGAGTGATAGGTAGAGCTCCAGGGATTAGATTAATTCTGAACTCAATTGCTCGCTTAGGTGATAATCCTAAAACGGGCTCAAATATGTTGGGAAATTCACGAACAATATGAATGAGGGAAAGGACATCTTCCTCATCATCATTATCGTCATCATGAGGATTTAGAGAATACAAGGATGCTCTCGAATTAGAATCTGAATCTTTAAGAACAAGAGAAATTTGCTTAACAGATTGAGGATGTCGAAGATATATAGTCCGCTCAGGACATAGGATATGGGCTTCATAACAGTTAAGCCAATCCATCCCCAAAATCATTCCGAAACCTACGTAATGCATAATATGCAAATCGGCTCGGAAAGCATAATAACATAAAATAATTTCGACATCTTTACAAAGTAAACTGAGTGTTGCGGATCCACCAACCGGATTTGCAATTCTCAATGAAGTCATCAAGCCAATAACATTCAAAGACAAAGCATTAACAAGTTCTTTTGATATAAAAGAGTGAGATGCACCCGTATCAAAAAGAACTCAAATAGGAAAATCATGAAATATAATAATGCCATCAAGGATAGAATGAGAAATACCTTGACCACGAGAAGTGTTAGTAGGGGCTTGCACCACATTTAGCTTCCCTCTTTCTTGTTTGGAAGTTTGGGGCATGAAGATAAAAGATGACCCGAACTTTTGCAATAACGACAAAAAAGAGGTTTTGGGCCCCTATTTGCATAATGGTCCTTAGAACCACAATTGTAGCATTGCCCACGACTAGAGGTAGAAGTCTTTGCTACCGAAGTTGCTTGCTTCCCTTTCTTGTTGGGATAAGAGCCTTTGAACTTAATAGGCCTCTTCTTGTTATTATTGAAGTTTGGTTTGGCACCCATAACTTCAACATCACTTTCTTTATCGGCCTCTTCGAGTCGAAGAGCGATATCAACAAGCTGACCGAAAGAAACTTCTAGTTTCAGAAGTAATGGCTTTTTGAGGTTCTTATTCAACCCATAGACAAATCTCTGATTTTTCTTCAATGGGGTAATAATATACTCGACCCCATACTTAGAAAGAGATTCAAAAGCTGCGACATAGTCAGTCACAGAAGATTCACCTTGAACAAGGTCGATAAAGCGTCGAGCTAGAGATACTTTTCAGCTTCTGGCACAAATTTTAACTCGAATCTTTCCCAGAATTGCTCCCAAGTAAGATCTGCTTCAATAATTTATGAAATCAAAAGCTCATACCAATCTAATGCTCTCTCTTGGTCTCTTAGAGCATGCTAGAAGCCACTTGGACTCGATGTAGATCAATAAGATTCATGCGGGAAAAGATGCGATCGCATGTTCTAAGCCAAGCTTGGACTTCTATAACGCTTTTGGAACCCTTGAAAGGCCTTCCACCCAAGTTGGTGTAATCACCGCACAAGCATGCAAACCCAGATTTAGGATGAGTAGGCTCTGGAATGGGTCCGATAGCTTGAGCATTTTTCATAAGATCTAAGAGCTGCTGGGCAGACATAAATACTCCATCCTGAGGAGTGGCACTGGATTGACCGGCACTGGGATGGCTTGGTCTAACCATTTCTCTTCTTTAAGATAGAAAGAAGAGGAAAAAGGTTATTCATAGAATGAATATCAAACAAACTTGATTGATAAAACAAGGCATCATAAAAAGAAATAGGATAGAACGGTACGAAGACTCAAATTAAATCCTATGGCACGATTACTAAGAAAGACTTAGGACAATGATCCTTGCCAGATTATTCTACATTGTTTCGAAGTTTGGCTCTGATACCAAGCTATGACGCCCCACCTCTATACTCACACTAGCCAAGGACACTATGGGGTAATGCCGTCGACTAGCACGAAGAATAAGGCTGTTGAGGAGCGACCATCTATGTAATTGCTTTGTGCGAGTACCGATATGTCAGATAATATAACTTACATTTCATTTCAAGAGGAAATCCGACATATCAAATACAAACTCAATGCTACCACACAGTGGCTATGTAGACTTCGGAAACAAATATAGAAATAAACATTACACAAATCAATCACATATATTAATATCACAAAGGCGGAATTAGATATGAATATATCACATAAAAGTGTACATAAAAATAGTGGTCATATAAGATCCACTACATCACAAAAGAATAGGTACAAGTGCTAGAGGAAAGAATATGTATACATCAAGGAGTCTCGATCTCGAATGTATAATAACAAAAACTACTAATCTAAAGTAGTTAGCCAAAAACCAGATGATGAACCCTGATAAGAAGTCAAGCAGGAGCACCTGAAATACCTCGGTCTGACCCGAGTATTATTTAAGAAGAAAATAATAAACGGTTCAGTCTAGCTATAAATATCATATAAAGTGAGATAGGATAAGAGATATGACAAAAACGTATGATAACAATAATGCCATACTACGACAAGTATACATCAAATAGCAACAAAAATCATACAATATCCCAAATCATCTCAAACTCCCAAAAAGAATCGCATTCTTTAAATTATTCACCAAAACACAAATAATTGATAGAGCTCATCAATGCCTATCATCAAAATTGGTGAAACACAAATTCTAGAAATCATCAACTAGAAATCCAGAAATCACAAAGGGGGGAAGGCCTATCACAAACGGGTGCATGAAAACTCACCAGCACGTGCATCACAAATGGGTTACTAACCCATGGTCGCTAACCATAGAGCCAGTGCAACGGCGTAGTGCAATAACGGTACGCCCGAGGAACCTGAAACTCAAATGAGTTGGAACAACGACATAGTGCAATAACGGTACGCCCGATGAACCTGAAACTCAAATATTTTGGAACAACGACGTAGTGCAATAACGGTACGCCCGATGACCCGAACTCCATAAAGCCCGTAGGTCGCTAGCCTATAAAAATGAGACGAAACTCAATAGAACGGGGTACGGTCCCCCTACGCGGACAAAGAGACATCGCATATCGCTAGTCTAAACCACAAAATGATCATCATCGATCATCAAGAAGTGTCGATTACACTAAGCTAGTAAATAAATGAGTTTAGCTTCATGTCCCATAACCACTGGCTTAACTTAAATATTTACGAACAAATTATAGATTTCCACTCGAAAATTGTCACAAGAGTTCAATCGAACAAGTCTAAGAATTAACCGACAAAGTAAACACAAGCGTTTCATACCACTTGTTTTGCTAAGTCGTTTAATTAGATTTCTCATACGAATGAGGTAAAGGTTTGTATATACTATTAGATTGGAAAACGGTTTTAAAAACGAGCTTTGTATTTAAAAGCAGTGTTGAAATCGTTTTTGTGAAAGAGTTTGAGTATTTACTACTAGTATAGAAACCTTTGTATTTTAAAGTGACAAATCACAAAAATGATTGTAGAAACAATCAATCATCAAAAATTCACATACGAAAATGTGAATTAAATCCATAAAAATCGATATCAAATCCGTCAAATGGATATTCCCAAAAATCCAAAGAAAGAAGCCATTAAAGTCGATAATAAGTGATAACAACTATCCGGATCAACACAAATCGATTAAAATTGGAAATCCACACAAAAATCTGAAGTTGAAGAGAGACAGAGATGGAGAAGATGAAGATGATGCTTACCTAAGCTTCTCCTTGATTTTGGACTTGAATTTGTATTTCCTAAACAAACTAGGGTTTTAGAATTCTAATTTCCAATCTTTTCCCCAATTTTTCTCTAGAGCTTGAATGTTAGGAAATGAGGAATGAAATGAATGAAGAGGAGATGAGTTAGGGTATTAAGATGGGTTAATGGGCTGAAACCCAAACCCAAAGCCCAAAATAGAAAAATAGCAAAATTCTACTCAACTCCAAACATATCGATGTTTATACTCAAAAAAGTTGTAAATGCCATTTTGGACTCAATGGAAGTGGTCTTGAGTCCCAATTCAACTGTTTACAAATAGTAACATTTCAGACTTTAATCCGATTAACGATGCTATATTTAAATATACAATCGTAAAATATGCGGGTTGTTACAAACCATATCAAGAAATGTAAATGGAATTCATATTGATAGATAGAAGTTTGAATTAAAAATAACTCACCTTACTCAACTGGCAAGCAAATCCTCATTGGCTTTGATAAGCAACCTAAGTCCCAAATTAAACTACTGCGCAAGACCCAAGCTACCATCGCTTTGAAAAGCAACTCCAGAGTGGTGCTTCTTCAACCAAGCTCATTCGCCTGTGACATTAGCAGCACCACCCTACCAAGCATGCATCCACCTTGCTACCTTTGCACCAGTCGCGGCCTCCGCCCATGCTTAAGTTACTAGCCTTGCATCACCCAATAGGTATCTGCAATCGCGTCTCGCTACCTAGGCCATCGATCGTTAATCGCCTTTAATGTTCGATCGTTTGATTTTATTTCCATGCGTGCAAATTGATTTAGGGCTTTTGGGAACAAGGTGAACGGGTTTTGGAATAATAGGAAAAGCTGGTTTTGGGTTAGCTAAAAAGAAATTTAAACAAAAGGGTTAAAAGTGTTGGTTGCAACAAGCTAAGGAAGAGATTGAATGGGGTTTGGGCTAATTTGTTTAAAAAATATGTTTTCTTTTCTATTTCCTTTTTTGTTTCTTTTTCAAGGAATTTTTAATTTGTGTATAACTATATTTCCATTTCTGTTTAATTTTAACTAATTTACACATCATTCTAAAAAATATAATTTGATAACAACGCAATTCTATTTAAATTTTGATATTAGCTCACTCTATTTAATTATTCATTGAATTGGAAAAAAATTTATTCATCTTCATCGATTTGTTGATTTTATTGAATATCAAATAAATCTTCTTTTCATCTATTTCAAGTATATAAAACTAATCACGCTTTAAAATATTTAATATTTGTTAAAACATTTTATTTGTATTTTAATATATTACCCAAAAAGAATTTATTAATTAATTCAAATTTTATTATAATAAATTCCTTTATTGCGTAGACTTTGTTTGAATAATAATTTGATTACCAAAATAATAATTATTCTTATCGAATTCGAATACTATTATTTTAATTAAATTTGTAGAATATTGCGGTGTCAAAAATAGGGTTGTTACATGTACAATCTCCTAAACATGAAAGAAAAATGATACACGACTAAAAAGAAAAATGTGGGATCAGTTTCCATAAGAAGACTGAATGTTTATTAAAGTAGGGAGTATCTAATGTCTCGAAGGCTGTTGAAGATCGTGATTCTACTCCTTTTCGCGCTAACGATGCTAGGCGGGCAATAGGAAAATGATGATCAAAGAATAAAATTGATTAGACTGCTCATTACAACTAAACAGTGGAACATAGGTTGACGGTACATAATGACTAAAAATTGATGGAGGATAAAAAAAGAGCAGTAAAGGCCGCTGAATTGGACGAAACCGAGAAAGATGAAAAAAAGATAAAGGAGGCATTTTCAAGAAGTGTTACGGGAACTCAAAAAAGGGAAAATTGGTCCAAGAAAGAAGAAGTCGTTTTTAGCTAAGTTTAGTTGTGGCACTACAACAAAAAGAGATTATTATAACTTTTTTGACAAAGTTTTCTTTTAAAACGTTGCAAAACAATCTTTTTAAAACACATTTTTAAAGCAAAAGTTGTAAAAACTTGTTTTCTACAATCTTTTTGCAGATGTTGTAATAATACCATTTCAACAACTTTTATTACAAAAACATTGTTTACTTTTTTCCTAAACTGCAACAAACATTTACTATAATAAAATTTATTTTACTATAACAATTTTTATATATTTAATTTCCTTTAAATTTTAAAATAATTAATAATCAATAATTAATAATTACTTAATAATTTATAATTTATAATTACAAATGATAACTTATATATGCCATTATTATAATTTATTATAATTCATGATTATTAATAAACAATTTATAATTATTAATTATTATCTATAATCTATAATTATTTTTATATTTAAGAATTTAATATAATGAATTATTAAATTATAGTTAATATTTATTAATTACATTTAATAATTAATACGTATAACAAATAGTAAATATCAAATAATTAACAATTGGTATTAAATATTACTACTAAATAATTATTAATTAATAATTACTTTAAATAATTAACATTTAATAATTAAAGTTTAATATTTAATGTTTAATAAATTTATAAATTTAATAATTGATGTCCAATAATTTATTATAGTTTAATATTTAATAATTAATAATAATAGTTAATTTACTATTTAATAATTTTTACTACTTAATAATTAATTTACTATTCAATTTTTATTATTTAATATTTACTATTTAATTTTTAACTTTTAATAATTAATGATTAATACGTAATATCTAATAATTAAAAGTAATATTTATTATTTAGTATTTAACATTGACAATTATAATTGTTAATTATAATTAGTATTTCAAAATTTTGAAAGTTTCTAACATAAATTTAGAAATATTCATAAAATTTAAAAATAAAATTTTAAAACTTTTATAATATTCAAAAAAAATTAAATTTTAAATAAATTTAGGTTTTTATAAAACATTCAAAATTTTAGAAAATTCCAAAATATTAGAAAAAACTAAATAAGTTCGTAAAATATAAACTTTACGTTGTCAATGATTACTTCCATATGCATATAAAAGTTTCCTTTTTGTGTTATCTTCTTTATGATGGAACTGGGCCAGCGGGTTAAATGGTAAATTTCAAAAAAAATTTGCCTCTTTTGGGTTTTATTGAGCCTATGAAGTCTAAATTCATTTATTAGATCTGATCTAATTACCTTAAATAAAATCCACTTTTATTCAATTTTCTGATTAGACAATCAATGGATTTAATTATTAGCATTTTGTATATTATACGAGTATATCATAATATACTTATTGTAGTGCATGTGCAACAACATATAATAAAGTGTGCATAGTTAATATGTACGTATATAGATGTTGGGATTTACATCTATGAAGGACACATTTCCAATCCATATATGCATCCGTTATCTTAAAATTATTATTTAAATATGTATGCATTTAATTATGTACGTTAAGGTACAAATTGAAAGCATGGGTGTTTTAAAAGGAAGGAAATCAAGAGATAGACTCTCCTTAATTTACCCTTTTCTTTATTACCATTTACTAGACCTAGATATCATGAATCAGTTGCCTCTCTGGTTATTTAAAATAAGTAAATTTATATACATGTATATATTAAGTTTCCAACCAATTTTTTTTTCAATCTGACAAAATTAAAACATTATATTTGAAATTCAATATCAATAATCTTTGAGTTTGAAAATAATTTATGGGACAACCTTTCTTAATTTACTACTACATTCATTATCATTTATTAGACCCAAATCAAAATTTCAAATGCCTGTAATTACAATTTTTGTATATTACAATTTTTGTATATATTTGGTAAATAACATTTTGAATGATGGGTAAATAACATTTTGAATGATGAATGATTTTAATACAATAAATTCATAATTTTAAATCATAACTACCGATGGCTATTTGAAATCTATAATTCTATATGTTATGTTTCAATTCAACCATGTATATAGAATCAAAACATTTTGTGATGTAAATATTGAATATTAAATTTGAAACTAGGTACACTTTTATATGTTGCACTTATACTATACACATAGGCGCATGTGATATGCTCATAATCATTTGCAATTAATAAAATTAAATTGAATTAATGCTTTCCTAATAAAATATTCAGTTGAAATGTTAACATGTTTATTCAACATACTATCAATCTAATCAGAGATAGAGAAATATGATGTTTCTCTCTCTCCAATGAATATTGTTTACTTTCTTAATTAATTGCATAACTATTAAAGAAGGTAAATAAAGGTGACTTTCTCATATTTATTTTAATAAGTAAATACTATGCACATAGGTGTATTTGGTACACTCATTCACATAAATTTATATAATATTCAAACCTTTTGAAATTTTTTTAACAAATAAAATAAAATATTGATTTTATTTAAAATAAATTTTAGATAAGATCTAAATGCATTTAGACTTCATAGGGTCGTTAATGATCCAAAATGGCTAATTTTTTTGAAATTCACCCATTTTTTCCACTATGGGTGTGACGACCCGGCCTTCTCTCCACAGAAGGACGCATCGCTGATAAGAAAGAAAGGGATAGAAAGAGAAAAGAAGAGAAGAAAGAAAGAAACAACAACAGAATCTAAACAGCGGAACGAATAAATTATATTAATAACATAAACTATTACATAGTATCATATACAACAACTATCAGAGTTACACAACATATACAACACATACTAGACAGTTATAAACACCTGTCTAGTTTCTACAATAAAAGATACAACACAGATAACAATGACTCAGAGATCAACACAGCGGAACTACTACATCTCTACAAACGCTGAAGCCTCCTGCTCCATTGCTCCTCCAGATAACTCGTCAAAGCAAACCTGACTCCCTTGGCTACTCGTAAAAATTTGAGTACCCAAGAGTTTATATAAAACAGAAATAAACACTTGGGTCAGACATGGGTCTGGTGTGAGTAAACGGTTTAAACTTGCTTAACTTCAAAACCTTTGAAATCAAAAGGTATCACGTAAGACTTCCCACACATAAACATGGGTAAGTTTTTACCTTACGCTAACCAAAACATTTGATAGGAAATTCGATTGTATTATAATAGGTCTAGGGTTTTCAAATAAATATGAAATAGCTGGAATGCTTACATCTCACGTTCCAACATAGTTGGGCACAACTAACACGTACGGCACTTATTGGAAGTTGGATTTCCATACAATGGCAGGGCTACTGGGGTACCGCCCGTCACAGTACGTGGCCTAGATCACCGTACCGAGGAGTACGCCCGCTCCCCTGCAACACAAAGCCGGAACCATCCCTTACTGGATAATTCCGAATAAAATCACCCCACGGTTGTGTACTGCAACCGTACCACTAAGTCGAAATAGAAAGGGACATCTAGACAGGGATGACCTTACTCTCAGTGGGCGCTACCCACGAAACCTTGCTGCACCTCCCCTGTTTTAGCCATTCCCGGTTTGTGAGGCTTGAGGTCACGATTACCTTTAATCAGAACACTTCACTTAGAATGCTCATCGTCCACCTGACGATGTTCTGAAAGCATTCAATCCATACAAGTTCGTTCCGGGTTCGAACGAAACCGAAGGCATTATCTCGTTACACTCGTTTTGGAATCACCCTCAGAGTTAACGACAATAACCCTTGCACTCTGAATCTTCATCTTCACTTGAGATTCACGACCTATCGTTAATTTGGATCGATGTGGTATTCGGGTCTCCAGACCTGGAAATCCGGTATACGGAAACCCGATCCCGGTCTCATCGAAATCCAAAACGTATCTTTTAAGGCCAAGTTGTTTAAAGGTTTAAACAATTCAATTCAATTCAATACTTGAATTCACACAGTATTTAACATAGATAAATATCACACATTTATCATAGATATATCCAATATCATATTACAGAATATCATAGTATATCATCCAATAGATATCAACTAAATCAGACATTCTACTCAAACAATCATCCATAAGCAACCATTTATTAATCTCTATTATAATTAATTTAATCTACTTAAATTAAATTAATTACTTAAGAATTAATTCCTAACCTTGCTTAATCAACCATTAATTAATTACAATCCATTTAATTAATTAATCATTAAATATTAATCACTCTTGATTAATTATTAATTACATAAAGTAATTATCCTTTAATTAATTTCACAAATTAATTATCCTTAATCATTCATTAATTCCAATAATTAATGATCCTTAATTAATTACTTTCATTAATTAATTTACTATAATTAATTACATTATTCCTTAATTAATTATATTAATTAATCATGCACTAATTAATTACTCTCATTAATCAATCCTAAATAATCATTAACAGTAATTAACTATTCTTAATTACTTTAATTTCTTTTATAAATCCTTTTTGATTAAATATACCAATTACATCCAGTAATTCAATTATCAATTGCTTATACTAAGTAATTACATTTATCAAATCTTATTAAGTAATTCTACTTACTTAATAAATTCCCAAGTGACTATCCTTAATTAATTAACAAATTAATTAAATTAAATTAATCACATTCATTTCATAAATCATAACTGAGTAATTCATTCTTAATTACCCTTTAAACAAATTAATTAATCCTTGATTAATTATCCTTTAACTATTAATTAATAAATCTTAATTATTAATCAATATCTTTTAATACAAAGTAATCAATCCTTAATTACTTTTATAATTAATTAATTAAATTTAATTAACTAATTAATTACTTCTTAATTAATTATTAATTAATAAAACTTAATTATTAATTAACAATCTTAATTACAAATTAATTAATCCATAATTATCTATTAATTTATCTTTAATGACAATTAATTAATCCCTTAATAACAGTTAATTAATCCTTAATTAACTTTAATCATAGATTAATAATCTCTTAATTATTAATTAAGAGAACTTAATTATTACTTAATAAAACTTTATTAAGTACTTCTTAATTACCATTTTAATTAACCCTTAATCATTTAATTAATCCTTGCTAATTAAATTAATTAATTTAAACTTAAATTCTTAATTAAATTAATTAATTTCAACTCATTGAAAATCTTAATTAAATCTTGAGATAAAACATTTGATCTTAATAATTAACTTACTTAATTAAAATCATTAATTACGTTAAAATAAATAATCATTAATTACTTATCTCTAATTATTAATTAACAATCCTTAGTTACAAGTTAATAAATCTTGAAAGCCTTAATTGTTAATTTACTTATCCTTAACCATTAACTAATTTAATTAATAAATCATTCTTTATTTATTCCATTATTATTAAACTTAAATTAAGTTTTAAGACAAACCATTTCCTTATTAATTTCCTTATTTTCAAATTAAGTTTGAAATAACTTAAGGATTTGACTTAATACATTTAAGTTAATCAATTTATACACTTAATTTATTCAAATCATTCATTTCAAAGAAATGAAATTTCAAGACAATAAACTTAACTTGATTATTTAAATTTAAAACTTACTTTTATTTTAAATATTAAAAACTGGTTTAACATTATCTTTGGGTTTAACTCATATATATTTGAACAAAACAAATACATCTTCCCTTTTTCATTTAAATCAGAGTTTATTTTTAAATTTAAAAACTGTTTTGAACATAACAGTTCTCTAAAAATTCTCGCATACAACCCGGAAACAATCCCGAGTCAAAGCCTTATTTTCACGAGTTCCTTCCCGAGAAATTTTACCACTGTTTGTTTTAAAAATTTTAAACTGTTAAACTTAAACAGTTATCACACAAACTCGCGTATCTCCCTATAATATTACTCGAGTCAAAACCTTTCTTCCCCAAGACTTTACTCGAGAAAACCCACGAACCCAAAAACAAATCAAACTGACACGCTGACACTCATCCTCGTTCACGTGCACGTGCACCACCCATCGATGAACTTCCGACCACCGCCAGTCTCTCCCACACGTCCACGATCTCTCCAGCATCCCATCGCAATCACTCAAACATCACCACTCGCCATGATACAAAATCGAGCCATCCAGTTGAACTGGAACCCAAACCAATTGCCAGGAAAAAGCATCGCCAGAAAACACCTCGAAACCATGACGCCGTTCACCAGAACCCACTGCGATTTCGGCCACATCTCCGCGCATCATCCACGCAACTACCTACCAAAATTCATGCGACTCGATTCATCAGAGACGAAGCTTCGATTACGATTTCGACACAGTACCAAACTAGGTTAAAATTCTAGTTCTACCTATTGTCGCCACCACAGTGAACCATCACCAGTGCTACCATTTTTGTCTACTACCCTAATCAACCATCTAGCTCCAGCCACAATTCCGATCCCCCAAAATACTTCAGTCACCAGAAAATAACAAAATTCCAATCTCTGGTCAACTACGAACCATACCCTCAATACAATTCTAAATATTGTAAATTTTGTTTTAAAAATCTTGTTTTACAGAGATGATTCAAGACATGCATTTGAATCAATAAAATACAACACTTGATTTTACAAGTTTTTAAAGATCTCTACTGTTATTTCCCAAATGCAAGCATATTTCATTTCATACATACTTGTCTATATTTTTATTACCTAGATTATGCTAAAACTAAACTATTTTATTTTTAAACCAAGTCTTAACAGTGGATAAATAAAAAGATATGGAATTTTGTATATTGGTTATCACAAATATCTGGAAAACAGAGGCATATCATCATTCACAGTTCAATACATACAAACAGTGTACATCCATAAACATGCAAGAATGATTCATTCAGAAATCAGATGGAAACAAATTTATATCTATTTTAACTTTTGAAAATAATTTGTTTACTCACCTATATAATGTTGAACAGAGAAACTGGAAGTTTTGAACCAGAATTGCTTTGAAACTTCATCTGCTTGTTTTTGAAAATTGGAAACTTGCTTTGGAAACTTTGCTTTGATTCCTTTAAAAGATTTGAAAAGCTTTTGACACTTGCTTCTGCCTTAAATTATATTGCCTGAACTTGGAATAATTCAGACTTGAATCTTTGAAACAGGAGAATGTTAACAGGTCTTGAAAACAATTGTTACAGGCTATTGAATTTGAGAATTAAGCCTTTGAAATGATTCCAGGTTTTAGATTCTTGGTTTAAGATGAATTCAGGTAATTTCAGATTTGAGGATAAATGATTTCAGAGTAAATTGTTAGAGGAGATTTGATTTTGGTTTGAGAGGAATTTCAGATTTGATCTGGTTTGAGTTTTCTTTCTTAGCTTTTGGTTTGAAGATGATTACGGTTTGATAAATTTTCTGTTTGAACATTTTTCTGGTTTTGGTTTTTCTTTGTTTTGAAAATGAGATTAGAAAAAGAAAGGAAATGGAGATGTAGGCTTTTATATAACTTAATTTATGGTTTATTAAAAATCAAAGAAAAAGGATAAGAAAATGACACATGTCTCTACATTGTTTAATTACCTTACACATGTATTTTACATGTTTTAAAAATTTAACACTTGTCCTTATCCATTTATATTATTTTTAAAAAAAGTTTTAAAAAGCTTTTATATGTATTTCTTACTTAATAAATACATTTCTTAATTATAAATGCTTTTCTAAATTATAAATAAATGAAACCTTTGAAAGAAAAATAAAATAAAAACCCATTTATATTCTAAAATCATATACAATGTATTTCATTCATTTTTAAGTGTAATCATATCTTTTGTATTTATTTACTATTTAAATAAACACTTTATTTAGTTTGAAATTGATATAAAACAACTCAAAACAATATATATATATATATATATTTAAACAATACTTATTAATTTTGGAAATGATAAATCTATTAAAAATCAAATTTATAAAATAACATAATTTAAACAATTATTCTTATTACAAATCAATCTATACCATAATTAAAACATCTTATTATTATATTATTTGGTTATTTATATTAATATTATCAATTTAAATAATTTAAATTTAGAGATTATCACATTTTAAATTCCTCGAAATCCCGGGATATCACATTCCTCCCCCCTTAAAAGAATTTCGTCCTCGAAATTTAAAACAAAAGATAATCCAAATTTTTATTTTTATTTCAACCAATTTTAAAACAATTCAATTATACTTAACAGCCATATACTATCAATCAAACAACCATTCATCCAAACAAACAATTTTATCTAAACAAACAATTTTATCCGAACAAACAACTCTAGCTATTCGGACATAGATCCGGATAAACTACCTAAAATTATCCCGAGTTTCCCCGATACAGATACTGGGTTACTCGCTCTATTAAATCCAAACTGGTAATTCAATACCGAAGCCAAAACACATATCCTCACAAAAACTCAGAAAGATCCAATATACTCGGAGCTATCTTCCTAGTCTTACCCAAACTCAATTGCTTCCTTTACCGAAGAAATAACAATGAAGTCTCCAACTTCGAATTCCAAAATTCTCCATCCCTAATCCACAGAACTCTTCTGACGATTCTGGGCTGCCTTCACCTTTCCTGATCAGCTCAACCATCGCTGATGCTTCTCGAAATAAACAGGACCAAATAACAGATCCTCTCAAGATTTACAGAAATCCAGAACTCAAACTCTACTCCACAATCATCGGTAGATTCCAAATACTTCTCCTATCCGGAAGAGACAAAACAGATGTACCTGCCAATCTGGCCTCAGATCTTGAAAAACTTCCTGTAGGAACCCTCTAATCCAAACACTGCAACTTCCGGTTGCTTCTACTCTAGAACAACTACTACCAAGCTTTCGCTGCTCAACTCTGATCTAGATGTCGTCTATGAACTTGAACACAAACTAGATCAACACTTCAGAAAATTTCTGACAACTCTATAACTCGTACTTCTTCTAGAGATGCCTCAAACTCAAGCAAAAGATTTCCCAAGAGAATGTTCAACTATCGCAAGTCACTTTTGCGATTCTATCCAGTCCAATATCCAAAGATTACTGTTCTTTCTTAATCCATCAGAACAGTCTATGCTTGACCAATCCATTTGAAAAATGAATTTACTCCGCAGCTTCTGAACTCCACTTTACGAACTGCTAAGCCAAAAGATCTTCCAGCAGGAACACAGAACACTCGAGCTGCACTGCTGACACAGATGCCTAAGACTCCTTATCCAAAGCTTCTAGAGAAACTCGGACTTCAAACCAAACATAAACATCCTGCTGAACTCAGCCACATCACCGAAGCATACACGCTTCCTCAAACTTGCTCCAAAAGAAAACATCGTCGGAGATATCCATAGTCACTGCATCTCATCACGCAGTTACTACTTTCCGAGGTATCAAGATACCATTACTCGCTTCTGTTCAACCAACAGATCCAAACTCTCAAAAATCCGCCCACATGAGCGCGATCAAACTTATACTTCAATGATGGACTCCGAATCTTAACAGATTTCCTTCAGAGATCAATGAAATTCTTACACCATATCAAAGTTCACTCGAGACGGTATTCGGTCTACAGTCTCGACAGATATATTTCCAACCTCAAACATTCAAATTCCAACCATTGGTAGTCGTGTTCCACACACCACCACCCTATCTACCTTTATAACTCATATTGGAAAACCCGAACAGGTAACCCAACAATATAGGTAGAAATAAATATATATAGTTATATATAGAAAAATTACAAATACGCTCTCTCAAGATAGACACCACTCCAGAGCCTAGGTATTCACTCAACCTACCGCTCTGATACCAAATGTGACGACCCGGCCTTCTCTCCACAGAAGGACGCATCGCTGATAAGAAAGAAAGGGATAGAAAGAGAAAAGAAGAGAAGAAAGAAAGAAACAACAACAGAATCTAAACAGCGGAACGAATAAATTATATTAATAACATAAACTATTACATAGTATCATATACAACAACTATCAGAGTTACACAACATATACAACACATACTAGACAGTTATAAACACCTGTCTAGTTTCTACAATAAAAGATACAACACAGATAACAATGACTCAGAGATCAACACAGCGGAACTACTACATCTCTACAAACGCTGAAGCCTCCTGCTCCATTGCTCCTCCAGATAACTCGTCAAAGCAAACCTGACTCCCTTGGCTACTCGTAAAAATTTGAGTACCCAAGAGTTTATATAAAACAGAAATAAACACTTGGGTCAGACATGGGTCTGGTGTGAGTAAACGGTTTAAACTTGCTTAACTTCAAAACCTTTGAAATCAAAAGGTATCACGTAAGACTTCCCACACATAAACATGGGTAAGTTTTTACCTTACGCTAACCAAAACATTTGATAGGAAATTCGATTGTATTATAATAGGTCTAGGGTTTTCAAATAAATATGAAATAGCTGGAATGCTTACATCTCACGTTCCAACATAGTTGGGCACAACTAACACGTACGGCACTTATTGGAAGTTGGATTTCCATACAATGGCAGGGCTACTGGGGTACCGCCCGTCACAGTACGTGGCCTAGATCACCGTACCGAGGAGTACGCCCGCTCCCCTGCAACACAAAGCCGGAACCATCCCTTACTGGATAATTCCGAATAAAATCACCCCACGGTTGTGTACTGCAACCGTACCACTAAGTCGAAATAGAAAGGGACATCTAGACAGGGATGACCTTACTCTCAGTGGGCGCTACCCACGAAACCTTGCTGCACCTCCCCTGTTTTAGCCATTCCCGGTTTGTGAGGCTTGAGGTCACGATTACCTTTAATCAGAACACTTCACTTAGAATGCTCATCGTCCACCTGACGATGTTCTGAAAGCATTCAATCCATACAAGTTCGTTCCGGGTTCGAACGAAACCGAAGGCATTATCTCGTTACACTCGTTTTGGAATCACCCTCAGAGTTAACGACAATAACCCTTGCACTCTGAATCTTCATCTTCACTTGAGATTCACGACCTATCGTTAATTTGGATCGATGTGGTATTCGGGTCTCCAGACCTGGAAATCCGGTATACGGAAACCCGATCCCGGTCTCATCGAAATCCAAAACGTATCTTTTAAGGCCAAGTTGTTTAAAGGTTTAAACAATTCAATTCAATTCAATACTTGAATTCACACAGTATTTAACATAGATAAATATCACACATTTATCATAGATATATCCAATATCATATTACAGAATATCATAGTATATCATCCAATAGATATCAACTAAATCAGACATTCTACTCAAACAATCATCCATAAGCAACCATTTATTAATCTCTATTATAATTAATTTAATCTACTTAAATTAAATTAATTACTTAAGAATTAATTCCTAACCTTGCTTAATCAACCATTAATTAATTACAATCCATTTAATTAATTAATCATTAAATATTAATCACTCTTGATTAATTATTAATTACATAAAGTAATTATCCTTTAATTAATTTCACAAATTAATTATCCTTAATCATTCATTAATTCCAATAATTAATGATCCTTAATTAATTACTTTCATTAATTAATTTACTATAATTAATTACATTATTCCTTAATTAATTATATTAATTAATCATGCACTAATTAATTACTCTCATTAATCAATCCTAAATAATCATTAACAGTAATTAACTATTCTTAATTACTTTAATTTCTTTTATAAATCCTTTTTGATTAAATATACCAATTACATCCAGTAATTCAATTATCAATTGCTTATACTAAGTAATTACATTTATCAAATCTTATTAAGTAATTCTACTTACTTAATAAATTCCCAAGTGACTATCCTTAATTAATTAACAAATTAATTAAATTAAATTAATCACATTCATTTCATAAATCATAACTGAGTAATTCATTCTTAATTACCCTTTAAACAAATTAATTAATCCTTGATTAATTATCCTTTAACTATTAATTAATAAATCTTAATTATTAATCAATATCTTTTAATACAAAGTAATCAATCCTTAATTACTTTTATAATTAATTAATTAAATTTAATTAACTAATTAATTACTTCTTAATTAATTATTAATTAATAAAACTTAATTATTAATTAACAATCTTAATTACAAATTAATTAATCCATAATTATCTATTAATTTATCTTTAATGACAATTAATTAATCCCTTAATAACAGTTAATTAATCCTTAATTAACTTTAATCATAGATTAATAATCTCTTAATTATTAATTAAGAGAACTTAATTATTACTTAATAAAACTTTATTAAGTACTTCTTAATTACCATTTTAATTAACCCTTAATCATTTAATTAATCCTTGCTAATTAAATTAATTAATTTAAACTTAAATTCTTAATTAAATTAATTAATTTCAACTCATTGAAAATCTTAATTAAATCTTGAGATAAAACATTTGATCTTAATAATTAACTTACTTAATTAAAATCATTAATTAAGTTAAAATAAATAATCATTAATTACTTATCTCTAATTATTAATTAACAATCCTTAGTTACAAGTTAATAAATCTTGAAAGCCTTAATTGTTAATTTACTTATCCTTAACCATTAACTAATTTAATTAATAAATCATTCTTTATTTATTCCATTATTATTAAACTTAAATTAAGTTTTAAGACAAACCATTTCCTTATTAATTTCCTTATTTTCAAATTAAGTTTGAAATAACTTAAGGATTTGACTTAATACATTTAAGTTAATCAATTTATACACTTAATTTATTCAAATCATTCATTTCAAAGAAATGAAATTTCAAGACAATAAACTTAACTTGATTATTTAAATTTAAAACTTACTTTTATTTTAAATATTAAAAACTGGTTTAACATTATCTTTGGGTTTAACTCATATATATTTGAACAAAACAAATACATCTTCCCTTTTTCATTTAAATCAGAGTTTATTTTTAAATTTAAAAACTGTTTTGAACATAACAGTTCTCTAAAAATTCTCGCATACAACCCGGAAACAATCCCGAGTCAAAGCCTTATTTTCACGAGTTCCTTCCCGAGAAATTTTACCACTGTTTGTTTTAAAAATTTTAAACTGTTAAACTTAAACAGTTATCACACAAACTCGCGTATCTCCCTATAATATTACTCGAGTCAAAACCTTTCTTCCCCAAGACTTTACTCGAGAAAACCCACGAACCCAAAAACAAATCAAACTGACACGCTGACACTCATCCTCGTTCACGTGCACGTGCACCACCCATCGATGAACTTCCGACCACCGCCAGTCTCTCCCACACGTCCACGATCTCTCCAGCATCCCATCGCAATCACTCAAACATCACCACTCGCCATGATACAAAATCGAGCCATCCAGTTGAACTGGAACCCAAACCAATTGCCAGGAAAAAGCATCGCCAGAAAACACCTCGAAACCATGACGCCGTTCACCAGAACCCACTGCGATTTCGGCCACATCTCCGCGCATCATCCACGCAACTACCTACCAAAATTCATGCGACTCGATTCATCAGAGACGAAGCTTCGATTACGATTTCGACACAGTACCAAACTAGGTTAAAATTCTAGTTCTACCTATTGTCGCCACCACAGTGAACCATCACCAGTGCTACCATTTTTGTCTACTACCCTAATCAACCATCTAGCTCCAGCCACAATTCCGATCCCCCAAAATACTTCAGTCACCAGAAAATAACAAAATTCCAATCTCTGGTCAACTACGAACCATACCCTCAATACAATTCTAAATATTGTAAATTTTGTTTTAAAAATCTTGTTTTACAGAGATGATTCAAGACATGCATTTGAATCAATAAAATACAACACTTGATTTTACAAGTTTTTAAAGATCTCTACTGTTATTTCCCAAATGCAAGCATATTTCATTTCATACATACTTGTCTATATTTTTATTACCTAGATTATGCTAAAACTAAACTATTTTATTTTTAAACCAAGTCTTAACAGTGGATAAATAAAAAGATATGGAATTTTGTATATTGGTTATCACAAATATCTGGAAAACAGAGGCATATCATCATTCACAGTTCAATACATACAAACAGTGTACATCCATAAACATGCAAGAATGATTCATTCAGAAATCAGATGGAAACAAATTTATATCTATTTTAACTTTTGAAAATAATTTGTTTACTCACCTATATAATGTTGAACAGAGAAACTGGAAGTTTTGAACCAGAATTGCTTTGAAACTTCATCTGCTTGTTTTTGAAAATTGGAAACTTGCTTTGGAAACTTTGCTTTGATTCCTTTAAAAGATTTGAAAAGCTTTTGACACTTGCTTCTGCCTTAAATTATATTGCCTGAACTTGGAATAATTCAGACTTGAATCTTTGAAACAGGAGAATGTTAACAGGTCTTGAAAACAATTGTTACAGGCTATTGAATTTGAGAATTAAGCCTTTGAAATGATTCCAGGTTTTAGATTCTTGGTTTAAGATGAATTCAGGTAATTTCAGATTTGAGGATAAATGATTTCAGAGTAAATTGTTAGAGGAGATTTGATTTTGGTTTGAGAGGAATTTCAGATTTGATCTGGTTTGAGTTTTCTTTCTTAGCTTTTGGTTTGAAGATGATTACGGTTTGATAAATTTTCTGTTTGAACATTTTTCTGGTTTTGGTTTTTCTTTGTTTTGAAAATGAGATTAGAAAAAGAAAGGAAATGGAGATGTAGGCTTTTATATAACTTAATTTATGGTTTATTAAAAATCAAAGAAAAAGGATAAGAAAATGACACATGTCTCTACATTGTTTAATTACCTTACACATGTATTTTACATGTTTTAAAAATTTAACACTTGTCCTTATCCATTTATATTATTTTTAAAAAAAGTTTTAAAAAGCTTTTATATGTATTTCTTACTTAATAAATACATTTCTTAATTATAAATGCTTTTCTAAATTATAAATAAATGAAACCTTTGAAAGAAAAATAAAATAAAAACCCATTTATATTCTAAAATCATATACAATGTATTTCATTCATTTTTAAGTGTAATCATATCTTTTGTATTTATTTACTATTTAAATAAACACTTTATTTAGTTTGAAATTGATATAAAACAACTCAAAACAATATATATATATATATATATTTAAACAATACTTATTAATTTTGGAAATGATAAATCTATTAAAAATCAAATTTATAAAATAACATAATTTAAACAATTATTCTTATTACAAATCAATCTATACCATAATTAAAACATCTTATTATTATATTATTTGGTTATTTATATTAATATTATCAATTTAAATAATTTAAATTTAGAGATTATCACATTTTAAATTCCTCGAAATCCCGGGATATCACAATGGGCTAGCCCAGTTCCTTCAATGATTTGAAAGTTTATTTGTTCATATTATTCGCATTTTATTGTAATTGAAACCCATACATGATTAAAGGATGTTCTAATAATAAATTGATTATAATAAACATATAAATTTGTTACCTTATTTGACATGACTAATACTTTTTAAGTATTCAAAGGATTGTTAATATATTGCTCAATTTAGTATGTTTCACTAAAAAAATTCATATAGGTTAAATCTCTTGATTTAATTGTATACATATATATTTTCTTAACTAATTTAAGTTTACATAAGTTCATAAATACATCATAAAATTTAAATGTTATATGGTTCATTTTGAATTAATTCAGAAGTTTTGGGTTAATCTTTATATAGAAATAATTATATATATAGGTACATATAAAACTTAGTGTTTATATTTCAAATTGTATAGTTTAAATAGTTTATTAATATCAAACAATTTTAAACGAGGCAATAGTTTTTGCATGTGAATTATTGTTGGCTATTCCTAATCTTATGTCATAATGATTTGTTGATTGCTAATTGAATGCTGCATAAATCAAGTTTGTCAAAAAGGGGAAGATGAATCATTCATCTTTGTCATCTTTTATTTCTTTCCTTTTTGTCCCTTATGTGATTTCCTTGAAACTTATTCTTATTTATTCATATACATCTTGTTATCAGTTGATCATACTTGCCTTATGTTTACTATTCTGTCACACAATTAACGAATGAATATATTTGATATATTTAACTCTTATTTTTATATCCCATTCTTTATTGTTTTAGAATCAAGTTAACAAAAAAATATGGTATTAAATAAAATACCGATTTTATTTAAAAGAAATTTAGACAAGATCTAAATACATTTAGACTTCATAGGCCTATTAATGATCCAAAATGGTAAATTTTTTGAAATTCACCCATTTCTTCCGCTGCGGGCTGGCCCAGTGTTTATATTTCAAATTGTGACGACCCACATTTCAGAAGGTTTAAATCGACAATAATCCACACATGTCCGACTAAAACAATCCGGAACATAGATAATCAATAAGGTTGAATAAGAAAAGAAGAAGAAAACAAATACAGAATCGCACAGCGGAAACGATAAAATATAATAATCAAATAACAGTTCATGAAGCTGTATACTATGCATTTGATTATAATCTATACACATTTATCAGAGTTATATATATACATCGTGGATAAATAATCAATATAGCAGAATAGCATGATGTAGGCGATAATAATAATAGTAATGTACCGAATCTTCGTCTTCGTCCTCCAGAGCATAATCTTCAATACGCTGAAAAGACTAAGGACTGACCCGAACGTAATGAAAAGACAAAACACTCAAATCAGGACTAAAATACTCTTATGTAAGTCAAATCAAAATCACAAATATGAGTACAATAACTTAAGAGATGTTACGGGATTTTCCATCTCCTAAGGTTCCGTCAAACTATCTATATATAATAGTATACGCTATAATAGATAATGTCTTTTTTTTTTCTTTTTTTTTCCTTTTTCTTATCCACCTTTTCCTTATTTCCTATTCCTATCTAGCCCATCAATTCCGGCCCATTCTCCTTTCCTCCCTTCTTTTCCTTTTACTTTTATCCTGCCATTATTTTTTCTTCCTCTTCTGTTCTTTATTTCGAGACCACCACCTGTGCACCATCATGTGCACGTGCACACTCACCTCCGGTCGAGCAATTTGCCGCCGACCATCTCCACATGCCACCCACAACCAACCCAGTTCGGCTACACCCCCGAAAAACACGAACGCGGCCTTGGTCGAAAATCGTATGCTCCAACCAACACTAACGAAACCCAGTCACCACCAAATCACCTCACCATAGCCACCAGTGACCACCGTCATCCCCCAAACCCTGCCTGAAGCTTCGCCGAGACCACCTTTTCCTATCCCCCTCCTACCGCACACCCACCTCGTCGTCACGTCGACGCTATCACCTCAAAACCCAACTCGCCCAAAGTCCTACCCAAAACCCTACCATCGCCTAGTCCTGCTTAGCAGAGCCACTAAAAATCACTCCCCTATTTTTCCCCGATGCGTCACCGACCGAAGCCCCTTCACGCCCAACAGTCTCCCTCAAAAACCATCACAGCGTCGGAATTTTGCTTCTCACCCAATTTCGATTATCTTTCTTTATGTCGTTCCTCACGCAACTAAACATTTCCAAAATACTTCTAAAAATCACGAATTTCAATCGCGAACCTGCTTATGTAATCCATTCGTATAATTATGATTGGTGAAAACGTGACTAAGTTGATTCACCTGCAGTTATAAGGAGAATTCTCTCACTCTGCTTGATGGATTTTAGTGAAACAAATTTTAGAATGTTTTATACTCAAAAAAAAACAATTTTTTTTTGAAATCAAAGTTCAAAACCAAATGGACAAGAAGATATTGAGTTTTGAAAAAAATGATTATCTGGTTTTAACCAAAAATAAACAGAGTATATATGTTTTTCTCTATACCTGAAGCTTCTTCATGTCAATTTCTGAATTACCCACGTATATATTGTAACGACCCGTAAATTTTAATGGTTTTTAATAACGTAATTAACTGAATTTTGTGAAATTTAAATAATTGAATTTGGTAATATAAATTTGATATTTGGAATACGTCTACTTAAACATAGTAAATGGTAAATTTTCATCTGAAAATATGAAAGTTTATTTTGTTGTGTAATGTTATTTAAATTCAAATCAGTTAATACTTGATGATAATAAAATATTTCTCAAACCTGAATATTTTTATATAATATATTTGTAAATCATCTTCTAACTGAGACGCCATGTTTCGTTTCACCAAATTCGGACTGTTATTGCTCCGTTTATCTTAATTCCGGTGTTTTAGCAGCATTTTCGGTACCGATTATCAACTTTTGATAGGATGGTCGTATCGATAATATCTGTGTACCGTTTTGATCATCTCGTCGTGCTGATCTCCACTATATATTCCATTGTCAATTTCGAAGTCCGAGAAACAGCAAAATCTACGAAAACGATTTTCGTATCAGTTCCACAATTTGGCTTTTGGATTTTCCGTGACCATTCGTTTCTCACCCTGTATAAACCAACAGCCTTCCGCTTTTATTATATCCACCAATTCACGCACTGATTTTTATTATTCCAACTTGTTCTTTATCCACGGATCGGTTCATATGCCTTCTTCCTCATTTCATTCTGCTACTAAGAAAATATTGTTTAACAAAGCTTTTTATATTTTTTTCCTTTCTTCTTTCATTCGTTTCCCTGTTCCGTACTCATCTTCTCCCTTGGATCATTGCCTCTCTTCTCCCCTTCAAACCCGTACAACCCATCACCTGCTGCCCGACCACGTCCCTGCCCCTTTCACCACAACCCGATCCACCACCCGCCTCTCATCAACCTCCGCCCTACCCAGCCTCACTGAACCACCTCGGCCACTGTGCCTCTTCCTCCCAAGCTAGCGGCAACAACCAAGCCCTTCCTCTTCTTGTTTTAGTGGTTCACGCTTATATATATAGGTTAGTTTTATCAATTTTATATATATTGGATTATACATATTCAGTTTATATATGTGTTTTTTTTGCATTAGGTTTTAGAAAATAGTGTGATATATCTATTTGCAATACATACAATTATAGTTATATATATGTTATATATATTAGTTTATATACATAAATTATATATCTGTTTGGTTTTCAATTATAGTATGGAAGTTTGTTTAAAATTTATGTTATGTTTCAAGGTATATATTTATGTTATATATATACTGTTTCATAAATATTGCGTTTAGTATGGATTTTTAAAATGCAAGTATATATGTGATGTCCCTGGCAAACAGTGAGCATGGCTTTGCTTATATATATATTGATGTTTATATATATTATATTATTTATATTATAGTATGAAGTGATGGTATATATATATAAGTCCTATATATACTTTGATATGTATGCAGTCAGATTTTCTTGGTTACAGTCTATAATAAAGGTGTTATTTATTTATTAAAGTATTGATTTCTAAATGGTATAGATATATAAATATATAGATAGTTATCTGTTATATAAGTTGCATTAGTATTTTATACAATCTGGGTATATTGGATTCTGTTATTTATAATATGTTAGTATTATATTAGCTTTTATGAAGTGCATTTGGGCCAGTGCAAATTGCTGCTGTTATATATTATATATATACTTTGATGTGATATATATGTGTTTAACTAAAACATTGATCTGAAAATGTATAAGTGGTTTCATATAAAAAGTTGTGTAGTATGTTTTGTTTGGATATGGATATAAAACATTTGTTTACATATTTATACAAGTTATATGTAACCAAGTCTAGAATTTTATATTAGAGAATGATATATATGAATCTTAAAGTATAATATGTTGGTTTATACAAGTTTTAAAAATATTGATTTTAAGAAACAACAACAATAATAATAGTATATATATTTTCCATCTATATCAAGCTGATTCGATTTGTTCTCATCGATTCCTATTTATCAGCTTTGTTTATCAAATTCGTGCCAATCTTGCTTTGCTTTGGAATTTGTGCTTGGATTCGTAACTCATCTCATTGTCGAATCTCTCTAGCCTTGGAAGGTGAGCAATCACTCACGATTAACATTCTTATATTTATTAGATTTGATTTCAATTGAAACGACAATTGAAATATGTTGTTGCTAGTTATTTAATTGCTATATACATATGATATGCCATTATCTTTAACTGTTCACCTGTGACATCTGACACCATGATTTGTTATTTATATTTTATTTGTTATTGATGATATATGCCTGTTATTGATATGTTATATTATTATCATCACTGTTCTCACTCTGCAAGTTCCCTGTCAGTTTAGAATTCCCTATGGGTTGAAACGATACATACCCGAACGATCTTGTAGAATAGGAGAAAATCGTTATGGGTTGAAATGATAAACCCAAGCGATTTTCACTCACATTGAATTTAGGATTGCGGGTTGAAAAGATATATACCCGTAGATATTTAAATTGCGGATTGAAATGATAAATATCCGTATCACTTGACCATAGGATAGAAAATTATATACAGACACTGTTGGTCTATATATATTTTGAAATGATTTCCAAGGTTAAAAAAAAGAAATATATATATGGTTTTATATAAATATTGATTTTTAAATATTATATACAAAAATGTTATTTATATATGTTTAAAATTCTTGATTTTAAAATTATATGTTCTGGGAAATATAAATTTATAAGTTAGTTTTAAAATTTATAAATTTTAAGATTTTCTTATAATTTTACTATTTTTAAAAATATATAAAATAGATTTAATAAAAATATAAATTTAATAATAAGATTTAATTTAATAAAATTTAATTTAATTAGTGTATAATATGTATTAAGTATTTATTTAAAATTTATATTTTAAAATAGATTTTTATAATAATTTTTAATAAATTAAGGTTGGGGAGATAATTTGAGATTGATTTGAAACGTATTCTTTTAAGGATTTTTATTTAATTAAAATCAATTTGAAACTTATTGAATTTGAGATTTTGAAGATATGATTTATAACTTGATTTTTGATTTAAAGTGATTAAATGGATATTTCAAGTTTAAATAAATTTAAATTGGGATATTTAGTTTTATTTAAATTTGTAATTTGAAGTTTTATTTAAATGATTATTGGATTGATTAAGTGAATATTTCAAACTAAATAATAGTATATACTATTTTACTATAAAACTATTTTATTATATAAAGCACTTTAATATATAAAGATATTTTATTTTATAAGTTATTTTAATATATAGACTATTTTTAATTTATAACTAATTTAAATATACTAATTACTTTTATTAGATAAACTATTTTATTATATATATTATTATTAATATCTAAACTGTTTAGAGGAAAGTGTTATGGGTTTCCCAAGTTATGATTTCCAAGTGTTATAATTTCAAGTGTTATGGTTTCGAAAGTGTTATAACTTTGAAAGTACTATGATTTTTAAAATGAATATTATTTTAAGTGAGAAATGATATCATATTGATATGGTTTTTGAAATGGATATGTTATTTTGGTTTTGAAGTATGATATTTTGAAATGACCATGGTGTTATAATAACGATTGGTTGTTAAAGAGACCGGTATCGGTTATTGTCATACTCTCTGCAATTACCGAAAACCACTTTAACAACTGTGTACGTGGTGGAGATTCCAGAATGAAGTAGGATGGTGGCGATGATTCTATTTGAGATATATACGTGGACCTGACTCCCGTGAGTTAGCTTAAGGTGGCTAAAACAGGAGAAATTGACGGGCCAAATGAGGTAGCTCCTCCGATTGGACACACTTCTTCGATACCATTCTATTACTTTGTGATTGATTGGGTGCACCCTCGGATTTTTGGGAGTGTGGATCGAGGTGGGTGGTAGCTGCGGCTATGCGTTACCACCAGCCCGGAAGTGTAATTGGTATATCTACCCTGGCATTGCCTAGTTGTGCCGTGTCACCTACCATATCGAGCGCACTACGAGTTTGTTTTGTACCATACCTATGGAGTGCCCTCTGATAAGCCTCCAGATTATGGGGGAAGTTACGATACTGTTTAGACTATGCAAATATATATAAAAATGTGTTAAGGGGGATATGGGTAACGCCTTAACGCTATTTTAATACTTTACTTTACTATAGACATATTATAATAGCGTATTGTACTACATAGTAGATAGTTCCACAGATCCTTAGAGGATGGTTATCCCAAACATCCTTTGAGTTACTTGTATTTCAGTTGATATTTCACTTGAGTTGGATTTATTGATATAAGAATATTAATCCTGACTCGAGTGTTTTGTGTTTTGCTTTATGCTCGGGTCAAACTGAGTGTCACAACATTTGAGACTCACCTTTGGAGTTGGAGCTTTGCTTGGAGATCCATTTATATCTATTCAGCTTTCAGTTATTCGGTTGACTCCAGTGATATATTCAGATTTTGTTATTTGACTATTGTATTGAGACTTCTATATATTCGAGACTTCTGTTGTATCTTGTTTTAACTCTATTATATATATATATATATAGTAGCTTCATGAACTACTATTCTTTTGTTTCCGCTACTTATTGTTATATTACTCTGTGTCTGTGATTCTGTGATTATTCTATTTACTATATATGCTGAGTTTTGCCAAATATAAATTAACAATCTGATATTTTGAGCAATTCAAGTCCGACATGTGCGGATGCGAATGGTTGAAAATATCAGGATGTTACATATACCTATCAAATTAAAGAAAAAACTTCAACCCATATCAAAAATTCATTCACCGGCTCAATTATATACTTATATGTATATATAATTAGTTGACAAGGTAAGTGTTGTACTCACACTTTGGAAGATGAACTGCTGTTATATATTTTCTTGCTCTTCTGTTCATAGCTTTTAAGCCTTGATTTTTACTATTAAATGCAGCTCTTTGCTACATATATTTTTTCTCTTTATTCGTTGGTGGAGATGTTAAATTGTCAAGACAACAAGGCTGTGATTTGTGTATCTATATATATAGAGTGAAAGTGTGTAGTAGAAGCTGGGGCATTTGTACAGGTTCCTATTTTATTGATTTTATTTTATTTTTAATTGATTTCCCTTTTGATTTGATAAGAGGGCTGATTTGATTTCAAAAGATGATTTGATTTATTATGTGGATTAGATTTCACTTGACTTGATTTTGATATTTGTTATAATGATGTTCCCTTAAGCATTTACATATATATATATATACATATACATATATATATATATGTATGTATGTATCTACCTTCACACATATATTCATTTACTTACATATATATTTACAGCTTCCACCATCACTATTTCACATAACCTATATACATATAAATATACTTACACTTAATTACCTTTATAACACATACATTAATTCATGTATATTGTTGTCACCATATACACATGTATTTACATTCTCACTATATATATATATATATATATATATTTATATACACACATTTGCTTATATTTGTTCTCATATACATACATTTGCATTTATACATCTTTTATTTTTCATATACATTACTTGTGTATACTTTGTCATTACGTATATATTCACATTTATACAACTTTCCTATATTTTACTTCATATAGGCACCTATACATATATACATTTATATACTTATATATATATATTATCAAACATCACCAAGCTTTGTGTGTGTATATATATATATATACATGGATATTTTATCTCAATTTAAATGGTGGAGTTTCTATATATATACATATAATTTATTTTTCTATAAGATTTTTCACATCCAGAGATTTTATAATTTTTAAAATTTAATATAGTTTTTAATCAATTTATAGATACAGGTATTTTTTTACATTAGAAAATTTATTTATTTGACCAATAAAATTTAATATCCAAATAATTTAAATTAGTTAATCACCCAATTAACAGACGTTAGAAAATTCGGGTTGTTACAGTGGCTAACCTCAATGATCAGACATAGACTCCTGTTTTAGTCATTTTAATTATGACACGAGTGTCAAGGCTGTAACGACCCCAGAATTTAAATTTATTTAAATTAATAATTAAATGAATTTTTGAATTAAATTGAGTAATTAAATAAATTTTTGGATAAATATTAGTAAAATAAATCGATAAAATGGAAGCGAGTTTCCCCGATCGTATATGAGTGAATTTGAAAATAATAAATATATTGATATATATTCTATTTGAGTTTAAATTGTAAAATAAATGATGATGATAATATTAAAGTAAAATGTTTGAAATAGAATAAATTAGAAATTCAATTACATTGTAAAGTAATAAAATAACAAATACAACTTGAACAAAAGTTAAAATAAAAGAGGAATAAAAAAAGACAATAAAACAAAAAGGAATAAACGACCCATGACAAAAATTTAACAACAAAGTTTCAACTTTAAAATGATGCAAGTAAAAACAAAACAAATACAAATACAAGTAAACAAACAAGGAAAGAAACAAGAAAATAAAAAGCACTATGTAAATTCAAGTGTAAGCAAGTCAAAGCAAAACAAAAAAATATCTTCACACAAACAAATGTAGGTACATACAAAATAAACAAAGACAAAATAAAATATGTAAACCATCCCTATATCATCTCTCAGCCGAAAGAAAAAGAAAATGAATTTGTACAAACTCATAAATGCAAGTATCTTTAACCCATAACAACATCATCTCAGCCATACCCAATAGTATATACAAACATAAATATAATATTACCTGTACAATTTTGTATACCTTGCCAACTTCTTGTTTGTATATCCATCCCCATCAGTTCGACCATTCCAAGCTGAGAAGAAGAAAAAAAAATGAAATAAAAACATCATCTTAAAACTTAAAACAAGTTTCAACTTGAATAGCAACTCAAAGCAAACCAGAGAATCAAAAAGGAGTTTCAACAATACAAATCAAAGCCTGGGATAACAAGAATAATAGCCTGTTCCAAAACAAGGCACCTCTGTTCTTTCTTCTTCCTGGAAATCAATTGTGAGTAACACTTTATTTTAAAAGGTTAATCTTAAGTGGATATGGTACACGCTATTCTCTGTGAAGATGTATACCTTGTATATATATGTTGTGCAAAAGTCTGGATACACTTATTTCTTTTATGCTCTGTTCTCTGTAGTAGTTTTGAGTAAATATGAAGATAAACCTTTATCACTTAATCTAGCTATTGTTTGAATGTATGGTATAAACAAAAGTAGTTTGTTTAACTAAAATCTAGATGTTAAAAATTTAAATAAGTTAATCTAACAGGTAGGTGTCTTTGTAAAAACTAAGGGAAACCTGTACATCTTAAATATGTTTGAAATCAAATTTCTTGTTCTAAGAATCCAGATGTATCAAGTAAAAATACATACAAAACCATGATTTTTAAAGCAAGATTTAGAATTTTTAAGCAAGGGAGTGAAGAGTAGTTTTTACTTCACAGTTTTGAACATATTGGGTTGCCGTGGTCGTTGTAGTTGACCGGAGACGCCGTGGTTTGGTCGAGAGGTAGAGGAGCGATGGGGGAACTCGGGAAAAATAGTGGACTGGTCGGCAGGTCATCATGGATAGGGCGGCGTACGTTTAAAATTTTTAACCCTAGTTTAATAGGGTGTCGCAATTTCTTCTCGTTCTCTTTCCATGATGCGTCGAGTGCTACGAGATTTGGAGGACTGGAGGAGCGAGTATCAGGGAGTGGATGGCCGAAGTTTTAGACGTAACGGTGGGAGGAGCTCGAAGAACTTGGCGTTGACAGGTATCAATGGTGATGGGCTTCGTTACTTCCAGGTTTGGGTTTTGAGTACTCAATTTTGGTTTCGAGTAGATGATGAAAGCCAGATGATTGTAGGCAGATGCTTGGACGATGGTCGACTTATTCGACATTCTGGTGACGACCGAAGATGGTCGGCGACCATGTACACGTGCACGTGCACGGTGGAGTGTTTGCTGGTGAGGGTGTTTCTGTGGATGGTTACGAATTTATACTGGGGGGAAACTCGAGATTTACTCGAGTTGATACTTGTTTGGCTCGAGTAAATTCACATTTTTTCTCGAAGTAATCTGAGGAGGACACGGGTAGTTTTAGTTTTCAAGTTTTAACCTGTTCCGGTTTTACAGATTTTAAATTGTGGTTTTTAAATTAAAACCAATTTCAAACTGAGGCTAAATAAATGTTGAATTCCAGATTTTTTTGAATGAAGAGAAAGTTTTATAAATTTAAATACTTTGAATAAGTTTAAATATTTGAACTTAAGTGGATTTGATTTAAAATCCCTTTTTAACTAAGAATTTCTTTAATTTGTAATTTAAGGGTCTTTAAAAATTCGATTTATAAAGTGATTAAAGTTCAAGTAGTGTTCGTTTTAAACCTGGAATTTAAAATGAAAGTTCAGAGGAAAAGTGAAATAAATGTTTCCAACATAGTGAAGTGAAAATTTAAATAAATAATGGGAAATGAATTTACTCTAAGTAAATGAAGATTCAAGATTTAAATTCATTAACCATTAGAATAATTAGAATGATAATTGATAATTTATATTTATAATTTGTAATTATAAGTTTAAAAGTATTACCTAAAGTTTAAATAAATAATCACTTGACGATTTGGAAAAAAAAATTGCTTAGAGAAGTAATGAACAAATAATTACTGAATGTAATTAATTAAATGATAATTTAAATTGTGAATTAATTATTTGTTAATAAATCAAAGGATTAATTAATAATGGCAATTAATTGAGATTAATTCAATAATTAAAGATTAATTGATTCATTGATTTAAAAATGATTAGTTAATAATTAAGGGTTAGCTAATAAATTTGAAAGAAAGATTTTCAAATAATTTGTAATTAAATTACGATAATTAACCCGGATTAATAAATTGATACATATGATTTAAAGTAATCAGTTGATTAATAAATTCACTTGTGAATGTTTGGATTCTATTGAATGACTTGATTGTTTGATATCCCTGATATATGATGGTTTGTGATATACCCTGATTTGTGTTTTAATCTGTGATGTAATTTATTATCTGTGATATATATCCATGATCTGTACGATAAGCGTTATAGTTTATATCGCTTATCAACTATATCATGTATTTTGATCTGTGATGATTCATCGTGTTGCACTATTGTGTAAAACCCCTGGACTACACTTTTACACACACAAATATGGATTTCACGTGGAAATCGGTTAAGTCACAGATAATGTAAATTTGATGTTTTTGAAATTGAAATTTTAATTTCAATTGATTTTGAAATTTGAAATTTGGGTTTAAAATAAAAAATGAAAAGCTTTTGAAATGGAATTTCAAAGATAAAAGTCATTTTGAATAACTTAACCGAGTTTTTGAAAATTTAAATAATTAGATTTAAATTTGAATTCAAGTTTGAAATTAAATCTATGATTTGGAAACTAGGGATAAAAGATGATATAAAAGTGTTTGTATGAATTAAACCATTTTAAAGTATTAATTTGGGAATTTGAATTTAAACCAAGGATTTCAACTCGTATGAATGAATCAGATTTCCAAATTGAAAACTGTTGTTTTCGAATGATAAAAGCTTTTAGATAAGAAAGAAAATTCCAGTTTAAATTAAAGGAATTCCAAGTGAATTGAAAAATGTTTTTTCCAAGTTATGAATGAATTGTTTTTGAAAGCTATGTATTAAATCTGTTTATTTTTAACAGATTTAAAAGTGATGTTTTGTTTAAACCATTCGAAATGAAATTGTTTTATCTTTGTTTTAAAGATTTAACGAATTAATCAAATTGAAAGGGAAATTGATTTGGAAAATCTGTGAATGAATCTTTGTGAAATTAAGCGAACTTTGTGAATTGAATCTTTTTGTTTAAAAAGATTAAAATGGTAATTTGTTAAACCATTTGAAAAGAAAGTTTGGGTTTAAGTTGTGACTTAATTGAAATCCCAGTATCCATATGTTTTCAAATAATTGCGCTCACTATTCGGGTTAGCCGGGAAAAGACTTTTGGGTCATATAACCCATTCCGAACAGTGATACGTCGTATATGGATAGCATTTGAAGACCGGTGTTGAAGACCGGATATTTTTCGAAAATGAAAGGACAACCTGTCGAATGTCTCTGCACTGAGTCGCGCCGGTATAGAGATTTATATCACTCTTTTTATGACGGGAAGTCCGGACGTGATTGAAAGTTATCCGGAATTGCAAGGGCTTCGTGAGAAGTGCCTTCGGTTCTGTTCGATCCCGGAACAGACTTGTATGGTTACATGTCTGACATTACACTTTGAGATATAAAGCTGATTTCTTTCAAATAAATTTCTGTTTGGTGGCGGAGAATTTATTCTCTTAGCTTAACACCCTTCTCTGAGACGTACGAGCTCAGAGGTTATGTAGTTGAAATTTATCAGCGATATATCCCAATTTGGTAATGTGGCATGCTGAGTGTTGCTGTGTGATGATCAGTGTTTGATCATTTGCGATATGATCATTTGTTTGATCTTATATCTTTGTGATCATAGGTTGATCATTTGTTTGACCCGAAGCATGGCTTTGTGACAAAGCGTAGCTTTGTGGACGAGACTTCGTCGGACCTCACACCCCGGAAATGGTCAAAACAGGAAAGATGCAGCAAGGTTCTAGGGAGTAGCGCCCCTTAGTGTATGTCATTCTTTCTGGATAGAGGTGGTATCATGGTATGGAGCCCAGATACTTAACCTATGTGGTTGCTGCATTATTATTATGTGGTTTGTCGCGAATCGAGGATCCTCGGGAAGATCGGTTACGATCGGGGGATGACATACGCGTGTCAGTAGTTACCTATTTTTGCAGAGGTAACCCGGCCTTGTGTTGGCAGAGATCTAACCGTAATGTTAGGTTATTTCTCGGGTCGTCTATTCCAGGGACGTACCCATCGTGGAAAAGGAAGTTCCATAGCCTGATCATTTGTTGGAAATCCATCTTCTAATACGAACTTTGTACGGTATTAGTTGTAGAACCTGCCATTTACGTACGGTGGTCACCACTGTTTAGATGGTAGCTATAGTAGGCATACGATACTGGTCGTATGTTGGCTAAGATTGATATTCTATTTTCGAAATGTTTTCTACACTATGCACTAATAATAATATCAAAAATGATTTGATTTTGCGTAGTAAGCATCTTTGACTATCATAAGAAGAAATCTCCTCCAAGTCTGCGTTTGCATTGTGTGTGTGGTGGGAGGTCTTATGGTAGTTTCATTTTCCAAAAGCATTGCGAATTGACTTTAAAATTTTCTGCTATTTGTTTTAAAGATAAACTGTTTTTGTTGCTCACACCAGTCCCATGACTGATCCGGAGTTTATTGTTTCTTTCCTAAACTCTGGATGCTCAAAATTTTTCTACACGAGCAGTCTAGAGTTGGGTCTTTCAGATATTCAGATTTAGTAGATTATCTGGAGCTAGTTCAGTCTTTGGATCGGACTGCACTTGCTTATCTTTGTGCATGTTATTGGGAGTCCGAGCTATATGTGGATTTGCTGCTTTGAAGATGGAGATTATCCGCTGCTGATGTTATCGTTTTCTTTTCCGCTGCTATTTCTTGTATCATATCTCTGATGTATATTGATATTCATTGTATCACTCTGTTGTATCAGATATTGTATATCAATGTATTATTCTTTTCTTCCGCTGTGTTATTTACTTAACTGTGTTATAAGCTCCGGCGAATCGGATTTGAACGGTCGAATCTATGACATTCGAGTACGATGTAAAGTATGGATGTCGATTTTCGAACGCGAAAATCCGGATCGTTACAAAGGCTATCCATCACCGTTCTCTTACTTCATTGCAGTAAATGTCGCCAATTCAACCACTACATTCTGGATATAATCCACCGCGTATATAGTTGTCAAAGTGGTTTCAATATTGACAAAGAGTATGCCAATAAGAGGCCCCGGTCTCTTCAACAACCAAACGTCATTTTACACACCGGTTGGTTCTTTTATATTTCAAAACAATTCGTGCTTGATATCAAAATATCATATTTGTTTCAAAATCAAATCCATTTTGAAGTCATCGTATTCGCTTCAAATCAAATCCATTTCGAAATCATCATATTCACTTCAAAAATCATATTTTTACTTCAACATGTTAATTCAATTCGATATAGCGATTTCACTACAAAACTTGATTCGAATTACAATTCTATTTATAATTTACTTTGACCCAATTCGCATTTAAATCTAAGATTTAAATATAAACATTTCCACCCTTTGACCAGCTTGAATTTTTAGAAAATAGTTTAAATAGTTTTAAAATAGTGAAGTAGTTAAAATAGTTTAATAGAAAACAATTTGAGTATTAGAAATGGTTTATATAGTAAAATAGTTTGGTAAAAAAAACAATTTGAATATTATAAGAATATAGATTTTAAATCGTTTATATTAAAAATATTCATTCAAAAATAGTTTCAAAGTCAAACTGGTTCACTTTCCAAATTTTCCTATTCAAATCAGTTCTAATTTCCATTTCGATTTAATCGGTTCAATTTCGATTTCAAGTCGAATTTTGCTTTGATTCCAAATTAATTTCAATTCCAATTCCAAATTAATTTAAATTCCAATTTCAAACTAATTTCAACCCCAATTCCAAATTAATTTAAATTCCAATTTCAAATTAATTTCAACCCCAATTCCAAATTAATTTAAATCCAATTTCAAATTAATTTCAACTCCAATTCCAAATTAATTTAAATTCTAATTTATACCAATTCCGTGTTCGATTTCCAAAATATCGATTTAAAACACTTAAGTCAAATTTTCCTTCAATATCCAATTTAAAAAACAAATCCTCAAATATAATTTAAATTCCGAACTCAATTTCGAAATAACTTTTTATATCATTTTTACTTAGAAATATTCAAAATTCAAATAAAAGTCCAATCTTTTAAAACAAATCAATTTATGAAATTCATAACATATTTCGATTATAATTTAAAAATATCAATTTCGATTAATTAAACAATTCCTGTTTCAAATTTAAATTTTGACATTCCGAGTTCCAATTCGAAAATAATTCAATTTCCATAAATTCGATTTTATTTCTTAAAACCAACTCATTTAAATAATTTCAAATCAATTTTTTTTTAAAATCATTTAATTTAACCAATCCGTTGTCCGTATATAATTCTCTATCCTATGGCCAAGTGAATCAATTATTCCAATTTAGTTCAGGGATGGATATATATCGTTTCAATCCAAAATAATTACCGTAGGTATATATCATTTCAACCTATTTCTTAATTTATTCAAAATAATTAAATTTATAGTTTTATATACTGTAAATAATATACAGGATGATAACATGATATATCAAAATAAATAAACATCCAAAATATCAACCAATAGCATTCATCACAACCAATCATCCAACAGTCAATAAAATTCTCAACAGTTTCATAATTATAAATTTCGGGTATTTTACGGGCAATTAAATTCTAATTCAATTTAACTGTCAATTCAAATTCTATCAATTAATTCAGATGTCAATTTAAAAATCAATTATGCTTATCAAACAATAACCAATAAATTTCAAATCACATCACGATATAATTTAACTAACATAAAAATTATTTCAATCAATTGTGAGCGTATAAACACTCACCTTTGATTTGTCGACGATTTAAAATCCAAATAAAGGCCCAAATTTGAACAGTCTCAGAACTTGACCAAACCAGTTCCATGATGTCCGGAATTTCAATACGAATTCAACAGAGAAAACTGCGCATCGATCCGAGCTCATGCAAAAGATATTTGAAATGACCCTCCTATTTCTACCCTAATTTCATAAGGATTTTTTTTTACAGAGATGATATATAGATATATCATTCATTACAAATATATTTCCCAGGGTCATTTTCTTTTTCCAATAAACAAAATATATCCAGGATCAAAATAATTAACCAATATAAATATATCAGTACATTCACAAAGATATGCACATACATGTGAGGATGTATATGCCTCTCTTGTTTGAATCAGAGTTCTGGAAAACAAGAGGATATTGGATTGATTGAATTTAATCAATCCACACATAGTTCAGTGTTATATGCAATAAAAATTCCATTCATGCATGAATACCTATATATATATTTTTAAACTCCTGATTCTTTGCTAAATTCTCTAAGGAGTATAAATTCTAGAAACCAGATAATTGTGATATGATTGTCTATAAATTAATGGTCTGGTGCTTGGGTTCTGAAAAATGATAGAAGTGTTTATCATTATCCATGTTTGATTGTTTTCTTATAAAATCTGTCTGGAATACAGGCTCTTTTATTGAATAGTTTAAAGTGATCTAACACATTCAACATCTTGATTCTTGGATGTCAGTATGCCTTAAATTAAATGAAGTGCAAACTTGAGTGGGTTTCCTGTAACCATGGATGTCAATCACATGGTTCAACCAGACTCTTTGTTCTGGTGTAACCCATCTGGTCTTAAAATGCATTTGATTAAAATCTGAGTGATATGGAAGTCAGATTCCTATTAAAAATACAAAGGAAAAGGTGTGTTAATATCTGTACAAAACATGTTTATGTGTGTATATAACTGCAACTATTTTGGATCTGGCTTTCAACTCTCATATTACAGATTCTTTCTTTATTTAAAAATAAGGCATGAAACATTTGTATAAAACAAGTTAAATTATGGAAACCTTGCAGTCACATAAAAACATTCAACCTATGTCTATTATCTTTTGTATACTTATGCCATGGTAGAAAGATAAAACCATTTAATTTTTCTGAGAATCAACTATCCAGGTTTTCCAAAACTTAAATCATTTCTAAAGACTCAAGATTGACTAATACATTTTTAAAATATAATCATTTAATTTTAACATGGCGTTCTTACTAAATCCACTTACAATATTTTGATTAACTTCTTTTTTATCAGATATTAACTAGATTTATAAATTCCAGATACAAGTCAATCTCTTAATAAAATACTTAACAAAATATCCATCCATATTCAACACTTAATACAAGTAACAATTTAAATCATTAATACATGCGGATTTTATCATTTAGGCTCTTATCTAACTAAGTTTAGCATGCTATAATCTTCTTCTCAAAGCCTTGCTCCTACTCCTACTTAGTTGCTGCAATCCCTGAAAAAGCATTTGAAACTGCCTCATTTTAAATGAGACACCCCAGATGCCATTAGCACACTAGGGTCAGACACATGTCTGGTATGAGAAAATTCACAAAAGCAATTAGTTAATTAGGTTAAAATCAAGTTAAGTACATATACATAAACTTCTGCCCTTTGGAATCAGGTCATACTTGTGTGCATGCTCTGTGTCATTGTGCATGTGCACACTTTGATTTTTCTTTCCAGAGACTACATATATAAATATGGCACATACATTCAAGCATACAATTTAGTCATAGTACAATCATTCACACCAAACAGGAAAATAACCAATATGAGTTAAATCATTTATTCCATCCTCATATTTCAATTCTGGGAAAAACTCTAGTTTTCTCATCATTTCAAATATTTTTCCCTTGGTATATTTATCTATCCTGGTCTCATCTGCAATATTTATGAATCAATGGACACACTGTAATGAACTAATTCACTCCATTACACAAAGATCTCAGGACTTAAACAAGCCATGTGTCAACTTGCATTACTCAAGAACACAAGTCATTCCTGCAGTAATCTTGACCCCATTTTCCTAATCAAGTTTCTTAGGTGTTTTATCCTTTAAATTTTCAGGGTAACCCAGCCAGTGAGTCATTCCACTAAAATAAGCATTCATCTCATAACATTCCTCATCATTCATATAAACAGACAGAGGCAATCAAGCAATTTATTAAAACATGTTCTTGCAATTTAGAAGAGGTATAGACAACTAACATTGGTTTATGGCTCTATTTGGAATATTTTGTTGCAAACATCTATGCTTTAGTTAACTCAGATTGACCAAGCTTCCTAAATCACAAAATCTATCTGCTAGGTGGTTATTGTATATTTTCTTTGAACCAGGAGTATCAGCACATAGGCAAGCTTATTACACTCCTAATTCCTTTTTATAATAAGCCTCAGCACATATACATATGTATATTGCAGCCCATATACTTATCAATTCTTCTGGGTTGAGCCAAAACTAACACTACTTGCTTATATTCAACATCTTATTTTCTGGGTATTTATTATATTTCTATCTAATATCATATCAGAAAGAAATCTGGGTTTTTAAATTACCTATTCATGCATACTGATCATATTAAGAATGAAACAATCAGAACAACTAGCAAGCATTAAAGCATCCTTAATTTCTAAAGAACAATCACATATACTTTTAAGAAAAATTCATTTATAACTGGCTGCCTTCATTAGGACTTAGTGCCTTAAGTTGTTGAGTGAGTTTCCTCACCTAGCTCTCTTCTTTGATTCCTTAATTAATTGATGAACTTCTGCCTTTAGCCTCAAACTCTTTTCCTTCCCTTGCCTTATGATTTCTATGGTGTTGTTTCTTTTCTTTCTTTTTTTCAAGTTCTTTTTTTTTTGAGAAGGAGAGGAGGCTGCTGCATATACATATATATATATATATACAGGGTCTTCCTTAGGGTTTTGGGTATTGGCTAAAGCCATTTTTGCCCACCAGAAAAATTGTGTTATCTGTATTTTATTTAAACCCAAAATTCTACCCTTCCCGGCTTAATTTAGGTGAAGAGAAAAGTGGTTATATTCTTTTCAGAAATTTGCTTTTCAGAAAATACTTTTTCCTTTGTCTACAATCATGCTAAAAATGTGACTTGATTTGTTATTTATCAAATACTCTTCCTAATTCTGCCTATACCAAGCATTTCCCTGTTTTGTCTTATTTTTTCCTATTTTTAGCTTTCATGTAAATGGTATGTACTTCCTTTATTTATTTACAAGAGGACTACTCCTTTTTCTATCCTCAGTTTTTCTTTCTTTCTGCCTATATACTAAAATATGTCTGTATATTTTATTTTACTAATTTGAACTCTAGTATTTTATTAACACATATATATATTTATATAAGTCTTACTGAAATAATTAGCACACCCATATATATATATTTACACATCATTCTGTATTGACACACACATGCACATGTATACTCAAAAATATTCAGTAGCATCCATATATGTATATTTACTCATGCATACAACTTTTAAGGGTTTAATCTAAATATATATATATATATTCCCATACATATCAATATGTATTTATTCTTAGAGTTCAGGGACTTTTAGCTTTATTTCATGTGCATTTCCTGTGCACACATATGCACACATACTGATACACTATCAAGCTATATCAATCCCCTTTCAAAATTTATTCAAAAATTATTTTGAATTCATTTATATTTGTCAGAATAAATTCCTAAAATCTTGGGTCATTACATACACCCCTCCTTTTAGAAATTGTGTCCCACAATTTTCCTATGCTTAAAATAAATTTTAATCTTAATTCAGAGAACAAGTACATTCTCAACCAAATAGATTTTTAGTTCTATAATAACTAAAAACATATGCATCTAAAAAAAGAAGAAAACAATCAAGAATCAGAATTACCTTTAATCTAAAAATAGCTTAGGATAATTCATCCTAACTTTGTCTTCTAATTCCCATGTGCAATCACTAGGATCAAGACTCCACTGTACCTTCACAAGTTTCAGAGATTTATTTCTCAACTTCTTCACATCTTTTGCCAAAATTCCCACTGGATCCTTTTCATAAATCAAATTAGAATTTATCTGCACTTGGGTTGGGGTCTCAAGAATTTCTGCCTTGTCATGGACCCACCTTCTCAATTGTGATACATGAAAAACATCATGTATACCTTGCATGTTTTCTGGTAATTCCAACTTATATGCCAAGGGACCAATTCTTTCCAGAATTTTGTATGGTCCAATATATCTTGGGGTTAACTTGCCTTGTTTTCCAAACCTCAGCACATTTTTCATAGGTGAGATTTTGATGAAAACAAAATTTCCCACTTCATATTCTACCTGCCTCCTTCTCATGTCTGCAAATTTCTTTTGCCTATCTTGAGTTGCTGCCATTCTTCTTCTTATCAACTCAATTTTCTCCTTAGTTTCTTGTATGTACTCAGGTCCTAAAATAGACCTTTCTCCTGCTTCTACCCAACAAACAGGTGACAAACAGGGTTTACCATATAAGGCTTCAAATGGAGCCATTCCTATGGTGCTTTGGTAGCTGTTGTTGTATGTAAATTCAACTAGATGAAGATAATCTTCCCAGTTGCCCCCAAAATCCAGTATACATGCCCTCAACATGTCCTCCAAAACTTTGTTTACTACCTCAGTCTGCCCATCTGATTGAGGATGGTAGGCAGTACTTAAACATAGTTCACTTCCCATTGCTTCTTGAAAGCTTCTCCAGAATTTTGAAGTGAAGATGGTATCCCTATCACTCATAATGGTTTTGGGAATGCCATGTAACTTTACCACTTCCTTTATAAAAATTTGAGCTAATTTTGGTGCTGTCCTTTCTGACTTGACTGGGATGAAGTGTGCTACCTTGGTTAGCCTATCAACTATCACCCATATACTTGTATTACCTCTCTTAGATCTAGGCAGTCCATCTATGAAGTCCATAGATATGTCTTCCCACTTCCACTGTGGTACACTAAGAGGCTGCATCAACCCTGATGGCCTTTGGGTTTCAGCCTTGACTTGTTGGCAAGTCATACATTTGGCAATGTATTTAGCTACATCAGATTTCATCACCTTCCACCAGAAGTCTCTTTTCAAATTTTGGTACATTTTTGTGTTGCCTGGGTGTATGGAGTATTTACTTCTGTGATATTCATTCAATATCTCTTTCTTCAATTCTGTGTCCTCTGGTACACACATCCTATTTTGGTATCTCATATAACCATTTTTATCAATATGGCGATTCATCACTTCCTTCCCTCTTGAGAGGAGCATTTTCTTCTCTAATAAGTTGGCATCCTGTTCTTGCATTTTTCCTACCTTCAGAATTAAATCTGGTTGAAGTGTCATTAAGCTTAACTTCCCTTTATCTTCTTGTGCACCATGCATCTGCTCATCAATGTGCACACAACCATTCTCCCCAATTTCTAACTCAGTTAGCAAAGACAAGCCCTTAAATTCTTCTATCATCATCATAGCCAGTTTAGCATGCTGTCTACTTAGAGCATCTGCAACTTTGTTTGCTTTGCCTGGTGTATAGAGTATGTCAAAGTCATAGGCAGCTAAGAACTCCACCCATATATGTTGCCTCATGTTCAAATCTTTTTGTGAAAATAAATATTTTAGAGACTTGTGGTCAGTGTAAAGTTCGAACTTTGTGCCTAACAAATAATGTCTCCAAAGTTCTAAAGCATAGATCACAGTTGCTAATTCGAGATCATGTGTGGCATACCTTACTTCATGGGGTTTAAGTTGTCTGGATGCATATGCAATGACTTGGCCTTGTTGCATCAATACTGCACCCAAGCCAAATCCACTAGCATTAGTGTATACAACTAATTCTTCATTTCCATGAGGTACCTTTAAAATTGGAGCATTCACCAATGCCTCCTTCAACTGTTCAAAAGACTTTTCACATTTTTCTGACCAAACAAAAGCTTGGTTCTTCCTGGTTAGGTTAGTGAGTGGTGTAGAAATTTTTGAAAAATCTTTTATAAACCTCCTATAATACCCTGCCATCCCCATAAATAACCTCACTTCACTCACAGTGCTTGGCCTCTTCCATGCTTGAATAGCCACTACTTTATTGGGGTTCACAGAAATTCCTTGAGCAGATATAACATGGCCAAGGAAATGTACTTCCTCTCTCCAAAATACACATTTTGAAAATTTTGCCTTTAAATCTTTTTCCCTTAATCTAGACAAAACCAGGTGCAAATGATGCTTATGTTCTTCCACTGTTTTGGAGTAAATCAAAATGTCATCTATAAAAATAAGCACAAACTTGTCTAAATAATCTCTAAAGGTTCTGTTCATTAAATCTACAAAGTATGATGGTGCATTGGTCAAGCCAAATGGCATAACCAAAAATTCATACAACCCATACCTAGTGTTAAAGGCATTGTACTTGATGCTTGATTCTTCCACCTTCATTTGATGAAAACCAGATGCTAAATCTAGTCTAGAAAATACTTTTGCCCCTGCTAATTGATCAAAAAGATCATCTATTCTTGGCAATGGGTATTTATTTTTAATAGTTACTTTGTTTAATTCTCTATAATCTATACAGAGTCTTAAGGAGCCATCTTGTTTCTTAACAAATACCACTGGTGCTCCCCAGCAAGAATTACCGGGTCTTATAAAACCCTTTTCTTCCAATTCTTCTAACTGTTTCTTTAATTCTTTTAGTTCATTTGGCCCCATTCTAGTTGGCTTTTTAATCACTGGGCTTGCTCCTGGAACTAGATTGATCTGGAACTCTACTGGTCTATGGTGTGGAACACCCTTGACCTCACCAAACACATCCAAATATTCATTGACTATGGGAATTTCTTCAATGGTTAGTTCACTGAAATCTTTTTCTGAGTCAACTAAATGATATAGTTTTCCTTCCTTAGCTACTTCACATAAAACTGTGATTCTCTGACCTCTAGAATTTTGCAATGATATGGTGGATGAGTCTAAATTAATTATGGCTTTAAATTGCCTTAACCAGTCTACCCCCAATATAACACCTATATTTGGGTAATTCAAAACATATAAATTGGAAATAAAAATATTTCCTCCTATGTTTAATTCCACATCCACACAAATCATATTTAAAACACTAGAACTCCCCAGTGGACTTTGTATATGCAATGGGGTTTCAACCAATATGCAATTCAGTTTTAGCATTTTAACTAGTTCATAAGAAATTAAAGAGTGAGTTGCCCTAGTATCATATACTACTGCTATGGGTATGGTACAAATAAGTAATGTACCTTCCACTTGGCTATGGTTTTCAGTGTTACTCTCCACTGTGGCTTTGCCTTTTCCTTCCAAATTTGCCAATTTTCCTTGTTGTTTGTACTCAGGACAATTCCTCTTCATATGCCCCTCTTTCCCACATAGATAGCACTTGAAAGCTCCTCCCTTCAATTCTGGACACCTAGGCTTGATATGCCCCTCCTTTCCACACTGATGGCACACAATTTTCTTCTTGGTTTCCTTAGCTTTGACATCTCCAGTGCCTTTGTTACTGGCCTCTTCCTTCTTCTTATCATAAGGGTGATACCTCCCCTTACCCTTCTTGGTATTATTGTTCTTAAAATTTCTGAACTTCTCCCTTTCCTTGTCATGCTGTTCCAACCTCAAAGCTAAGTCTATCACATGGTCAAAAGTCCTGTCTGCATAGGGTAACATGGCTCTGCTAAGTCCTGGGTTCAACCCTTTTATGTACCTATCATTTTTGGATGCCTCATCTGCCACAAGCATTGCTCCATATGTGGAAAGCCCCTCAAACTTTTGAGTGTATTCTGTGACAGTCATGGTTCCTTGTCTAAGTCTAGTAAATTCTTCTAGCAAGGTAGTCTTTGCTGATGCTGGTACAAACCTTGCTTCCAACATCTCTTTGAATTGATTCCAAGTGATTTCATTCTCATTCCTTCCTGCAATGATTACTTCCCACCAGCCTAAAGCTACTCCTTTTAGCTGTCTTGAAGCCACTTGCCTCTTTCTTTGATCATCAAGTTGCATGTCATTGAAAATTCTTTCCAATGTTCTCAACTATGTTTGAATTTCCATGATACTCTCTGTCCCTTCAAAGCTTTTGCCTTCTAAATGAGTATATGTCTTAAGTAATTTTGAGAGTTCTTCATAGGGATTTTCTTGCCTTTGTCCTGCCCCATCCCTAAATGCTCTCACCAAGTCTTGCAGATTGACCATTGGTGGTGCATGGGAAGATCCTGCTCCCTGATTTGGTGGTCTCCCTACCATAGTTTGCTAATAATAATTTACATAGCTGGTTAGTTTGATTGGTAATTTTTATTATTTCAGTGGTTTTTTTTTCACACTGAAAACATTGATATATATATATTTAGTTCCTTTAAATTTTATTTCTATCTAAGAACTTGATCTTTACTTCTACTATGTTGAATAACATAGCTCTGATACCAAATGAAATGTCCCTCCTATTTCTACCCTAATTTCATAAGGATTTTTTTTACAGAGATGATATATAGATATATCATTCATTACAAATATATTTCCCAGGGTCATTTTCTTTTTCCAATAAACAAAATATATCCAGGATCAAAATAATTAACCAATATAAATATATCAGTACATTCACAAAGATATGCACATACGTGTGAGGATGTATATGCCTCTCTTGTTTGAATCAGAGTTTTGGAAAACAAGAGGATATTGGATTGATTGAATTTAATCAATCCACACATAGTGTTATATGCAATAAAAATTCCATTCATGCATGAATACCTATATATATTTTTAAACTCCTGATTCTTTGCTAAATTCTCTAGGGAGTATAAATTCTAGAAACCAGATAATTGTGATATAATTGTCTATAAATTAATGGTCTGGTGCTTGGGTTCTGAAAAATGATAGAAGTGTTTATCATTATCCATGTTTGATTGTTTTCTTATAAAATCTGTCTGGAATACAGGCTCTTTTTTTTTGAATAGTTTAAAGTGATCTAACACATTCAACATCTTGATTCTTGGATGTCAGTATGCCTTAAATTAAATGAAGTGCAAACTTGAGTGGGTTTCCTGTAACCATGGATGTCAATCACATGGTTCAACCAGACTCTTTGTTCTGGTGTAACCCATCTGGTCTTAAAATGCATTTGATTAAAATCTGAGTGATATGGAAGTCAGATTCCTATTAAAAATACAAAGGAAAAGGTGTGTTAATATCTGTACAAAACATGTTTATGTGTGTATATAACTGCAACTATTTTGGATCTGGCTTTCAACTCCCATATTACAGATTCTTTCTTTATTTAAAAATAAGGCATGAAACATTTGTATAAAACAAGTTAAATTATGGAAACCTTGCAGTCACATAAAAACATTCAACCTATGTCTATTATCTTTTGTATACTTATGCCATGGTAGAAAGATAAAACCATTTAATTTTTCTGAGAATCAACTATCCAGGTTTTCCAAAACTTAAATCATTTCTAAAGACTCAAGATTGACTAATACATTTTTAAAATATAATCATTTAATTTTAACATGGCGTTCTTACTAAATCCACTTACAATATTTTGATTAACTTCTTTTTTATCAGATATTAACTAGATTTATAAATTCCAGATACAAGTCAATCTCTTAATAAAATACTTAACAAAATATCCATCCATATTCAACACTTAATACAAGTAACAATTTAAATCATTAATACATGCGGATTTTATCATTTAGGCTCTTATCTAACTAAGTTTAGCATGCTATAATCTTCTTCTCAAAGCCTTGCTCCTACTCCTACTTAGTTGCTGCAATCCCTGAAAAAGCATTTGAAACTGCCTCATTTTAAATGAGACACCCCAGATGCCATTAGCACACTAGGGTCAGACACATGTCTGGTATGAGAAAATTCACAAAAGCAATTAGTTAATTAGGTTAAAATCAAGTTAAGTACATATACATAAAGTTCTGCCCTTTGGAATCAGGTCATACTTGTGTGCATGCTCTTTGTCATTGTGCATGTGCACACTTTGATTTTTCTTTCCAGAGACTACATATATAAATATGGCACATACATTCAAGCATACAATTTAGTCATAGTACAATCATTCACACGAAACAGGAAAATAACCAATATGAGTTAAATCATTTATTCCATCCTCATATTTCAATTCTGGGAAAAACTCTAGTTTTCTCATCATTTCAAATATTTTTCCCTTGGTATATTTATCTATCCTGGTCTCATCTGCAATATTTATGAATCAATGGACACACTGTAATGAACTAATTCACTCCATTACACAAAGATCTCAGGACTTAAACAAGCCATGTGTCAACTTGCATTACTCAAGAACACAAGTCATTCCTGCAGTAATCTTGACCCCATTTTCCTAATCAAGTTTCTCAGGTGTTTTATCCTTTAAATTTTCAGGGTAACCCAGCCAGTGAGTCATTCCACTAAAATAAGCATTCATCTCATAACATTCCTCATCATTCATATAAACAGACAGAGGCAATCAAGCAATTTATTAAAACATGTTCTTGCAATTTAGAAGAGGTATAGACAACTAACATTGGTTTATGGCTCTATTTGGAATATTTTGTTGCAAACATCTGTGCTTTAGTTAACTCAGATTGACCAAGCTTCCTAAATCACAAAATCTATCTGCTAGGTGGTTATTGTATATTTTCTTTGAACCAGGAGTATCAGCACATAGGCAAGCCTATTACACTCCTAATTCCTTTTTATAATAAGCCTCAGCACATATACATATGTATATTGCAGCCCATATACTTATCAATTCTTCTGGGTTGAGCCAAAACCAACACTACTTGCTTATATTCAACATCTTATTTTCTGGGTATTTATTATATTTCTATCTAATATCATATCAGAAAGAAATCTGGGTTTTTAAATTACCTATTCATGCATACTGATCATATTAAGAATGAAACAATCAGAACAACTAGCAAGCATTAAAGCATCCTTAATTTCTAAAGAACAATCACATATACTTTTAAGAAAAATTCATTTATAACTGGCTGCCTTCATTAGGACTTAGTGCCTTAAGTTGTTGAGTGAGTTTCCTCACCTAGCTCTCTTCTTTGCTTCTTAATTAATTGATGAACTTCTGCCTTTAGCCTCAAACTCTTTTCCTTCCCTTGCCTTATGATTTCTATGGTGTTGTTTCTTTTCTTTCTTTTTTTCAAGTTCTTTTTTTTTTGAGAAGGAGAGGAGGCTGCTGCATATACATATATATATATACAGGGTCTTCCTTAGGGTTTTGGGTATTGGCTAAAGCCATTTTTGCCCACCAGAAAAATTGTGTTATCTGTATTTTATTTAAACCCAAAATTCTACCCTTCCCGGCTTAATTTAGGTGAAGAGAAAAGTGGTTATATTCTTTTCAGAAATTTTCTTTTCAGAAAATACTTTTTCCTTTGTCTACAATCATGCTAAAAATGTGACTTGATTTGTTATTTATCAAATACTCTTCCTAATTCTGCCTATACCAAGCATTTCCCTGTTTTGTCTTATTTTTTCCTATTTTTATCTTTCATGTAAATGGTATGTACTTCCTTTATTTATTTACAAGAGGACTACTCCTTTTTCTATCCTTAGTTTTTCTTTCTTTCTGCCTATATACTAAAATATGTCTGTATATTTTATTTTACTAATTTGAACTCTAGTATTTTATTAACACATATATATATTTATATAAGTCTTACTGAAATAATTAGCACACCCATATATATATATTTACACATCATTCTGTATTGACACACACATGCACATGTATACTCAAAAATATTCAGTAGCATCCATATATGTATATTTACTCATGCATATAACTTTTAAGGGTTTAATCTAAATATATATATATATATATATATATATTCCCATACATATCAATATGTATTTATTCTTAGAGTTCAGGGACTTTTAGCTTTATTTCATGTGCATTTCCTGTGCACACATGTACACACATACTGATACACTATCAAGCTATATCAATCCCCTTTCAAAATTTATTCAAAAATTATTTTGAATTCATTTATATTTGTCAGAATAAATTCCTAAAATCTTGGGTCATTACAATATTGATATTAGAAGTTATATGATTTGTATTATTACAAAATAAATAAATAAATAAAAAACATACGTACATCATCTTCCTTACGCACGCACTCCAACCCTCTATCATTCGAACCCAACATCGTGACCTACTAGTCCATATGCACGCAAAAACCAACGACCGGAATTTGATCAACCACAGCCATCTCGGGGCCATGTCAAGAGCTATCTCCGCCCCAAGTTTGGCCACTCACGCTGCCACCGATTGACCAGAAAATGCCAAAATGCACGCAAGCTTCCATCTCAGATTCTGGAGAATTCATGATGAAATAGCACGAATCAACCATTGGATGTGTAGAGCTCGTCGAGCTCTACAACTTTGCTTTTGGAAGTTTTCGATTTCGTTGAACCGATTGAGAGATATTGAGAAGAGAAGATGGTGAATTTTCGGCCATTAAAAGAAACTGGCGGCTAGGGTTTCAGAATAAAATAATAACATTTCTCGTTCTACGTGCCGTATTTATATTGTTAGGTCAAAAACCGTCCGAACTCCAATCGAGGAATGCCGCCTGGCATTTATAAGGTTTTACCCCCATTCCAAACGCAATGGAAGTAGTTTCGGGGCCTAATTCGATCGTATGTGGAAGATAGCTTTTCAAAGTCAATTTATTTTATCGAATTCCAAAATAAATTTCTACGCATTTTAAGCTCACACAGCCAAACGACAAGTCCGATCGCTACGAAACTTCAAATCCTACAATAATCCACTATTACGAATCCGATGAAACTAGTTTCGTCGAAATCCGAGACAGTTGCTAAAATGGCTATTTTTACTCGTTAATTAAAATATAAAATTTCCAATTTATTTATTTATTTATTCACTTTTAACAAAATTTAAAATATTAACAATCTTCATTGTTTTTTAAATAAAATTTAAATCCACTTTCGATATCTTTGTCATTTACATTAAATCCAGAACTCAATTATCTAAATAATCCCAGTATTGAATTTATTTAATTTAATTATCCCATATTTAAAACCTAATGAATTCTAGTTATCAAAAATTAATTTATTTTCAACTAAATAAGTCAAAATGTATTACATAATCCAACTATTGATTATAAATACATTATAATACGTATAATTCCATTTCAATACTGTTATCGCCAAAATCTTCGAAATATGTTATTTCAAAGTTTATTCAAGTTTATATTCAAATAAATTACACTAATAAATTATTAAATTTTATTTCTAACCATTTTTATCCAATAATCATATTAAATTCAATAATTTACAACAGTTAAAAATACTGGTCGTTACATACTCCCCCACTAAAAACTTTTCATCCTCGAAAAGGTGTTAAGTACGGAATTTAACATACAATATTTTATTCAAAACTATCAACTTATGAAACATTTAAAATCTTATTTGCAAAACTATTTCTACACTTCTACTACGCCACTCCTATCGGCTTACGGAATTTACAAGTTAGTTAACAAAACAAGTTATAATTTTTTTTTCTTAACTTCAAAATTTTTCTAACTCCCGAATTTACGAAAAATTTCGGCAGAGTCTCCTTTGCACGGCTCGATCAGAAATTTTTTTACAATACAATATATATCACAATATACCAAATAGATATCAAATATACATCTCATCTCAATGATGAGGCATCCCGAAGGGCAAAAATATAAAATCGCGGTGTATAATCCGAGATACCAACCTTATTATTTTTTAATACGAGCGAGTTCGCTCGTATTAGCAAGCAAAAATATATAAACCCTCGTATACTCCCAAACGGTCTTCGTTTGTACCTATCTCAACTCAATTTAAGATGTTAGTCACATATAACGATATAGAAACATGTATAAGTCTAATATAACCATATAACATAGATTTTGAATCCAAACAATAAATACAAGCACAAATGCACAACATACAACAATCATATGCAATCAAAACGGTAATAACAATGATTTGCAACAAAATAAACCATCCAACCATCAATATCCGTCCAATTAATCCAATTAATTCATAACCATGTGAATTTACGTTATCCAATGTCAATTTTTTTTATACCCTTCATTTTTTATTAAAATTCATTTCATTAACATTTTAATTGACTCAGTTTCAGTTAATTTACATTAACTTCCAATTTTATTTACTTCCAATTGGATTGCATGCACTTATCAACATTAATGAATTCATATTCTATTAATTTACACTCGTTTATTGTTACATTCATTTATTTTTTCTTCACTTCCATTATTTCATTTCAATAATTAAAATAATTAATTACACTTAAGTAAATTAATTCCATACCACATTTCATATATTTTAAATTGATTCACATTCACTTATTAATATTCATTTCATTAATCATACAATGGATTTATATTCAATTCATTCGCTTTTAATTGATTTACATTCAACTAATTTGGTTTCAATCCATTTTTATTCAATTAACCAATATTCATTACATTCACATTTTATTGATTACAATTAAATGTATTTACATTAAATTGATTTGTTTCGAATATTTACATTTGTTTCATCCACATTTAATTGGTTTACATTCCATTGATTTCTTTCAATTTATCAACATTCATTACAAATTCATTTTAAAAAAAATTAAATTCGTATTCATTTTATTAATTCAGCATATAGTTTAAGTGGAATTAATTCACTTTGCTAATTTATCTAGTTTCACTTAATATGCAATTTTTTTTTAATATTAAGTTAAACTTCATTTCATTTTAATCCATTACTCATTTTATTTAATTTTATTCAAGTAAAATTTTATTATCATTCCCATTCAACAAATTTAAATTCATTTTTAACATATTAATTCTCAAATCTATAAGTTATACAATTTATTCATTTAAAATTTCATTTTATTATTTTATCTAGTTCATTTCAATTATATTTCAATTTTATTTAACCTTTTTAGATTCCATTTCATTTTATTTTTCATTTAACTAACTCAATTTTATTTAACTATCCATAAGTTGTTGTTATTTTTCATTCCTCAATTTCAAATTTTTTTTCTCTTCTGTTAGCTTAACCAAAAATTTAACCATTTTAAATTTGATTTTATTTTCTTATTCAAATTTATAAGTTATAAACTTATTTCTTTTCTATACTATTTTAAATTTATAAGTTATAACTTACTCTTTATATACTATTTTCAATTATAAGTTCAAAACTATTTTCATATATTTATTAAATCATACTTAGAATAATTTTTCACAACAAAACTTGTTTTAATCTAAAATAAATTTATTTTGGTAGCAATTTTCGCTCAGAAACTCCAAAATGAATACTGGCGATGCTGTAGTCATCCCTAGAATTATTTCCCAATGACCAAGCGAGTTTAATGCTTTTATTTTCTTCAAAAATCTTTTCAAAATATTTTTCTGGTCAAATATTTTTCAAATAATATTAATATTAATTTCAAAGCCTTCGAAAACAATTTTGAAAACAAAAAGAATTTTAAATTCTAAAATTCTCAATTTTTAAAATCACTTATATTTATATGCTATATTTAAATATACTCATACAATTTCATTACTTCATTGCGAAAATATTTCGTTAATTTACACATTTGTCATTTCAAACAATTTTTATTTTAGTTAGATTTTAATTCAATTTTAATTATCAAAGCTTCATAAAATAAAATTCATTAAGTATTTGTTTTATTTTTAATTCAACCAATAATCGATGATAATTAAATTATTTTCTTCTCCTAACACTCATTCATTAAAATTATCATTATATATATATAATATAATTTAGAAAAAATTATTTCCTTTATCCTATTTTAAAAACAATATTATGTCGACTTGCCTCATTTGAGTGTTTAGGAACCCCTATCGATAACATGGCGTCCCACGCATCGACCCGAATTCATAAACAACTCAATATATAAGTAAACAAAATATAAACATTTTATAACCCTAACAAGTACGCTCTCTCATACAAACAGACTCATTCTAGGGTATTACTACCCTATCTCTAATGAGTCAAACCCTACAAAGCCAAGGTTATCGTTAAACCTTCACTCTGATACCAACTGTGATGACCTACATTTCAGAAGGTTTAAATCGACAATAATCCACACATGTCCAACTCAAACAATCCAGAACGTAGATAATCAATGGGTTAAATAAGAAAAATAAGAAAAGAAGAAGAAAACAAATACAGAATCTCACTGCCGAAACGATAAAATATAATAATCAAATTACAGTTTATGAAGCTGTATACTATGCATTTGATTATAATCTATACACATTTATCAGAGTTATATATATACATCATGGATAAATAATCAATACAGCAGAATAACATGATGTAGGGGATAATAATAATAGTAATATACCAAATCTTCGTCTTCGTCCTCCAGAGCATAATCTTCAATATGCTAAAAAGACTCAGGACTGACCCGAGCGTAATGAAAAGAAAAAACACTTGAGTTAGGACTAAAATACTCTTATGTAAGTCAAATCAATATCACAAATACGAGTACAATAACATAAGAGATGTTACGGGATTTTCTATCTCCTAAGGATCCATCAAACTATCTATATATAATAGTATACGCTATAATAGATAATGTCTATCAGTAAAATAGATATCAAAATAGCGTTAAGGCTTTACATTGATCCACCTTAACACATTTGTACAGTTCTAAACCAAAATCATAATGGGCTCGTATAGGGATAAATATGACAAGGCACGTGAGGTAGTGCCCAAGGTAGGATTCTACCAGTTTACCCTTTCTGGCAGGTCGTAAGCCATCCGTGGCCGACCGTGACAATCAATCCAACCGACAAAAGGTGCACCCATCGAATACGAAAACATAATAGTAATACGAGGGACCAACGCCGCTCGAGGTAGTAAACCTCAATGGCCATACATAGGCTCCTGTTTTAGTCATTTTAATTATGACACGAGTGTCAAGGCTATCCATCATCGTTCTCTTACTTCATTTCAGTAAACGTCGCCAATTCAACCACTACATTATGGATATCATCCACCACATACACAGTTGTCAAAGTGGTTCCAATATTGACAAAGAGTATGCCAATAAGGAGCCCCGGTCTCTTTAACAACCAAACATCATTTTACACACCGGTTGGTTCTTTTATATTTCAAAACAATTCGTGCGTGATATCCAAATATCATATTTGTTTCAAAATCAAATTCATTTTGAAATCATCATATTCGCTTCAAAATCAAATCAATTTTGAAACCATCATATTCACTTCAAAAATCATATTTTTACTTCAACATGTTAATTCAATTCGATATAGCGATTTCACTTCAAAACTTGATTCAAATTTCAATTTTGTTTATAATTTACTTTGACCTAATTTGCATTTAGATCCAAGATTTAAATTTAAGCATTTCCACCTTTTGACCAGCTTGAATTTTTAGAAAATAGTTTAAATAGTTTTAAAATAGTGAAGTAGTTAAAATAGTTTAATAGAAAACAATTGGTGTAATAGAAATGATTTATATATTAAAATAGTTTGGAAAAACAAAATAATTTGAATATTTAAAGAATATAGGTTTTAAATCGTTATACTAAAAATATTCATTCAAAAATAGTTTCAAAGTCAAACTGGTCCACTCTCCAAATTTTGCCATTCAAATCAGTTCCAATTTCCATTTCGATTTAATCGATTCAATTTGGATTTCAAGTCGAATTTTGCTTCGATTCCAAATAAATTTCAATTCTAATTCCAAATTAATTTAAATTCCAATTTCAAATTAATTTCAACCCCAATTCCAAATTAATTTAAATTCCAATTTCAAATTAATTTCAACCCCAATTCCAAATTAATTTAAATTCCAATTTCAGATTAATTTCAACTCCAATTCCAAACTAATTTAAATTCCAATTTATACCAATTCCGTGTTCGATTTCCAAAGTATCGATTAAAAACACTTAAGTCAAATTTTCCTTCAATATCCAATTAAAAAAAACAAATCCTCAAATATAATTTAAATTCCGAACCCAGTTTTGAAATATCGTTTTATATCATTTTTACTTAGAAATATTCAAAATTCGAATAAAAGTCCAATCTTTTAAAACAAACCAATTTCTGAAATTCACAACATATTCTTATTATAATTTAAAAATCTCAACTTCGATTAATTAAACAATTCTTATTTCAAATTTAATTTTCGACATTCCGAGTTCAATTTCGAAAATAATTCAATTTCCATAAATTCGATTTTTATTTCTTAAAACCAACTCATTTAAATAATTTCAAATCAATTTTTTTTAAACATTTAAGTTAACCAATCCGGTGTCCGTATATAATTCTCTATCCTATCGCCAAGTGAATCAATTATTCCAATTTAGTTCAGGGATGGATATATATCGTTTCAATCCAAAATAATTCCTGTAGGTATATATCATTTCAACATATTTCTTAATTTATTCAAAATAATTCAATTTATAGTTTTATTTATTGTAAATAATATACATGATGATAACATGATATATCAAAATAAATAAACATCCAAAATATCAACCAATAGCATTCATCACAACCAATCATCCAACAGTCAATAAAATTCTCAACAATTTCATAATTATCAATTTCGGGTATTTTACGGGCGATTAAATTCTAATTCAATTTAACTGTCAATTCAAATTCTATCAATTAATTCAGATGTCATTAAAAATCAATTAAGCTTATCAAACAACAACCAATAAATTTCAAATCACTTCACGATATAATTTAACTAACATAAAAATTATTTCAGTCAATTGTGAGCGTATAAACACGCACCTTTGATTTGTTGATGATTTAAAATCCAAATAAAGGCCAACAGTCTTAGAACTTGACCAAACCAGTTCCATGATGTCCGAAATTTCGATACGAACGCAACGGATAAAACCGCGCATCGATCCGAGCTCATGCAAAAGATATTGATATTAGAAGTTATATGATTTGTATTGTTATAAAATAAATAAATAATTAAAAAAAACATACATACATCATCTTCCTTACGCATGCACTCTAGCCCTCTATCGTTCGAACCCAACATCGTGACCTACTCGTCCATACGCACATAAAAACCAACGATCGGAATTTGATCAACCATAGCCATCTCGTGCGCCACGTCAAGAGCTACCTCCACCCCAAGTTTAGCCACACACGCTGCCACCGATCGACCAGAAAACGCCAAAACACGCGCAAGCTTCCACCTCAAATCCTGGCGAATTTGTGACGAAATAGCGTGAATCAACCGTTGGATGTGTAGAGCTCGTAGAGCTCTACAACTTTTCTTTTGGAAGTTTTCAATTTCGTTGAACCGATTGAGAGATATCAAGGAGAGAAGATGGTGAATTTTCGGCCATTAAAAGAAACTGGTGGCTAGGGTTTCAGAATAAAATAATAATATTTCTCGTTCTACGTGCCGTATTTATATAGTTAGGTCAAAAACCTTCTGAACTCCAATCGAGGCGTTCCGCCTGGCGTTTATAAGGTTTTACCCCCATTCCGAACGCAATGGAACTAGTTTCGGGTCTTAATTCGATCGTATGTGGAAGATAGCTTTTCAAAGTCAATTTATTTTATTAAATTCCAAAATAAATTTCTACGCGTTTTAAGCTTGCACGGCCAAACGACAAGTCCGATCGCTACGAAACTTGAAATCCTACAATAACCCACTATTACGGATCCGATGAAACTGGTTTCGTCGAAATCCAAGACAGTTCCCAAAATGGCTATTTTTACTCGTTAATTAAAATATAAAATTTCCAATTTATTTATATATTCACTTTTAACCAAATTTCAAATATTAAAAATATTCATTATTGTTCAAATTAAATTTAAATCAACTTCCGATATCATTTTCATTTACATTAAATCTAGAATTCAATTATCTAAATAATCCCAGTATTGAATTTATTTAATTTAATTATCCCATATTAAAAACCTAATGAATTCTAGTTATCAACAATTAATTTATTTTCGACTAAATAAGTCAAAATGTTTAACATAATCCAACTATTGATTATAAATACATTCAATACGTATAATTCCATTTCAATACTGTTATCGCCAAAATCTTCGAAATTAGTTATTTCAAAGTTTATTCAAGTTTATATTCAAATATATTACACTAATAAATTATTAAATTTATTTCTAACCATTTTTATCCAATAATCATATTAATTTCAATAATTTACAATAGTTAAAAATACTGGTCGTTACACAAATTGTATAGTTTAAATGCTTAATTAATATCAAAAAATTTTAAACGAGGCAGTAGTTTATGCTTATGAATTATCATTGGCTATTCCTAATCTTATCTCATAATGATTCATTGATTGTGTCACATCCCGAGATTTTCGACTTTCGAAAATTCAACATCGATACTCACTTTATCGACTATCGAGCAATCGAGTGCTGGAAACTCCAATAGTGAGGGTTTTAGAAAGAAGGAATAGAAGAAAAAGAGAAGAAGAAGAGAAAGAAAGAACAACTGAACAACATCAGACAGAAAACAATATCAGAATCTTACATATCGCAGCGGAACAATATATAATAGATAAACACTAGTCTTTTAAAACAAAGAACTATATCAGTTTATACATACATCAATCATCAGAGTCAATATACAACAATGGACAGTTATATAAACTCGTCCTCATACAGAATACACAGCGGAATAAAATAATATCAGATACAAATACTACGTCTCGAACTCCAGCTTATCTCCAAGCTCCAGAATATCCTGATAATATAACTCTAGGCTGCCCGTGTGGAAATTGGTGGGCACCCAAAGTTTAGAAGGGAAACAATAAACTCCGAGTCAGTCATGGTGACTGGTGTGAGATCGTAAAACAGTTATCTTTAAAATAAACAGAGGAATATTTTTAAAGTTAATTCGAAATGCTTTTGGAAAATGAGACTACCATAAGACCTCCCACCACACACACAATGCAAACGCAGACTTGGAGGAGATTTCTTCTTATGATAGTCAAAGATGCTTACTACGCAAAAATCAAATTCTTTTTGATATTATTATTAGTGCATAGTGTAGAAACATTTCGAAGTTATAATATTAATCTTAGCCAACATACGACCAGTATCGTATGCCTACTATAGCTACCATCCAAACAGTGGGGCGCCACCATAAGTGAATGGCAGGTTCTACAACTAATACCGTACAAGGCTCGTATTGTTTCTTTGGATTTCCAACAAATGGTCAGGCTAAGGAACTTCCTATCCACGATGGGTACGTCCCTGGAATAGACGACCCGAGAACCTAACCGGATCTCTGCCAACACAAGGCCGGGTTACCTCTGCAAAAATAGGTAACTACTGACACGCGTATGCCATCCCCCGATCGTCACCGATCTTCCCGAGGATCCCCGATTTCCAACAAACCACATAGATAATAATAATGCAGTAACCACAGAGGTTAAGTATCTGGGCTCCATACCATGATACCACCTTTATCCAGAAGGAATGACATACACTAAGGGGCGCTACTCCCTAGAACCTTGCCGCATTCGTCCTGTTTCGACCATTTCCGGGGTGTGAGGCTCGACGAAGTCTCGTCCACAAAGCTACGCTTTCTCAAAAAGCCCTGCTTCGGGTCAAACAAAATGATCAACCTATGATCACAAAGATATAAGATCAAACAAATGATCATATCACAAATGATCAAACACTGATCATTTCACAGCAACACTCAGTATGCCACGTTACCAAATTGGGATATATCGCTGATAAATTTCAACTACATAACCTTTGAGCACGTACGTCTCAGAGAAGGGTGTTAAGCTAAGAGAATAAATTCTCCGCCACCAACAGAAATGTACTTGAAAGAAATCAGCTTTATATCTCAAATTGTAACGTCAGACACACAATCCATACAAGTCTGTTCCGGGATCGAACAGAACCGAAGGCACTTCTCACGAAGCCCTTGCATTTCCGGATAAATTTCTAATCACGTCCGGACTTCCCGTCACTAAGGGTGATAAAACCTCTAAACCGAAGATCAGTCGGTGTAGAGTAACTCGACGGTAATCCTTCCGTTTTCAAAAATATCCGGTCTTCAACACCGGTCTTCAAATGCAATTCATAACGACGTATCACATATTCGGAATGGGTTATACGACCCCATGGTCCTTTCCCGGCTAACCCGAATAGTGAGCGATTATTCAAAAATAAGTGTGGCATTCAAATTCATCCAATTCACAACAAATACCTATCTAAAGGTAATTATTGATAGTCGGTTATTTAACTATCAATAAAGATGCGCAACATCATCATATTCCAAATAATTTTCCCAAATTATTTCATCTTCCAAAAATATCTTTTACTAGATATAAAATTTCCACACTTCAAAAATAAAACAACGTTTATTTTTCTAAACAGTTTCCCTTTTCTTTTTATAAATTCCATAGTGAATTTATGTTTCAAAAATGTCTATTGATATACGATTTTCAAATCGTTTTCAATATTCGATTTCGATTTATCTTTAAGAAGATAAATCTCAAAAACGTTCATTTCATATTGGAAAACATTCCATACTTATTTAATAATAAGTATTTCACAAATCATTTATTTTCAACACTTGGAAAATATTCAATATACTTAAATCAATATTAAGTATATATTCATTCTTTAAGGAAAACATTTACTATAACAACATTTATTTGAGTCAAAACGAATGTTACGTAAAACATCGTTACGACGACTCAAAATCACTAGTATAGGGATTCGGAATTAAGATAGATATATAAATCCCAATACTACATCAAAACATTTTCTTCCGAAAATCATTTACTATAACAACAGTGTTATAGTCCATCATTTCCTTATATTTTCGAAAACGCCTATTTCAACAATAAAAATGTTGAAATCTATGTTTTCGATTCACAATACATTTTAAAAACATCTCTAAAATGTTTAACTTCATTTTCAATGCCACTTTTCCAAAACTATCCATTTTACTTAACAATATATTCACTGTCCAAAATCGTGAATATAATTCACTTAACCCAATTTCAATCATTTCAACACATTTTTATCTCAATAAAAATTCGCTATCCAAAATCGCGAATATATCTTCTTTAAAAATCTTCTATATTTAATTTCTCAAATCCCATTGATTTCGAATTTATAAAACAACGTTTATAAATTCTATTTCTATTTTATAACAACTTCGATTTAATAAATCTCCTTTTATTTACAAATTCGATCAATATTCCATTTAAAGGCAAAAATCCAATTTATAAGTTAATCTCTTATAAATCTTTTATGCTACCGTTTCATCCATTTTATAACTTCATACTTTATAAATCTATAAAATTCATATTTTCACAATTTATAATTCTATAAATCTCATGTCTTTACAATTTATAATTCTATAAATCTCTAACACTTATAAACACTCGTTTTAAAATTCCAACACTTTAAATTGATAAATATCAATTCTGTACATCTTTTATATACATCATTTTTAGTAATTCAAAAGAAATCCAACTTAAACTATTTTATTTATCACTTGACTATTTATTTCAAAATCACCTTTCAGGTATATTTCACAATTTAAAATTTTTCATAACTTTAAATTTATAACATTTATTTATTTAAGATAAATAAATTCCAAATTTTAATAAATCGTATACTTTCCAAAAATCACTTCAAAATCCCTTTTAAAGTAAAAATCGTTTATTTTTAAACTTTAAAATTGAACCCGGTGATGCAACGCATCAATTAGTCCATCACAACATCAAACATCATATATCATCATATGATGACAGAATATATATCAACATCTGTAAATAAATAAATACAGTTGAGGAATCCAGTTGGATCCCCCCAACCTGTTTCCCTGCATCCAAAGACGTCAGCACAATACCAATTCCGCTCCAGTACGGAATTATCGCGGTATATAGGTTTTTATAAATCCGCTTACTAACGGCGCAATAGGGTCTCATCCGCTATACGAGGCGGGAAATCATCAATCCAATATATACATATGCCAATATGTATATACTGCTATATATAATAGATATATCCTAAAATATCTAATATCACATCCAAACATCAATCAATTCAGTCAAATCAATAACTGTAATACCAAATATATTTTGAGTGAGAAAAATCTCACCTTAGTTTTTATTGGCAATCCGTTTCCATTTCAGTTTCATTTTCTCGATTTTTTCCTGGTATAAATAATTTATACAATTCTATTAATATCCGAACATATTGAATAAATTAAACTTCATTTGATAAATTAAATTAACTAATGATTGATTTTAAATCATGAATTTCATCTCAACTAAAAATTTATTCTTTTGTTCATTTTTCCAAATATGCTGTCTTAAACTAATACTTTTGAATTTAAACTAATTTCTTTTTAATAAATTCAACTAACTGTTTACTTGTAAACTAATTTTGTCTTTAACAATTGGTTCAATTAAAAATTAAATTTAAACTAAATTTCCATTAAATAGATTTAATTAACTAACTGTTATACAAACCCTTGTATATTTATCTATTCATTTTATTTTAAATTTTATATATATACATTTATAAAATTATTTTATATATTTCGAAAATCTAATCTTAAATAACTCCTTACATTTATTTAAAATTCCTAGGTGTTCTCCAAATCGTCCAAATGTATTATATAAAATAAAATTCCTCTTCAGTCTATATTTTAATTGAAAAACAGAAATTTTTATATTTTATTTTTTTCCAAAAATATATTTTCCTTTACTGTACATATTATCTGTTTTATATATGTTCAAGTTTAAATCGAATTACAAATTAATGACTTCTTAGATTTTTTTTTCTTTTTTCTGCATATCAAAATCGTCAAGTAAAATAATAAGAAAAAAGAAAAATCGAAATTACCTCACTTCACTGCCGATTGCCCTCGCCAACCTCTGCCTCGCGACGCGACTCCCCCCGGCACCGCCTACGAAGACCTCACACCATCGCGACTTCGTCCAGGTCGCCAACTCGCACGCCACTCGAACCTGCCGTGGTCGCGAACCATCGCGATGCGCCGCCGCTCCCAATCGACACCCTCGCCTGCCACGCATCACTGAGCTGCCATCGCGACCTCGTCGACTCCACGCACTCACTCGCGAGTCGCCCTGACAAAGATCGAAGTCGCCTTCGATCGCCATCCCAATAGCCTCACGAAAACAATAGCAGTATAAAGAGACTGCAGCAGGGCTTCAAATCGGCAGTAGAAAATATCACGTAGGAGGCAAGGATGCGTCGACGCTGGCTGATGGAATAGCCGAGTATGCAGCGATGATTATCTTTAAGGCGTTGATTTACGAAACCCTAGTTTAGCAATCCCCCTTGATTCCATCGCGCGCGAGTTTTTTGTTGATTTGGTAAATGGGTTTAGTGAATACGAGTAGGAGTATCGGCCATTTTTAATTTTTTTTGTTTTCTTTGATTTGAAAACTGATTTCGTGATGATTTTGAAAGAGAGGGGGAACGTTATGGGGTGCACGATCTTTGCTCCGTGATTCTCGGCTGAACAAAGGGCGTGGAAAAAGGAAGAACGTGTGATGATGTTTACAAATTTAAATTTAAATTTAAATTGAATACCATTTAAATTCCAACGCGTTTAACTATCGTATGGTCACATAACAACCCCGAAAATTACGAAAATTGAAATTCGGCAATAATACAATATTACGGACCCAATGGAACTGGTTTCGTCGAATTCCGAGACTGTTTGAAAAATGACTATTTTTAATTATCGGTTCAAACCGTTAAATTCCAAAACTGAACGTGTAACAACCCGCATTTATACGATAATATATTTAAATATTTTATTTAAATCTGACATCGTCTATTCGTATTTAAAATCCTAAATATGAATTTTATCGTGTTCGAATCCGTTGTCCTAATGGATTCAAATCGTGTTTTTAATATCACCAAGGTGTTTAATAAACATGGTTAAAAGTATCCGGGCTTTATAAATTTTTAAAATCTGGCCCATGATATTTTTACTTTTGAAACCGTGACTTCACTCAACACCCATACAACCCGTCCCCATTCCCCTCTTCATTCAATCGCGTTTCAAACCCTAGCCCAAATTCGTGATCAACGAAATAATGGCGGCTGAGAAAAACTTCTCTCGTTCGATCTGGAAAGATTTAGGGCTTTTGTCTTGTTCGTTCTTTCATTGCTTGCTAGGGCTTTCGTTCGCTCTGATCTTCGGGCTTTGTATGTCGAAGCACGCGATGGTTTCGATTGGATGATTTTCGATGTCGCCTGTCTCGATCGAGATTCTGCTCTTCGAACTTCGCTCGTCTTCCCTCGATTGCTACAGCTTCAACTCGTTTCTAGACTTCGTGATTGCATCACTCGAGACTGCTCCAATTGGTCGAGATCAAAGTGAGTAATATCTCACATCTAATTCATTTCAGTTTGATGCTTCTGCAATTTGATTTTTTGGGTGTTGATCAAATTCGTTTAACACTTGCTGTTGAGGCCATTATGTTCTTACTGCCTCTAGTGGTATTTCTGCTCTTGCTCGTTTTACTGCTGCTTTATGATATTGAGTTGTTTCGAATTACCTTTGGAACATGACTACTCTGGTACTTTGTTTATTACGGTTTCATGAGAATTCTAGCATGTCTGCACCCATATACTCGTTCATTATTGCACTGGTAGTTGAGTTTTGAGCATGTGAGCATTTAGCATTGATATGGTTCGAACTTGTTGCCTTGGTAATCATGGTTGTGAATGTCTGAACTCGTCTGTTGACATTGGCTTTGACTTTGCACTAGTACCATTCACCGTAGATCTAAGTACTTCCAACTTATTTCTTCTCTGACCTTCACTAATATAGTTGTTTTTGTGATTTATCCTGGCCTTGTCGACTTCACTGTGAACTTTGGCTCTGAATCATGGTAGTTCACTGTATTGTTCTTTTGTTTTGTCATTCGACTTACAGGTGCATTGACCTGAACCTGTGCACTTGTGTACTTTGTGTTCTGTTCATTAGCTTGGTAGAAATCCTTATAGTATTTGTGAAATGCCATGACTGTTCTTCGTTCCACTGTGCACTGCTTGACTCGAAATCTATTTGCATCCTTGCGATGATATATTGTTACTGGTGCAGTTTTGGGTTTCCAGTTGTACTTGGTTCATGTCTTGTTGTAGTTCCTTGGTCTTTGCATATGTTGTCTGGGTTCATACTCCATTGTTCCTTTGCATATTTGAACTGTCATTGTTTCACTTGTTCATATTTCTGGTTCAGTGTAGTATGCAGTTTAGTTGGCTGATGGGTTAGTTTCACTTCAGTCCGGTTCCATGCTTTGTGTACTTTGATAGTTACACTTTATGTCCCTGAGCTTGAGTCTTTGGCTTCACTGTGCATACATAGGCTTGTCTGCATTATGGTCCATTGGCCTTTGTTTTCACTGGTGCATCCTTGTTCACTGGAACATTAGCTTTGTGTGCTTCGTCTCTTACCTGATGCCCTTGCAATGCTGTTGGGTTGCTTTGAGATTGACCTTGATTAGTTTGTGACTTTGGCATTTGTTGCTTGCCAGCCTGTGATATTTGCCTGTCCACTGTTTTTCCTGGTCATTTGAAATCTTTACTTTGGCATCTTCACTTGAGTCATTCTTGTTATACTTCGACTTGGCCTTTGATTCACAGTTTTGTTGTCTCCTGTGTTCATATACATTAATGTTCTTTGGGTTGGGTTCTGCATTTTTGAGATGCAGTTTCCTTCACTGATGTATCTTTGGGAGTTTGATAGGTTTGCATCCATGTTGAAGCTTTGCATATACTTGAATCTTTTGTTGCTGGCAGAAAGTCTTGAATATTGTAACCTGCATTCACACTGATTTGGTTCTCTTTTGACTCATGCTGTGCTGACCTGATTTGTACATTGGTTAGCTCCACTTGACTTTGTTAAGCATGTCTCTATTGTTCCCTTGACTTGGTGCCTGTAGTTCTATTGCAGTCTCTATTTTTGCATTGCATTGATGCACAGATCTTTATTTGCACATCTGTGTTGCATATTGATCACTAGTTCATTTGTACATGTTTATTCTCGAGTTGTCCATCTCAGTTGAACTGCACTTGGTTCTGCTTCATGATGTACTCGAATTCGTCTCTATTGCTGTATATGCTTGAACTGTTGATGACTTATCTGCAGTTTAGTTGCAGCCTGCCTTCGTCCTTATACCTGTTTGCCACTGCAGTTTCATTTTGGTGGTGACTTTGTATTCGCTGGTGGCGAGGCAGTGCACGCGTGCGTGCGCTGCAGCCACACCGAATTGACAGATTTTAATCGATATTTCTTTTGTTCTTGATTCATCGACCTGTTGCGTAATTCGTAGGCTGTATTGGCGAGGCAGTACACGTTAGCGTGTACTGCAGCCAATTAGCATTGATATTTTTTTAAATTGACATTTCAATTATTTAAACTGCTTTGGATTTCTGTTTCGTGGATTAACACTGTTTAGTGATATATCTGCCGTTATCCGGTTCTTTTATCGAGAAGTTGGATATACGATATTTCTGTGACTGTCATCTATATTGAGATTGATTATTATTGCTTCTATGCTCTAATAACTGATTTTGAATTAGACTGACCCGAGTATTATTTTCTTTTGAATGTAATACTCGGGTCAGACCGAGTATTTACAGGTTGTAGATTTTTAGCTTTGGGTTGCTGCTAGAGCTATGAAGACTTTTTATATATCATTTGAAGTGGTCTTCGTACTGTTGTAGTAGCCAGTGTGTCTGTTTTAAGATGATAATGTATTCATGTATATTAGTCGATAATGTACTTGTATATATATAACTTCTTGAGTCGACAGTTGTAGTTGTATCATTTGTATTGTGTCAAATGTATTGTAACTGATATCAGTTATTGTATATATGAGACTTTTCGTTCCATCTTTATTCCGCATTTATGTTATCTGTGTTATTTTTATATCTATTGTCCTAAACTATTATAGCCACTGTGTAATAGCTTTGAGTTTGTATCGGTATGTCGGGTTTCCTCTAAAAATGAAATGCAATGTTTTAGTATCTGACATACCGGTGCTCGCACAAGGCAATTACATAGATGGTCGCTCCTCAATAGCCTTATTCTCCGCGCTAGTTGACAGCACTACACAGTAGTGTTCTTGGCAAGCGTGGGTATAGAGGTGGGGCGTCACAGCTTGGTATCAGAGCCTGGGGTTTAGGACAATTATAAAACATAACTTAGATGGAACATGTGTTACAACTATTTGTCGATGTTTTATCTCTAATCTTTACATATGACTATTTTTTGACTGTTAGGTATGAATTCCTAACGCTTATTCTTGTGTTTTCGGCTTTGGATTGATTTAGCCGATGTTGATTTTGTTTTAATTTGGCAAATTAAAGCCATTTTGACTTTTGGACTTTGTTCCACTTTTGTCTATGCTATGAGTGTCATTGTGTACCTGTTACACTGTGATGAAAAATAGCTGGACCAGTTGCAAATTGAGTGATTTTGATTCCTCATTAACATCTAGTTTGAATCTCAGCGATTTTGAACTTGATATTTTGTTTTTCCAGTTGATAATCGATTCTTCTTCTCTTATTAGTTGTTATCACCTTTATTGATTTTGATAACTTCTATTTCTGAAATTTTTGGGTATTCCTACTTTGATGAATTTGGAATCGAATTCTTTGGATTTTATTCACGTCTTCGAATGTGAAATTTTAGTGAACTGACTTGGTTTCCTAATTTAATCGATTCTTGATCATTTCCCCGATTTGTTGCTATCATTTATTAGCAACTTTGATGACATTTTCTTCGGGATTTTTGTGAACATACTTTCTGATGGATTCAGTATCGATTTCTCTGGATTCCATTCACATCTTCGTATGTGAATTCTTGTGATTGATTGTTTCTACAATCATTTTTGTGATTTGTCACTTTAAAAATATAAAGGTTTTCTATACTAGTAGTAAATATTAAAATCCCTTTTTCCAAACGATTTCAAAACTATTTTACTACAAAGTTCTTTTTCTTGAACCGTTTTCCAATCTATTAGTATATACAAGCCTTTATTTCACTCGTATGAGAAATTGAATTAAACGGCCTAGTAAAACAAGTGGTATGAAACGCTTGCGTTTACTTCGTCGGTTAGCTCTTGGACTTGTTCGATTGAACCCTTTTTGTGACAATTTCCTAGTGAAAATTTACAGCTTGTTCGTAAATATTTAAGTTAAGCAAGTGGTTATGGGACATGAAGCTAAACTCATATATTTACTAGCTTGGTGTGATTGACACTTCCTTATGATCATGACGATCATTTTTGTGATTTAGACTAGCGATTGTGCGATGTCTCTTCGTCCGTGTGTCGGACTTGCCTTCGGGCCATCCGTGTGTTCGGAAAATTAAATGGATAGCTTTCCATCCGTGTGTTCGGAAAATTAAATGGATAGCTTTCCATCCGTGTGTTCGGAAAATTAAATAAATAGCTTCCCATCCGTGTGTTCGGAAAATTAAATGGATAGCTTCCCATCCGTGTGTTCGGAAAAATTAAATAAATAGCTCTCCATCCGTGTGTTCGTAAAATTAAATGGATAGCTTCCATGAGATAGTTTCTCGTCCGTGTGCTCGGACTTCCTCCTTCTTTGTGTTTTCTGGATTTCGTGTGTAGATTTCTAGAATTTGTGATTTCTGGATTTCGTGTGTAGATTTCTAGAATGTGTGTTTTCTGGATTTCGTGTGTAGATTTCTAGAATTTGTGTTTTCTGGATTTCGTGTGTAGATTTCTAGAATATGTGTTTTCTGGATTTCTGATGATGATTTCTGGAATTTTGTGCTTCACCAATTTTCATGATTTTCATTGATATGATATCAGTTTTTGTGCATTGGTGAATTCATGTGTTATTGACTTGTTATGAATACAAGTTTAGGGTATGATATCCCTTTCTATCTTTGAGAAGATTCTTGTGACATTTTCTTATGAATGAAAATTCATTGGTATTACACTTTGATGCCAGTTATTTTGATGAAATTTTGACGTGTTAACTTCAGTAACCGTCAATTTTGAAATGGATTTACAAGCGGTTCTCCCGCAATACTGATATTGCTAATTTAATCACGTGTTTTCAAAATTCTTTATTTTTAAAAGTTGTTTCAAAAATATAAATTAAAATTGTTTTCAAAATTTTTACAGTTTACAATTTTCAAAAGAACGAGGAAGCGATTTAAACGTTTCAGCAAAATCGAGGACTATGACCCCTTTCTTTTACTGATTCGCTTAATTCCGGACTTGTCCGTTTGAGAATGTGAAATGTTATTTTTAAAACACACAATCCTGCACTTTCAAGGAAACGATAAAGAGATTTAAACGATTTAGCAAAAGTACGAACTATGAAACCATACTTTTACTACTTCGGTTAATTCCGGACTCGTTAATTGAATATTTATGACTTCTGATTATCGTTTTTGATAATTAGATGTTTGTGTTTCTGATTATCGTTTTTGGTAATCAGATATTTGTGAAATTTGATTATCATTTGAGATAATTAAATATTTTTCGATTTGATTAATCGAATATTTGTGGTTCTGATTATCGTTTTTGATAATCAGATATTTGTGAAATTTGATTATCATTTGAGATAATTAAATATTTTTCGATTTGATTAATCGAATAATTGTGTTTCTGATTATCGTTTTTGATAATCAGATATTTGTGAAATTTGATTATCATTTGAGATAATTAAATATTTTTCGATTTGATTAATCGAATGTTGTGTTTCTGATTATCGTTTTTGGTAATCAGATATTTGTGAAATTTGATTATCATTTGAGATAATTAAATATTTTTCGATTTGATTAATCGAATATTTGTGTTTCTGATTATCGTTTTTGATAATCAGATATTTGTGAAATTTGATTATCATTTGAGATAATTAAATATTTTTCGATTTGATTAATCGAATATTTGTGTTTCTGATTATCGTTTTTGATAATCAGATATTTGTGAAATTTGATTATCATTTGAGATAATTAAATATTTTTCGATTTGATTAATCGAATATTTGTGTTTCTGATTATCGTTTTTGATAATCAGATATTTGTGAAATTTGATTATCGTTTAAGATAATTAAATATTTTTCGATTTGATAAGCAAATATTTGTGATCTCTGATTATCGTTTTTGATAATCAGATATTTGTGAAATTTAATTATCGTTTGAGATAATTAAATATTTTTCGATTTGATTAATCGAATGTTTATGTTTCTGATTATCGTTTTTGATAATTAGATATTCGTGAAATTCGATTATCATTTTTGATGATTGAATATTTGCGATTTTGAGACTTGAGCTTCGTCTTTTTCTCTGTCGATTCAGGTGAGTAATTTGCTTTACTCGCATTCAATTCGTGCAGTATGTGAATTCTGCTCTGTTTTCCTTTTCTTTTAAATACTGGAACTCGATTGATTCCTGCTTTAGCAGTCGTCTGATTTTGATTCCTTGATCCCCTCGTTGTTGATTCTTTTGATTTTAAGCAATCGAACCTTTTGATTTTTATCTGATACTTCCATAATTCTAATGCTTCCCTGTTGACCTTTGCTTTGCTTATGCATTCGACATTGCCATGCTCTTATGGTTGTTACCTTTTATTCATTTATTCCTTATGATTGCGAGGACGCAATTTCTTTAAGGAGGGAAGTCTGTAACAACCCGCATTTATACGATAATATATTTAAATATTTTATTTAAATCTGACATCGTCTATTCGTATTTAAAATCCTAAATATGAATTTTATCGTGTTCGAATCCGTTGTCCTAATGGATTCAAATCGTGTTTTTAATATCACCAAGGTGTTTAATAAACATGGTTAAAAGTATCCGGGCTTTATAAATTTTTAAAATCTGGCCCATGATATTTTTACTTTTGAAACCGTGACTTCACTCAACACCCATACAACCCGTCCCCATTCCCCTCTTCATTCAATCGCGTTTCAAACCCTAGCCCAAATTCGTGATCAACGAAATAATGGCGGCTGAGAAAAACTTCTCTCGTTCGATCTGGAAAGATTTAGGGCTTTTGTCTTGTTCGTTCTTTCATTGCTTGCTAGGGCTTTCGTTCGCTCTGATCTTCGGGCTTTGTATGTCGAAGCACGCGATGGTTTCGATTGGATGATTTTCGATGTCGCCTGTCTCGATCGAGATTCTGCTCTTCGAACTTCGCTCGTCTTCCCTCGATTGCTACAGCTTCAACTCGTTTCTGGACTTCGTGATTGCATCACTCGAGACTGCTCCAATTGGTCGAGATCAAAGTGAGTAATATCTCACATCTAATTCATTTCAGTTTGATGCTTCTGCAATTTGATTTTTTGGGTGTTGATCAAATTCGTTTAACACTTGCTGTTGAGGCCATTATGTTCTTACTGCCTCTAGTGGTATTTCTGCTCTTGCTCGTTTTACTGCTGCTTTATGATATTGAGTTGTTTCGAATTACCTTTGGAACATGACTACTCTGGTACTTTGTTTATTACGGTTTCATGAGAATTCTAGCATGTCTGCACCCATATACTCGTTCATTATTGCACTGGTAGTTGAGTTTTGAGCATGTGAGCATTTAGCATTGATATGGTTCGAACTTGTTGCCTTGGTAATCATGGTTGTGAATGTCTGAACTCGTCTGTTGACATTGGCTTTGACTTTGCACTAGTACCATTCACCGTAGATCTAAGTACTTCCAACTTATTTCTTCTCTGACCTTCACTAATATAGTTGTTTTTGTGATTTATCCTGGCCTTGTCGACTTCACTGTGAACTTTGGCTCTGAATCATGGTAGTTCACTGTATTGTTCTTTTGTTTTGTCATTCGACTTACAGGTGCATTGACCTGAACCTGTGCACTTGTGTACTTTGTGTTCTGTTCATTAGCTTGGTAGAAATCCTTATAGTATTTGTGAAATGCCATGACTGTTCTTCGTTCCACTGTGCACTGCTTGACTCGAAATCTATTTGCATCCTTGCGATGATATATTGTTACTGGTGCAGTTTTGGGTTTCCAGTTGTACTTGGTTCATGTCTTGTTGTAGTTCCTTGGTCTTTGCATATGTTGTCTGGGTTCATACTCCATTGTTCCTTTGCATATTTGAACTGTCATTGTTTCACTTGTTCATATTTCTGGTTCAGTGTAGTATGCAGTTTAGTTGGCTGATGGGTTAGTTTCACTTCAGTCCGGTTCCATGCTTTGTGTACTTTGATAGTTACACTTTATGTCCCTGAGCTTGAGTCTTTGGCTTCACTGTGCATACATAGGCTTGTCTGCATTATGGTCCATTGGCCTTTGTTTTCACTGGTGCATCCTTGTTCACTGGAACATTAGCTTTGTGTGCTTCGTCTCTTACCTGATGCCCTTGCAATGCTGTTGGGTTGCTTTGAGATTGACCTTGATTAGTTTGTGACTTTGGCATTTGTTGCTTGCCAGCCTGTGATATTTGCCTGTCCACTGTTTTTCCTGGTCATTTGAAATCTTTACTTTGGCATCTTCACTTGAGTCATTCTTGTTATACTTCGACTTGGCCTTTGATTCACAGTTTTGTTGTCTCCTGTGTTCATATACATTAATGTTCTTTGGGTTGGGTTCTGCATTTTTGAGATGCAGTTTCCTTCACTGATGTATCTTTGGGAGTTTGATAGGTTTGCATCCATGTTGAAGCTTTGCATATACTTGAATCTTTTGTTGCTGGCAGAAAGTCTTGAATATTGTAACCTGCATTCACACTGATTTGGTTCTCTTTTGACTCATGCTGTGCTGACCTGATTTGTACATTGGTTAGCTCCACTTGACTTTGTTAAGCATGTCTCTATTGTTCCCTTGACTTGGTGCCTGTAGTTCTATTGCAGTCTCTATTTTTGCATTGCATTGATGCACAGATCTTTATTTGCACATCTGTGTTGCATATTGATCACTAGTTCATTTGTACATGTTTATTCTCGAGTTGTCCATCTCAGTTGAACTGCACTTGGTTCTGCTTCATGATGTACTCGAATTCGTCTCTATTGCTGTATATGCTTGAACTGTTGATGACTTATCTGCAGTTTAGTTGCAGCCTGCCTTCGTCCTTATACCTGTTTGCCACTGCAGTTTCATTTTGGTGGTGACTTTGTATTCGGTGGTGGCGAGGCAGTGCACGCGTGCGTGCGCTGCAGCCACACCGAATTGACAGATTTTAATCGATATTTCTTTTGTTCTTGATTCATCGACCTGTTGCGTAATTCGTAGGCTGTATTGGCGAGGCAGTACACGTTAGCGTGTACTGCAGCCAATTAGCATTGATATTTTTTTAAATTGACATTTCAATTATTTAAACTGCTTTGGATTTCTGTTTCGTGGATTAACACTGTTTAGTGATATATCTGCCGTTATCCGGTTCTTTTATCGAGAAGTTGGATATACGATATTTCTGTGACTGTCATCTATATTGAGATTGATTATTATTGCTTCTATGCTCTAATAACTGATTTTGAATTAGACTGACCCGAGTATTATTTTCTTTTGAATGTAATACTCGGGTCAGACCGAGTATTTACAGGTTGTAGATTTTTAGCTTTGGGTTGCTGCTAGAGCTATGAAGACTTTTTATATATCATTTGAAGTGGTCTTCGTACTGTTGTAGTAGCCAGTGTGTCTGTTTTAAGATGATAATGTATTCATGTATATTAGTCGATAATGTACTTGTATATATATAACTTCTTGAGTCGACAGTTGTAGTTGTATCATTTGTATTGTGTCAAATGTATTGTAACTGATATCAGTTATTGTATATATGAGACTTTTCGTTCCATCTTTATTCCGCATTTATGTTATCTGTGTTATTTTTATATCTATTGTCCTAAACTATTATAGCCACTGTGTAATAGCTTTGAGTTTGTATCGGTATGTCGGGTTTCCTCTAAAAATGAAATGCAATGTTTTAGTATCTGACATACCGGTGCTCGCACAAGGCAATTACATAGATGGTCGCTCCTCAACAGCCTTATTCTCCGCGCTAGTTGACAGCACTACACAGTAGTGTTCTTGGCAAGCGTGGGTATAGAGGTGGGGCGTCACAGAACGAATCACTTCTAAATTCGATTCTGAGAGTTCCATTATCTTCAGTTTTATAATTATGAATTTTAAAAGCTTTTGGAATATTTTTCTTCAGCTTATAATTGAAGATTCAAATTTTTATTCAACTTCAATAGATTAAATTATACCATTTAATCGCCAAATTCAAATGGGAATCGGGGATTCAAATTAAATCGTCGTTCAAATATTTAAAATTAATTAAATATTCTCAATTTAATTTGGTCAAAATTCCGGGTCGTTATAGACTTCCCTCCTTAAAAGAATTTCGTCCTCGAAATTACAAGTTAGGAAAAATGGTCCTTAACTCGTCTACTATTTTTCACAAGCCAATAGTTTTATCAATTCATCAAAACAAATCTTCTACTAAAGATTCGTTATCATTCAACTACACTTCTACTTCAACTCTAAGTTTCAGAACAACATTGTTTAACTTCAAAATTCAAATTCGAGTTTAAATTCAAATTTTTAACTTTCAAAATTTCTCAAAAATTTTCTAACACCCTAAATTTCCGAAAAATTTCGCCAGCGTCTCCTTTGCGCGGCTAATACGGCACTACTACAAAACGTCCCTACGGACTCTCAGATTTCAAAAAGAAAAAGAAAAAGCCAAGCGGCTAGAGAGAAATCATCAAAAACTCATATTCAAATTTAAATACATACCTTTTGTCGAGCAATTCAAATTCATCTTCGAAATTAAATTCCAATTCCTGTATATCCTACTAGCCATAATATCTAGTTGCATATATTCAAACCATTTCGTACATTCAATTTCAAAATTTTCAATATAACTGCTTATATCATCTTTAAGTTCGTTATTGAAGTTATATGTATTCATTTTCTTTCAATTTTTCATTTCAAATTCCATTTGAATTCAATTTACACTTTACAATTTCCTATCTGAGTTAAATTCATCATTCAATTCAATTTGGATTCTCATTTCTATCAAATTTCAAATATTTTATAAGTCTTTGACTTATTTACATTTCGATTTATCAAATCGTTTATACATTCACTTACAATTGTAAATTCCATTGATTTGAAAATTTATTTCTACTTACTTGAATTTATCTTTAAGTTCGAACCATCTCTTTTCATTTAGCTCACAATTCAAGTTTCAATTTACAATTCCAATTGATAAAATCATTTATACATTCACATTTACAATTTCATTTCATTAATGAATTTTACCTTTAATTATCTTTTCTGGAATTCTATTTTCATTTATAAATCACATTTACAATTCATATTTACCATTTTATTCATATATGAATTCATTTCTTTATATTTCAACTCACATTTATAAATTTCATTCGTTAAATGGATTTTTATTTAAACTTTAAACTTCAAACTTTACAAGTTATCAACTTCATAATATTTCATAAATATTTTTATATAGCATTCAGAGTTTACCAACATTTCAAAGCCATTTTGAAAACGATTCAAATTATTCTTTTGAATTTCCTCACAAAACCCAATTTTCCAAACAACTCTCATTTAAAACAATTTGACAGCAATTTCCTCTTTTGGAAACCCGAAAATGAACATCAGTGATGCTGCAGTCATTACCGAAGTTATTTTCCAGCGACCGAAAAGAGGTTAGAGCTTAATCTCTCCAAAATACTTTTTTCAAAATCCTTTGAAATTCATTTTCAACTCCAAAAAGAATTTAAACTCTCCAAATCACCAAAAATTTTCAAATTCTTTTCAAAACATTTCCAAAAACTCTTCTGGAATTCCGTTTCAAATTACAATTCACATTTATAATTTATATTCTTTAATTTCATTTGCATATGAATTAATTTCTTAACTTTCGAGTTACGATTCCAGTTTCTTATTTCATTTCAATAGTAATGATAACATTTCAATATCATCACTTTCCTAACAACCAAACATCCATATACTATGGTAATTTATAGAAAATCATTTCTTTTATATACAAAAATAATTTTGGGAAAAATCATTTCATTCACCCTATTTAAAACAATACTGTGCCGAATTGTTCTATTCGAGTGTTTAGAGATCCCTATCAATGATCGTTAATTACTCGTATTGACCAGAATCCATATACCACTCAACAAATCAATCATCACAATATAAAACAATTTTATATTCAAATAACAAATACGCGCTCATATCTATTATTACACTCAAACTCATTCTAGAGTACTACTGACTCTATCTCTAATGAGAAACACCCAACAGAGCAGGGTTGTCGCTTAACCATATGCTCTGATACCACTTTGTCACATCCCGAGATTTTCGACTTTCGAAAATTCAACATCGATACTCACTTTATCGACTATCGAGCAATCGAGTGCCGGAAACTCCAATAGTGAGGGTTTTAGAAAGAAGGAATAGAAGAAAAAGAGAAGAAGAAGAGAAAGAAAGAACAACTGAACAACATCAGACAGAAAACAATATCAGAATCTTACATATCGCAGCGGAACAATATATAATAGATAAACACTAGCTTTTAAAACAAAGAACTATATCAGTTTATACATACATCAATCATCAGAGTCAATATACAACAATGGACAGTTATATAAACTCGTCCTCATACAGAATACACAGCGGAATAAAATAATATCAGATACAAATACTACGTCTCGAACTCCAGCTTATCTCCAAGCTCCAGAATATCCAGAATATCCTGATAATATAACTCTAGGCTGCCCGTGTGGAAATTGGTGGGCACCCAGAGTTTAGAAGGGAACAATAAACTCCGAGTCAGTCATGGTGACTGGTGTGAGATCGTAAAACAGTTATCTTTAAAATAAACAGAGGAATATTTTTAAAGTTAATTCGAAATGCTTTTGGAAAATGAGACTACCATAAGACCTCCCACCACACACACAATGCAAACGCAGACTTGGAGGAGATTTCTTCTTATGATAGTCAAAGATGCTTACTACGCAAAAATCAAATTCTTTTTGATATTATTATTAGTGCATAGTGTAGAAACATTTCGAAGTTATAATATTAATCTTAGCCAACATACGACCAGTATCGTATGCCTACTATAGCTACCATCCAAACAGTGGGGCGCCACCATAAGTGAATGGCAGGTTCTACAACTAATACCGTACAAGGCTCGTATTGTTTCTTTGGATTTCCAACAAATGGTCAGGCTAAGGAACTTCCTATCCACGATGGGTACGTCCCTGGAATAGACGACCCGAGAACCTAACCGGATCTCTGCCAACACAAGGCCGGGTTACCTCTGCAAAAATAGGTAACTACTGACACGCGTATGCCATCCCCCGATCGTCACCGATCTTCCCGAGGATCCCCGATTTCCAACAAACCACATAGATAATAATAATGCAGTAACCACAGAGGTTAAGTATCTGGGCTCCATACCATGATACCACCTTTATCCAGAAGGAATGACATACACTAAGGGGCGCTACTCCCTAGAACCTTGCCGCATTCGTCCTGTTTCGACCATTTCCGGGGTGTGAGGCTCGACGAAGTCTCGTCCACAAAGCTACGCTTTCTCAAAAAGCCCTGCTTCGGGTCAAACAAAATGATCAACCTATGATCACAAAGATATAAGATCAAACAAATGATCATATCACAAATGATCAAACACTGATCATTTCACAGCAACACTCAGTATGCCACGTTACCAAATTGGGATATATCGCTGATAAATTTCAACTACATAACCTCTGAGCACGTACGTCTCAGAGAAGGGTGTTAAGCTAAGAGAATAAATTCTCCGCCACCAACAGAAATGTACTTGAAAGAAATCAGCTTTATATCTCAAATTGTAACGTCAGACACACAATCCATACAAGTCTGTTCCGGGATCGAACAGAACCGAAGGCACTTCTCACGAAGCCCTTGCATTTCCGGATAAATTTCTAATCACGTCCGGACTTCCCGTCACTAAGGGTGATAAAACCTCTAAACCGAAGATCAGTCGGTGTAGAGTAACTCGACGGTAATCCTTCCGTTTTCAAAAATATCCGGTCTTCAACACCGGTCTTCAAATGCAATTCATAACGACGTATCACATATTCGGAATGGGTTATACGACCCCATGGTCCTTTCCCGGCTAACCCGAATAGTGAGCGATTATTCAAAAATAAGTGTGGCATTCAAATTCATCCAATTCACAACAAATACCTATCTAAAGGTAATTATTGATAGTCGGTTATTTAACTATCAATAAAGATGCGCAACATCATCATATTCCAAATAATTTTCCCAAATTATTTCATCTTCCAAAAATATCTTTTACTAGATATAAAATTTCCACACTTCAAAAATAAAACAACGTTTATTTTTCTAAACAGTTTCCCTTTTCTTTTTATAAATTCCATAGTGAATTTATGTTTCAAAAATGTCTATTGATATACGATTTTCAAATCGTTTTCAATATTCGATTTCGATTTATCTTTAAGAAGATAAATCTCAAAAACGTTCATTTCATATTGGAAAACATTCCATACTTATTTAATAATAAGTATTTCACAAATCATTTATTTTCAACACTTGGAAAATATTCAATATACTTAAATCAATATTAAGTATATATTCATTCTTTAAGGAAAACATTTACTATAACAACATTTATTTGAGTCAAAACGAATGTTACGTAAAACATCGTTACGACGACTCAAAATCACTAGTATAGGGATTCGGAATTAAGATAGATATATAAATCCCAATACTACATCAAAACATTTTCTTCCGAAAATCATTTACTATAACAACAGTGTTATAGTCCATCATTTCCTTATATTTTCGAAAACGCCTATTTCAACAATAAAAATGTTGAAATCTATGTTTTCGATTCACAATACATTTTAAAAACATCTCTAAAATGTTTAACTTCATTTTCAATGCCACTTTTCCAAAACTATCCATTTTACTTAACAATATATTCACTGTCCAAAATCGTGAATATAATTCACTTAACCCAATTTCAATCATTTCAACACATTTTTATCTCAATAAAAATTCGCTATCCAAAATCGCGAATATATCTTCTTTAAAAATCTTCTATATTTAATTTCTCAAATCCCATTGATTTCGAATTTATAAAACAACGTTTATAAATTCTATTTCTATTTTATAACAACTTCGATTTAATAAATCTCCTTTTATTTACAAATTCGATCAATATTCCATTTAAAGGCAAAAATCCAATTTATAAGTTAATCTCTTATAAATCTTTTATGCTACCGTTTCATCCATTTTATAACTTCATACTTTATAAATCTATAAAATTCATATTTTCACAATTTATAATTCTATAAATCTCATGTCTTTACAATTTATAATTCTATAAATCTCTAACACTTATAAACACTCGTTTTAAAATTCCAACACTTTAAATTGATAAATATCAATTCTGTACATCTTTTATATACATCATTTTTAGTAATTCAAAAGAAATCCAACTTAAACTATTTTATTTATCACTTGACTATTTATTTCAAAATCACCTTTCAGGTATATTTCACAATTTAAAATTTTTCATAACTTTAAATTTATAACATTTATTTATTTAAGATAAATAAATTCCAAATTTTAATAAATCGTATACTTTCCAAAAATCACTTCAAAATCCCTTTTAAAGTAAAAATCGTTTATTTTTAAACTTTAAAATTGAACCCGGTGATGCAACGCATCAATTAGTCCATCACAACATCAAACATCATATATCATCATATGATGACAGAATATATATCAACATCTGTAAATAAATAAATACAGTTGAGGAATCCAGTTGGATCCCCCCAACCTGTTTCCCTACATCCAAAGACGTCAGCACAATACCAATTCCGCTCCAGTACGGAATTATCGCGGTATATAGGTTTTTATAAATCCGCTTACTAACGGCGCAATAGGGTCTCATCCGCTATACGAGGCGGGAAATCATCAATCCAATATATACATATGCCAATATGTATATACTGCTATATATAATAGATATATCCTAAAATATCTAATATCATATCCAAACATCAATCAATTCAGTCAAATCAATAACTGTAATACCAAATATATTTTGAGTGAGAAAAATCTCACCTTAGTTTTTATTGGCAATCCGTTTCCATTTCAGTTTCATTTTCTCGATTTTTTCCTGGTATAAATAATTTATACAATTCTATTAATATCCGAACATATTGAATAAATTAAACTTCATTTGATAAATTAAATTAACTAATGATCGATTTTAAATCATGAATTTCATCTCAACTAAAAATTTATTCTTTTGTTCATTTTTCCAAATATGCTGTCTTAAACTAATACTTTTGAATTTAAACTAATTTCTTTTTAATAAATTCAACTAACTGTTTACTTGTAAACTAATTTTGTCTTTAACAATTGGTTCAATTAAAAATTAAATTTAAACTAAATTTCCATTAAATAGATTTAATTAACTAACTGTTATACAAACCCTTGTATATTTATCTATTCATTTTATTTTAAATTTTATATATATACATTTATAAAATTATTTTATATATTTCGAAAATCTAATCTTAAATAACTCCTTACATTTATTTAAAATTCCTAGGTGTTCTCCAAATCGTCCAAATGTATTATATAAAATAAAATTCCTCTTCAGTCTATATTTTAATTGAAAAACAGAAATTTTTATATTTTATTTTTTTCCAAAAATATATTTTCCTTTACTGTACATATTATCTGTTTTATATATGTTCAAGTTTAAATTGAATTACAAATTAATGACTTCTTAGATTTTTTTTTCTTTTTTCTGCATATCAAAATCGTCAAGTAAAATAATAAGAAAAAAGAAAAATCGAAATTACCTCACTTCACTGCCGATTGCCCTCGCCAACCTCTGCCTCGCGACGCGACTCCCCCCGGCACCGCCTACGAAGACCTCACACCATCGCGACTTCGTCCAGGTCGCCAACTCGCACGCCACTCGAACCTGCCGTGGTCGCGAACCATCGCGATGCGCCGCCGCTCCCAATCAACACCCTCGCCTACCACGCATCACCGAGCTGCCATCGCGACCTCGTCGACTCCACGCACTCACTCGCGAGTCGCCCTGACAAAGATCGAAGTCGCCTTCGATCGCCATCCCAATAGCCTCACGAAAACAATAGCAGTATAAAGAGACTGCAGCAGGGCTTCAAATCGGCAGTAGAAAATATCACGTAGGAGGCAAGGATGCGTCGACGCTGGCTGATGGAATAGCCGAGTATGCAGCGATGATTATCTTTAAGGCGTTGATTTACGAAACCCTAGTTTAGCAATCCCCCTTGATTCCATCGCGCGCGAGTTTTCTGTTGATTTGGTAAATGGGTTTAGTGAATACGAGTAGGAGTATCGGCCATTTTTATTTTTTTTTGTTTTCTTTGATTTGAAAACTGATTTCGTGATGATTTTGAAAGAGAGGGGGAACGTTATGGGGTGCACGATCTTTGCTCCGTGATTCTCGGCTGAACAAAGGGCGTGGAAAAAGGAAGAACGTGTGATGATGTTTACAAATTTAAATTTAAATTTAAATTGAATACCATTTAAATTCCAACGCGTTTAACTATCGTATGGTCACATAACAACCCCGAAAATTACGAAAATTGAAATCCGGCAATAATACAATATTACGGACCCAATGGAACTGGTTTCGTCGAATTCCGAGACTGTTTGAAAAATGACTATTTTTAATTATCGGTTCAAACCGTTAAATTCCAAAACTGAACGAATCACTTCTAAATTCGATTCTGAGAGTTCCATTATCTTCAGTTTTATAATTATGAATTTTAAAAGCTTTTGGAATATTTTTCTTCAGCTTATAATTGAAGATTCAAATTTTTATTCAACTTCAATAGATTAAATTATACCATTTAATCGCCAAATTCAAATGGGAATCGGGGATTCAAATTAAATCGTCGTTCAAATATTTAAAATTAATTAAATATTCTCAATTTAATTTGGTCAAAATTCCGGGTCGTTACAGATTGCTAGTTGAATGCTGCATAAATCAAGTTTGTCAAAAAGGGGAAGATGAATCATTCATCTTTGTCATCTTTTATTTCTTTCCTTTTTGTCCCTTATGTGATTGCCTTTAAACTTATTCTTATTTATTCATATACATTATGTTATCAATTGATCATACTTGCCTTATGTTTAACTATTCTATCACGCAATTAAGGAAAGAATATATTTAATATATTCAAACCATATTTTTATATCCCATTCTTTATTGTTTTAGAATCAAATTAATAAAACAAAATATGGTATTAAATAAAATACTAATTTTATTTAAAAGAAATTTAGATAAGATCTAAATACATTTAGACTTCATAGGCCCATTAATGATCCAAAATGGTTAAATTTTTGAAATTCACTCATTTCTTCTACTACAGCCTGGCCCATTTCCTTCAATGGTATATTTTTAATGACATTTAAAATACAGAATCATCTACACATATCGATGAGTCTAAATATAATTTTTTTATTTAAAGCAAGGATTTATAATTCAATATTGTATAATGAGTAAAACACATCAATTTAATCATAGATAAATGGGTGAGACAACATATAAGAATATTAAATCTTTCTATGAATTTTCCAACAAAAAACATATATGAATTAAAATATAAACAAAAGATATACGTTGAGGACATCATCGTTGATCATGCCTTGAATGGTAGACCAAGTTAAATACAATTTGAAAAGGTTTTTCCTATATATTGTCAACGTATTTAAATTCTCATGATTATAACACATTTTAATTACTATCGCTTTATATATAATTTAAGGATTTCTATCAATAGACTTTAAAATAACCTCTTAATTTATTTATATTACTATATAACAAGTATATAATAGAATGAACAACACCTTTCATTTTGAATAAGCTTTATCATCAAGTTAGATATATGCAATAAATAACATAATTGCATTTAGGGAATACTCCTAACTCTATCACGTTGACCTACACAAGCTTTTTTGGCATTAAGTAACAAAATTTCCTTCCAATCCAATATTTTTTTCTAAAATTTTAGCTCCAATCTCAATTTTTTTTCCCATATGCTTCTTTATTTGTTTATTCAATTTTTCTCTTTTAATATAGGTTTATTTCAAGTGACTTTCTTTTGAAAGCATTTCCAAATAAAATTATGAATCATAGCTGAAATGCTTGCATCTCACATTTTAGTATTTGCACAACTAAGTCCATACGACACTTATTGGATATTGGATTTCCAACTGGATAGCGAGGTAAGGGACTACTTCCCATACAGTGCATTTCTAGAAGAATGCACCTAAGGCCCCTATATTGGTCCTTATGCGAGTTAAGACCGGCATATATGAAAATTACATGAATAGCACCAAGTATTAAATCACCTGCCCATTACCGACCTATCCAGGATCCCAAGCATACACCACATAATTTACTGACGTCGTAGCGGGTAGAAATTTTATAGATCTAGAAGGAGATTTCATTCCCTGATTGGTTGCGATCCACTTAGCCTTAAAGCATCCCTCGTTTCACCATTTCCAGGTGTGAGGCTTGAAGTAACGATTACCTTTTTTACATAGTATATCTTTCACTTTGAATGCCACTTTTCCATTTCACAATCACAGAATTGATTTCTACAAATGTATAACTCCTGAGCTCGTACATCTCAGGAAAGGGTGTTAAGCTAAGAGACGTTGCCTTCTCCGCCACAGAACAGATGATATGTTTATAGAGATCAATTAATATGATTTATAAGTACAATGTCAAACATTCGTCTATACCAATTGTCCAGGACCAGGACAAACCGAAGGTACATTTTTAACACATCCTATTTGGAATTAACCTTAGTATTAGTAGCGAATAGTTCTTGTGTTTCTGAGATTTCCATAATGAAGGGACCATTGCTATTTATTTATCTTGGAAGCTACCCATAGATTATCAACAAACAGTCCTTCCGAATGAAGATCTCCCATCTTTTAAAATCATGGTCTTCAATATATCTTCTTCACTTTCAAAAGGTAAATTGGTTCGAAGTGGTCTCAGATAGGGATTATCGAAATCCGACTTCGATTTCGACGAACCAATCATTGATAAAAAAGATGTTAAGTGGGTGGATAAAAAATATTCCATTTATTTGTTTTCTTTTTATCCAAAGATATCTTTGAAAGATTTTATCTTTTGAAAACCATTTCTTTTTAGTATATACAGAATTCATTAAACCTCCTTATGAAAATTTGCTAAATCATTTTCATAAATTATGTTAGAATACATTATTGAGTGAAACAAGGTCAAATATAAATTGTACTACCTTTACTCAATTTAATTTTCGTATTCAATGGGTACTATGGGCAGAATAACAGTTAAATCATCTTTTAAATTCCACGAATAGTACGAGCACCCTCCTAGGAATTCAACACTAACTATAAGAAGATTATTTCTATATGTTTCAAGTTGTTTAAATTTGAAAAGTGTAATCTTTTATACTTAACTTGTTTCTGATATTTCGACCTTATCTATCCCTCGTGTGGAAGAGGCCAGGTGAGCCAGGGCATCGGTTGCTCCTGAACATCTCCTCAGTTTAAGCTCCTCAACCGGATCTCATGAATAGAGAAATCAGGTGTACTTGTGGACTTATTAGAGCCAAGATTAAATTGTTTGCTTATAGCTGCTTTTCTCCGATTTTATTAATTTAAACTTCATTAAATATATTACAAAACCTTCAAATAATTTTTAGAACAGTTTTTTATTTATTAGAAAACATTTATAAGTTTGGAAAAGAATTGTGAAGTTTGAAATCATACTTTAAAAGTTATTGAAAAGTTGTCGCGAAAGGCATTTTAAAAGCTATATTGATTAAAAGGACTTTTATATCATCTGGAAACTTAAATATATAACTTAAATCTCTTTTAAAACACTTTAAAGATTTAAAAGATTTATTTTATAATTTTAAACATTTAAAATATCTATTTTAAATCATTTTTAAACTTTTGTCATTAAACTGCAAAACCGCGATATTTTCGAAAACTTGTTTTTGACTTATTCGAAAAGCTATAAGATGAAAACTTGATTTTCTTTCTTTGATTAAAAACTATGGATATAATAGCCTGAAAAATTATTACCATGAAGAATTATGAGCTATATTCCACTTTATATACTCATTTGAATTCTATGGCACGAAATTGCGAACTACCGTTACGCGACGTGCCTAGTTTTGACTCGACTATCAATTTTTATTTAAAACATGTCGAGACAAGTTTAAACTATTATATAACAATCATATGACATTTCTAATCATTTTCAAGGAGTTTAATGATTCCATATTTACTTTTATAACTTGATTCAGAAAGTGATTTCTTTGTGTAATATCGATGTATATCTAACGTGACTTGTTAAACAACCATATTCAACAATCAATACTTGATGATCAACATATAAATAAGAATTCATGACGATCATTTCACATCATATATATATATATAAAATAAAATAAAGTTTCTCACTTTTAAATAAAACGATTGCCTAGAAAATAGATTAGCTTCTCTAACTTGAATCGGAGCTCATGAACGCTCGTCTCGAAGCTCTTATAAGGCTCAGCCTTGCTTCGTGAAGGGGGCAGGGGTTCACAACATTAGTTTGTCTAGGTGGTAGACTCAGCTTGGTTAGTTGGCAATAGGTTGGGAGAGAAAGAGGAATAGTTTGGGTGAGTTTTGAAGTGCTATATGTGTGTGTGGATAAATTTAGATATAATTTGCTGTAATTTTATTTATATTTTTGCTTAGATGGAATCCATTAAAATGTGGAGGAAGCTTTAGAAAAATAAAGAAGAAGATGACTGAATGAAGTGAAGAAGTCAAGTGATATTTATAGGCAAATGAAACAGTGTAAACATCTCCACCTTACATAACCACACATCATCGCACTACCTCTTCCTCCCATCACCATGCGCCGACCATATTCCCCCTAGGTACGGCCGTGGTCACATCATGTAGGGCAAGGCCATGTGCCTCTTTGATTTGAATTTTAATGGTGACAATATATAATAATTAGCTTAGATTCTTTCTCCACCACCACATGCTCCACTTCCTTCCATCATTACCCTAATCATGGCGACCTCCTCCCACCACCACCTTAACTCGTCCATGTCACGTCAAGGCATGTGCTTGCATAGATAGGATGTTTGATGGCAAGGTTTGGTTGCTTAAGTGAGAAGGAGTTTTTTTATTTCTTATATGTTTATATATTTAGTATATATGTGTATATTTGTATATATATATAAGTGTTTATGTACATATGCATGTGTTCTCTTGGATGGGTATATGTATGTGTTCGTTTGGATGTCACATAGAATTCATAATGTTCTACAACTTCTATACGTTGAATCGTTATGAATTTCAAATTCGCTTTCCTGTCATATTTTCACTTCTTATTTTCTATACATATATTTGTAAAAAAATTTATAAACATTATTTCTATTATTATTTATAAATAAAAAGAGCTTTCAAATTTGATTTAATAACCATTATTTAGTCATTTAAACTAAAATTTTAAATTCAATCATATTTTATAAGTGATGAATTTACGGGTTGTTACAGACTCAACTCCTTAGGAGAATTTCATCCTCGAAATTGAAGATAAGAAGAAGATAACTCAAGAGAAATAACATATATGATGAAATATATACAAGATATGATAAGTGACTACACTATGGGCGGTGAGTACACTACATCAATACAATATATACAATCTATTCATCCATCCTAAACTCGGGATAGGCTTTCTTCATTCTATCCTCCATTTTCCATGTACAATCATTAGCATCGCCACTCCATTGTACTTTAACTAACTGCACAACCTTTCTCCTTAATCGTTTCTTGTCGCGATCCATGATTCAATTAGTTTGTCAAATGACGGATAAATTTGGTTCTACTTCCAAGTCTTCTTGGGCAGCTGTTTCTATGACTTGGTCTAGATCATTCACATACTTATGTAAAGGAGTTACGTGGAAAACATTGTGTATGCCTGATAACCTCTCTGGTAGTTCTACTCAATAGGCTAATGGGCTAATTCACTCAAGAATAGGAAAAGGTCCAATATATCAAGAAGCCAGCTTACAGGTTCTTCCAAATCTTACCACTCCCCTCATCATAGAGATCTTCAGAAATACTAAGTCTCCAATCGAGAATTCCAAATTTCTATGCCTTCAATCAGTGTAACTCTTCTGTATACTCTATGCCTCCTTTAGGTTTTTCTGATCGTGTCTACTTTCTCTGCGGCTTCTAAAATCATGTCGGGACCAAGTACCAATCAATCTCTGGTTTTGATCCAACATGCTGGGGATCTGCATGGACGAACATACATGGCTTCATAAGGTGCCATATTTATGCTAGCCTGATAGCTATTATTATAAGAGAACTTTGCTAAGTGAAGGCTGCTTTCTTAAGAACCTCCAAAGTCTAATACACATGCTCTCAAAAGATTTTCCAACACCCAGTTGACTCACTCCATTTTCCCATTAGTTTAGGGATGATATGCGATGCTTACATCTAGCTTTGTTCCCAAAGCTGTCTTTAAGGCATCCTAGAACTGGCAGGTAAAAATTGGGTCTCGATCGCTTATGATGCTGGTAGGAACTCCATGTAGTCTTACAATCTCCCTTATATGTATCTCAACCAAGCTTGTGGCTGTTCTTATGGGTTTTAATGCGATGAAGTGTGCGTTTTTGTTAATGTATCTCTGATAACCTAGATGCCTTTATTCCCTTTCCTTGATCGAGGCAAGTCCTTGATAAAGTCCATGGATATCCGATCCTATCTCCAATTTGGATTCTCAAGTGGTTGGAGTAGTCCAACAATCTTTTGTTGGTCACTTTTTATTTGTTGACAATTTGCGCATCTACTCACATGGATGGAAATGTCTCTCTTTACACCCTCCCACCAGAAAGTCTTTTTCATGTCTCTATACATCTTAGTAACTCCGAGATGTATTGCGAGTGAGGAATTGTGACATTTTACCAAAGCTTCTTCTCTAATCCCATCAATATTGGGAACACATAACCTTCCATTCATCCTTAGAATTTCTTGCTCACCCACTTTGAATCCTAACCATCTTCCTGGTATTTCATTCTCCTCCACTTCCTTGGCTATTCTTGCAAGAATCGTATCCTTGAGTTGATTCTCCTTGATGCAATAAATCAACGTTGAATGCACTACTAAATAAGCTATAATAGCATGCTTTCTACTTAGCGCGTCTGCCACATCATTGGCTTTTCCCGATGTACATAAAATATCCAAATCATACGATGCGAGGAATTCTAACTAATGTTGTTGTCTCATATTTAAATCCTTCTAAGTGAAAAGGTATTTCAAAGATTTGAGATCGAAGAAGAGATCAAACTTTTCACCTTTTTAAAGAAGGTCTATTATTTACTAGGACCAAACTAAAATTTATTAAAAATAGACCATAGGGACTTCTTACCCAGCAAATAATGTCTCCATATTTTTAATGCAAACACCACGGCTAATAACTCCAAGTCACATGTCACGTAATTTCTTTCATGGATCTTCAGTTTTCTACTCGCATAAGCGATGACCTTCCCATGTTGCATTAAGACTGCACCAACTGCTCCATAGGCATCAATATAAACAGTTAAACCGCCACTTTCATCAGCTTCAGCTATTACGGCAGCAGTAGTTAACCACTTCTTGAGTTCCAAAAATGCTTCTTCACATTTCTACATCCACTCAAACTTAGCATCCTTTATAGTGAGTTTTGTCATGTAAGAAGAGATTTTAGAGAAATCATGAATAAATCTTCGATAATATCCAGCTAATCGTAGGAAGCCGTGGATGTCTTTTTGAGTCTGTGGTTGTCACCAATCCAACATATCCAAAAATTTCCCTTGGACTACTAAAACTCCATCTCCTAACAAAATATGTCCTAGGACTCTAATCTCTTTTTTTTTTCTAGAAATGTCATTTTGAGAACTTTTCTTTCAGAACATTCCTCCTCAATATCTCCAACGCAATATCCAAATGTCTTTCATGTTCTTCTTTAGCCTTTGAGTATATGAGAATGTCATAAATAAAGAGTAACACAAATTTACTGAGTACATCTCTAAATACTCTGTTCATAACGTCTACGAAATAGGCAGGTGCATTGGTTAGCCCGAATTACATAACTAACCATTCATAGAAATTTTATGGCCCTCGAAATGCATAAAGGGAATGTTGTCTTCTACTATTCTTAACTGATGGGATCCCGTAGCTAGGTCCATCTTTGAGAATACTTAAGCATCATATAATTGATCAAATGTAACACCCTAGATTTTTTGTAACATTATTAAGGATATTTAATTAATTAAATTAAATTAAATAATGTGTTGAGTAGGGGATTGAGATTTGATTTAATTAAGGTGTAGCATTGCCATTTAATTAAGAAGATTAAAAGAAGGTTTAAAATGAAATATAGAAGGGGTAAAATGGGAAAGAGGACATTCCTACATCTATTCCCTTAAGCCGTGTATCTCTACACGTTCATTTTCATTTCTCAAAAATTTTAAAACATAAGGCCGGCCACCATCAATAAGGAAAAGGGGAAGAAGATTAAGAAAACCTAAAGGAAAAGCTAATTCAAATCAAATCCATTCAAATCTCAAGCTCCTTAATCTCTAAAGCTAAGGTGAATAATGTTTACATCTCAAACCTTTTATTATTTTGGTTTTAAGATGAATTCCAAAGTATTTTGCATTGATTTGCATTGTTTTTGAATGATGGAATGATTATATATACTTGTTGATTATTTATGTATGTTCATATTGATTTTTTGATAGGTTTTATGGTGAAAACCCCATTAAATGACATCCAAATGTCTTGCGAATTCTTTTGAAGATCAGAAATGATATTTTAGATATGGGTTTTAATTTTCAGATTTTTCTAAATTTTTGTGGAAATTATATGAATTTTCTAGTAAAGAAAATGTTATTTGGATTATAAATTATTTACGGGTAAATAATTATTTTTCGGTCTAAAATTTATATGTGTTAGAAAACATATAAAAGATGATTTTCTAGAATTTTCTAGATTTTTCCTAAGAGTTTTAATGGTTATATAAAATTATTTAAGGTATGGGACTTAAATGTTTTAAATAATTAAAGAAGGAGGAGGGGATTTTTGTAAAAATTGTTTAAATTGTTAAATCTGGAAAGTCGGCAGCACCTTTAAAAAGAAAAACTAACAACCAATCAGATTTAGACAAACAAGGTAGGTTAGGTACAAAAGAATAGTTTAAAAGTACAAACACACATGTTTTTCACTATTTCGATACTTTCGGCACTAGCTTCCACCTCCGTGCCTTCGCCAACGACATAGTCGCAACCAACGCACATGGTAACAGACAACTGGTACGTAGTGAATTGGACATATGCGAAAGATACAGGGTTGAAACAAGGGGTTCCGAAGGGGTTGAGGCTTCGCATTGATTTTAAAGTAAAATGCGCATGCTTGCTTTCGACTAAGATGCTTTCGACTTAGTTAGCTTTCGACTAGGAGATTTTTGGTAACATTATTTAGGGTATTTAGTTAATTAAATTAAATACCATAATGTGTTGAGGGGATTGAGATTTGATTTAATTAAGGTGTAGCCGTGCCATTTAACTAAGGGATTTAAAAGAAGGTTTAAAATGAAATATATGATGGGTAAAGTGGGAAAGAGGCCATTTCTATATCTATTCCCTTAGGTCATGTATCTCTACACGTTCATTTTCATTTCTCAAAATTTTTAAAACATAAGGCCGACCACCATTAACGAGGAAAATGAGAAGAAGATTAAGAAAAGCTAAATGAAAAGCTAATTCAAATTAAATCCATTCAAATCTCAAGCTCCTTAATCTCTAAAGCTAAGGTGAATAATGTTTACATCTCAAATCATTTATTATTTCGGTTTTATGATGAATTCTGAAGAATTTTGCATTGATTTGCCATGATTTTGAATGATGGAGTGATTATATATACTTGTTGATGATTTATCTATATTCATATTGATTTTATGATAGGTTTTAAGTTGAAAACCCTATTAAATGACATCCAAAATGCCTTGCGAATTTTATGAAGATCAGAAACGATATTTTAGACATGGGTTTTAATTTTCAGATTTTTTTGAATTTTTGTGGAAATTATATTAATTTTCCAGTGAAGAAATGTTATTTTGGATTATAAATTATATATGGGTAAATAATTATTTGTTTGGGTCTGAAATTTATATATGTTAGAAATCATATAAAAGATGATTTTCTGGAATATTTTTAGATTTTTCCTAAGTGTTTTAATGGTTATATAAAATTATTTAAGGTATGAGACTTAAATATTTTATATAATTAAAGAAGGAGAAAGGGGTTTTTGTAAAAGTTGTTTAAATTGTTAAATCTAGAAAGTCGACAGCACTTTTGAAAAGAGAAACTAGCAACCAATCAGATTTAGACAAACAAGGTAGGTTAGGTACAAAAGAATAGTCTAAAATTACAAATAAACATGTTTTTCACCGTTTCGATACTTTCGGCACCAGGTTCCGCCTCCATGCCTTCACTTCCGACACATTCAAAACCAATGCACATGATATAAGGCAACTGGTACGTAGTGAATTGGACATAGGTGGAAGGTACAGGGTCGAAAACCAGGGGTTCCGAAGGGGTTGATGCTTTGATTTTAAAGGAAAATGCGCCTGCTTGCTTTCGACTTAGATGCTTTTGACTTAGTTAGCTTTTGACTAGGAGATTTTTTGTAACATTATTTAGGATATTTAATTAGTTAAATTAATTAAAATAATGTGTTGATTAGGGGATTGAGATTTGATTTAATTAAGGTGTAGCCGTGCCATTTAACTAAGAGAATCAAAAAAGGTTTAAAATGAAGTATAGGAGGGGTAAAATAGGAAAGAGGCCATTCGTATATTTATTCCTTTAGGCTGTGTATCTCTACACATTCATTTTCATTTCTCAAAATTTTTAAAACATAAGGTCGACCACCATTAACAAGGAAAAGGGGAAGAAGATCGAGAAAAGCTAATTCAAATCAAATTCATTCAAATCTAAAGTGCCTTAATCTCTAAAGCTAAGGTGAATAATGTTTACATCTCAAATCTTTTAATGTTTTGGTTTTAAGATGAATTCCGAAGTATTTTGCATTGATTTTCGTTGTTTTTGAATGATGGAATTATTATATATACTTTTTGATGATTTATGTATATTCTTATTGATTTTATGATATGTTTTAAGGTGAAAACCTACTAAACAACATCCAAATTTCTTGTGAATTTTTATGAAGATCAGAAATGATATTTTAGAGATGGTTTTCAGTTTTTCAAATTTTTCTGAATTCTTATGGAATTTATATGAATTTTCTAGTGAAGAAAATGTTATTTTGGATTATAAATTATTTACGGGTAAATAATTATTTTTTAGGTCTGAAATTTATATATGTTAGAAAACATATAAAAGATGATTTTCTAGAATTTTTCTAGATTTTTCCTAAGTGTTTAATGGTTATATAAAATTATTTAAGGTATGGGACTAAATGTTTTATATAATTAAAGAAGGAGAAGGGCTTTTTGTAAAAATTGTTTAAATTGATAAATCTGGAAAATCGGCAGCACTTTTGTAAAGTGAAACTAGCAACCAATCAGATTTAGAAAAACAAGGCAGGTTAGGTACAAAAGAATAGTTTAAAAGTACAAATATACATGTTTTTCACTGTTTCGATACTTTCGGCCCTAGGTCTGCCTCCATGCCTTCGCCTCCGACATAGTCGAAAACAATGCACATGGTATCAGGCAACTGGTACATAGTGAATTGGACATAGGTGGAAGGTAAATGGTCCAAACTAGGGTTTTCGAAGGGGTTAAGGCTTTGCTTTGATTTTAAAGGAAAATGCGTCTGCTTGCTTTCGACTAAGATGCTTTCGACTTAGCTAGCTTTCGACTAGGTCAAATGGTTTAAAAGGAAATGGTTTCGATTGGATTGCGCCTTTGTTTTTAAATGATTGCTTTTGACTGAGTCGAAACCTATAGCTTTTGATTTCTTCCTTTTGATCCAGATGGTTTCGAAGAGGTTGTCTTGTTTTTCTAAAATTTGGCCACCTCTCCAGAGCTTTCGAAGGGATGGTTTCGATACCATCACTTCTTTACTTAGGAAAGGATTTCGAAAAGAATGCTTTCGACTTTATTGAGTTTCTGATCCTTTTGCTATACTTGAAGGCATAATTCAAATGGTTTCGACCGAGACGGTTTTCAAAGGTTTCGAAGGATAAATTTTTGAATGGATCGAAAGGTATTTCCATATGTTTTAAAATTCAACCCAAAGTGCTTTCGAAAGGATTGAGTTTTGACCAAGGTTTTAAATATCGGATTTCGGTCACGTTTCCTCTCGGAATTTTTACAAAAGTTATCTCGTATCGAAGGAGATCTCGGACGAGATGAGTACATATCGGGTGTACATCTCGGATTGACATCTCGGGTCTTATAATGCATCTCGGGAATATCTCGGATGTACTTATGTGTATAAAATTGATGTGTCAAAAATTTATTTAACGGTTATAATTTTCTTAGGAAAAATAAAAATGGTAACATACTTGATTTACATGGAAAAAGGAATATTTTTAGAAGAGTAATAGCTTGATTAGCTTAATTGATTTGGCAATGTTTGAATAATATCCTTTTATTTGAACATAATAAAGAAGTTAAATCTTTTGCTATGACCCATTAAGATAAAAATTAAGGAATATGTTCAAGAAGTTGTTAATTTATAATTGGATTGAGTAGTTTCTTTTGAATCAATATGAAAATAAAAAATATTATGGAAAATAAGAAAAATGTATAATTTTGGGTGAGATCTCGAATTGAGATTTTGATCCATATTTCGGGTCAGATTTGAACATCTCGGACGAGATGAGTGTCGAGGGAGATATGGAGGAGATTTGATGTCTCGTCTCGTTTAAGTGTGAAAATCAGATCTCGGAGGAGATCTCGGGCGATATATAGGAGATTTAAAACCATGGTTTTGACTATTTTGAAAGCTTTTAATGATTGGTTTCGAAAGGGGTGGTTCCCCAGGGTTTCGAAGGGGTTGAAAGGAAAGGTTTTTCCTATGTTTTCGAAAGGCAATTTTAAAAGTTTTAAAGAAGGACGTTTAATGTTTTAAAGCTTTCGAAGGAAAGACTTTTATTGGTTTCGAAAGAGTTACTTTCAATGATTTTGAAAGAGTTACTTTTAATGGTTTCGAAAGGGATACTTTCAATTATTTCGAAAGGGTTACTTTCAAGGGTTTCAAAGTGGTTGTTTAAAGGTTTTAAACAAAGGTTTCGAACATATAAATACGCAGAATAGCCTAAGTGTTTTAAGTTAAAAAGGACTTTAACTTATTTTGAGGGGATAGGCAATCCTCATTAAAACTCGTCAATATTATTTTGAGTAAAGTATATATAACATTGCAAAATCGCTTAGAGTAAAGCTAAATATGTATTTTCCTTGTATATGTATGATTTAAAGGGTTAAATCATTTTGAAAAGGTTTTCAAGGAAAAAGATGAAGGGTAATTAGCCCTAAGAAAATGATTCGGACAAATAGTCCATTTTGATTCGGATAGTTAGTCCAGTTTAAGGACAGTTATTCCAGTTATTGGACAGTTAGTTCGGATTGTGGATAATTAGTCCAGTGTGAGGGTCGTTAACCCAGACTTCGGACAAATAATCCATTTAACACCTGTTTATAGCATAACGGATCTTGTGATTATTTTATTATTATAACCAATTTGGTTGCAGGAAAGGATTTGCAAAATATATGTTTTGAAAAGGATATTAGTGAGGGGAAACCTGTTCCGCTAAGCGGCGTGGTCTCATTCAATATCGATAAACCGAGATGTAACATAACTATTCACACCAGGCTTTATGTCCGACTCGAATTTTTTTTTCCCCTTAAACTCTCGGGTGCTCCAAATTGATTTGAGTACATTGAGGGTTGAGGATTTCAGGGTTTTGAGATTTGGCGAATAAAACATCTAATGACGAACAGGCAGATATCTATATAGGAGTTTCCGTTTATTTTGTTTTGATTCTGCTGTGTATGTTAAGTCGGTATGACTATATTTCTCTGATTAACCAAGGGGGCATCGTCATATGTCGCTCTTGGCGTATTACTGTAAATTATGTTTGATCTTTACCGAGGATACAGTTATGGGATTATGTAACTTGATATGAATTCGTTTTGAAAGTAATCAGTAAAATGTTGTTTTTAAAATCTATGATTTTGTTTATATTCAAGTGCTTCTGATATTATGGATACCATTAGCATTACCGTATTTTATCACCAGAAGTTAATACTATAGATGACTGTAGCATCTGTAGCGCTTAACTTTTGGCCTCTAGAAATGGGATGTTACAACTTGGTATTAGAGCCTAGGTTTATGAAATTTTTTAACTAAAAATAATTTTGAAAACATAATCCTAAGGAAGTAGAGTAAGATTGGGGTTTAGGATAACACTATAGTAACGTACTTGTATTTGCTATATATAAGTATACGCTTTATCTCTAGTCTCCTATCTTTGTTAGATCATTCTTCTGTACCTCATGAGATATGAATACAGATATGGATGGTAGAAGAGGAAGAGTTAACCTTGGAGGGGAAGGCACCGAAAGGAATACCAGGCCTAATGCAAGGAGAGGTCAAGGTCAGGCACAAGCAGAGAATGTGGGTGCTGAAGTCCCGCAAGTTGGAATGGAAGCTAAGTATCAGGTTTTCGGGAATATGATGCAGGCAGGAGTTGCAGCCGGAGTGTTAGGAGGAAATGCTGCAGAAGCAAGGGTTCTAGAAGTTCCAGTACTTAACCATTTTGCTAAGATGAGTGGAGATTACACTAGCTTGAGGGAGAGCCGTTCGTTGGAACGGAGGATTCCATTGAGGTGGAGAATTTGTTGCTACACTGTGAGAGGATCTTTGCAGATTTGGGGCTCAATGATGAGCAGAAGAGGAGGTTGGCATCTAGACTGCTTCAGGGAGCTGCTTTGTTTTGGTGGAATAGTGTGACTATAGCGGTGGATTAGAAGACTATGACCTGGGAAGATTTCAAGAGGAGGTTCCAGGAGAGGTTCATGTATGTTATGGCACAATCTGCTCTGATCGGAAAGTTTGCTAAATTAGATAATGGAGAGATGCCGATTGTGGAGTATGCTAGTAGGTTCAAGGAGTTGGCCAGGTATAGGTATACTTCAGTGGATACAGTAATGAAGAAGAATGAGAAGTTCATCAGGGGATTGAAGCCTGAGTTGGCCAGCGCTACATTGCCTCATATTAGAAATCCTTCTAATGTTGTTGTGGAGATGGCCTTACAACATGAGGAGATTCTTGATTCTCTCGAGAAGAGTAGGGCTAAGGAAGTCCATGTTGGGCAAGGCCAGAAGAGGAAGTTCTTTCCTAAGAAAGGTGCTCGGAAGGGTGGAGTAGCTAAGAAAGGAAAGTCTAAAATTGTCTGCTTCAAGTGCGACAAGAAGGGGCACTTTGCTAATGAGTGTTGTGCTAGAAAGGCTAAGGATGTGGCTCGAAGGAAGAATGTCACATGCTTAAATTGCGATCAGATAGGCCATTATAAGAACCAGTGCAAGAAGCCCACTAAGAATGGAAAGGGCAAGATGTATGCATTGGAGCCTGCTACTTCGAAGCCAACAGCTCAAGAGAAGGGAAAGGCAGTTTTGGAGGTATGCTTCAGATTCATGGTATGTTTGTTAGCATTCTATTTGATACTGGTGTACCGCATTCTTTTATATCTTGATGTTTGGTAGATAAGCTTAACATAAGGCCCACATATATAGTTACTTCTTTACGGGTTGCTAATCCAATAGGAGGGTATGCAACTCTAGGGTTGAGGTGTGTCCAGTTATTGTTTGACCTGTTAGGTCACTCTTTTGTTTGCAGTTTACATGTGTTTGATTTTGTGGGGTTCGGAATTATTCTTGGTATGGATTGGTTAAGTGATTACAATGCTAGGATATTTTGCCAAGAAAGGAAGATATCTCTTAGACACCTCGAGTGTAGTGATCGAATTGTTTATACTGTAGAAGGTTCTAGCGGTGAGGTGTATGCTTTGTTGAGTGTTATGGAATCAGATGATGAGCTGAGTCGAGTTTCATGGTTAGAGAATTCGTAGATGTTTGTGAGCATGTAGTTGTATTGCATCGAACGAGCCATTGAGATTTGGATAGATTTGGTTCCGGGAGCAGAACCAGTGAGTAGTCCACCAAGCAGGATGACCCCTTCAAAGAAGAGGTAGTTGAAAGTGAAGCTGGTGGATTTGGAAGGCAAGAGTATTATCAGGCCGAGTAGTTCACCTTGGGGTGCAGCAGCAGTGTTTTCTATGAAGCCGAATGGATCATTATGGCTATGTATCAATTATCGTAATTTGAATGAGAGGACGATAAAGAATCAATATCCATTGCCCAGAATTGATGATTTGTTCGACTAGTTGAGTGAAGCTAAGATATTTTCCTAACTGGATTTGGCAACGAGTTTCCATCATCTTAGGGTAGTAGAGGATAATATACCTTTGACAGCGTTCAGCAACAAATATGGGTCGTACGCATGGTTAGTTATTCCATTCGAACTGACTAATGCGCCAGCTTTCTTTGTGGATTTGAGGAACCGGGTTTTCCGAGAGCACTTGGATTGGTTCGTATTGGTTTTAATAGATGATATCTTGATTTACTCTCAGGATGAAAGAGAGTGTGAAGTTCATCTTATAGTGGTGCTTGAGATGCTGAGGTAGCATCAGCTGAAGGCAAAGTTCTCGAAGTGTCATTTCTGGAAGAAGGAAGTGAAGTTTCTTGGTCATGTAGTCTCAGAGAGAGGGTTGTTAGCGGATCCGACTATGATTGAGGCAGTGAATAGTTGAAAGAGACCCAAGATAAAGAGTTTCCTGGGTTGGCTAGTTATTATCTGAGGTTTATTAAGGATTTCCCGCGAATAGCAGCACCGATGACCAAGCTAACAAAAAGGATGTGAAGTTTGTATGGACCGATAAGTATGAGGAAGCATTCCAGAGTTTGAAACACTTATTGACCCATGCACCTGTATTGGTTGCTCCGGAAGGGAATATGGATTTGGTGGTTTATACTGTTGCGTGTGGAACATGATTAGGAGCTGTGATGATGTAGAGAGGTAAAGTGATTGCCTATGCTTCTAGACAGCTTAGACCGCATGATGTCAGATATCCGACGCATGATTTGGAATTGGCTGTAGTGATTTTTTCTTTAAAGGTATGGAGACATTACTTTTTGGGAGAGGGGTTTGAGTTTTAACAGATCATAATTTGCTGAAGTATTTGTTCTCTTAGAAGGAGTTGAACATGAGACAGCAGAGATGGTTAGAGTTTATAGCCACTTATGATTTGGGATTGAGTACACACTGGGGAAAGGCAACAAGGTTGCAGATGTGCTTAGAAGGAAGCATCAGAATGCAGTGTTAGCGATGATTGCTGAGTGGAAAGATTTGGAAGCATTGGAAGATTGCAGATTTCAGTGGAGATCTGAGGCTGGGTCTAACGAAGATAACGTAGTGTTATCTTGTTTAGAAGTTTGACCACTGATGATCAAAAGAATTGCTTCTAAGCAGGAAGAGGATCCAGTGTTAGCAAAATGAATCAGGAAGCTTAGAGAAGGAGCTGAGAGCGACGACTTGAAAGGTTTCAGTCTTGACCAAAATGGGTGGTTTTGAAAGAAAGGAAGATTATGTGTTCCGAGTGTAGGAAACATATCGACGGAGGTCTTGGAAGAATGGCATCATTCGAAGTTCTCTATTCACCCAGGAGGTAATAAGATGTATCGGGATATGAAGAGGAGTTTCTTCTGGGAAGGTATGAAGTAAGACATTGGCTTATGTGTAAAGCAGTGCTTGAATTCCCAACAGGCAAAGGCCAAACACCAGAAGCCAAGTGGGTTACTTCAGCCATTAGATATTCTAGTATGGAAGTGGGATTCTATTTCTATGGACCATATTGACGGGTTGCCAAGGTCGAACATAGGAAATGAAAGTATATAGGTCATAGTGGACAGATTGACTAAGAGTGCCCATTTCATTCCAGTAAAGTCAACTAGGACGGCACCTGCTTTAGCGAAGTTGTTCATGAAGAATGTGGTTAGACTGCATCGAATTCCTAGTAGTATAGTAAGTAACAGGGATTCCTTATTTTCTAGCGAGTTCTGGAAGAGTCTGCAGGAAGTTTTGGGTACCAAGTTTAAGATGAGTACCGCTTACCATCCTCAAACGGATGGGCAAACAGAAAGGGTTAACAAATTCTTGGAGGATTTGTTAAGAGCTTATGTTTTAGGTTTCGGGGGATCATGGGAAGACCATCTGCATCTAGTCGAGTTTTCGTATAACAACAGTTATCAGACTAGTATTGGGATGACACTGTTTGAAGCTTTGTATGGAAGGCCATGAAAATCTCCCATTTGTTGGTTGGAGACCGGGGATAGGTTGGTTCTTGGTCCAAATTTGCTTAGAGAAGTTGCAGAAAAGATTGAGGTCATTTGGGCTAGAATGAAGGAGGCTCAGTCCAGGCATAAGAGTTATGCAGATAAGAGATGAAAAGACTTAGAATCTCAGTTGAAGATCGGGTTTTCGTCAAAGTGTCACTGATGAAGGGTGTGATTAGATTTGGGAGATCAGGAAAGTTAGCACCGAGATTCGTTGGACCTCTTCTTATTGTTGAAAGGATTGGTAAACTTGCATATAGAGTTGAGTTACCGAGCAATTTGGCAGGTGTCCACGATGTTTTTCATGTTTCTCATTTTAGAAAGTGTGTTAAAGACCCAGAGACTACTATTGCACCAACTATGCTAGATGATTTAGTGGTAGAGCCGGATTTGACTGTAGTGAGAAAGCCAGTTCGCATTGTTGCAAGAGATGAGAAGAGGCTTAGAACCAAGATGGTCATATTAGTCAAATTCCAGTGAAGTGATGATGACAGGGACCGTACTTGGGAGGTTAAGAGCAGGATTAGAGACACTTACTGACTTGTTTGATGGTATGTTTTACCTTCTTGTTTGATTTGTTGTGTGCCTTATCATAATTTCAAGGACGAAATTCTTTAAGGAGGGGAGTGTGTAACACCTCAGATTTTTAGTGACATTATTTAGGATATTTAATTAGTTAAATTAAATTAAATAATGTGTTGATTAGTGGATTGAGATTTGATTTAATTAAGGTGTAGCTGTGCCATTTAACTATGAGAACTCAAAAAAGGTTTGAAATGAAATATAGGAGGGGTAAAATATGAAAAAGGCCATCTTATATCTATTCTCTTAGGCTGTGTATCTCTACATGTTCATTTTCATTTCTCAAAATTTTTAAAACATAAGGCCAACCACCATTAACAAGGAAAAGGGGAAGAAGATTAAGAAAAGCTAAAGGAAAACCTAATTCAAATCAAATCCATTCAAATCTCAAGCTCCTTAATCTCTAAAGCTAAGGTGAATAATATTTACATTTCAAATATTTTATTGTTTCGGTTTTATGATGAATTCTGAAGAATTTTCATTGATTTGTCATGTTTTTGAAAGATGGAATGATTATATATATTTATCGATGATTTGTGTATATTCATATTGATTTTATTATAGGTTTTAAAGTGAAAACCATATTAAATGACATTCAAATGCCTTGCAAATTTTTATGAAGATCAGAAATGATATTTTAGACAAAGGTTTCAATTTTCAGATTTTTCTGAATTTCTGTGGAATTTATATGAATTTTCTTAGTGAAGAAAATGTTTTTTTTGGATTATAAATTATTTACGGGTAAATAATTATTTGTTTGGTCTGAAATTTATATATGTTATAAAACATATAAAAGATGATTTTCTGGAATTTTCCGAGATTTTTCCTAACTGTTTTGATGGTTATATAAAATTATTTAAGGTATGGAACTTAAATGTTTTATATAATTAAAGAAGGAGAAGGGGCTTTTTGTAAATATTGTTTAAATTGTTAAATATGGAAAGTCGGCAGCACTTTTGAAAAGAGAAACTAGCAACCAATCATATTTAGACAAATAAGGCAGGTTAGGTACAAAAGAATAGTTTAAAAGTACAAATAAACATGTCTTTCACTGTTTCGGCACAAGGTTCCACCTCCATGCCTTCGCCTCCGGTATAGTCAAAACCAATGCACATGGTATCAGGTAACTGGTACGTAGTGAATTGGACATAGGCAGAAGGTACAAGGTCGAAACCAGGGGTTCCGAAGGGGTTGAGGCTTTGCTTTGATTTTAAAGGGAAACGCGCCTGCTTGCTTTCGACTAAGATGCTTTCGACTTCGTTAGCTTTCGACTAGGTCAAATGGTTTAAAAGGAAATGGTTTCGATCGGGTTACGCCTCTGCTTTTAAATGATTGCTTTCGATTGAGTTGAAACTTTTAGCTGTCGCTTTTTTCCTTTCGATTCAGATGGTTTCGAAGGAGTTGCTTTGTTTTTCTAAAATTTGGCCACCTCTCCAGAGTTTTCGAAGGGATGGTTTCGACACCATCACTTCTTTAATAAGGAAAGAGTTTCGAAAAGAATGCATTCGACTTTATTGAGTTTCTGATCCTTTTGCTCTATTTAAAGGAATAATCTAAATGGTTTCGACCGAGACGGTTTTCAAAGTTTTCGAACCGTAAATTTTTGAATAGTTTCAAAAGATGTTTCCACATGTTTTAAAATTGAACCCAAAGTGCTTTCGAAAAGGTTGAATTTTGACTATTTCAAAAGGTTTTAATGATTGGTTTTGAAAGGGGTGGTTCCCCAGGGTTTCGAAAGGGTTGAAAGGGATGGTTTTCCTATGTTTTCGAAAGGTAAATTTAAAGGTTTTAAAGAAGGACGTCTAATGTTTTAAAGCTTTCAATAGAAAGACTTTTATTGGTTTCGAAAGAGTTACTTTCAATGGTTTCGAAAGGGGTACTTTCAATGATTTCAAAAGGGTACTTTCAAGAGTTTCAAAGGGGTTTTTTAAAGATTTTAAACAAAGGTTTCGAACATATAAATAGGCCGAATAGCCTAAGTGTTTTAAGTTAAAAAGGATTTTAACTTATTTTGAGCGGATAGGCAATCCTCATTAAAACTCATCAACATTGTTTTGAATGAAGTATATATAACATGGAAAAATAGCTTAGGGTAAAGCTAAATATGTATTTTCCATGTATATGTATGATTTAAAGGGTTAAATCATTTTGAAAAGGTCTTTAAGGAAAAAGATGAAGGGTAGTTAGCCCTAAGAAAATGATTTGGACAGATAGTTCATTTTGATTCGGACAGGTAGTCCAGTTTGAGGACAGTTAGTCCAGTTATTGGATAGTTAGTCCAAATTGCGGACAGTTAGTCCAGTGTAAGGGCAGCCTGCCCAGACTTCGAACAGATAGTCCATTTATTACCTGTTTATTGCATAACGGATCTTGCTGTTATTTTATTATTACAATCAGTTTGATTAACCAGTTTGGTTGCAGGAAAGGATTTGCAGAATATATTTACTGAAAAGGATATTAGTGAGGGGAAACCCATTCCGCTAAGCGACATGGTCTCACTCAATATCAATAAACCGAGATGTAACAGAATTATTCAAACCAAGCTTTTTGTCCGACAAGAAGTTTTTATTTCCCCTCAAACTCTCAGGTGCACAAAATTGATTCTAGTGGGCTGATGGTTGAGGATTTCAGGTTTTTGAGATTTGGCAAATAAAGCTTCCGGAGACGAGCAGGTGGTTCTCGGATAACTATGTAGGAGTTTCCGTTTATTTTGTTTTGATTCCGCTGTGTATATTAAGCCAATATGACTATATTACTCTGATCAACCATGGGGGCATCGTCATATGTCGCTCTTGGCGTATTATTGTAAATTATATTTGATTTTTACCAAGGATACGGTTATGGGATTATGTAACTTGGATATGAATTTGTTTTGAAAAGTAATCAGTAAAATGTTATTTTGAAAATCTATGATTTTTTTCATATTTAAGCGCTTCTAATATTATGGATACCATTAGCATTACCGTATTTTGTCATCAGAATTTAATATTATAGATGACTGCAGCATGTGTAGCGCTTAGCTTTTGGCCTCTAGATATGGGATGTTTCATCAAACAAGTCTTCTACGGGGTAAAGAATACTTATTTTTAATCATTTGCTTATTTAGGTCTCGGTAGTCTACACAAAGTCTAAGGGAACCATCTGACTTTGCTACAAAAACTACAACTGCGCCTCAACTTGAGCGACTTGGACTAATTAGACCCATCTTTAAAAATTCATCGGTTTGGTTTGCCAACTCAACTTTTTCTTTCAGAGCCATCCTACGAATAGGGTGTATAAGTGGTCTGGCACCAGGGATTAAGTCAATTCGGAATTCTATTTTCCGATGTAGGGGCAAACTCTTTACTTCCTCGAAAACATCTTAAAAGTCTCTAACGACAGATATCCTTTCTAAGTCAATTTGAGATGAATCCAATGCATACATGAAGCTATCTCTTACTGCACTGTGTCCTCCACATATTAGTTTGTCCAGCATTCTTCTGGTTGTGGTTTCCAATATGACCACTCAATTATTGCCGAGCTCTATACTTAGATAGCTAATCCATTCCGATTAAAATATCAAACCCAATGAAATCAAGGACGAATAGGTTGCAAAAGAATAGATGGGTTTGGTAGATAACTCTTATGTTTTTATAGAACATACATAGATTAGCCGTACCACCTATGGGATTAGATATACGGAGAGGGGTTTCTATTATTTCTGGGGTAAGGTTTAATTTATTGACAAACTTCTTAGAAATAAAACTGAGAAGCTCAGTATCAAATAAAACTCTAACTGAAATATCATTAACACATATATTACCTTCTAGGACTCCTTTTCCCTTTACCTCTTCAGCGGTCGAAGGCTTGCCTTTTATAGCATAGACCTTAATCTGTTCTCACTTCTTCATCAACGGGCACTTGTTCATCTAGTATCCCGGCTGATGGAAATGGTAACAATGACTTTTGTGAACCATAGAAGGAACGGTTTCCTGCTTCTGCATCTTGGGACTCCTACATTGTTTTGAGAGATGACCATTCTTATGGCAATTGAAACAAACAACATCCTTATAACAATTTTCTTAGGACACGCCACCATTCTTTCCCTGCTACGACTTCATCCTCTTGTTCTGATTGTTGCTATTTCCTTGGGCTACCACCAGATTTCTTTTATCCAATGCTTCGTACCGGAAAACCACATCTAGTAGGTCTATAAAGGTTCCTTTCACGTGGCCAGTCATCCATTCCTGATATTGGTCTTTCATTCTCGCAATGAACATTTTATTCTTTTTCAATGGCATGTCTATTAGTCCCCAAAACAAGATAACTCAGTGAACTTATTTAACTACTCCTCTACAAACATATATTCTTGTCTTAAGTCCATGAAATTTCTATAATGACGGGATCTTCTAGCTGCTGGTATATACTGCTACTCGAATACTTTCTTAAACTAGTCCATGAGAAGTTGTCTTCAGATTCATTCGAAATGATGGATTCCCACCACAAGAGAGCTTCTTCCTGTAACTGCCAAGAAGCCAAGAATCTTTTTCTCATCCCTTATATTCAATCCTTTGAATATCCTCCCACAATGAGCGGAGCCATGCTTGTACTTCAACAATAAACTCGGTTCCTTGGAATGGTTTCCCTCCCAATTTAGTATAGTTCTTGCAAAGAGTAGCAAAATTTGTTTGAGGTTGTACTGGAAGTACTACTTCTTCCACAGCTGCAGCATTATGACCATTAGTGTTTGCCGTGTCGCTGCTTCCCATTCCTCATCCTTTGTGATTGCTCATTTCTTACTATCTATATATAGTAAAGAGACAGTTTAGAACATAGAAACAAGATTTTCTTAAGGAATGGGTATTAAACTTTCAAATGATTTTGGATGGATTTATTTTTGATAGATTCGCTCTCATATTGATTAAACTCATTTTAGGGTATTACCAACCCTATCTCTAATGAGTTGACCATGTCAAGGCTTAAGTACTCGCTAACCTACGCTCTGATATCAGCTGTGACGATCCACATTTTTGACCCCTAAAGATCAACACTAATACATCCACAGCATTCAAGTGTAGTAAATTCAAGTGCCGAAAAGGAAGATAATCGGCGGTTTATAAGAAATAAAGGTTAAAATAAAATTACAACAGAATCTCTCATCGTATTAAACAACTTAATTATACATGTGGAAAGTACATATAATCACTTCCAGTGATTCATTAGAGTTACAATAAGTACTAAGCCTGCCTAGGATATTTATAACTGTATGGGCTGGTAGATACAAAATACATGATACAGTGGAAAGTTGAGAATAGATAACTATAGACAAAGGAACCTCTAGGCTTCATACTACGGGCTCCTTCCAAAATGCTCCAAGCTACCTGACTACTTGACTGCCGAAAAATAGGGCACCAGAGTTTAAGGGAAAAGAAAAATAAACTCTGGATTAGTTATGGGACTGGTGTGAGAAACTCGAAACACGGATGTTTGAAAAAAAGGATATCTCATAAAACCACGATGCACATAAACATGAAACAGGATTTTACCTTATGATTACCAAAATCTTTGGCACACAAAATTTTGAAATATTATTTTTAGTGACTTTCTTTTGAAACCATTTTCAAATAAAATTAAAAATCTTAGATGAAATGCTTGCATCTCAGATTTTAGTATTTGCACAACCAAGTTCATACGACACTTATTGGATATGGATTTCCAACTGAATAACGAGGTAAGGGACTACCTTCCGTACAGTGCATTTCTAAAAGAATGCACCCAAAGCCCCTATGTTGGTCCTCTTGCAAGTTAAGATTGGCCTATCCAAAATTTACACAAATAACATTGAGTATCACATCATCCGGCCGTTGCCGACCTATCCAGGATCCCAAGCGTACACCACTAATTTAAACCCGACGTTATAGCGGGTAAATTTTTTATAGATCTAGAAGGTGATTTCATATCCTGATTGGTTGCGATCCACTTAGCCTTAAAGCATCCCCTGTTTCCCCATTCCTAGGTGTGAGGCTTGAAGTAACAATTACGTCTTTTACATAGCACATCTTTCACTTTGAATGCCACTTTGCCATTTCACAATCACACAATTGATTTCTACAAATGTATAACTCCTGAGCTCGTACGTCTCAGGAAAGGGTATTAAGCTAAGAGATGTTTCCTTCTCCACTACCAAATAGATGATATGTTCATAGAGATCAATCAATATGATCTAGAAATACAATGTTAGATATTCGTCCATACCAGTTGTCCAGGAACAAAACAAACCGAAGGCACTTTCCTACCACATCCTATCTAGAATTACCCTAGGATTAGTAAAGAATAGTCCTTGTGTTTCGAAGATATCCAGAATGAAGGGATCGCTAATATTTATTTATCTCGGGATCTACCTAGAGATTATCAACAAGCAATCCTTCCGAAATGAAGATCCCCTATTTTTTTAAAATCATGGTCTTCAATATGTCTTCTTCACTTTCAAATGCATAAATTGGTTCGAAGTTGTTTTTACATAGGTATTACCCAATCCGACTCCGGTTTCGACGATCTAATCATCGATAAAAAAGATGTTAAGTGGGTGGATAATAAATATTCCATTTATTTGTTTTCTTTTTATCCAAAGATATCTTTTAAAGATTTTTATCTTATGAAAACCATTTCTTTTCAATATATATGGAATTCATTAAACCTCCTTATGAAAATTTACTAAATCATTTTCATAAATTATTTTCAAATACTTTACTGAGTAAAATAGGGTCAAATAGAAATGATAAACTTTTACTCAATTTTAATTTCAGTATTCAACAGGTACTATGGGCAGAGTAACAGTGAAATCACCATTTAAGTTCCACGAATAGTATGAGTTCCCTCCTCAAAAATTTAACACCAAGTATATGAAGATTATTTCTATACGATCCAAGTTGTTTAAATTTTAAAAGTATAATTTTTAATAACTCATTTCTGACATTTCTACCTTATATATCCATCATCTAGGGAAGGCCGGGTGAGCCAAGGCACTGGTTGCTTCTGAACATCTCCTAAGCAGTTTTTCTTCAAATTTATTTATTTAAAATTTCATTAAATAAATTATAAAATATTTAAATCATTTTAGAACTCTTATTTATTTATTAGAAAACATCTATAAAAGTTTGAAAACGAATTGTGAAGTTTGAAATCATAGTTTGAAAGTTATTGAAAAAGTGCCGCAAAAAGTGCTGCGAAAGGTATTTTAAAAGCTATATTGATTAAGATGACTTTTAAATGATTTGAAAATTTAAATATATAACTCAAATATCTTTCAAAACATTTAAAACATTTATAGGATTTATTTTATAATTTTAAACATTTAAAATATCCATTTTAAATCTTTTTAAAACTTTAGTCATTAAACTGCAAAACCATGATATTTTTGAAAATTTGTTTTGGACTTATTTAAAAATATATAAGATGAAAACTTGATTTTCTTTCTTTGATTTAAAAATATGGATATAAAAGAATGGAAAATTCTCACTACTAAGAATTCCGAGCTATAGTCTACTTTTATATACCCATTTGAATTCTACGGCGTGAAATCGCGAACTACCGTTACGCGACGTGCCTAGTTTTGACTCGATTATCAATTTTTATTTAAAACTTGTCAAGGCAAGTTTAAATGATTATAAAAAATTTCTAATCATTTTCAAAGGGTTTAATGATTCCATATTTACTCTTATAACTTGATTCGGAAAGTGATTTCCTTGTATAATATTGACATGTATTTAACGTGACTTGTTAAACAACGTATTCAACAATCAATACCTAATGAACACCATATAAATAAGCATCTATGGCACTCATTTCACATCATCATATGTGTATATATATATATATATATAATAAAATAGAGTTTCTCACCTTGAAAAAAAAGGGTCAACTAGAAAATGGATTAGCTTCTCTAACTTGAATCGGAGCCAATGAACACTTATCTCGAAGCTCTTATAGGTCTCGACCTGGCTTTGTGAAAGGGGAAGGGGTTCAAGGCCTTGGTCAGTGAGGGTGGTAGGCTCGGTTAGGGTGGTTGGTTGTGGGTTTGAAGAGAAAAAGGAAGCGTTTGGGTGAGTTTTGAAGTGTTATATGTATATATATGTATGTATGTATACTATGTAAATTTAGATATAATTTGCTATACTTTTCTTTATATTTTTTCTTAGATGGAAGCCATTAAAAGGTGGAGGAAGCTTTAGAAAAATGAAGAAGAAGATGAATGAATGAAGTGAAGAAGTGAAGTGGTATTTATAGGCAAACATAAGAGTGTAAACATCTCCTTCTTACATCACCACACATCATCACGCCACCTCCTCCTCCCATCACCATGCGTCAGCCACTTTCCATCCTAGGTACGGCCTAGTCATATCATGTAGGGGCAAGGCCGTGTGCCTCTTTAGTTTGACATTTGATGGTGACAATATGTGATATTAGCTTAGATTCTTACTCCATCACCACATGCTCCACCTCCTTCCATCATTACCCTATACGTGGCTACCTCCTTCCACCACCACCTTAGCTCTGCCATGTCAAATCAACGCATGTTCTTGCATACGTGTGATATTTAATGGTAAGGGTTGGTCGCTTAAGTGAGAAGGAGTTGTTTATCTTATATGTTTATATATTTGGTATATATTGGTATATGTGTACATATTAGTGTTCATGTACATATGCACATGTTTTCTTGGATGGGTATATGTATGTGTTCACTTGGATGCCACATAGAATTCACAAGTTTCTACAACTTCTATACGTTGAACCATTATGAATTTCGATTTTGATCTTCGATCATATTTTCACTTCTTATTTACTATGCGTATATTTGTAAACAAAGTTTGAAAATAATATTTCTATTATTATTTATAAATGAAAAGAGCTTTTAAATTTGATTTAAAAACCATTATTTAGCCATTTAAACGGAAATTTTAAATTCAATCATATTTTTATAAGTGATGAATTTGCGGGTCTTACCAAAAGGCACAACAAATCTGGTGCCTACATTCCAACTACCCAAATCATACGACCTTCACTCGTTGCCTAATCAATTTTGAGTTTCCAAAGTCTCGCAATAAAAATCCGGTCCGAGTAGAATTTATCGGTGGTTAGATTTGATGATTTGCATGGCCTCCCCCAAAAAATGCTCTAAGGATGCCATAATAATCGTCCATTGATGACTACAATCCTATGCAAATTCTACTAAGATAAGCGCTACTCCTAAGGTCCTTCAAAGTCCATGGTGCAAGCTTGCAACAAATCCTTAAAGTTCCAATCCATTCCTTCAGTTTGTCCATCGATCTTCGGTTGGTAAACGATGCTCCGATTCAACTAAGTTCCTAAAGTTAGTTCCTAAACTAGTAAACCCTCTAAATTTTCTAGTAAAATAAGGGTCCCTATCAATAATGATGCAAAAAAGCAACTCCGTAAAGCTGTGTTGGAGTGCTGCTGTTCCATTGCTTCTAACGGAAAATTTCTACCACCTTCTTATTAATCATTGATCAGTAGAAAATTCCATTCTCATTTTTATACATTTTCTCTTTTCCTTGCATAGTGGCGTTTTGTGAGCAAATCCCTTATGTTTCCCAAAATCTAAAGTTTTGAGATTGAAGCATTTACTCACTTTAGGCTGCTAACCTAATTTCCTCTTTAACTTCCAGTTTTACCTATGGTCTATCGCTTGTTAAGTGTTCCCATAAAAATTTCTTATTTATTTTGCTTCCCAATATATATCAAGGGATTTAAATCCCATTCATAAAATCTATATAGGAATAAAACGAGAATGTATCGTATACCACATCATCCACTTTTTCAATAACTAAGGAAGACAACTAACGACTATAATCCAAGAACTCCAAAAGAAATTTTTATTGGAAGTTACCATTTATCAGTTAATATAAATGTTGTTGAGGTCCTACCACTCCTTTCTAAATTGGATAGGCTATCTTTAATATTTCATACCATTACTACCCATTTTATCAATTTTAATTTTTCAGTCTTTTAATATGGTCCATTTATTGCTTCAATTAATATCCATACCAACTGATCATTACTATCAGAATTAATCCATTACCAACTAATCCTTCTTCAATCTCTTAAACTTCTTCAGGTTTCCAAAATCCATTCATTACTCAAATTTCTTTCTTCCTCAAATGCAATATCAAGTTTCCTTAATCAGTCCCCTTTGGATTACTTTTCCTCTCATTAATTACAAACTTATTGTCTGTTAAATTTGTAATTAACATCCATAAATCCCAATCCATCGATTACTAACTAATACACATATAGTCATAATCTGTGTTACCTATATATATTCTAGTCATTTAGCATAGTTGTACGATATTTATATCTAACTACCAAATCTACAGCTAGAATACTCATTTCATATTTTAATTTATCAAAGTCATCGTTCCAAAAAGATTACCGTCATAATTTCTCATAAATTAACCCCAAGTGAAGGTTTTCCTTTATTAGAAATTACAAGGAATTATTTCTTGTTGAAATAAGAAGTGTAAATTATGGAAAAGAATATCCTCTCTTACACATCTCTTTCCTTTCAAGTCCTTGTTACTTTAAACAATGCACTTTTATACAATTTTTTGTGAAATGGATAATTTATGGAAATTAAATGGAAATTGCTCCAAAGTTAAAACGTAGAAATTCATATTATATGGAAAACCTAATTTACAACCCAATTGTAGATCTAGAATGTCTTTACACTTTACTAACTTCTTCAAATAGAGGTTTGGGATTGACTTCAAATTTTCAAATCAGGTTGTATATTCTACTATTATTTTACTCATATCCTAATAAATATCTTAATATATCCTACCTTGATCATGATCTGTATCTACTCCATAAAACTTTATAAAATCATAACTTTTGCACAGAAAATAAAATATCTTCATACAAATGAACCTATCTACAAATAAGCATTTATTACTTCATTTTTTCCAATATTTAAAACATGAAGTATCAAATTCATATATCCATCTTTGAAAATTTAAACTTTAATAAGAGTTAAAATTCCTTTGTTCCCAAATAGGAATAAAATAATCACCCTTTTTAAAATTCCTTATCAAAACTTTTTTTCCTTAAAAGTTAGACTTTCTAATTTATGGCATTCAAAATTTTCTTGGTTTTTTTAGAAAGGAACTTATGAAAAACTTTCCTTTTAATAGCTTACTAAAATAAGGGTTTACATCTTTTTGAAAATAGGATTTTTAATACAAAATATTCAAATTTAATTATCTTTCCGAAATAATATGTTAGACCAATTTTGTTTCAAAGAATTTTATAGCTACAAGAATTATTGTTTACAAAATAGTAAATTTTTCACAATCGTCATTTGAAATTAACAGTTATTTCCTTCTAAAGCATACAATAATATTTATTACCTAATCACTCAAAATATATTGTTATTTGATGAAAATCTCGTAACTTTGCTCAAAAACTCTTAAAATCTCTTGCAATACTTTTCTTTATCAAATCCATTATCATTATTATTCAAATAAATTTTTATTCAAATTAGGAAAACATATAAAATTCTCCTCTTTACATAAATACTTATTCTTATACAAAAACATTTGACTTATTTATCAAACGTCATTTAAATCCAATCAATGGCCAAAGATGCCTTTTATAACTTTATACGATAGAAAAAAAGCTGGAGTAGACAAAGATAACTTCTATCTTACACTCTTACTCCTTTCAATATCTTATATACCAGAATTCACAATTCTATTATTACCTAAATTCCAAACATTATTCTTTTCATTACCTTATATGGGAATGCTCTCCTTCCTACACTATCGAACAGCCCTTTCTTTCTATTTTCTATTTCTCTATCTCAAAATAGCTGTATTTCTATCTATAAATCTCTAAAAAGAGTTCTAAAGAAAGAAGTTCTAGGTTTACAAAAAAAGAAAAATAAAGGAATCAAAAATTGAAATCTTTTTTAATCAAATAAAAAAGGTTAACAAATGAAAACTTTTCAAGTCATTAATTTACAATTAAAACCATCCACTATTTTGTTTTAAAGAAATTCATCACTTTTAAAAGTTGCATTACGTTTCCCAACTTTTCTAAAGCTAATGGTGGTATTTTCCAAAATTGTCTATAACTATATTTGTATTTCCAAAAATTTCCAAATTATACAGCCTCTAAGAAGTTGCAAAGGGAGGAACTTTCAAATTTATTGTTTAGGAAATATAACATAGAAAAATAGAAGAACACAAAAACAAGGAATTTGAAAGCTTTTCTAATCCAATCAAATTTTAAATTGAGAAGTTAATAAATGGAAAAAAAAATTTCAACTTCTCAAGCCACTAAATTTTAAAATTAAAACCGCCTACAAAAAATGTTTCACCACCCTTTTTAAATTTACAACCATTTTCAAACTTTTTACAAAACAAACGGTAGTATAATTTAAAAGTCATCTAAAATCACTTTTTATCAAAAATTTATAGCTTATAAGATTTTTATTTCAAAATCTTTTGAAAGGCACTTTCATAATTTTTAAGGTGTTTTCAAAGAAACCTTTTTATCAAATAATGTCCCAAAAGGTAGGATTGAAATTTGTTCTTTCTTTTAAACCTTTGTACTCTACCCTATAAAAATCTAATTTCCTCGTTGTGGAGATAAATGTAGTCCTTCTTACGGAAGTTTGCTTACTGCCCTACTTCTGTATTTTATTAATACATAACACCTTCATTTGTTACCTCGATATATGTTAATCTGTCTGTATTAATTGTCAGCCCAACGGACGTTTCCATAAAGTCATTTCTTTCCTATCAACCTTTCCATCTATGATTCATATTCCTCTAACCTTAATACAATAGGGTCTATAATGATAAGGAAATCAAGGTCCTACAAAAAAGTGTAAACTAAACTCTATTTATTTTCCAACTCATAGTTGCTTCGTCCACCCTTTCGAAATATGGTAGCAGCTACTTTTATAGTCGAAATTTATAGAGTTAAGCGTAAATTAAAAATAAGTATATATATTATGAGTTTTTGAAAAATCGTTCCAAAAACAATTTTCGAAAATAACAAATACGTCATTCATACGCATAGTATACTTGCCCCATTGATCCGGTAACCTAGGCTCTGATACAAAACGTAACGACCCAATCGACCACCCATTAAAGGGCGTAGCTATAAATGGTAACCCCAAACTTCCATGTTTTACAGCCAGCCTCTCGACCGTCAACCAACCCACATTGTCGGGACGTGTAGGGCAAGAGAAAAAGCTTCACCATCATTTACAAAGCGAGAATCCTCTATCACGTAAGCATAAATGTGACGACCCGAAATTTTTGGTTATTTGAAATTGAAATATTTAATTAATTTTAAATATTTTGAAGTTAGTTTAACTTGAAATTCAAATATCAGGATTTATTTCGCAATTAAATTATTAAATTTAATTTTTGAAGTTGGGTAAAATATTTAATCTTCAGTTTTGAGCTTGTTAAAAATAATTTGAAGTCTTGTAAATTCTATATTGATAATACTGAAGATAATAAAAGCTTCAGAATTGAATTTGAAACTGTTTTGTTCAGTTTGAAATTTTATCATTTAAATCGATATTTAAAAATAGCCTTCCGAGGCATAGTCTCGGAATTCGACGAAACCAGTTCCAGTGGATCCGTAATATTGTATTATTATCGGATTTCAATTTTCGTAGCATTTGGAGAGATCGTTTGGCCATACGATAAGTAAACGCATTTAAATTTATATTGAAATTTAATATAATAGCTGGGTCCAAAAAGCTATCTTCTCCATACGATCGAATTTGGACTCGAAACCTTTCCCGTTGCATTCGGAATAGGGGTATAACCTTATGAACGCCTGGCGGCACACCTTGATTGGAGATCGAAATTTTGAGTTATGGAAATCGAAATGATTTGAATTTGTATTTTAAATTAAAATTTAAAAATAACATATATGTATTTAATATAATGTTTTCTCAAGACAAACTATACATGTTTCATCTCCCTTCAAACACTTAGCAAATTGAAGACACACGTTCGTTCTTCTTTATAAAACAAAAACAATTTTTCTCGTTCAAAAGAAATCAAAACGAGAAGAAAAATAAAAATAAACAACTCAATCTCGTTCAAAATCAAATGGCTGCCTCCTATTTCAAGTTCGTTCATCAAAAAATAAATGGCCGAGAGAAATAAACGAACGAAGAAAAGTATAAAATAAAAAGAAGAAAAATGGCCGAAGCCTGGGAAGTCGAAGTCTATGGTGTAGCCTTGTTCGAAAAATCATCACGAGATCGAAAATCACGGCGGCATTAAGGAAACGCCTAGGGCTGGGTTGGCACGGTGATGGCAGCGTCTCCGACGGCGCTCGAGATCGCGTTCTGGCGACGGGATGGCTGAGAACGCAAGTTATCGGTGGTCGAGATTTGGCGTTTGGGCGAAGCATTGGGGCGCGCGCGCTCGCGCACACGAGGGAAGGAAAGTGTCCATAGTGAGCGAGCTCGATTGCAGTTGGTGGCTCGCAATTAATTTGGAAAGTTCGCAGCGAATTGCGGCGAATCTGGGTAGCACGTAGTCGTTTCGATTCGAGCTAGGGTTTTGATTATCACAATCAATATCTGAAAGGAATCAAGCCGAAAATGGAAATGGATTGCAAAATAAAAGCAAAGGTGAGATCTTCTTACTCACTTGATTTGCCTTGTTAATTTAAATGAATTGATTTAAATTATGGAATGTGCTTCGATGAATTTGATAATTTATCTTTTAGATGATATTATATATGATAGTATATATATATTGGAGTGATTGATTTCCCGCATTTTATAGCGGATGAGACCCTATGCGCCGCATAATAGCAGATGATATTATATAATCCCATATACTGCGATATTCAACCTCGAAGTGGAATTGGTATTTAATTGTTGTGCTAACATCTGTGGATGCAGGGAAATAGGTTGGAGGGATCCAACTAGATTCGTCACATTGTTGAATTTATTTGTATATGTTGTGATGTGATAATCTATGAATGATTATATTGGTGTGAATGATTATATTGATAAATGGAATTTATTTGAAGGCTATAGTTTAGCCAAATATATTTTTGGTATCGTAGGATACCAGAAATAAATAAAATTGGCTTTTTGGAAATTAAAGTAGAAAATTTGGAGTAAAATTAATTTTAGAAAGCATGAAAATAGGCACAAGGACAAACTTAAAAAAAATTTAGGCTGAAGGACAACAAGTTTGTTTTGTAGGCTGAAGGACAATGCTAGTTATAACTAGCATTTTGTATAGTGTAAAACTGAATATAATGCTAGATATAACTAGCATTTTGTATAGTGTAAAAGTTTGAATATAATGCTAATTATAAGTAGCATTTGTCCTTCAGCCTAAAAATGAAACTTTGTGTCCTTCAGCCTAAATTTTTTTCAAAGTTTGTCCTTTTACCTAATTCCCTCTTCAGAAAATTGGATAAATCTCAAGGAAGGAATTTAAAAGTATAAAAGTTGATTTTTGTAATCTTATCAAATCAATTCCAAAATATGGGAAAAAGATATTTTGAAAATAAATAATTGGGGAAAAATTATTTAAAATCTGATGATTGTTGTGAATATTGTTTGATAGTTAAATAATCAACTATCAGTATAAAAAATTTTGGAAATTATTGAGGCTTGGTGATTGTTGTGAATGTTGTTTGATAGTTAAATAACCGACTATCAATATTGGCCTTTGAAATGGCACTTGAATTTGTTTTCAAAACAAGCACTCATTATTTGGTTAAGCCGGGAGAGGACTTTAAGTCATAAAACCCATTCCGAATAATGATACGACGAAATGGGATTGCATTTGAAGATGGTGTTGAAGACCGGGTATTTTCAAAAGCGAAAGGATTACCTGTCGAATGTCTATGCACCGAGTTGCTCCGATATAGAGATTTTATCACCCTTTGTGATGGGGAGTCCGGACGTGATTAGTGAATATCCGGATTGCAAGGGCTTCTTTGAAGTGCCTTCGATTCCGTTCGATCCTGGAATGGACTTGTATGGATGTATGTCTGATGTTACACTTTGAGATGTAAAGCTGGTTTCTATCAAATACGTTTCTCTGTTGGTGGCGGAGAATTTATTCTCTTAGCTTAACACCCTTCTTTGAGACGTATGAGCTCAGAGGTTATGTAGTTGATGGTCACTAGTGATACATTCCCAATTTGGTAATGTGGCAGGCTAAATGTTGCTGATCATTTGTTGATCGAAGCATGGCTTTTGCGAAAAGCGTAGCTTTGTAGACGAGACCTCGTCGGACCTCACAACCCAAAATGGTCGAAACAGGAAGGATGCGGCAAGGTTGTTTGGTGGTAGCGCCCTCAGGGTATGTCCATTTACTTCTGAAAAAAGGTGGTATCATGGTATGTAGCCCAGATATTTAACCTATGTGGTTGCTGCAAATTTATTACTTTGTGGTTGTTGGTGTTGAGGATCCTCGTATAAAGGTCGGTAACGACCGGAAATGGCATAGCTCGTAGGGTTATCTAGTTACAGTTGTATTACAGCATGAGGTAACCCGGCCTTGTGTTGGTAGAGATCCAGTTAGGTTGTAATACCCCAAGATTTTGAGGAAAATTCTTTTAAATAAATGATTAAAATTCTGGGGGAAAAATCAGAATTATTATATAGGTGGGATTTTCAGTGGTGCAAGGTTGTGTGCATGTGTGCACGTGCACACTAGTTATGGCACTAAGAGAAAATCCAGAATTCCTGAATAATAAAACAAAGAAGGAAAACATTTAGATAAAATGTTTTAAATAAAGGAAATATAGGCCTAGACATGAATACTAAAATTCCTGAGGATATGTATATATATATATATATATCTATATATATATGCATATGTATGACTTGTCTGGAAATTAAGACAGAAGAGAACATTGATTTATAATGAATAAGTGAAATTTTATTTGAATAATAGGAGTGTAGAAATGCATATAAGAATGCACATGTTTTCTGCAAATAAAAGAAGGTTAAAGTTAAACTAACACCCATAGTTGTATAAATGTATATATACAGATATTATTTGAGCAGAAAATTAATAAAGGAAAAATAAGTAAAAGAAGCACTAAAATAGTAAGAACCAAAGTGCAAGAAAGCAAATGTATAAAGGCAGAAAATAGAAAGTCACACCATTATCATGTTTGAGGTAAGTATAATAAAAATACTTAAAGTAATCACTTTCTGAAAAGAAAAGAAAATGGGCACAACTTAGCCTTGTTTTAAAATATTGGCCGGGACATTAAGGGTTAGGAGGGAGAGAATATGCAATGCCAAATGCATGATTCTGGTTTGGGCTAAAATATGGATTTTGCATCACCCAAAACCCTAGGTAGAACCCTTATATAAATCAAGAGCCTAACCCGAAAACTACTCTCTCACTGAATTAATTAACCTAAGGAAGAAGAGGAAGAAAAGGCTAAAGATTTGAGGGGTTTTCTGGATTAAGCTTGTGTAAGCATTTAGGTGAGTATCCTCACTCATATACATGGCATTAAGACCTGAGATTAGGCAGCCAAGCTTTTATATGCTATATTTTGCATGTTTTGATTTACAAACCATGTTGACTACTGATGGTTTCATGAATGCTTGATGAGATATGATCTGCTATGATGGATGTATAACTTTGTTGTTCTATTTTCATCCCTGTATGTTATACCAAAACCTTAAAAAAAAACATGTAAGAGAGTATTTGTAACTAGTCTGAATCATGGCCTAAGACAAAGAATGAAAAAAAAAACTATGAGCTGCATATACAATGGTATAGTGCTGAGGCTTGAAATAATTGGTTAAGGGTGCAATGGAGTCTTTCTCTATAAGTGCTGAGCCCTAAACCAAACAGAAAATTTACAAGCCTAAAAATTATGTTTAAACAAGGTTAAAAATCTGGCTAAACATAGTTGCTTGCAAAATCAAAATAAACCCAATAGAGCCATGCATTTATTCTCAGTTGCAAACATTCTGGTATATGTTTGAATAGGGTGTTTATATGCTAAATAATGTGAGATGGAATGACTGGGTGTTATACCTCTAGAAAGTAACCTTTAACTTGCTTGCAATATTATGTCTGCAAGGTAACTAGTATGTTTCATGTATATAAGTGGTCTGTACACCTAGCTATCATTGATAAAATGAACATGAATACACTTAGTAATATAACTAAGGATTTTGTGCCAAGAAGGCTGCTGGAATGCTTGTCCTATTTGAAGTAGACAAGTTGACACATGGCTTGCTTAAGTCCTGAGATCTTTGTGCCATGATGTTAATTAGTTCATGGCAATGTGTCCCTTTGATTCCTTATAGCAGATGAGGCCAGGAATTTATAAGAAGAAAAGGCAACCTTAAATGATGATATAGGAAACTTGGGCCTTTCCGGGATTAGGGTTGGTATGAGGAACCTTAGTAGTTCCAGATAAAAATTGTTTTAATGCATATGTTTGCTCTTGTGTATGTATATGGGAATACCTGATCAATTTATACATTAATCATTCATGATAATACCTGTCAAGTTATGCAAGGTACATTTATGCTGTATCCTTAGCTTAATATCATGGATATGTTAGAAATGCTCACACCAGATCATAGATCTGACCCTTATTGCTCATGGCACATGGGGGTGTCTCATTCATAATGGGGCAGCTACTAATGCTTTTGCAGGTTGTGATGGAGCTAAGTAAGCAAGATTAAAAAGATATGGAATAGAGAATGCTAAGATAATTAGAAATAAGAGCTAGAATGTGTTAATTCATGCATGTATTTCCTGATTGATATGGCTATCTAAATGTATTAAGAAGGAAGAACTTGTAAGAAATACGTGTTATGTTGTTTCTGGTTATTTCTGGTTTGGTATGTATTAAGGGTATTGATGTTAAACTGATTTGAAAATCTATTTGCTAAAGTTGTTTTTGATTTAGAGGAAAAACCTGGATTTTATAAGCATAATCATTTTATGATGATTTTAGTTCATCCTAAGTCCTTTCAAAAGATAGATATATAGGAAATTATATTGGGAAAAATCCAGAAAGAATTATAACTGTTATATTTTCAAGTCATGATATTGATATATGTCCAAATACAAGTAAAAGTGTATATACCCTGAATATGCATTTTTAAAAGAGAATTATGGTTAGGAAGGATGATATAAATCTGATCACAAGGTGTCTGATTCATACATATATAAACATGCTTTTGAAAAGAAGGAGTATCAATGTTTTGGGTAGATTCTGGTTTGTAAAATGCAAATAAAAGAATGGTCAGATTAACCACATGGTTAGACCATAGGTCAGGCCAAATGTTCACTTCAAATCAATGAAGCAAGGAACCATTTGAACCCAGTTTTCTGGAAAATGAGCAAAGACATTGACATGTACATGTATATCTGTGTACATGTTGATATTTGGGCAAAAATATAAATATAAATTCCTAGAACAATTGTAGGAATGGGTTTTAAAAATAATAAAGCAAGAAATATTGTTTTGTATGTTAGATTATAGGCAAAAATTAAGTATATATGTGTAGATATAGGTAGATATCAGATTTTAAACCATACAGGAGAAAAATAAAAAGAAAAACAAAAATTGGGTTTGAACCGACCAGCATAGCACTCAAACTTGTGACCTCTCATGTGTAAGTTAGGCGCGTTTCCATTACGCCTAGATGTTGCTTGTGTTCACTTATGATCCACTTTCTTTTAGCCTGAGTTTGATACTATACAGACTTTAACACAATCATCCATATTAAAAGCTTTCTTCCACCTGATTATTACTCGATCATTTCTTAATTAGAATAACAGACTAAAGTACATGTTTCCAGTGGATTCTATGGTCAAAAATCAGGATACAATAATTAATCTTTTATCAGGGAATTATCACATTTTAATAGATTTAAAAGGATTTCTACTTACATATTATCATGCTCTGATTCTAGTAGAATATAACATAGATATCTTCATATATGTATGTTAGGAATGATTTAGATTTAAAACAATATTTTTATATTGTGAAAGATCCTGGATAATATGAGAATAGGGAAGGATGACCCTAGGTAGTCTTAGCTAAGTATGAAAAATATTTTTTTTTTGGTTAAGAATTAGGGTCATTTCATTTGGTATCAGAGCTATGTTTTAATTAACATAGCAAAATATTTGTATGCTTATGTTTATACTAGGTTTGTTTGTGATATATTTGACTGTTTATAAGTATTCCCTGAATGTATGTGTGTGCATGTGACATACACAATGATTAAATAGGAAAGATACAACCAATTTAAAATTAAAGTGAAGTATTATAAACTAATATAATGGAATACATATACTTTTAGAAATATGGTAGGAAGAGGGTCTCATCATCAAGGAGGATCTAGCACACCACAAATGCTTGACATGCAGGAATTTGTGAGAGTTTTGAGAGATGGAATTGGGCACAGACCTGAGAACCCATATGAGGAGCTCTCCAAGTTAGTGAAGACTTATACCAATTTGGGAGGCAAGAGCTTTGAAGGAACTGAAAGTGTAATGGAGATTCAAGCATGGCTGAGGACATTAGAGAGGATCTTCACTGATATGCAACTAGATGACCAAAGGAAGAGGCAAGTGGCCTCAAGGCAATTAAAAGGTGCAGCTTTGAGTTGGTGGGAGGTGATCATAGCTGGCCGGAATGAAAATGATATTAATTGGAATCAATTTAAGGAGATGTTAGAGGCAAGGTTTGTTCCAGCCTCAGCAAAAACCACTTTACTTGAGGAGTTCATCAAACTTAGACAGGGGACTATGAATGTCACAGAATACACCCAGAAGTTTGAGGGATTGTCAACCTATGGGGCAATGTTAGTGGCTGATGAAGCATCCAAAAATGATAGATACATCAAGGGATTGAACCCAGGGCTTAGCAGGGCTATATTACCTTATGCTGACAGAACTTTTGATCAAGTGATAGATTTGGCTCTGAAGATTGAGCAGCATGACAAGGAAAGAGATAAGTTTAGGAGCTTCAAAAACAATAGCAACAAGAAGAACAAAGGGAAGTACCATCCTTATGATAAGAAGAAAGGAGAGGCAGATGGTAAGAAGGCAATAGATGCAAAACCCAATGAAGCCAAAAGAAAAATAGTTTGCAACCATTGTGGGAAAGAAGGCCATATTAAGCCAAGATGCCCAGAGCTTAAAGGGGGAGCTTTCAAATGCTTTCTATGTGGGAAGGAAGGGCATATGAAAAGAAATTGCCCAGAATACAAGCAACAAGGGAAAGTGGCAAACCTGGAAGGTAGGGGCAAGGCCATAATTGAGGCTAATGCTGAAAACCATGGTCAAGTGGAAGGTACACTATTTATTTGTACCATACCTTTAGCTGTAATATATGATACCGGGGCAACCCACTCACTCATTTCCCATGAAATAGTTAAAAGGTTGAAAATGAACTGCAATTTGGCTGAAATACCTCTGTTAATACAAAGCCCTTTAGGAAGTTCTAGTGTATTAGATATGATTTGTGTGGATGTGAATTTGAACATAGGGGGAAACACATTTGTTTCCAATTTATATGTTCTAAATTTCCCAAATATAGGAGTTATATTAGGGGCAGATTGGCTAAGACAATTCAAAGCCATAATTGACCTAGATGCATCCACCATTTCACTACAAAATTCTAAAGGCCAAAGGGTTACAATTCTGTGTGAACCTATCAAAGAAAACAGGCTAAATCATTTAATTGAATTAGAAAATAATCCCAAGGAAATAGCTATTAATGAAATCCCCATAGTTAAAGAATACTTGGATGTATTTGGGGAAGTAAAAGGTGTCTCACACCATAGACCTGTTGAATTCCAGATTAACCTTATGCCTGGGGCTAGCCCAATTATCAAAAAGTCTACAAGGATGGGGCCAAGTGAATTAAAGGAGCTAAAGAACCAGCTGGAAGAATTAGAAGCCAAGGGGTTTATAAGGCCAAGTAATTCATGCTGGGGTGCTCCTGTAGTATTTGTTAAAAAGCATGATGGTACCTTAAGAATGCGTATAGATTATAGAGAATTAAACAAAGTAACCATCAAAAACAAATACCCATTACCCAGGATAGATGATCTCTTTGATCAACTCAGTGGAGCTAAAGTGTTTTCTAGGCTAGACTTGGCATCTGGGTTTCATCAGATGAAGGTTGAGGATTCAAGTGTTAAATATACAGCATTTAACACAAGATATGGTTTATATGAGTTTCTGGTTATGCCATTTGGGCTAACAAATGCCCCTTCTTACTTTGTAGACCTAATGAATAGGATATTCAGAGATTACTTAGACAAGTTTGTTCTGATTTTTATAGATGACATTCTAATCTATTCTAAAACAATAGAGGAACATGAGAACCACTTACATTTGGTCTTATCTAGATTAAGATAAAAAGATTTGAAAGCAAAGTTCTCTAAGTGTGTGTTCTGGCAAGAGGAAGTACATTTTCTTGGACATGTTGTCTCTGCTAGAGGGATTTCTGTAAACCCCAATAAGATAGTAGCAATCCAAGCATGGAAGAAGCCTAACAATGTTAGTGAAGTTAGGTCATTCATGGGGATGGCAGGATACTATAGGAGGTTTATACAAGGATTTTCTAAAATAGCAATGCCACTCACTAACCTGACTAGGAAGAACCAAAAGTTCATATAGACTGATAAGTGTGAACAAGCTTTCACCCAGATCAAGGAGGCTTTGGTAAAATCACCAGTGTTGAGAGTACCAGAAGGCAATGAGGGATTAGTTGTATATACAGATGCATGTGGGTCAGGGCTAGGGGCTGTGTTGATGCAGCAAGATCAGGTCATAGCCTATGCATCTAGACAACTAAAACCCCATGAAACTAGATATGCAACTCATGATCTTGAGTTGGCAGCAGTAGTATATGCCTTGAAGCTCTGGAGGCATTACTTATTAGGTGCAAAGTTCATTTTATACACTGATCACAAGGCCTTAAAGTATCTCTTTTCACAGAAAGATTTGAATATGAGACAACACAGATGGGTTGAATTTCTTGCTGCTTATGACTTAGATATACTTTATACACCAGGCAAGGCTAATAAAGTGGTAGATGCATTGAGTAGGCAGCATGCAAAAGTGGCCATGTTGATGATGGAGGAGTTTAGGGACTTGACCATGCTCACTGATTTGGAAATAGATGAGAGCAGTGGGATAAGTATGGAGATAGTTGAGGAAGAAAGGAGTAAAGGAAGGTTAAGTTTAATTACTTTACAATCAAATTTGGTCTTGAAGGTGGCAAAGATGCAAGAAGAAGATCAAGACTTAGCAGAAAAGAGGTCTCTCCTATTAAAGAAGGAGGAAGTGAAGGATTATCACATTGATGAAAAAGGATACCTAAGGTACAAGGGTAGGATATGTGTCCCAAACATCATAGAATTGAAAGAAGAAATCCTTAATGAGTACCATAGGAGCAAATATTCCATACATCCAGGCAGCACCAAGATGTACCAAAACTTAAAAAGGGACTATTGGTGGAAGGGAATGAAGTCTAATGTAGCAAGACATGTTGCTAAGTGCATGGTTTGTCAACAAATAAAAGCTGAGACCCAAAGACCTTCAGGGTTGTTGCAGCCACTTAGCATACCACAGTGGAAGTGGGAAAACATATCTATGGATTTTATAGATGGTCTTCCTAGATCCAAGAGGGGAAATACAAGTATTTGGGTAATTGTAGATAGGCTGACTAAAGTAGCCCACTTCATACCAGTAAAAGCAGACAGAAATGCACCTAGGCTAGCCCAAACTTTTATGAGAGAAGTGGTAAAGTTGCATGGTGTTCCTAAAACTATAGTGAGTGATAGGGATACAATCTTCACTTCAAGATTCTGGAAGAGCTTCCAAGAAGCTATGGGGAGTGAATTGTGCCTAAGCACTGCTTATCACCCCCAATCAGATGGGCAAACAGAAGTGGTAAACAAGATTTTAGAGGATTTGCTTAGAGCATGTGTGTTAGACTTTGGAGGAAATTGGGAGGACCATCTCCATTTGGCTGAATTCACATACAATAATAGCCACTAAAGCACAATTGGAATGGCACCCTTTGAAGCCCTATATGGAAAGCCATGTCTATCACCTATGTGTTGGGCTGAGGCAGGAGAGAAAGCTATCCTAGGGCCAGAATATGTCAAGGACATCACAGAGAAAATAGGACTGGTGAGAAAGAGGATGGCAGCAGCTCAAGATAGGCAAAAGAAATATGCTGATGCAAAGAGGAAGCCAGTGGAATTCAAAGTAGGTGATTATGTCTTCATTAAGGTTTCACCAATGAAGAAAGTCTTGAGATTTGGCAAGCAAGGGAAACTCAGACCCAGATATGTTGGACCATACAAGATTTTGGAGAGGATAGGCTCACTAGCCTATAAGCTGGAGCTTCCAGAGGGGATGAGTGCAATACACAATGTGTTTCATGTGTCACAACTAAGGAGATGGGTACATGACAAGGAGGAAATCTTAGAAAAGCCTACTGAAGTTCAGATTAATCCAGATCTAATCTATGAGAAAGAGCCAGTGGGAATTGTGGCAAGGGAAGAAAAGAAATTAAGAAACAAGACATTGAAGCTTGTAAAGATTCAATGGAGTATAGATCCTAGTGATTGTACTTGGGAGCTAGAGGATAAAATCAGGATGGATTACCCTAGGCTCTTTGCAAATTTAAAAGGTAAATTCTTAGATTACTAAGAAAGTTTAATATGTATGATAGACAGTGACTAATTGATTTGCTCATGCATATGCTGAATAATTTTTCCCTAAGAAATTAGAAGTACTCAAAGATTATGTTGCAAATTGTGAGGACACAATTCCTAAAAGAATGGGTGATTGTAATACCCCAAGATTTTGAGGAAAATTCTTTTAAATAAATGATTAAAATTCTAGGGGAAAAATCAGAATTATTATATAGGTGGGATTTTCAGTGGTGCAAGGTTGTGTGCATGTGTGCACGTGCACACTAGTTATGGCACTAAGAGAAAATCCAGAATTCCTGAATAATAAAACAAAGAAGGAAAACATTTAGATAAAATGTTTTAAATAAAGGAAATATAGGCCTAGACATGAATACTAAAATTCCTGAGGATATGTATATATATATATATATCTATATATATATGCATATGTATGACTTGTCTGGAAATTAAGACAGAAGAGAACATTGATTTATAATGAATAAGTGAAATTTTATTTGAATAATAGGAGTGTAGAAATGCATATAAGAATGCACATGTTTTCTGCAAATAAAAGAAGGTTAAAGTTAAACTAACACCCATAGTTGTATAAATGTATATATACAGATATTATTTGAGCAGAAAATTAATAAAGGAAAAATAAGTAAAAGAAGCACTAAAATAGTAAGAACCAAAGTGCAAGAAAGCAAATGTATAAAGGCAGAAAATAGAAAGTCACACCATTATCATGTTTGAGGTAAGTATAATAAAAATACTTAAAGTAATCACTTTCTGAAAAGAAAAGAAAATGGGCACAACTTAGCCTTGTTTTAAAATATTGGCCGGGACATTAAGGGTTAGGAGGGAGAGAATATGCAATGCCAAATGCATGATTCTGGTTTGGGCTAAAATATGGATTTTGCATCACCCAAAACCCTAGGTAGAACCCTTATATAAATCAAGAGCCTAACCAGAAAACTACTCTCTCACTGAATTAATTAACCTAAGGAAGAAGAGGAAGAAAAGGCTAAAGATTTGAGGGGTTTTCTGGATTAAGCTTGTGTAAGCATTTAGGTGAGTATCCTCACTCATATACATGGCATTAAGACCTGAGATTAGGCAGCCAAGCTTTTATATGCTATATTTTGCATGTTTTGATTTACAAACCATGTTGACTACTGATGGTTTCATGAATGCTTGATGAGATATGATCTGCTATGATGGATGTATAACTTTGTTGTTCTATTTTCATCCCTGTATGTTATACCAAAACCTTAAAAAAACATGTAAGAGAGTATTTGTAACTAGTCTGAATCATGGCCTAAGACAAAGAATGAAAAAAAAAACTATGAGCTGCATATACAATGGTATAGTGCTGAGGCTTGAAATAATTGGTTAAGGGTGCAATGGAGTCTTTGTCTATAAGTGCTGAGCCCTAAACCAAACAGAAAATTTACAAGCCTAAAAATTATGTTTAAACAAGGTTAAAAATCTGGCTAAACATAGTTGCTTGCAAAATCAAAATAAACCCAATAGAGCCATGCATTTATTCTCAGTTGCAAACATTCTGGTATATGTTTGAATAGGGTGTTTATATGCTAAATAATGTGAGATGGAATGACTGGGTGTTATACCTCTAGAAAGTAACCTTTAACTTGCTTGCAATATTATGTCTGCAAGGTAACTAGTATGTTTCATGTATATAAGTGGTCTGTACACCTAGCTATCATTGATAAAATGAACATGAATACACTTAGTAATATAACTAAGGATTTTGTGCCAAGAAGGCTGCTGGAATGCTTGTCCTATTTGAAGTAGACAAGTTGACACATGGCTTGCTTAAGTTCTGAGATCTTTGTGCCATGATGTTAATTAGTTCATGGCAATGTGTCCCTTTGATTCCTTATAGCAGATGAGGCCAGGAATTTATAAGAAGAAAAGGCAACCTTAAATGATGATATAGGAAACTTGGGCCTTTCCAGGATTAGGGTTGGTATGAGGAACCTTAGTAGTTCCAGATAAAAATTGTTTTAATGCATATGTTTGCTCTTGTGTATGTATATGGGAATACCTGATCAATTTATACATTAATCATTCATGATAATACCTGTCAAGTTATGCAAGGTACATTTATGCTGTATCCTTAGCTTAATATCATGGATATGTTAGAAATGCTCACACCAGATCATAGATCTGACCCTTATTGCTCATGGCACATGGGGGTGTCTCATTCATAATGGGGCAGCCACTAATGCTTTTGCAGGTTGTGATGGAGCTAAGTAAGCAAGATTAAAAAGATATGGAATAGAGAATGCTAAGATAATTAGAAATAAGAGCTAGAATGTGTTAATTCATGCATGTATTTCCTGATTGATATGGCTATCTAAATGTATTAAGAAGGAAGAACTTGTAAGAAATACGTGTTATGTTGTTTCTGGTTATTTCTGGTTTGGTATGTATTAAGGGTATTGATGTTAAACTGATTTGAAAATCTATTTGCTAAAGTTGTTTTTGATTTAGAGGAAAAACCTGGATTTTATAAGCATAATCATTTTATGATGATTTTAGTTCATCCTAAGTCCTTTCAAAAGATAGATATATAGGAAATTATATTGGGAAAAATCCAGAAAGAATTATAACTGTTATATTTTCAAGTCATGATATTGATATATGTCCAAATACAAGTAAAAGTGTATATACCCTGAATATGCATTTTTAAAAGAGAATTATGGTTAGGAAGGATGATATAAATCTGATCACAAGGTGTCTGATTCATACATATATAAACATGCTTTTGAAAAGAAGGAGTATCAATGTTTTGGGTAGATTCTGGTTTGTAAAATGCAAATAAAAGAATGGTCAGATTAACCACATGGTTAGACCATAGGTCAGGACAAATGTTCACTTCAAATCAATGAAGCAAGGAACCATTTGAACCCTGTTTTCTGGAAAATGAGCAAAGACATTGACATGTACATGTATATCTGTGTACATGTTGATATTTGGGCAAAAATATAAATATAAATTCCTAGAACAGTTGTAGGAATGGGTTTTAAAAATAATAAAGCAAGAAATATTGTTTTGTATGTTAGATTATAGGCAAAAATTAAGTATATATGTGTAGATATAGGTAGATATCAGATTTTAAACCATACAGGAGAAAAATAAAAAGAAAAACAAAAATTGGGTTTGAACCGACCAGCATAGCACTCGAACTCGTGACCTCTCATGTGTAAGTTAGGCGCGTTTCCATTACGCCTAGATGTTGCTTGTGTTCACTTATGATCCACTTTCTTTTAGCCTGAGTTTGATACTATACAGACTTTAACACAATCATCCATATTAAAAGCTTTCTTCCACCTGATTATTACTCGATCATTTCTTAATTAGAATAACAGACTAAAGTACATGTTTCCAGTGGATTCTATGGTCAAAAATCAGGATACAATAATTAATCTTTTATCAGGGAATTATCACATTTTAATAGATTTAAAAGGATTTCTACTTACATATTATCATGCTCTGATTCTAGTAGAATATAACATAGATATCTTCATATATGTATGTTAGGAATGATTTAGATTTAAAACAATATTTTTATATTGTGAAAGATCCTGGATAATATGAGAATAGGGAAGGATGACCCTAGGTAGTCTTAGCTAAGTATGAAAAATATTTTATTTTTTTTGGTTAAGAATTAGGGTCATTTCATAGGTTCTCGGGGCGTCCCTCCAGAGGCGTACCCATGTGGCATAGGAAGTTCCTTAGCCTGACCATTTGTTGGAAATCCAAAGAAACAATACGCGCCCTGTACGGTTTTAGTTATATAACCTGCCATGGAATGTGGTGGTAACCTGCTATTGAACATGGTAGCTATAGTAGGCATACTACGAAATGTGTATGCTGGCTAAGATTAATATTATACTTTCGAAATGTTTTCCATACTATGCACTAATGATAATATTGAAAAGATTTTGCGTATCAGGCATGTTTGACTATCATAAGGAGAAATCTCCTCCAATTCTGCGTTTGCATTGTGTGTGTGGCGGGAGGCCTTATGGTAGTTTCATTTTCCAAAAGCATAGCGGATTTCTTTTTATTTCCTTTGTACAAATAACTGTTTTAAGATCTCACACCAGTCCCATGACTGACCTGGAGTTATTGTTCCCTTTCTAAACTCTGGGTGCCCATAATTTTTCCACACGGGCAGCCTAGAGTCAGGTTATCAGTTGTTCTGGAGCGAAGTCAGAAAAGTATGCTGTGGAGATCAGTAGGCGAGCTGGATGGCAGGACGTACTTTCCTATACTATTATCATTCCGATGTGTATTCAATCATATGGGCAGGTTATTATAACTGCCAATGTTGTGTGTTGTTGTTGTAATACTCTGATGATGTAATGTATAAACATATATAGTTCTTTGCTTTAAAGATTATTCATTTATCTATTATATATTGTTCCGCTGCGATTGTGAGATTATGATATTGTTTCTATTTCTTCTTCTACCTCTTTCTTCTTTAACCCTAATGATTTGGTTTTCCGGCATTCGATGGTTCGGCATTTGATACAGTGGGCGTATTGATGTCGACTTTCGGGCGTCGAAAAATTGGGTCGTTACAGAGTGGTATCAGAGCAATTGGTTAAGCGACAACCTTGGCTCTGGTGGGGATTACTCATTAGAGATAGAGTCAGTAGTACTCTAGAATGAGTGTGAGTGTAATAATAGATATGAGCGCGTATTTGTTAGTGAATATAAAAATTGTTTTGTATTGTGTTGACTTATCGGTTGATTGTTTATAGATTCTGGTCGGTGCAGTCTGGCCAACTGTATTGATAGGGGTTTCTAAACTCTTAAACAAGATTAACCGACACAATATTGTTTTAAAATAGGGTAAATGAAATAATTTTACCCAAACTATTTTTGTATAGAAAAGAAATCATTTTCCATAAATTATTATAGTATATGGTTGCTTGATTGTTAGGAAGTGATAATATTAAATTATTATCATTATTGTATGGAAATTAAAAATTGAAATCGAAACAAAAGGTTAAGAAATTCATATACAAATGGGATTTGTAAATGTAAATTGTGAATGTGATTTATAATTTGAAATAGAATTCCAGAGGAATATTTGAAAATAGATTGAAAGGATTTGAGGTTTGAGATTTGGGAAATTTAAATCCCTTTTTAATTTGAAAACGATTTTTCAAAAGTTTTGGAAAATATTTTGAATTGGATTTGAAATCTGGTGGAGTTTGAAATCAAGAATATTTGAAAATGTTTTTGAAGGGATAAAAGCACTAAACTCTTTTCCGTCGCTGGAAAATAATTTCGGTGATGACTGCGGCATCATCGGTGTTCATTTTCGAGTTTCCAAGAGAGGAATTGCGGCCCAATTTATTTTAAAAAATTGAAGTTGTTTGCGAAATTGAGTTTGATTTTAGATATAATTAATTTCAAAGATGATTTTGGAAAGACTCTGGAATCTTATTAAAAATAGTTATGGAATAATAAATAAGTTTGAAAACTTAGAAAATTCAAATTTAAACTGAAATTCACTTGAGTTAATTTGAATAAAGGTAAATTTGAGAAGTAAGTCTTGTAGACTAAATGGATTGGAATAAAATATATTAAGGTGGAAAATAAATTGTAAACGAATAAATAAATTTACAATTGCAAGTAAATGAAATTGAAACTGAATGTTGAAATTCGTTTTGAATTTGTAAGTAAATGAAATTGAAGCTGAATATTGGAAATTGAATTTGATTTGTGATAAACAAAGTGAAGTGGAAAATTTGTCAAGTTGGATCAAATGAAGCAAAGTATTGAAATAAATTTAGCAAGTGAAACTAATTGAAGGAATGACAAATTTAATATGGTTTGAAATGAATTGAATTAAAGGTAAATTGAATTCATGTGGAATCGGAAATCCAGTTAAACATAAGTGGTTATAAACCAAAGTGGTGAATTGGAAGTAAATATAGGAAGTATATGAATTATTTATATTGAACTTAAGAAATAAATGGTGAAATTATTAAGTAAAATTTAGAATTGAGGAAATATTCTAAGTTAATAAGTGAATGAAAATTAAACTGGAAGTAGTAAAATGGTGATTGTAAATAAGTGGATAGAAATGAAAATAAATGTGAATAAAAAGAAAAGAAAATTGATATAGCTAATAATCAATTGGAATAAAATACGTAGGATGTACGTATATTATTTTATTCGCATAACGATTTGATCCAGAATTCAAGCATAGAATTTCGAGATAATTATATCGATCCGAGTTGGGATTTTTCACTCGATTTTCAACGGCGAACCCTGGATATGGATTTTTGGTTGATTCTGGAAATTCTCTATCATAGTTTGTCGCTATGCAAGGAGAATGACGATTTCTGATCAAGAAACCAGATCTGAGTCCGCACTTGGAAGTCAGATGAACGATACTAGTTCGGAAGTGAAATTGTGTGACCGAGTAAGCAATCGAATTTGATATTGCGTACGAATGATATGTGTACATCGTACGCGTTAAGTACAACGAATATTGAAAAGTTTGTAATTGAATTGAACAAAATGATTTTGAATGTTGTAATAGGACATTGTTACTAAGTAGTATACAAGTGTTTTAAAAGGAAAAGGGAATTGGATTTTTGATTTCGAAGATAAAATTTAATTGCTCGACAAAAGGTATGTATTTAAATTTCAATATGAAATTTGGTCCTTTTCTGATCTAGCCACTTGGCCTTTTGTTTTCTTTTGAAATCTGGGGACCCGTTGTGGCATTTTGTAGTCGTACCGAGGTAGCCGCGCAAAGGAGACGCTGGCGAAATTTTTCGAAAATTTAGAGAGTTAGAAAAATTTTCAGAAAATTTTGAATTTAAAATTTGAATTTGAATTGAAATTTGAATTGTTGAGAAAATCATATTGTTTGAAACTTATGGTTGAGTTTGGAAAGTTAATAAGAGGGATAATGGATCTTTGATAAAAAGATTTATTTTCGCAAGTTGATAAAACTATTTGGTTGTGGGAAATTAATAAACGGGTTTTGGATCATTCTTCTTAACTAGTAATTTCGGGACGAAATTCTTTTAAGGGGGGAAGAATGTGACGACCCAGAAATTTTGGTTATTTGAAATTGAAACATTTAATTGATTTTAAATATTTGGAACTAAGTTTAATTTGAAATTCAAATATCGGGATTTATTTGGTAATTAAATTATTAAATTTAATTTTTTAAGTTGGGTAAAATATTTAATCTTCAGTTTTGAGCTTGTTAAAAATAATTTGAAGTCTTGTAAATTCTATATTGATAATATTGAAGATAATAAAAACTTCAAAATTGAATTTGAAACTGTTTTGTTCAGTTTGAAATTTTATCATTTAAATCGATATTTAAAAATAGCCTTCTGAGGAACAGTCTCGAAATTCGACGAAACCAGTTCTAGTGGATCTATAATATTGTATTATTATCGGATTTCAATTTTTGTAGCATTTGGAGAGATCGTTTGGCCATACGATAAGTAAACGCATTTAAATTTTATATTGAAATTTAATATAATAGGTGGGTCCAAAAAGCTATCTTCTCCATACGATCGAATTTGGACTCGAAACCTTTTCTGTTGCATTCAGAATAGGGGTATAACCTTATGAATGCCTGGTGGCACACCTCGATTGGAGATCGAAATTTTGAGTTACGGAAATCGAAATGATTTGAATTTGTATTTTAAATTAAAATTTAAAAATAACATATATGTATTTAATATAATGTTTTCTCAAGACAAACTATACACGTTTCATCTCCCTTCAAACACTTGGCAAATTGAAGACACACGTTCGTTCTTCTTTATAAAACAAAAACAATTTTTCTCGTTCAAAAGAAATCAAAACGAGAAGAAAAATAAAAATAAACAACTCAATCTCGTTCGAAATCAAATGGCTGCCTCCTATTTCAAGTTCGTTCATCAGAAAATAAATGGCCGAGAGAAATAAACGAACGAAGAAAAGTATAAAATAAAAAGAAGAAAAATGGCTGAAGCCTGGGAAGTCGAAGTCTATGGTGGAGCCTTGTTCGAAAAATCATCATGAGATCGAAAATCGCGGCGGCATTAAGGAAACGCCTAGGGCTGGGTTGGCACGGTGATGGCAGCGTCTCCGACGGCGCTCGAGATCGCGTTTTGGCGACATGATGGCTGAGAATGCAAGTTATCGGTGGTCAAGATTTGGCGTTTGGGCGAAGCATTGGGGCGCTCGCGCACACGAGGGAAGGAAAGTGTCCATAGTGAGCGAGCTCGATTGCAGCTAGTGGCTCGCAATCAATTTGGAAAGTTCGCAGCGAATTGCGGCGAATCTGGGTAGCACGTAGTCGTTTCGATTCGAGCTAGGGTTTTGATTATCACAGTCAATATCTGAAAGGAATCAAGCCGAAAATGGAAATGGATTGCAAAATAAAAGCAAAGGTGAGATCTTCTCACTCACTTGATTTTCCTAGTTAATTTAAATGAATTGATTTAAATTATGGAATGTGCTTCGATGAATTTGATAATTTATCTGTTGGATGATATTATATATGATAGTATATGTATATATGTATATATATATATTGGAGTGATTGATTTCCCGCATTATATAGCGGATGAGACCCTATGCGCCGCATAATAGCGGATGATATTATATAATCCCATATACCGCGATATTCCACCTCGAAGTGGAATTGGTATTTAATTGTTGTGCTAACATCCGTGGATGCAGGGAAACAGGTTGGAGGGATCCAACTGGATTCCTCACATTGTTGAATTTATTTGTATATGTTGTGATGTTATAATCTGTGGATGATTATATTAGTGTGAATGATTATATTGATAAATGGAATTTATTTGAAGGCTATAGTTTAGCCGAATATATTTTTGGTATCGTAGGATACCAGAAATAAATAAATTTGGATTTTTGGAAATTAAAGTAGAAAATTTGGAGTAAAATTAATTTTAGAAACTTGGATAAATTTAAAGGAAGGAATTTAAAAGTATAAAAGTTGAATTGTGTAATCTTATCAAATCAATTCCAAATATAGGAAAAAGATATTTTGAAAATAAATAATTGGGGAAAAACAATTTAAAATCTGATGATTGTTGTGAATATTGTTTGATAGTTAAATAACCAACTATCAGTATAAACAATTTAGGAAATTATTGAGGCTTGGTGATTGTTGTGAATGTTGTTTGATAGTTAAATAACCGACTATCAATATTGGCCTTTGAAACGGCAGTTGAATTTGTTTTCAAAACAAGCGCTCATTATTCGGTTAAGCCTGGAGAGGATTTATGTCATAAAACCCATTTCGAATAATGATACGACGAAATGAGATTGCATTTGAAGATGGTGTTGAAGACCGGGTATTTCGAAAGCGAAAGGATTACCTGTCGAATGCCTGTGCACTGAGTTGCTCCGGTATAGAGATTTTATCACCCTTTGTGATGGGGAGTCCGGACGTGATTAGTGATTATCCGAATTGCAAGGGCTTCTTTGAAGTGCCTTCGGTTTCGTTCAAACTCGGAATGGACTTATATAGATGTATGTCTGACGTTACACTTTGAGATGTAAAGCTGGTTTCTATCAAATACATTTCTATTAGTGGTGGAGAATTTATTCTCTTAGCTTAACACCCTTCTCTGAGACGTATGAGCTCAGAGGTTATGTAGTTGATGGTTACTAGTGATACATTTCCAATTTGGTAATGTGGCATGCTAAGTGTTGCTGATCATTTATTGATCGAAGCATGGCTTTTGTGAAAAGCGTAGCTTTGTGGACGAGACCTCGTCGGACCTCACAACCCAAAATGTTTGCTGCAAATTTATTACTTTGTGGTTGTTGGTGTTGAGGATCCTCGGATAAAGGTCGGTAACGACCGGGGATGGCATAGCTCATAGGGTTATCTAGTTGCAGCTGTATTACAGCGTGAGGTAACCCGGCCTTGTGTTGGTAGAGATCCGGTTAGGTTCTCGGGGCGTCCCTCCAGAGGCATACCCATGTGGCATAGGAAGTTCCTTAGCCTGACCATTTGTTGGAAATCCAAAGAAACAATACGCGCCCTGTATGGTTTTAGTTATATAACCTGCCATGGAATGTGGTGGTAACCTGCTATTGAACATGGTAGCTATAGTAGGCATACTACGAAATGTGTATGCTGGCTAAGATTAATATTATACTTTCGAAATGTTTTCCACACTATGCACTAATGATAATATTAAAAAGATTTTGCGTATCAAGCATGTTTGACTATCATAAGGAGAAATCTCCTCCAATTCTGCGTTTGCATTGTGTGTGTGGCGGGAGGCCTTATGGTAGTTTCATTTTCCAAAAACATAGCGGATTTCTTTTTATTTCCTTTGTACAAATAACTGTTTTAAGATCTCACACCAGTCCCATGACTGACCTGGAGTTTATTGTTCCCTTTCTAAACTCTGGGTGCCCATAATTTTTCCACACGGGCAGCCTAGAGTCAGGTTATCAGTTGTTCTGAAGCGAAGTCAGAAAAGTAGGCGAGCTGGATGGCGGGACGTACTTCCGTATACTATTATCATTCCGCTGTGTATTCAATCATATGGGCTGGTTATTATAACTGCCAATGTTGTGTGTTGTTGTTGTAATACTCTGATGATGTAATGTATAAACAGATATAGTTCTTTGCTTTAAAGATTATTCATTTATCTATTATATATTGTTCCGCTGCGATTGTGAGATTCTGATATTATTTCTATTTCTTCTTCTTTCTTCTTCTACCTCTTTCTTCTTTAACCCTAATGATTCGGTTTTCCGGCATTCGATGGTTCGGCATTTGATACACTGGGCATATTGATGTCGACTTTCGGGCGTCGAAAAATTGGGTCGTTACAATAAACATGCCAACAAAGTCCAGTGAATAAAAACGTCAAGTCTTACCTTTTTAGTACTTGGGCAGTATATTTCAAAATAAGAATATTTCTACGAACATAAAACTAATAAAAACAATTTAGTACTTCTTATAAGGAAAGGAGGCGGGTCCAACCACTTAATACCTTCCACTTCCTGAAGCAAGTTTCTAGAGTCCCATATTCCAATCATATGTTATATATATGGCGAATAATGCGAGATACGGTACCAAGCCACTTAATGGCCTTATTGGAAAAAGGCAGACTTTGGTCATATAATACCTTAATTAAGGCAGGCCCCACCATTTAATACCTATTTCCAAGGCGTGCTCCTCACTGGTACTATCTAGTTGACATCATATGGAATCTCTTAGGCCACTTTATACTTCCTTGTGAAAAATAGGCAGACTCTGGTCATTTAATACCTTAATTAAGGCAGACTCCATCATTTAATACTATTTCCAAAAGCGGCCCTGTAGAGATACCACCTAACGTAACCCATTGATCATTTAATACTTCATCTAGGGAAAAGAGGTGCCTCAAAACCCCAAAGCAGGCCCTTCATATTATGGTCCATACTCATAATGACGTCTCGCATTAGTCCGACTATTCATATGAACTGGTAGCCAGATTAGCCGGGCGGATTTCACTTACAACATTTAGGACCAACATTGCATCATTACAAATATTTACCATAAGGATATCTCGCATAAATCTAGGTGTATACAATTACTGGTAGCCTAAAAGTGAAAGGCAGACTTCCATCATGTAACTCTATTGACCTCGCATGTAACAACCCGTAAATTTTATTTATTTTATTAATCTAATTAATTGAATTTTTGTGAAATTTTAAATGATAAAATTTTGAAATAAAAATTTTATATTTGGAATACGTCTACTTAAACATAGCAAATGGTAAATTTTCACCAGATAATATGGAAGTTTATTTTCTTGTGAAATTTTATTTAAATTCAAATCAGTTAAAATTGTTGATAATAAAATGCTTTCCAAACTTGAATATTTTTCTATATAAAATTTGTAAATCATCTTTTGAGTGAGACGTCATCTTTCGTTCCTTCAAATTTGAATTGCTATTGCTCGTTTATCTTATTTCTGACATTTTAGCAGCATTTCGGTACCGATACCGACTTTTGATCGGATGATCATACCATTGAGATCTACATGCCATTCTAATCGTCTCGTCATGCTGATCTCCGCAGTATATTCATTTTTGTGTTTTGAAGTCCGGTACACGACGGAATCTGTAAAACGTCGTATTGTATCGGTACCGGTTTTGTGCCTTTTGGTTTTGTGGCCTTTTGAATTCTTTGTCCATTCAACTTTACATCGTACAACTCAACGGCCATTTGCAATTAATAATTACTGAGATTCATTTGATGTGGCTGTCACTATTCCCATCACTTTTGGAAAATGGATGAGTGAACAAAATTAAACGTTGCTGTTCATTTTGCTTTCCTATTTTTTTTCTTCTATTGCTTGGCCTCCCCGTCTCAGCAGCAAGCCGCGCCGCCTTCCTTCATCACCATATCACCCCACCAAGCCAACGAAAGTACTTCTTCCTCCTATGGCCAAATACTAGAAACTCAAGTCCCCTCTGTTATATAAAGGTATTATATATATAAATATTATAAATTATATTAGATTGTGTATATATATGTATGTGTTGTTAGTAATTTTCCAGTAGGTATATTTATATATCATATGCCGTGTGTTCTGTATGTTTATAAAGTTATATATATATATATTAGTTTATTTGTATATATTTAAGTTTTGTTGTTTATAGTTTTAATTTTACAAAGTTTGTTATAGCATTTTATATGTTTACAATTGATATATATTTAGTTACAGAGTAAATGTAAATGAATGAAACCATTGTTTTTTTAGTTGTATCATCTATGTTCATTAATGTTGTAAATTAGTTCAGAAAATATAATGATCATCGGTTACCTGCTGTTTGAAATTGGTATGGAAAAATAGAGTCATAAGGGTTCATAGGTGAATGTCTGGCTCTTGGACTATTGTGGATGTTAGTGATTTTAGATGTCATGTCATGCATGATGACTAAGATTACATTAATATAAACACATTTGAGGTTTTAGATGTGAGCATGTGAAGCCAAAAGCATAGGCTGGAAAATCTATTAGGCGCGTCAGTTATATTGTAGTTGCATGGTGACTTTGCCGACTTGTTTGTATGCATATAAATTCAAGGTTTGAAGTATTGATTTCATGTACTATATAAGATATCTAAATTATATATGTTTATATAAAAAATTTATAACCTGAAGTTGTAGATAAGTTGTTTTTATTTTTCTTAATTAATTTATATTGTGTGAGTTCTGTTGTTTATATGGGTATATTTTAATAAAGCAAGTCATATTGATTTTTCAATGGATATTGTTTTTGAAAGATCGTATGCTGTACTGTATATACATACATACTCTGTTTTATATTGTATATATACATATAAATATTATATATATATATATGCAAGTCTTAAGTTTAGTTGTTATAATATATTAGTTATCGTACATATGCATAAAGATATTTATAATAGTTATATATAGATTTATATAAAATTTTCATATATGTCTGTTCGCATGTATATTTATATATTCTGTATGATATGGCTGAGTGTATATTGTGTATACAGTCTATTTAGCTGGCATATACTATGTATTGTTGTCTACAAGTATAAATTTAATTATATTTGTCTATATATATATATTAGTTATATATGTAGTTTCGCATATATTAGCTACTGTTGCAGTTTATATATTAGTACATATATCAAGTTTATATTAGTTTTATAATACATTGGCTATATTATATGTTAGTATTATATATATATTGTGTGCATGTTGTTTTCTGAGTGTTTCATTTTGGCAACTGTTATATATTGGTTATATATAATAGTTTTTATATATGTATACCCTATGATTTAAGTTATATCTGAAGATAGAACTTTTAAAGTATATATACATATATTATCTGTTTTATCAAACTGACAGATGTTTTTCATTGATTCCTCTCTATCAGCTTTGTCCGTCAAATCGTGCCCATCTCACTTTGTCTTGGAATTCGTAGCTTGCTCTGTTGTCAAACTCTCTAACCTCGAAAGGTGAGCAATCACTCACGATTAACGTTCTTATATTTATTAAATTTGATTTCAATTGAAACGACAATTGAAATATGCTGCTGTTAGTTATTTATATTGCTATATATATGCCATTATTTGTATCTGTTCACCTGTGACATCTGACACCATTATCTGTTATTTATATTGCTAGATATATATGCTATTATCTGTATCTGTTCACCTATGACATCTGACACCATTATCTGTTATTTATCACTAATGATATATGCCTGTTACTGCTGTTATATTATTGTCATATCTGTTATCACTCTGCAAGTTCCCTATTAGTATAGAATTCACTATGGGTTGAAATGATACATACCCGAACGATCTATAGAATAGGAGAAAATCATTATGGATTGAAATGATAAACCCAAGCTATTTTCATTGACATTGAATTTGGGATTGCGGGTTGAAATGATATATACCCGTATATATATATTTAAATTTCGGATTTAAATGATAAATATCCGTATCACTTGAACATAGGATAGAAAATTTTATACAAACACCGTTAGTCTATTTATATATTTTTGAAAATGATTTCTATGGTTTTGAAAAGAAATATATGATTTTGATAAATAGTGATTTTAAAGATTTATCAAAGTTGATATATAATATGTTTAAGTATTTATTTAATATATTTATTTTCAAATATAGAGTTTATAATGATTCTGGTTGGAACGATAAATTTGAAATTGATTTGAAATTATATTTATTTAAGAATTTTACTTAAATAAGTTTGATTTGAAATTTATTAAATTTGAAATTTAAAGATATGTTTTATAACTTGAATTTGATTAAAGGTCACTTAAATGAATATTTCAAACTTATATAAATTTAAATGGGATATTTTGTTTATTTAAATTTGTAAATTGAAGTTGTATTTAGATGTTATTGAAATGATTAAATATTTCAGAAACTAAATGTAATGAAATTAAATTGAGATATAAATGGAATTATCAAATTCAGTTTTGGAAATGTGGAATATTTAAAGCTTTGAAATATATGGAAATTTAATGGTTTATTTTGTGTTTCAAATCGGTATTTGAAATCGATATAATTTGAAATGTTTAATTGAATTGAAATTGAAATTGATGATTTGAGATTGGATTAAATTTGAATTTGAAATTCGAATTGATTTGAATCGATTTATGGAAGTTGAGGAAGCTATTTTATTATATAAGGTAAATTTAAATTATATTAAACTATTCATAATTTTTACTTTATAAATTATTTTTATATAAACTATTTTTTTATATAAACTATTTTTAATATAAACTATTTTTAATGTAAACTATTTTTAATATAAATATTTTAATATAAACTATTTTTAACTTATAACTGTTTTATATAAACTATTTTACTTTATAAACTATTTTATTATATATCTATTATTAATATCTAAACTGTTTAAGGGTGGAAGTTATGATTTCAAAGTTAAGGTTTTCCAAAATATTATGATTTCAAAGTGTTTTGGTTTTGGAAGTGTTATAACTTCGGAAAAGTGATATGATTTTGGAAATGGATATATTTGAAATGAAATGATATTGTATTAATATGGTTTTGAAGTGAAAATGATATCGTATTGATATGGTTTTGAAATGGAAATGATATTTTGGTTTTTGAAGTATAAATTATTTTGAAATGACCACGGTGTTATAATAACGATTGGTTGTTAAAGAGACCAGGATCAGATATGGGCATACTCTCTGTCGATACCGAAAACCACTTTAACAACTGTGTACGCGGTGGAGATTCCAGAATGAAGTAGGATGGTGGCGACAATCCTAAAGGTATATTTACGTGGACCTAACTCCCGTGAGTTAGCATAAGGTGGCTAAAACAGGAGTGATTCCGGGCTAATGAGGTAGCTCCTCTTATCGGACACACTTCATAGTATGCCATTCTATTAATTTGTGATTGATTTGGTGCTCACCCTTGATTCAGGAGTGTGGCTCGAGTTGGGCGATTGCTGCGGCTTTGCGTTACCAATAGTCCGGATGCGTAATTGGTACATCTACCCTGGCATTGCCTTGTTGTGCCGTGTCACCTATCATAGCGTGCCTTACTACGAGTTTGATTTGTGTCGTACCTATGGAGTATCCTCTGGTAGCTCCAGTTTACGGGGTATTACGGTACTGTATAGACTATTGGCACACCTAAATGTGTTAAGGTGGAAAATGTAAAGCCTTAACGCTATTTTTAAATAGTATACTTTACTGTAGACATTATTATAGTAGCGTATATTACTACATAGTAGATAGTTTAACGGATCCTTAGAGGATGGTTTTCCCAAATGTTAACCAGCATCTTGGCCCGGTTACAAAACGACGGTTGAAGAAATTATCATTAGCACTAGACAAGATTCTGATCAAGGAGAGACTGGAGGTGGTAGCAAGTTGTCAGGCCCACAATAATGCAAGAGCATTCGGCCTGCCTGGCCTGGTGCGCAGATTCACTCACTATGGGCAGAGGCACCTTGCTCCTAAGCCCATGAAGAAAGTCCAACCCATCTTCCTCTATAAATAGAAGGGCAGGGGCACAATGAAAGGGATCCTTTTTGGAGAACACTGGGGAGACTCTGCCATTTTTTATACTCTCCTCTTTTTAATTCAAACTTGTATTCAAGTCATCAATATATGGATTGTATCTGTATTCAACTACTTATGAAAGAAATAAAGATCAAAACTAAAAGTGGATGTAGGCAGTTACGCTGAACCACTATAAATCCGGTGTTCTTACTTTCTGCATTTAAATTAGCATATTCTTCCTTGTTTAATTTAACTTCATCACTTACATCTCTACACAATCTTTTTCAACGAGGTTAGTGACCAATTTTAGCGCTAACACTTTGGTGCTTTCACTGAGAATTGAATTCTCAGCTTGATTGGATCTCATCATCTACTAGTGGATTTCCAAATTCGCGAGATAGATCCAGTTGTTTACTAGAAAACTTCCTATTCTACTCAGATTTGAAAGAAATCTAAAGGAAGCTGATAGCCATAGATTGGATTCACTGATGTACGCAAGATCTGGGGATTGGACGTTGAAGTTTGCACTAAAGTTGAATGAAGGCCGACCCTCCTCTGAAGGCAATTCGACCGATCGCTCCAGAAAAGGCGTATGCCGAACGCCCCAGAAAAGGCGTATGCCGAACGCCCCAGAAAAGGCGTATGCCGAACGCCCCAGAAAGGCGTATGCCGAACGCTCCAGAAAAGGGGTATGCCGAACGCTCCAGAAAAGGGGTATGCCGAACGCTCCAGAAAAGGGGTATGCCGAACGCCCCAGAAAAGGCTTATGCCGAACGCCCTTCCAGGCCGATCATACCTCTAGGCCGAACGCTCTTCCAGGCCGACCATACCTCTAGGTCGAACGCTCTTCCAGGCCGATCCATACCTCTATGCCGAACACCTCTGTAATGCCGAACGGTATTGTATGCCGAACGACTCGGTTGTGCCGAACAAGAATGAATGTCGAACACCTCTGTAATGCCGAACGGTATTGTATGCCGAACGACTCGGTTGTGCCGAACAAGAATGAATGCCGAACAGTGTGAATGCCGAACAGTGTGGAATGCCGAACACGTGTGGAATGCCGAACAGTGTGGATGCCGAACAGTGTGAATGTCGAACAGTGTGAATGCCGAACAGTGTGGATGCCGAACAGTGTGAATGTCGAACAGTGTGAATGCCGAACAGTGTGAAATGCCGAACAGTGTGGATGTCGGACAGTGTGGAATGCCGAACAGTGTGGACGCCGAACAGTGTGAATGCCGAACACGTGTGGAATGCCGAATAGTGTGGATGCCGAACAGTGTGGAATGCCGAACAGTGTGGACACCGAACACGTGTGGAATGCCGAACAGTGTGGATGCCGAACAGTGTGGATGCCGAACAATCTTGTATGCCGAGCAACTTTGTCATGCCGAACGGCCCTCAATGCCGATCGAAACTTAAGTTACACCGGTCTCTTATACGACCCCTATTTACAAAAAAAACTTTTTCGGGTACGACCCAAATTTTCGAAAATGAGGCTAAATAAAGGAACATTCTATCCACTTAATAAAGGAACATTCTATCCACTTCCCTGACATCCCATGATCGACCAGGGCGTAGAGGATCTAGCGGCAGCTTATGAACGGCATCAAGGGAACAGACAAGCAACCGCTATTCAAACGGTACTCCCAAAGGTTGGAGAACATAGATGATATGACTCTAGCAAACGCCAAGATGACTCCAAGCACCATTCTTCGCTGACCCAGCACTTCAAATTTAATGACCCCAAGCAAACCAATGCTCTAAGCAATTTATTCCAAATACTAACAAGGGTATCATACTGATTGCGTTTGAGGAAAGTCGACCTCTAGATATATTTTGGCAGCTAGTTAGCTAAAGAGCCTCCTACGACTATGGATCTTTTCTTCTACAAAATGAATCAGAACTAAAGTGAGGAGGAGTGGAGCAGACTAAGAAAAATAACAATGAAGGCCCGTTGGCTAAGGATGTAGATCCCAGTAGCCGAAACAAGACTTCAGAATTCAGCTCATATGCTCTTTGAAAGATTCAATTGACAACCTCTACTTGAAGACTCACGACTCGGAGTGGTACTGGAAACCAACCTCGAGAGAGTACACCAAAGTCTAAAGAAAATCAAGGGAATGTTGTATATTCCTAGATGCTCACTGATCCTAACACGAGCGATTACAAACACCTCCGAGGTGTGATCGAAAAGATGACCTGGAAAGGAAAGCTTCAATAGTATGTACAAGTCCTGCAGAATGGCGGGCAGCGAATATCTGATGCCTATTAATAAAGGGCTATGATTATCAATTGGACGGTTGACGGCCAACATCCCTTTGAAAGGAGCCAGGGGCGGAGTCGAATAGCGAGCACACGATGCTGCTTCACATATCAATGAGATTTACCATAATCTTCTTTGAATTATTTCCATTTCCATCTCTATTTCAATTGTTCTATGAACTACGACTAGCTTGAACTAAACTACTTTCAAAACGATGCAGGTGTCCAGGTACTCAGATTTAGTTGCCAACCAATCTACGTAGACCATGATCGAACGTGTGGAGTTACATCTGGACGAGAATAATTCTATTGCTCATCATCAACCATATGCCTTTGATTTGGGGCTATGGATTAAATACAATGTACAACATCACGATGCACAGAGAGCTGAATTCCATCCTGCAAGTGGAATTTATTCAAGTAGAGAGCGGCTGCGATACGGCCAGCCACTCGCTAAGTGAAACTCGAGCTCGGGGGCAAGCCATCACATCAAGGTTAAAAATGGGTTGATACATGACGATCCTTCGCACAACTCCGTACTCCCAGAGTGCGAGACGGAGTATAAACATCTACTTAACTCTATACTCCCAGAGTGCGAGACGGAGTATAAACATTAATCAACTCCGTACTCCCAGAGTGCGAGACGAATTATAAACATTAATCAACTCCGTACTCCCAGAGTGCGAGACGGAGTATAAACATCTACTTAACTCTGTACTCCCAGAGTGCGAGACGGAGTATAAACATTAATCAACTCCGTACTCCCAGAGTGCGAGACAGAGTATAAACATTAATCAACTCCGTACTCCCAGAGTGCGAGACGGAGTATAAACATCTACTTAACTCCGTACTCCCAGAGTGCGAGACGGAGTATAAACATTAATCAACTCCGTACTCCCAGAGTGCGAGACAGAGTATAAACATTCGCTTAACTCTGTACTCCCAGAGTGCGAGACGGAGTATAAACATTAATCAACTCCGTATTTCCAGAGTGCGAGACGGAGTATAAACATCTACTCAACTCCGTACTCCCAGAGTGCGAGACGGAGTATGAACATACATCAACTCCATACTCATCCCCAAAACTGGGGGCAGAACCAAAGCAAAGCATGCTAGTTGAACATTTGTCTAAAAGAAGATTGCAACGAAACGATTAAAAGACGACTGTCAAGCAATGAACTGAACGGAAATATTCAGCATGAAAGACTGCGGTTTTTCAAAGCACGTCATGTTTACACAAGACGTCCTTTGGGGGGCAAATGTTATCTCGCCTTTTGGCAAGGCCGTGACACCAAGAACTTGATTAGAAACCAGTGACAGTTCGTCTTGGAGATCGGTTACACAAATGCTCACTATGGATATCGATGGATTTTGTCCGAGTCTGGATCGAGCCACGATTAACAAGACATAACAATCAAATCCAGGGAAGCCAATGTTCCAAGTTTCAAGACGATCCGAGTTCGTATGCTCAACTTATGATCGATTCAAACAACCGACCATCCATCCATCAACCTCCACATTTGACTTGGAGACCTAAACTGCTTGGAATGAATATGGCCCAATCATCCACTCCAATCGAGTCATAGAACAAAGTTCGACAAAGTACCCCTCATGAAGCTCAGTGACGCCGGGATTCGTCTAAAGTGGACGTGATTTGATCATCTACCGATCAAATCCTACCTTGAACACGAAAGGTTGTTCGAAAGCCCAACTTGAAGTAGCTATGGTAGACTGCGTACTCGCTAACCATCGCTGTCAATATATGGACACGACTGCACCTTGGAACATATGCAACTTACTTTGTCTACTCAACAATCTATTATCCTTATTTTCTAGAAGGAGATACGGAGCAAATTGTAAGAGATTTGGCTATCTAACCCAACATGGATGTGATTCAACCATCTGCCATATACCTCCTTCCTTGACTTGATTGGAAGAGCTATAATCACCAAGCGGATGAGAATCGATCGTCCATTTTTCAAATTTCGTCCCTTATCCTAGGGGGTAGAATCTCATTCCGTGAGCAAACGTGGTTCGATTGTTCATTCGACGACATTAGCCTCGATACAGTAGATCAATACAAATTAAAGAGTGGAAATACGACTGCTCTCAACTTAAACCTCCAAGTCCCCAGAGTGCGGACTGGAGTACTCTAAGTCCCCAGAGCGTGGACTAGAGTATAAATGACTAAAACCTCCAAGTCCCCAGAGTGTGGACTGGAGTACTCTAAGTCCCCAGAGCGCGGACTAGAGTATAAATGACTAAAACCTCCAAGTCCCCAGAGTGCAGACTGGAGTACTCTAAGTCCCCAGAGCGCGGACTAGAGTATAAACGACTTAAACCTCCAAGTCCCCAGAGTGCAGACTGGAGTACTCTAAGTCCCCAGAGCGCGGACTAGAGTATAAACGACTAAAACCTCCAAGTCCCCAGAGTGCGGACTGGAGTACTCTAAGTCCCCAGAGCGCGGACTAGAGTATAAATGACTTAAACCTCCAAGTCCCCAGAGTGCGGACTGGAGTACTCTAAGTTCCCAGAGCGCAGACTAGAGTATAAATGACTAAAACCTCCAAGTCCCCAGAGTGCGGACTGGAGTACTCTAAGTCCCCAGAGCGCGGACTAGAGTATAAACGACTTAAACCTCCAAGTCCCCAGAGTGCGGACTGGAGTACTCTAAGTCCCCAGAGCGTGGACTAGAGTATAAATGACTAAAACCTCCAAGTCCCCAGAGTGCGGATTGGAGTACTCTAAGTCCCCAGAGTGCGGACTAGAGTATAAACGACTTAAACCTCCAAGTCCCCAGAGTGCGGACTAGAGTACTCTAAGTCCCCAGAGCGCGGACTAGAGTATAAATGACTAAAAACTCCAAGTCCCCAGAGTGCGGACTGGAGTACTCTAAGTCCCCAGAGCGCGGACTAGAGTATAAACGACTTAAACAGATTGCGGACTGGAGTATTCTAAGTCCCCATAGCACGGACTAGAGTATAAATGACTTAAACCTCCAAGTCCCCAGAGTGAGGACTAGAGTACTCTAACTCCCCAGAGTGCAGACTCGAATATAAGCGAATCGGATCTCCAAGTTCCCTGAATATGAACTATGACACAAATGACTTGAATTTGTCAAATCCCTGACATACGGGCTAGAAAGTATTCTAAGTGCTCGAAGCACAGAATGGAAGTTCAACGACTCCCGAAGAGTTTCCGAGTTATATGAAGATGGACTGAGAAGTCTATGTTACTCACAACTGCTTGGATTAAAATCACAATCACAAAGAAAACTGAACAATAAGAGTCTTTTGTAAGACATAAAAAGGAACTAAACCTTATTCAGAAATGAGTTTCTATTACAACCCCTCCAAAGTTCAGAGTCGACATTCTATCTACAAGGACTAAGGAAATAGATGAAAATAATTACATGACTTAAACTAACCCTCGTTGAACGAGGATAGTAATCACTTCTTGTGATTCTTCAACTTCTTTCCAGACGGCTCCTCTCCAGAGCATTTAACCTTGGTACTCTTCTTTGATAGAGGGGTAGCAACTGAAGGAGTACGGGGGCCTTCCATGGGCTTGGAGCCGCCAGGAAGGATGACCTTCAACGGCTTGTTCAAAGGATCGTCCAAGTCCACAACTCGGGGATCTACTATGACCTTGACCGTCTCCTCCCTCTCTTTCTCGAGCCACTCCTCCATGCTCAATTCGGATGTATGCTCAGAGGCGCCTGTAATTTCTACCTCATAACCCCCATCGGTAGGAGAGGAGGTTTCAGACTTGTCTTCGTCAAGCGCTCCGATCACCTGAGCGTCTGGACCAGAAGCCTCCCCTGCGTGAGTGGCTCCACTTGTTTTCTCCCCCACTTCCTTGGTGACATCGCTCCTCGGAGTGGGCTCGGGGTCAGAACGGCCTGCACAAAATCGTGGAAAACAAGAATGCAATAGCCCTGCATAAAGAATAACGACTTTTGAAATCTTAAAGAGAACCTTAAAGAGAAGGATTATCTACCAGGTTCGGGCAAACTCTCAGCCATCCGAGAGGTCTCACCCTCTGGAATGGGAGACAGAATGCGGACTAAAGTACTCTAAGTCCCTGAGTGCGGACTAGAGTATAAATGACTCAAAAACCTCTACGTCCCTAGAGTGCGGACTACAGTACTCTCAGTCCCCAGAGCATGGACTAGATTATAGACGACTTCAGAAAAATCCCTAAATCCTAGAAGCGGACCAGATTACTCTAAGTTCCCAGAGTGCGAACTAGAGTATAAACGAGTTGACGAAAATCTCTGCGTCTCGAACTGTGGACTAAAGCGTAAACCGTTCGACAAATCTCTAAGTCCCCGGAGCGTGGACCGAAGCATGAACACAAATTGGCCATGAGTAAACCGGAGGGAGAATAACACTAAGTCACCAGAATGTAGAGTGGTGTATAAACATCGATAAATGGACGAGTGGATTCCGACCATTTTCTATTCCGCAAACTTCGGCCTGGAATCGACAGAAGGATTATTAACCCGCTGAGGATGGAGTTTGACCATCCAACTAGTGACCTGGCCAAATCAATGCTGGGGGCAGGGGTACAAAACACTAAAAAGCCGAATACGACAGCTTACTATAGCTCTAGCGTGGCGTTCTTTATAACTTGAGGCAGCGACTGCATGGAGGCCTCAATACAGAACCAATCGAAATGGCATCCAAAGCTACGAGCAACCTACTATATAATACCTCAGACCAAGGGTCAATGCCGATCCGCACCAAGCACATACGAATGTGACTCGGATGTTTGTTTTTTAAAAACTATGACCCCCAGAGTATGGAAAGGAGGGTAAACCACGAATACTTGGTCAAAAATTCTCCAGCACCCTCGTTCGATTCGTCAGGAGGAGTATGAAACTGGATGAGCATAACCCGACTGCATTTGTAGCCAACTTTACCCCGAGATCTGATTACAAAGCATGAACCAAAGTGGACGTGGATGACCATCCACTGTCCAAATTACGCCCTGAAACTTACGTGGCATTGAAGTATTCCTCTTGGAATGAAAAACCATGATAAAATCCAAGATAGGCGAGACCTAGTCTCCTATCGACTTACATGATCCCACGATTCAACGGGAAAGAGAGTAAAGCTAAAGTGGGCATGGCTGGCCTTCCTACTTATCGGTATATGCCTTAGACCTGGGGGCACGAGCGAGAAGCAAGATGAATGTGAACCGACTATTCACCAATCACCTCTATGTCTTTGGAGTTTAGGTGAAAACATAAACATAGCTAGGACGAGACTCAACCGTCCATGCAGTACATTTATCAACCCGAGACTGGGAGAAGACGCATGGTCATCCAAAAACTGGGCACGATAGCTCAGTATTAAAACTTATATATAGTGCTTACAGCTACTCAAGGCAACGACCGAAAGGATGCCTAGAGATAGAATCGTTAAATCGATGCCAAAGCTTGGGGGCAACTGACTGTCACTCCAACCCGAAGGGCGAGTGAAGGATCATGAATGCATTGAATAGAAAATGCGTTACTCGAATATACAAGCAAATTCAAACTCATAGCAAGATCCGGCTATGCAGTTGCACGCAACTCGAGGCTGGCCCCTACTCGACATTTCCTTCAACGTGCTTTTAAGCCTGATCTTTGGCCATTTGCAGATAATCAATTAGAGCATTCAGAGCCCTTCATTATTTGACTTAACAACTCATGGCAAGACTCTAGGATTCGACCAGAGTAACCATCAACATTGACCGTCCCAACCATATTTCACATTGAATGTTATGCAAAATAGTTACATCTTTACTCAAAGAATCTGGGATGACACCTGCTAAGCTGACGGTCAACATAGCAGCCAGCCATGGCGACCATTTCCGGGTGCTGAATATCGGATCACAACTCAGTGCAGTGATGATAAAATAATTAGTTGGATTTTTCTGAATAAATGATGATATGTTCCCTTGGACCCATTCTGACATGCATATGTGATTTCATTAACTATCGCAAGCCATGCATTGGATATCAACCCGAAGCTACAAAAGCTAGCACAATCTCTATTGATTTCATCATGAAAGATCCACTCTTACTTTTAGGCTCACCCCATCAACGTCTATGCCTACCAGCCGTTGCGACAGGGCACACAATGACCTAAGACGTCTGAAAGACTACTTAAATAGAATATCGAACTAAGCTAATTCAATACCACTTATTTCCCACGAAGGGCTATCTAAGGACGGAAATTAGCAGACCTCACACCCAAATTCACTACCTCAGATGACTACTCGAAGAGTAGCAGAGAACCAACCATAAGATGGAAAATGTACGTGGATGGAGCATCCAATGATCAGTGTTATGGCTTGATAATGACTCCTGAGGATTGATCAATCTGCTACGTCCTAAAACTCGATTTACTTGTAACAAACAACGATGCTTAGTATGAAGCCTTGACTGCCAGCCTCAAACTTGCTAGAGGATTTGAAGTGAAAACTTTACATATCTTTTGTGATTCTTGATTGGTAGTATACAAATTTAAGGAAGTTGATCTTGCTAGGGGGCATTGTCTTGCTCCTTATCTCGGCCAAGTCCAAGAGCTACTAACCGACTTCACGTATTACATCATTACACACGTACTCAGCGAACAAAATGAAAAGGTGTCATGGTTGACTCCTATCAAAGACTATCTACAATGAGGAATTCTTACTGAACGGAGGAATGGAAAACGACACATCCTCCTCAAAGCTTCACGCCAAATCATCTAAGAATAAGTCGTGTGTCAAAAGGAGTCTATCCATCCCCATGCTTCGGCATATCGCCCATGATGATATCTTGAGCAAATTCTATGAAGAAGAAAGCGGTAATAACATCAAGGGGAAAATCATGATAAAGAAGATACTCTGCTATAGGTATTACTGGCCAACTATCAACCTAGAAGCGGTTGATCATGCTAGACAATGTGACGAGTGCAAGATGTTTGCAAAAAATCCAGGAACCCGCCGATGGAAATTATTCAAATGGCTAGTTCATAGCCGTTTGCCACTTGGGGCCACTGAAATCATCTTCTTGTCGATCCTAAAGGTGGTGCGAAATACACCATCATAGCAGTTGATTACGTCACCAAATGGGCAGATGAAGTACTCTTAACCACGACCAAGATGAAGAAAATAATCAACTTCTTTATCCGTAACGTCATCTATCCTTATGACCTTCCATGATCCATTATAACTGCAAATGGACAGGTTGAAGCTGTGAACAAAATCATAGAGTCTGTACTGAAGAGAGGTTTGGAAAACTCCTCAAGTGGCTGATTGCAACCCTTATTTCACAGAAAATACAAACAAGGAATCGCGATTGAATTACAATTAAACTGGATGGAGTTGGCGACGACTTATGAGCATATAAAACGCATCCGAGAGCCAATGGCAAGAACATGTACCCGAACGTGCATGTGTACATCCGAAAAAGTTCGAATTCTTGAAATCAACAGAAATTGAATTCTCACTAAGGGTTATTAAGAGAAGACTAGATCATATAGTCGAAGCTTATTAGCTCTGCAGAATCAGACACGGATGGCCACTAATGAACTACAACCCTGGATTTATAATATTGGGAATCGACCGAGCATCACGATGACCAAAGAAGGATACAACACCTTGGGAGGATAAATTGGAGGATAATGACTATTCAAGAAACATGGTGGATTTCTTTCTGAAGACAAGGAATACTCAATGATTCAAAGCGTGTTGTGTTGCTTCACACGACACACTTTGGGGGGCAAGTGTTAACCAGCATCTTGGCCCGGTTACAAAACGACGGTTGAAGAAATTATCATTAGCACTAGACAAGATTCTGATCAAGAAGAGACTGGAGGTGGTAGCAAGTTGTCAGGCCCACAATAATGCAAGAGCATTCGGCCTGCCTGGCCTGGTGCGCAGATTCACCCACTATGGGCAGAGGCACCTTGCTCCTAAGCCCATGAAGAAAGTCCAACCCATCTTCCTCTATAAATAGAAGGGCAGGGGCACAATGAAAGGGATCCTTTTTGGAGAACACTGGGAGACTCTGCCATTTTTTATACTCTCCTCTTTTTAATTCAAACTTGTATTCAAGTCATCAATATATGGATTGTATCTGTATTCAACTACTTATGAAAGAAATAAAGATCAAAACTCAAAGTGGATGTAGGCAGTTACGCTGAACCACTATAAATCCGGTGTTCTTACTTTCTGCATTTAAATTAGCATATTCTTCCTTGTTTAATTTAACTTCATCACTTACATCTCTACACAATCTTTTTCAACGAGGTTAGTGACCAATTTTAGCGCTAACACCAAACATCCTTTGAGTTACTTGTATTTCAGTTGATATTTCACTTGAGTTGGATTTATTAATATACGAATGTTAATCCTGACTCGAGTGTTTTGTGTTTTTCTTTACGCTCGGGTGAGACTGAGTGGTTCAGTGTTCGAGACTCGCCTTTGGAGTTGGTTGCTTCGCTTGGAGATCCAGCTATCTATCCAGCTTTCAGTTATTTAGTTAATTCTAGTTATGTATTATGATCTTATATTTGACTATTGTATTGAGACATCTATGTATTCGAGACTTCTGTTGTATCTTTTTTAACTCTGTTATATATATATAGTAGCTTCATGAACTACTATTCTTTTGTTTCCACTGCATTATTGTTATTACTTCGTGTCTGTGATTCTGTGATTATTTTATTTGTTGTATATGCTGAGTATTGCAAAATTTAAATTAACAATCTGATATTTTGAGCAATTCAAATCCGACATATGTGGATGCGAATGGTTGAAAATTTTAGGATGTTACATGTGGTATCAGAGCTTTGGTTTTTTGGGCAGAACTCGGTATATAGAGTAGATTTAATTACAGAATCACCTCCGTTCGTGCTTGAATCTCTTCCTCTTTGACTCGGTTTCCTTTGAATTTTGGATATTCCCCTCGGTTCCTAAAGTCCATCTTTGTCTCACCCTATTCATGTTTTCCTGATTTCGGAGCACCCCATAGCTCCACTAAATGGTTTGTAAAAAGAGTGAAACTCCATTACAACAAGCATTGATTCACCGAAGATTTCTGTATCCTTGGTTTATGATGCCGCTATTTTTGCTATACCCGAATTCTATCTCTGGCAATCGAATGTCGATTTGCTCCAAATTTCTGCCTCGATCTTATTTTGAAGTTACGGTTGACCCGGTTAAGGTTTCCCTCGATTTATATAAGTCTATCCATTCTTTTCTCTCTTTGAAATCTATTTATCTCCCTATCGAGCCTATCTTCTAAGTTTGAATTCTTTGGTTGGGATCCCTCTATATTTGAATCTCCATCTTTGTTTTGAAATCTATTCTTGTATCATCGAGTGAGGGAGTGTATTTGTAAATTTATATTAAAATGTTTTATATATTGTGTTGTTTGAGTTGTTGATGTTGGTTTGGATTTTCGATCGATTCGTCTGATCAACGCTATCGATAGGATTTCCAAAACACATGAATAGAGCAAACTGACACAATATTATTTTCAAATTTGGTAAATAAATTTGTTTGATTATATTTTATATAAGTATAAATTTTTCTGGAACTTAATAAGTTAATTAAATTAGTTTTTTGAAATGATAATAATTGATTATCATTTATTGTTCTATAAATGAATTTATAAACATGGTTTATAAATTGATTTGGAATTTGAAATGGATTTAAAACAGGAATTTGAGAATTTAATTTCCAATGATTTCAAACTCTGGTTTTAAAGTTTTAAAATGCATATTATTGAAAGTATTTTTGAATATAAATCGTTTCCAAAGAATTTTAAAAGTTTAAATCAGTACTCTCCTCTTTTGTCGCTGGAAAATAATTTCGGTGATGACTACAGCATCATCGACATTCATTTTCGAGTTTCGAAGTGGAGAGACCGATTCGTAGCTTTGCTACACTTTTGTTTTGGAAAATGAATTTGATTTAAATTTCTTAAATATGACTTGATTTATATTTAATAAATAAGTATATGATTTTAAATTTGATCTGATATATAATATATATTTATCTCTAAATAGTTTGAAATGAAATCGGAAATTTAACTCTTAAATTTTGAATAATATTTAAACATGAAATAATTGAATTAGGAAAGATTTATTTGTATAATACTCTATTGCATTCCAATATAACTTACCTTAATTATTCAGAAGACAACTTTGTAATTGAATATTTTACAATATAAAATGTAACGACCCTGATTTTTTAACATTTGAAATGTGAATATTTAATTGAGTTTAAATGTTCGAATGATAGTTTAATTTGAAATTCGAGATATCAGAGTGAATTTGGTAATTAAATTTTTGAATTAAATTTACTGAATTTGGGTAAAAAATTTGTATCTTCAGTTTTAAGCTGATTAAAAATATTTTCAAGGCTTAGAAAATTCATATTGATAATTCTGAAGGTATTGGAACTTTTAGAATTGAATTTTGAACTATTTTGTTCAGTTTGAAAATTATATCGTTTAAATCGATATTTGAAAATAGCGTTCCGGGGCACAATCTCCGAATTAGACGAAACCAGTTCCATTGGAGCCATAATATTGTATTATTATCGGATTTCAATTTTCGTAATGTTTGGAGTGATCGTTTGGCCGTACGATAAGCAAACACGCTGAAATTAAATCGAAAGTTTAATATTATAACTGGTGCAAAAAGTTATCTTCTCCATACAATCGAATTTGGAGCCGAAACCTTTTCCATTGCGTTCGGAATAGGCGTATAACATTATGAACGCCTAGCGGCATGCCTTGATAGGAAGTCGAGATTTTTGACTTCGTTTTCGAGTCAATTCGAATTTAAAATTGAAATTTGAAATTTATATTTGTTCTCAGTCAAAAATATATCAACATCAGTACTTTTTGCCCTCTCTGCCGATACACAGAGATGCTTCTGAACGCAACCATCCTATCTTGTTCCCCATCCTCATCTGATATCCCGCAATTTTCTCCCCTACGTTTTAAAATATTAGAGAGTATCGAAAGAAAGAAAGGAAAAAAAATCTAGTTCATTTCAAACAATAATAATGGCAACTCAAAATCGAAAACGAGATCGTTTCGTTCGAAGAAAATAGAAAGGGGATTTCAAATCAAATCGCATTCACTCGAGCCCTTCCCTCCTCTAAATCACGAGTTCGAAAAAAAGGGAAAAAATCAATCGAGGGCTACGACGTCGCCTGGGTTTGATGTCGGGTTTGGCCGCGCTCGCGAGATTAAGTTCGACGAAGATGGAGGCGTACTCAATTGGTACTGGGCTGATGAGGGTGAGTTCGTCTCTGGCGACGATTTGTTCGATCGGCATAGTGGAGTTCGCGATTTAGGGCAGCGCTCGAACTCGGGGTCGTGACTGTTCGTGGATGAAGGCGATGTGAGGTCGGCTGCAACAGTGGGGTCGTTCTCGAGTACGAGATTGTGAGGGCAACATTGGCATCGCGTGCGTGGTCACGCGATGGTGAGTTCGTTTGACTGATGGCAATTGCGATTTTCTGTGAGGTATTCTCTTTCATTTTATATACCTGTAGATTTTCTAATGTATATATATATACAGATTTAGGAAAAAAAAACCACATATACACCTATATACATATATATATATCGGTAGTAAGACTTATGCAGTAATAATATAAAAATGCAGTGTGGTATGTTTACAGTAAGGCATTTATTTATTTAGTTTTTGAATTGATATATATTTAAAATAAGATTTATATACGCATTGGAAATCTACCAGTATTTTAAAATAATATATGTACTAATGATTAGTTTATCTAGTTATTAAAAAAAATTATAAAGGAAATGGAAATTTAGTTTTAAATTTACTTGTTAGTGAAAACAATTGATTAAAAGAAAAATTTGTTAAAATCAAATTTATTAGTAAACCTACATTATTAGTTAATTAAATTAATAAATGGAAATTGAATTGTTCAATCATCTCAAATATTAATAGATTGTATAAATTGTTTATACAAGGTCTATAAATCAAGAAAACAAGCCGGAATAGAAATGGATTGCAAATAAAAGCAAAGGTGAGATCTTCTCACTCAAAATAGAAAGTTGGATTTGTAGTTATTGATTGATTGACTGTTTGGATGTGATACTATATATAGTAGTATATAGCAATATATATATATATATTGGAATATATATATATATATATTGGAATTGTTGATTTCCCGCATTATATAGCGGATGAGACCCTATTGTGCCGCATAATAGCGGATGATATTTTATAAATCCCATATACCGCGATATTCCACCTTGAAGTGGAATTGGTATTGTGCTAACATCTGTGGATGCAGGGAAACAGATTGGAGGGATCCAACAGGATTATATCTGTGATTGAATGTGTTGAAGGCTATAATTTAGCCGAATGTATTTTTGGTATCGTTGGATACCAAAAATAAATGAAATTGGATTTTTTTTTAAATTAAAGTTGAAATTTTTAGTACATTCCTTTTGAAAGAATTGGATTAATTTAAAAGAAGTTTGAAAAAGATAAAGTTTGTCTTTGAATTATATTGAATAAAATTCCAAAATATGGGAAAGATTTTTTATAAATCGGATTCTGAATAGTATTATTCGAAAGTTGGGAAATTTATTTAAAATGGAATTTTAGATGGTTTGGAAGGAATAAAGGAATTTATTTTAAAAAGGTGATAAATTTGTTTGAAATCCAATTGATAATTGATTTGGTATTTGAAAATAAATATTTGATAAATCGATATGAAAATTTATTTGATGTTGAATGAAAATAGATTTTTGTGTTGAAATAAATGTTTGGAAAATCGATTTGGGATTGGAAATAAATTGGAAATCAATTTGTAATTGATTTGGTATTGAAATAAAATTTGAAATCAATTTGGAATTTGATTTTTGGGGTTAAAAGTGAATATTTGGGAATTTAAATTCGCAAATGGAATTTAAAAAAAAAGGGAAATTTGTTTTAAAAATATACACTGATTTATTTTTAAAGTGTGGAAATAAATTTATGGATTTGGAATGTAAATTTAAAATAAATCGATAAAGATTTATTTAATTGGTTTAAATGGACCATTTTGAAGTGAAAGTGTATTTTCACTATAAAGCCAAGTATATTTCCAAAGTAGCTTTTAAAAATATAAATTAAAAGTTCTAAATTTGGTTTTTAAAAAGAAATATTTGGAAATATATTCCGCGTGAGGAAATTGATTTGAAATTTATTTTCAAAAGTTAAAAGGTGAAAAATGATTTGAAATTTGTTTTCAAAGTGTTGAAGTGTGGAAAAATATATATCTTGTGAAGATATTTTGAAATATAAATAATTTGGGAAAATTATTTAAATCTGTTGATTGTGTAAATGTTATTTATAGTTAAATCACCGACTATCAATATTGCCTTTGAAATGGCACTTGAATTTGTTTTTAAAACAAACGCTCATTATTCGATTTAGCCGGGAAAGAACCTTTGTGTCAGACAACCCATTCCGAATAATGATACGACATGTATGAATTGAAATTGAAGACCGGGTATTTTCGAAAATGAAAGGACAACCTGTCGAATGTCTCTGCACCGAGTTGCTCCGGTATAGAGATTTATATCACTCTTTTTGTGATGGGAAGTCCGATCGGGATTGTGAATACCCGGATTGCAAGGGCTTCTTTGGAAGTGCCTTCGGTTCTGTTCGAACCCGGAATAGACTTGTATGGTTACGTGTCTGACATTACATTTTGAGATATAAAGCTGATTTCTTTCAAATACATTTCTGTTTGGTGGCGGAGAATTTATTCTCTTAGCTTAACACCCTTCTCTGAGACGTACGAGCTCAGAGGTTATGTAGTTGAAGGTTATCTACAATATATTCCCAATTTGGTAATGTGACATGCTGAGTGCTGCTATGTGTGGATCATTTATTGATCATTTGTGATCAAAGCACGACTTTGTGAAAAAGCGTAGCTTTGTGGACAAGACTCCGTCAAACCTCACTCCCCGGAAATGGTCGAAACAGGAATATGCGGCAAGGTTATGAGGGTAGCGCCCTTTAGGGTATGTCATTTCCTTCTGGAAAAGGGTGGTATCCGGTATGGAGCCCTGGTATTTAACCTATGTGGATACTCCGATCTCATCTATTGTGTGATTTTGTGTTTATCGAGGCGTCTCGAATAAAGGTCCCAAAGGACCGGGGAATGTCATATTCGTGAGTTACCTAGTTACAGGGGTAACCCGGCCTTGTGTTGGCAGAGAGCTAGTTAGTTCTCGGGACGTCCAGCCAGAGGCGATCCCATGTGGCGGTAGGAAGTTCCTTAGCCTGACCATTTGTTGGAAATCCAATTCCCAATACGAAATTGTATGGTTTTAGTTGTAGAACCTGCCATTTACTTATGGCGGTCACCACTGTTTAGATGGTAGCTATAGTAGGCATAGTTCGGAATGTCTATGCTGGCTAAGATTAATATTATACTTTCGAAATGTTTTCTACACTAGACATTAATAATAATAATCCAATGATTTGCGTAGTAAGCATCTTTGACTATCATAAGAAGAAATCTCCTCCAATTCTACGTTTGCATTGTGTGTGTGGCGGGAGGTCTTATGGTAGTTTCATTTTCAAAAAGCATTGCGAATAACTTTTATTTTCTTTGAGAAAAATAACTGTTTTACGATCTCACACCAGTCACCATGACTGACTCGGAGTTTATTGTTTCCTTTCTAAACTCTGGGTGCCCACAATTTTCCATACGGGCAGCCTAGAGTTATGTTATCAGGATATTCAGGATATTCTAGAGCTTTGGAAGCAAGCTGGATGGCGAGACGTACACCCGTACTTGTTTATTTATTCCGTTGTGTATTCTGTATGAGGACAAGTTTATATAATTGTCGATTGTTGTATTGAGTTGTATATTGACTCTCATTGTTGTATTGTATAAACTGATATAGTTCTTTGTTTAAAAGACTAGTGATTATCTATTATATATTGTTCCGCTGCGAATATGTGATTCTGATATTGTTTCTGTTTCTGTTTTTCTGTTCTTTCTTTTCTTCTGTCTTCTTCTACCTCTTCTTTAAACCCTAATGGTGCGGTTTTCCAGCATTCGATTGCGCGGCATTTGATACAGTGGACGTATTAATGTCGACTTTCGAGCGTCGAAAAATCGCGACCGTTACATGTGGTATCAGAGCAGCCGGTTAAGTGACAACCCTGGCTCTGTTGGGTGTTACTCATTAGAGATAGAGTCAGTAGTACTCTAGAATGAGTGTGAGTGTAATAATAGATATGAGCGCGTATTTATTAGTGAATAAAAAAAATTTGTTTTATATTGTGTTGACTTATCGGTTGATTGTTTATAGATTTTGGTCGGTGCAGTCTGGCCAACTGTAATCGATAGGGGTTTCTAAACTCTTAACAAGATAAACGACACAGTATTTTTTTAAATGGAGTAAAGGAAATAATTTTGCCCAAAACTATTTTTGAATAGAAAAGAAATGATTTTCTATGAATTATTATAGTATATGGATGCTTGGTTGTTAGGAAGTAATAACATTGAAATATTATCATTGTTATATGAAATCAAATAAGAAATAAAATGTATAACCAAAGATCTGGAGATAAATTCATTTAACAAATGAAATTTATAAATAATGAATTGAAAGTATAAGGAAATGAATTCATATACAAATAGAATTTGTAAATAAATTGTAAATGTGATTTAAAATTTGGAATGAAATTCCAGAAGAATATTTGAGAAAATAAATTCATTAATATAATGAAATGGTAAAGTGAATTTATAAATGAGTTCTATAAAATTGAAATGAGTTTGGGAACTTAGAAAGAAAAATTCAAATTAGAATTGAATTTAACATTGGACTAATTTGAATAAAAGTAAATTTGAGAACTTAATCTAGTGGACTAAATAAATTGGAATAAAATTTATTGAGATGGAATAAAAATGGTGAATGAACAAATGAGGTTACATTTGTAAATAAATGAATTGGAATTGAATAATTTGACGAGATTTGATTTGAATCAAGTTGAATAAAAAATCCAAACTTGGAAAAAATAAAATAAAATGGACTGAATTCAAGTAAATTAGTATGAAAATTAATTAATTCATGAAATAGGGAAGTTGAGTTAGTTAAATAAAAATTCAATTGTGAGTTAAATTTGCAGATAAAATTCAAATAAGTAGAAATAAATTTCCAAATAAATGAATGGAATTTACAATTGCAAGTAAATAAAATTTAAACTGAATGTTAAACTTCGTTTTGAATTTGTTAGTAAATGAAATTCAAGTTGAATATTGGAAATTTAATTTGATTTGTGATAAAAAAGTGAAGTATTGAAATAAAATTAATGAGTGAAACTAATTGAAGGGATGACAAAGTAAATATGATTTGGAAATGAATTGAATTCAATAATTATAAATGAAAGGTAAATTGAATTCAAATGGAATTGGAAATCCAGTTTAAATATAAGTAGATATTAACCGAAGTAGTAAATTGAAAATAAATATAATGTGTATATGGAATCAACTGAATTAGATATGAGCTTGTTTCACTTAAAAATGAATAGAATGAAGAAAAAATGAGTTGTAGATCACTTGAATTAAATGGAAATGGTATGTGAATTGGTCGTAAGCGACTAAAGTTGAATTGAAACCATATGAATTGCTATTGGAATTTATTTTGAATGCATTGCTAATAAAATCTATGTATTTACTATTGAAAATAAATGAAATGTTAATATATTTCCTATATTTGTCACTTACCTATTTAAACTGAGTAAGTGCAGGTTTCTAGAAGCCGTTTGGCTGCATTTTGGGTTACGCAAATGTTAAAAATAAACTACTTTGCTTAAAAATGTTAAAAAGGTACGCCTACGCAATAAAAATAGGAAATATGAACTATTTTTCTGCTTTTCCGACCGAGTGGGTTGATGTATACATATTTATATCTTTTGTCAAATTGCAAAAGCTCCTCCGTACAAAGGAGACTCCGCCAAAATTTTCTGAAAATTTTGGGAGTTAGAAATTTTTTTGAAATTTTTGAAATTTTTTCACTTAACGACAAGTGATTTCAAATTGAATTTGAGATAAGATAAAATGAATTCAATATCTAAAATGAAGTAAATTGAATTCAAATGGAGTTGAAAATGCAAAGTTGAATGGAAATGAATATATAACTTTGATTGTGAAGTGAAAATGAATATAAGAAATATTGTATTGAACTTATGAAATGGTAAGATTCTTAAGTAAAATTGGTATTCGGAATCCAATAAATAAATTTGGACGTTGTTGTTAAGTAAAGTATACAGGAATTATAAAGGCTGTAGGGAAATGGAATTGGATTTTGATTTTGAAGATAATTTGAATTTGTTCGACAAGAGGTATGTATTTGAATTTCAGTATGAAATTTGATGAGTTTATGATTTTGCCACTTGGCATTTTGTTTTCTATTGGAATTTGGGAGTCCGTAAGGACATTTTGTAGTTGTACCGAGCTAGCCGCGCAAAGGAGACGCTGGCGAAATTTTTCAAAAATTTAGAGAGTTAGAAAATTTTGAGAAAATTTTGAATTCAAAATTTGAATTTGAATTTGAATTTGAATTGTGAAGTGAAATAAAGTTGTTTGGAAACTATGGTTAAGATTTGGACAGTTAGTTGAAATGATGATCTTTAATAAAAAGATTTGGGTTGATAATTTGATAAAACTGTTTGGTTTTGGGGAAATGATAAACGGGGATTGGATCATTCTTCTTAACTTGTAATTTCGGGACGAAATTCTTTTAAGGGGGGAAGATTGTAACGACCCTGATTTTTTGACATTTGAAATGTGAATATTTAATTGAGTTTAAATATTCGAATGATAGTTTAATTTGAAATTCGAGATATCATAGTGAATTTGGTAATTAAATTTTTGAATTTAATTTACTGAATTCTGGTAAAAAATGTGTATCTTCAGTTTTAAGCTGATTAAAAATATTTTCAAGGCTTAGAAAATTCATATTGATAATTTTGAAGGTATTGGAACTTTTAGAATTGAATTTTGAACTGTTTTGTTCAGTTTGAAAATTATATCGTTTAAATCGATATTTGAAAATAGCGTTCCGGGACACAGTCTCAGAATTCCACGAAACTAGTTCCATTGGATCCGTAATATTGTATAATTATCGGATTTCAATTTTCGTAATGTTTGGAGTGATCGTTTGGCCGTACGATAAGCAAACACGTTGAAATTAAATCGAAAGTTTAATATTATAACTGGTCCAAAAAGCTATCTTCTCCATACAATCGAATTTGGAGCCGAAACCTTTTCCATTGCGTTCGGAATAGGCGTATAACATTATGAACGCCTAGCGGCATGCCTTGATAGGAAGTCGAGATTTTTGACTTCGTTTTCGAGTCAATTCGAATTTAAAATTGAAATTTAAAATTTATATTTGTTCTAAGTCAAAAATATATCAACATCAGTACTTTTTGCCCTCTCTGCCGATACACAAAGATGCTTCTGCACGCGACCATCCTATCTTGTTCCCCATCCTCATCTGATATCCCACAATTTTCTCCCCTACGTTTTAAAATATCAGACAGTATCGAAAGAAAGAAAGGAAAAAATAAATCTCGTTCATTTCAAACAATAATAATGGCAACTCAAAATCGAAAACGAGATTGTTTCGTTCGAAGAAAATAGAAAGGGGATTTCGAATCAAATTGCATTCACTCGAGCCCTTCCCTCCTCAAAATCACGAGTTCGAAAAAAAAAGGGAAAAAAATCAATCGAGGGCTGCGACGTCGCCTGGGTTTGATGTCGGGTTTGGCCGCACTCGCGAGATTAAGTTCGATGAAGATGGAGGCGTACTCAATTGGTGCTGGGCTGATGAGGGTGAGTTCGTCTCTGGCGATGATTTGTTCGATCGGCATAGTGGAGTTCGCGATTTAGGGCAGCGCTCGAACTCGGGGTTGCGACTGTTCGTGGATGAAGGCGATGTGAGGTCGGCTGCAACCGTGGGGTCGTTCTCGGGTACGAGATTGTGAGGGCAACATTGGCAACGCGTGCGTGGTCACGCGATGGTGAGTTCGTCTGAGTGATGGCAATTGCGATTGTCTGTGAGGTATTCTCTTTCATTTTATATACCTGTAGATTTTCTAATGTATATATATATACAGATTTAGGAAAAAAAACCACATATACACCTATATACATATATATATCGGCAGTAAGACTTATTCAGTAATAATATAAAAATGCAGTGAGGTATGTTTACAGTAAGGCATTTATTTATTTAGTTTTTGAATTGAAATATATTTAAAATAAGATTTATATACGCATTGGAAATCTACCAGTATTTTAAAATAATATATGTACTAATGATTAGTTTATCTAGTTATTAAAAAAAATTATAAAGGAAAGGGAAATTTAGTTTTAAATTTACTTGTTAGTGAAATCAATTGATTAAAAGAAAAATTTGTTAAAATCAAATTTATTAGTAAACCTACATTATTAGTTAATTAAATTAATAAATGGAAATTGAATTGTTCAATCATCTTAAATATTAATATATTGTATAAATTGTTTATACAAGGTCTATAAATCAAGAAAACAAGCCAGAATAGAAATGGATTGCAAATAAAAGCAAAGGTGAGATCTTCTCACTCAAAATTTAAAGTTGGATTTGCAGTTATTGATTGATTGACTATTTGGATGTGATACTATATATAGACGTATATAGCAATATATATATATATTAGAATATATATATATATTGGAATTGTTGATTTCCCGCATTATATAGCGGATGAGACCCTATTGTGCCGCATAATAGCGGATGATATTTTATAAATCCCATATACCGCGATATTCCACCTCGAAGAGGAATTGGTATTGTGCTAACATCTGTGGATGCAGGGAAACAGATTGGAGGGATCCAACAGGATTCCTCAAAACATTTGAATTGGTTTCATATGTTGTGTGATTGATTATTTATAATCTGTGTATGATTATATCTGTGATTGAATGTGCTGAAGGCTATAATTTAGCCGAATGTATTTTTGGTATCGTTGGATACCAGAAATAAATGAAATTGGATTTTTTTTTAAATTAAAGTTGAAATTTTTAGTACATTCCTTTTGAAAGAATTGGATTAATTTAAAAGAAGTTTGAAAAAGATAAAGTTTGTCTTTGAATTATATTGAATAAAATTCCAAAATATGGGAAAGATTTTTTATAAATCGGATTCTGAATAGTATTATTCGAAAGTTGGGAAATTTATTTAAAATGGAATTTTAGATGGTTTGGAAGGAATAAAGGAATTTATTTTAAAAAGGTGATAAATTTGTTTGAAATCCAATTGATAATTGATTTGGTATTTGAAAATAAATATTTGAGAAATTGATATGAAAATTTATTTGATGTTGAATGAAAATAGATTTTTGTGTTGAAATAAATGTTTGGAAAATCGATTTGGGATTGGAAATAAATTGGAAATCAATTTGTAATTGATTTGGTATTGAAATAAAATTTGAAATCAATTTGGAATTTGATTTTTGGGGTTAAAAGTGAATATTTGGGAATTTAAATTCGCAAATGGAATTTAAAAAAAAGGGAAATTTGTTTTAAAAATATACACTGATTTATTTTTAAAGTGTGGAAATAAATTTACGGATTTGGAATGTAAATTTAAAATAAATCGATAAAGATTTATTTAATTGGTTTAAATGGACCATTTTGAAGTGAAAGTGTATTTTCACTATAAAGCCGAGTATATTTCCAAAGTAGCTTTTAAAAATATAAATTAAAAGTTCTAAAGTTGGTTTTTAAAAGAAATATTTTGAAATATATTCCACGTGAGGAAATTGATTTGAAATTTATTTTCAAAAGTTGAAAGGTGAAAAATGATTTGAAATTTGTTTTCAAAGTGTTGAAGTGTGGAAAAATATATATCTTGTGAAGATAATTTGAAATATAAATAATTTGGGAAAATTATTTAAATCTGATGATTGTGTAAATGTTATTGATAGTTAAATCACCGACTATCAATATTGCCTTTGAAATGGCACTTGAATTTGTTTTTAAAACAAATGCTCATTATTCGATTTAGCCGGGAAAGAACCTTTGTGTCAGACAACCCATTTCGAATAATGATACGACGTGTATGAATTAAAATTGAAGACCGGTGTGAAGACCGGGTATTTTTGAAAATGAAAGGACAACCTGTCGAATGTCTCTGCACCGAGTTGCTCCGGTATAGATATTTATATCACTCTTTTTGTGATGGGAAGTCCGATCGGGATTGTGAATACCCGGATTGCAAGGGCTTCTTTGGAAGTGCCTTCGGTTCTGTTCGAACCCGGAATAGACTTGTATGGTTACGTGTCTAACATTACATTTTGAGATATAAAGCTGATTTCTTTCAAATACATTTCTGTTTGGTGGCGGAGAATTTATTCTCTTAGCTTAACACCCTTCTCTGAGACGTACGAGCTCAGAGGTTATGTAGTTGAAGGTTATCAGCAATATATTCCCAATTTAGTAATGTGACATGCTGAGTGCTGCTGTGTGTGGATCATTTATTGATCATTTGTGATCAAAGCACGACTTTGTGAAAAAGCGTAGCTTTGTGGACGAGACTTCGTCAGACCTCACTCCCCGGAAATGGTCGAAACAGGAATATGCGGCAAGGTTATGAGGGTAGCGCCATTTTGGGTATGTCATTTTCTTCTGGAAAAGGGTGGTATCAGGTATTGTGACGACCGCCCATGACCCCTGCACCGAATCTAGAGAAAGTGCGCTGTAAAGTGTGCCAGGCGACCATGGACGATTGTCAAGGTAAGATTTAAAATGAAAGAATCTATCGTATTACTCACAGCGCATGGACAAAATACAATAGAACATATGTATAGTGAAGCTTTACAGAACAAAATGACATCATATAAAACTCCATAATAGTTGAATACAAGCATCCACATAGTCAATACATCCAGCCTCACTACATATCTCTCAGAGAATACAAAACAGCGGAATATCCAGTACATATAATAAGAAGATAATATGCAATCCTCCAGCTCGTCTTCGATATCAGCATCGTGAGAAGAGAACAGCACCTGTCACCTGCTACCTAGTCTGCCCGTCCCAAAATGGACGAACAGCCCAAGGCAATAAGAATTAAAAACATAAAGCCTTGAGTCAGACAACAGTCTTAGTGAGCAGTAAATTAACTAACAACATACCAAAAGAGCATAAAGGAAAAAGGAATAGGAATACAACCCTCCCACTCCAACCTCATTCAACAGTGATAGCCCTCAGACACACACTAAGCAGAAGCAAACATAGCAGAGCATACAATTTAAAGTAAAACTACTATCACTCGAGTCAAGGGCGATGTTCTCCAAGTACCAAGGCCTAAATCAGATAAGCACCCAGAAAATACCGCTCTTGAGTCCGAATGACGATACAACCAAACATCCATGACTCTGGCTATCACTGTTATCATTGCTTCGATATCACCGTTAATTGAATGACCGGCACATTCTTTCAGCCGTCCGTCAAGGGCTAATGAAAACCCCGGTTCTAGACATAACTCCCGCACGTCGTCGCAGCCCGTGCCTAGGACTATCGAATCTGCCCAGAGTACTCGACCATCAACAGTTGGCCGTTGGGACTATCGAATCTGCCCAAACGTACCCTTGCTTAGAGCATGCTAGAACCTTCAACAACGATGCTATCCAAGCCTCCTAGTCATCCTCCTCGACGACTATTCTCATATCCATTCATTATCCTCAACTCGAATCATATCACCGAGTTATCAACATGCTTGGAATGATCCCGTCTGGATTAGACCAAGTCTTCATCACATGATTGCCTCGCTTCATTACATCCTCGCAAAGCCTCATCTCATCACCACATCATCAAATCTATGCATAAGAGCTTCATCATCCCGCTACATATGCCACGAGCAGCTTTTCCATTTCAAGAGCCTTTTTCCTTAGCTTTTGAATCATCTTCGATCTAAATCTAATCATCAATCATCTAGTTCATAACAAGCAATCAAATCAAACATCAATCCAAGCAATCAAGCATTCAAATATGATCTAAGTAGACAATTATAACAATAATGGCATTTTCGTAATTAAAGAGTTGAAAGTCCAATAAGCATGAAAACATGGATTATATCTCTACAAACTTGATGAATGAACTTGCATAGGTTAACATATGATAAAATGGATGTAACATCATCATGAACAATGGATCTATATGGATCTACACATAGGATGAAGAAAATGCATGGAAATCTCTATTTTAACACCAAAACGAGCCAATAATCCGATATACTCCTTTGGATCCGTGTGAGAGATAATCACCACTCACCAAATCACCTAAACAATCCAAAAGATATCAACTTCAGATCTGGACAGCGAAGGATCAAGCTTGATCTATCACAAATCCGCTTCAAATGAAGAAATCTCTCTTGAAAAGATGAAGATCTTCAATCTAAGCTCTTGAATCTTCAATCTTGATCTTCGATTTGGATGGATGGAAGCACTTGATTAGAGTGGAGAAAAGAAGTGAAGAAGTGTAGAAGTCGAGCTCTCAAAATGGCAGCACTTCGTCGCTTCAAAATCCGGATCCCAAAAATGAAGAGAAGCTCTCCTATTTATAGCTGAAAACTGCCCTTAAGTCGTAACTCGGCTATCTCCTTAAGTCGCTGCCGACTTAACACTATGCCGACCTACGACCTAAAAACCCCTACGACTTAACAGAGCCTCCGACCTAACTTATGCGCGCTTCACTCCTAAGTCGCCTGGACGACTTAACAACTTAGCACCATTCGACTTAACACTGCGCGACTTAACTATGCACGACTTAACACTTAGACGAAACCCAGCGACCTAACACAGACTGCCTCTCTACGACCTACGACTTATAAAACCTTGCGACCTAACAACTCAGCAACCCACGCGACCTAACAGTCTTCGACCTAACGACTTAGCCTATGCGCGACTTAACAATCTCGCGACCTAACACTTAAGCCAATACGCGACCTAAGACTTAGCCAATACAACAAGATACTAACCCCTTAGGTCGTCCAACGACTTAACTACTAAGTCGCTAACCTGCTATCCCAACTCCTCTAGGTCGTTGCCGACCTAACTATACTAAGTACATCCTATAGGTCGCTCGAAACCTTAACTCGCCAGAAACTCTTAAGTCTCCTATCTCTTAGGTCGTCTACGACCTAAACCCTTAAACATCTACGCGACCTAACATAAGTCGCGAACAAACTGGGATACGACCTATCTACTAAGTCGTCTAGACGACTTAACTATCCAATACTTCACTTAGGTCGCTCACCACATTCCTTAGGTCGCCTAGACCTCTTAAGTCGGTCAGTCTTTAGGTCGTTAACTCGCCCTGCCGACCTAATTACTTAACTAAATCCTAGGTTGCACAATTCTATAGGTCGCTCCAACCAACCCACGACCTAACACTAACTCGCCGAAGTCCTTAACTCGGTCACGACTTAGCTCTTAGGTCGTCCACGACCTAGGACTTAGACAAATTTCCCCAAAAATCTGAAATGACTTAAAACTGCAAAAATTCCAGATTTTGACGAACTTGTCGATCCGTAAAAATACGGGTCGTTACATTCTCTCCCCCTTAGGAATTCCGCCCCCGAAATTCCAAGCAATCAAAACTATTCTGTACGCCTACCATCCATAGCAATCAACAAACCATGCATCCAATTCTAACTTAGCGTACAGAATTCTAAAATTAGAACAAGTTACAATATCGTGAGATGACACGACACCTTAGGGCCATACCTTGAAGAGTTCAGGATGAGCTGCTTTCATCCTCTCTTCCACCTCCCACGTACAGTCGTTATCATCATCACTCCATTGTATCTTGAGCAACTTAACTACCTTCCTCCTAAGCTGTTTCGTGTCGGTTTCCACAACACGAAGTGGCTTACGAGGTCTTCTATCAACTGGATCAACTTCAAAATCTTCATAGCTATCAGCAGAAACCACTGCATTCGAGTCATGCACATACTTCCGTAGATACGATACGTGAAAAACATTGTGCACACCCGACATCTTCTCCGGTAACTCCAATCTATAAGCGAGCTTTCCAATTCGCTCGATGATCGGGAATGGTCCAACAAATCTCGGAGTCAATTTTCCTTTCTTCCCGAATCTAATAACATTCTTCAGTGGAGAAATCTTCACAAAAACCATTTCACCTACGTCGAACTCCAAATCCTTACGACGTTTATCAGCATAACTCTTCTGACGATCTTGGGCTGCCTTCATTCGTTGCCGAATGATCTCTATGCAATCTGAAGTCTGACGAATCATCTCTGGCCCAAGCATCAGCTTTTCTCCAGTTTCCAACCAACATGTTGGAGAGTTACACGGTCTTCCATACAATGCCTCATACGGTGCCATACCAATGCTTGACTGGTAACTATTGTTGTAGGCAAACTCCACCAAATGAAGGTGATCTTCCCATGATCCTCCGAAATCCAAAACACAAGCTCTGAGGAGATCTTCCAAAACTCGGTTGACTCTCTCAGTCTGACCATCTGTTTGAGGGTGATAAGCTGTACTCAAACACAACTCGGTTCCCAACACTTCCTGGAAGCTCTTCCAAAATCCACTAGTGAACAATGGATCTCGATCGCTCACTATACTCTTCGGAACACCATGGAATCGAACTATCCACTTAACATACAACTCAGCCAACTTTGATGCAGTCCTAGTCGATCGAACAGGAATGAATCGTGCACTCTTAGTCAGACGATCTACAATGACCCAAATCCCTTCATTTCCCGTTCTGGTTCTAGGCAATCCATCAATAAAATCCATCGACACTTGTTCCCACTTCCATGTAGGAACTTCTAAGGGTTGAAGCAATCCACTTGGCTTCTTCTGTTCAGCCTTTACCAACTGACAGTTCATATACTTGGAAATGAAATCTCCAACATCCTTCTTCATGCCTTCCCAGTAGTAGGTTCTCTTCATATCCCGATACATCTTATTTCCACCTGGATGAATTGTCAACTTCGAGTGATGACTTTCCTTCAGAACTTCACTCCTCAACTCATCTATATCGGGAACCACTAGTCGTCCTTGCTTTCGAAGCCAACCTTCTCTATCGACCTCGAATCCTTTATCCTTTTCTGGCTCCAATCCAGATTCCAATTCACGGATAATCTTGACAAGCTTATCATCTCGCTTTTGACTCTCGCCAATCCTTTCCACAAGAGTCGGTCTTATCGATAAGTTTGCCAACATTTCAGGTTCCAATTCGCATCTAGGCCTGAAGTCAAATCCAGCTAAATACTCGAGACTCTTCCATTCAGAAAACATGGCTCCCAATCCTGCATGTCTTCGACTTAACGCATCAGCCACTGCGTTACCTTTTCCCGGAGTATAAGCTATACCAAAATCATATGATGCTAAAAACTCTAGCCAACGTTGCTGCCGAAGATTCAAATCCTTCTGGGAGAAAAGATACTTCAACGACTTATGATCCGTGAACAACTCGAATCGAACTCCCAACAGATAATGCCTCCACATCTTCAGAGCAAATACAATCGCCGCCAATTCCAAATCATGAGTTGGGTAATTCCTTTCATGCGGCTTCAGTTGTCGACTGGCATACGCAACAACTTTATCCTTCTGCATCAGCACTGCTCCAAGTCCAGTACCACATGCATCGGTGTAAACCACCATCTCATCATTCCCACTTGGAATAGTCAAAACAGGAGCACTCGTCAGTCTCTCTTTCAGGATTCCGAAAGCTTGCTCACACTTAGCATCCCAACTGAACACTTTGTTCTTCTTCGTCAATCCTGTTAATGGTGCAGCTACCTTGGAGAAGTCTTTGATAAACCGTCGATAATATCCTGCTAATCCAAGAAAACTCCTCACATCTGACGCATTCTTAGGTCTAACCCAATCCTGGATTGCTGCCACCTTAGCGGGATCAACCGCTATTCCATTTCCAGAAATCACATGGCCTAAGAACCTCACTTCACTCTTCCAGAAGTGACACTTCGAAAACTTAGCCTTCAGCTGATGTTTCCGCAAGATTTCCAAAACAATACGCAAGTGCGTCTTGTGCTCTTCTTCCGTTCTGGAATAAATCAGAATATCATCCACGAACACAAGTACGAACTTGTTCAACTGATCTCTGAACACTCTATTCATAAGATCCACAAAATATGCTGGCGCGTTAGTCAATCCAAACGGCATTACCAGCCACTCAAAGAAACCGGATGGTGTCCTAAAAGCAGTCTTCGGCACACTATCCTTAGCCACTCTCAACTGGTGAAATCCCGTTGCCAAATCCATTTGAGAAAACACCTTAGCTTCGTGAAGCTGATCAAACAAGTCGTCTATCCTTGGCAATGGATACTTGTTCTTCTTAGTCACCTTGTTCAGCTCACGATAATCGACACACAATCTCAATGATCCATCTGCCTTGGTTGCGAACACAACTGGTGCACCCCACTCGGACACACTACGCCGAATGAATCCTTTCTGTAAAAGGTCGTCAACTTGCACCCTCAACTCCTGCTGTTCCCTAGGCGCCATCCGCCTAAGAGGCATCACAACAGGTCTGGCTCCTTCAACTAGATCTATACGAAACTCGATCTCTCTATGCGGCGGCAACCCTTTGACTTCGTCAAAGACATCCTCGAATCCATTAGCGATCGGCACTGATGACAGTCCATCCCGTGGAACAACTAGCGAATACATGAAGCTCATGAAGACGCCTTCTTCATGCTTACATCGTATCACAATCTTTCGCCCCTCCACATTCTCGACTGTCACTTCCAACCTTTCGCAATCAACCTTAGCCGCATACCTCCTAAGCCAGTCCATACCCAAGATAATTCCGAACCCCGCAAAGTTCAGAACAAAGCAATCACAAACAAAAGAGCAACCATGACTCGACACAACTAGACCACGGCATAACATACACAAACAAGACGAACCCCCAACTGGATTAGTCACTACCAATGGCCTATCAACAATATCCGGCTTCAAACCTAACCGGCCTACTAGTTCATTACAAACAAACGAATGCGATGCTCCAGTATCAAACAAAACTCTAACTGGAATACCACATAGGAAAAGAGTACCTTGAACAACCACACTCTTTCCCTTCTCTTCGGCAGTAGGAGCTTTCGAAGACGACGGAACAGCTCCCAAAGCATAGGCTTGCACAATCTGCCTGTCCTTCCTCGGTTCTGGACAATTCTTCCTGAAATGCCCCGGCTTGTCACAGTTGTGACACTTCATCGGCGCCTTCGGATTCTTACAATCCTTAGAGAAATGGCCCTTCTGTTGACAATTGTAGCAAGTCACCTCGCCTTTCGGCTTCTTCTGGCCATCCTTACCTTTCTGCTGCTGCTGCTTCCTCTTCTGGTTTCCACCCTGCTGTGGTTTAGATTCTCCCTTGGTAGCAGCAACAACAGGTCCTTCCTTAGGAAACAGACTCTCATGCCTAAGAGCCTTCTCCACAAGCTTCTCAAATGAATCGTCCAAATGATCCACCAACTGTCTCCCAAGATAACTATCCAAACCAGTCACGAACTTCTCATTCTTCTGGTAAGCAGACTCAATATATGACCGAGCATACTTGGACAAAGCTTCAAACTCAGAAACATACTCAAGAACAGATCTCCCTCCCTGCTTGAGCTCCACAAACTTCTTGAACAGAACAGACTTCTGAGCTGTAGAAATGAACTTAGCTTCAAATCTAGCTTGGAATTGCTCCCAAGTAATCTCTTCCTCCGCAGTAGTGATGGTAATAGAGTTCCACCAATCAGAAGCTCTCCCTTGAAGCTGCCTCGATGCCAACTTCCTCTTAGTTGCATCATCAATTCCCAAATCACCAAAGATCCTTCTACAAGCATCTATCCACCTCTGGACTTCAATGGTAGATTCTGTTCCCAAGAAAACCTTCCCTCCAAGAGCAGTATAATCCTTGCACAGCTTAGCAAAATCCACTGGTTTCGGAGTTTGGACTTGAACTCCATCATCAACTGCCGCCCCCGGAACTGGTATCCTTCTCATGATCGAAGTCATCATAGCTTCGAACATGGCTGCATAATCAGCAGTCTCTTCAGTAGCACGACCTTCCCTAGCAGCTGGTCTCCCTCTTCGACTCATTCTCAATATCTATAAAAAGGAATGATTAGAACATCTAGAGAAACAACTGCATAAAGGACTAACTTACTGCTAAACTACTATATTATATATAGTAATCATCCATCAATTTACAATTACGTCTCTCATACGTAGTTACGACAGCGAGCGTTGGGTAAAATCGATTAACCAATGCTCTGATACCAAATGTGACGACCGCCCATGACCCCTGCACCGAATCTAGAGAAAGTGCGCTGTAAAGTGTGCCAGGCGACCATGGACGATTGTCAAGGTAAGATTTAAAATGAAAGAATCTATCGTATTACTCACAGCGCATGGACAAAATACAATAGAACATATGTATAGTGAAGCTTTACAGAACAAAATGACATCATATAAAACTCCATAATAGTTGAATACAAGCATCCACATAGTCAATACATCCAGCCTCACTACATATCTCTCAGAGAATACAAAACAGCGGAATATCCAATACATATAATAAGAAGATAATATGCAATCCTCCAGCTCGTCTTCGATATCAGCATCGTGAGAAGAGAACAGCACCTGTCACCTGCTACCTAGTCTGCCCGTCCCAAAATGGACGAACAGCCCAAGGCAATAAGAATTAAAAACATAAAGCCTTGAGTCAGACAACAGTCTTAGTGAGCAGTAAATTAACTAACAACATACCAAAAAAGCATAAAGGAAAAAGGAATAGGAATACAACCCTCCCACTCCAACCTCATTCAACAGTGATAGCCCTCAGACACACACTAAGCAGAAGCAAACATAGCAGAGCATACAATTTAAAGTAAAACTACTATCACTCGAGTCAAGGGCGATGTTCTCCAAGTACCAAGGCCTAAATCAGATAAGCACCCAGAAAATACCGCTCTTGAGTCCGAATGACGATACAACCAAACATCCATGACTCTGGCTATCACTGTTATCATTGCTTCGATATCACCGTTAATTGAATGACCGGCACATTCTTTCAGCCGTCCGTCAAGGGCTAATGAAAACCCCGGTTCTAGACATAACTCCCGCACGTCGTCGCAGCCCGTGCCTAGGACTATCGAATCTGCCCAGAGTACTCGACCATCAACAGTTGGCCGTTGGGACTATCGAATCTGCCCAAACGTACCCTTGCTTAGAGCATGCTAGAACCTTCAACAACGATGCTATCCAAGCCTCCTAGTCATCCTCCTCGACGACTATTCTCATATCCATTCATTATCCTCAACTCGAATCATATCACCGAGTTATCAACATGCTTGGAATGATCCCGTCTGGATTAGACCAAGTCTTCATCACATGATTGCCTCGCTTCATTACATCCTCGCAAAGCCTCATCTCATCACCACATCATCAAATCTATGCATAAGAGCTTCATCATCCCGCTACATATGCCACGAGCAGCTTTTCCATTTCAAGAGCCTTTTTCCTTAGCTTTTGAATCATCTTCGATCTAAATCTAATCATCAATCATCTAGTTCATAACAAGCAATCAAATCAAACATCAATCCAAGCAATCAAGCATTCAAATATGATCTAAGTAGACAATTATAACAATAATGGCATTTTCGTAATTAAAGAGTTGAAAGTCCAATAAGCATGAAAACATGGATTATATCTCTACAAACTTGATGAATGAACTTGCATAGGTTAACATATGATAAAATGGATGTAACATCATCATGAACAATGGATCTATATGGATCTACACATAGGATGAAGAAAATGCATGGAAATCTCTATTTTAACACCAAAACGAGCCAATAATCCGATATACTCCTTTGGATCCATGTGAGAGATAATCACCACTCACCAAATCACCTAAACAATCCAAAAGATATCAACTTCAGATCTGGACAGCGAAGGATCAAGCTTGATCTATCACAAATCCGCTTCAAATGAAGAAATCTCTCTTGAAAAGATGAAGATCTTCAATCTAAGCTCTTGAATCTTCAATCTTGATCTTCGATTTGGATGGATGGAAGCACTTGATTAGAGTGGAGAAAAGAAGTGAAGAAGTGTAGAAGTCGAGCTCTCAAAATGGCAGCACTTCGTCGCTTCAAAATCCGGATCCCAAAAATGAAGAGAAGCTCTCCTATTTATAGCTGAAAACTGCCCTTAAGTCGTAACTCGGCTATCTCCTTAAGTCGCTGCCGACTTAACACTATGCCGACCTACGACCTAAAAACCCCTACGACTTAACAGAGCCTCCGACCTAACTTATGCGCGCTTCACTCCTAAGTCGCCTGGACGACTTAACAACTTAGCACCATTCGACTTAACACTGCGCGACTTAACTATGCACGACTTAACACTTAGACGAAACCCAGCGACCTAACACAGACTGCCTCTCTACGACCTACGACTTATAAAACCTTGCGACCTAACAACTCAGCAACCCACGCGACCTAACAGTCTTCGACCTAACGACTTAGCCTATGCGCGACTTAACAATCTCGCGACCTAACACTTAAGCCAATACGCGACCTAAGACTTAGCCAATACAACAAGATACTAACCCCTTAGGTCGTCCAACGACTTAACTACTAAGTCGCTAACCTGCTATCCCAACTCCTCTAGGTCGTTGCCGACCTAACTATACTAAGTACATCCTATAGGTCGCTCGAAACCTTAACTCGCCAGAAACTCTTAAGTCTCCTATCTCTTAGGTCGTCTACGACCTAAACCCTTAAACATCTACGCGACCTAACATAAGTCGCGAACAAACTGGGATACGACCTATCTACTAAGTCGTCTAGACGACTTAACTATCCAATACTTCACTTAGGTCGCTCACCACATTCCTTAGGTCGCCTAGACCTCTTAAGTCGGTCAGTCTTTAGGTCGTTAACTCGCCCTGCCGACCTAATTACTTAACTAAATCCTAGGTTGCACAATTCTATAGGTCGCTCCAACCAACCCACGACCTAACACTAACTCGCCGAAGTCCTTAACTCGGTCACGACTTAGCTCTTAGGTCGTCCACGACCTAGGACTTAGACAAATTTCCCCAAAAATCTGAAATGACTTAAAACTGCAAAAATTCCAGATTTTGACGAACTTGTCGATCCGTAAAAATACGGGTCGTTACAGGTATGGAGCCCTGGTATTTAACCTATGTGGATACTCCGATCTCATCTATTGTGTGATTGTGTGTTTATCGAGGCGCCTCAGATAAAGGTCCCAAAGGACCGGGGAATAACATATTCGTGAGTTACCTAGTTACAGGGGTAACCCGGCCTTGTGTTGGCAGAGAGCTAGTTAGTTCTCGGGATGTCCAACCAGAGGCGATTCCATGTGGCGATAGGAAGTTCCTTAGCCTGACCATTTGTTGGAAATCCAATTCCCAATACGAAATTGTACGGTTTTAGTTGTAGAACCTGCCATTTACTTATGGTGGTCACCACTGTTTAGATGGTAGCAATAGTAGGCATAGTTCGGAATGTCTATGCTGGATAAGATTAATATTATACTTTCGAAATGTTTTCTACACTAGAGATTAATAATAATAATAATCCAATGATTTGCATAGTAAGCATCTTTGACTATCATAAGAAGAAATCTTCTCCAATTCTGCGTTTGCATTGTGTGTGTGGCGGGAGGTCTTATGGTAGTTTCATTTTCCAAAAGCATTGCGAATAACTTTTATTTTCTTTGAGAAAAATAACTGTTTTACGATCTCACACCAGTCACCATGACTGACTCGGAGTTTATTGTTTCCTTTCTAAACTCTGGGTGCCCATAATTTTCCACACGGGCAGCCTAGAGTTATGTTATCAGGATATTCAGGATATTCTGGAGCTTTGGAAGCAAGCTGGATGGCGAGACGTAGACCCGTACTTTTTTATTTATTCTGCTGTGTATTCTGTATGAGGACAAGTTTATATAACTGTCCATTGTTGTATTGAGTTGTATATTGACTCTCATTGTTGTATTGTATAAACTGATATAGTTCTTTGTTTAAAAGACTAGTGATTATCTATTATATATTGTTCCGCTGCGAATATGTGATTCTGATATTGTTTCTGTTTCTGTTTTTCTGTTCTTTCTTTTTTTCTGTCTTTTTCTACCTCTTCTTTAAACCCTAATGGTGCAGTTTTCCAGCATTCGATTGCGCGGCATTTGATACAGTGGATGTATTAATGTCGACTTTCGAGCGTCGAAAAATCACGACCGTTACATAAAATGATGTTAAAAGAAATTTTGAATAAAATTTGAGTAGCTATAATAAGAGTAAATATACTTAATATATGTGATAAGATATATTATGTGGAATAAATTTAATAATAATTTGGAATAAAGAAGAATTAAATTTGTTGAATAAAATATGATTATAATAAATGACTATTCAAATTTATGATTTTAGAAAATTGTTAATTGAGGATAATTGGATAATGAGATAATGAATAAATGAGATAAATTAAATAAATTTTGTTTTGAAGTAATTTATAAACTGAAATTAAATCAACTTAATGAAATAGCTTGAATTGAAATCATAAAATTAATGAATACAAATGAATATCATTTATTTGTTAAAAATAGATTTCAACCAAATTAATTGAATAAACCAATTTTAAACAAATAAAATATATATGGTTTGATTAACGGTTTTATTCTGTTTTTCAAATCTATTTCTTTCTGGTTGTTTCTGTTCTCCTACCTCGTTCCTTTTCGGGGATGAAAAGTTCTGAGTGGGGGAGAGTGTAACAACCGTAAATTTTATTTATTTTATTAATCTAATTAATTGAATTTTTGTGAAATTTTAAATGATAAAATTTTGAAATAAAAATTTTATAATTGGAATATGTCTACTTAAACATAGCAAATGGTAAATTTTCACCAGATAATATGGAAGTTTATTTTCTTGTGAAATTTTATTTAAATTCAAATCAGTTAAAATTGGTTATATTAAAATGCTTTCCAAACTTGAATATTTTTCTATAGGAAATTTGTAAATCATCTTTTGAGTGAGACATCATCTTCCGTTCCTTCAAATTTGAATTGTTATTGCTCGTTTGTCTTATTTCTGACATTTAAGCAGCATTTCGGTACCGATACCGACTTTTGATTGGATGATCATACCACTGAGATCTGCGTGCTGTTCTGATCGTCTCGTCATGTTGATCTCCGCAGTATATTCGTTTCTGTGTTTTGAAGTCTGGTACACGATGGAATCTATAAAACGTCGAATCATATTGGTACCGGTTTTGTGCCTTTTGGTTTTGTGGCTTTTTCAATTTTTTGTCCATTCAACTTTACATCGTACAACTCAACGGCCATTTGCAATTAATAATTACTGAGATTCATTTGATGTGGCTGTCACTATTCCCATCACTTTTGGAAAATGGATGAGTGAACAAAATTAAACGTTTCTATTCATTTTGCTTTCCCATTTTTTTCTTCTGTTGCTTGGCCTCCCCGTCTCAGCAGCAAGCCGCGCCGCCTTCCTTCATTACCATATCACCCCACCAAGCCAATGAAAGTACTTCTTCCTCCTTTGGCCAAATACTAGCAACTCAAGTCCCCTCTGTTATATAAAGGTATTATATATATAAATATTATATATTATATTAGATTGTGTATATATATATGTATGTGTTGTTAGTAATTTTCTAGTAGGTATATTTATATATTATATGCCGTGTGTTATGTATGTTTATAAAGTTATATATATTAGTTTATATGTATATATATTTCAGTTTTGTTGTTTATAGTTTTAATTTTACAAAGTTTGTTATAGCATTTTATATGTTTACAATTGGTATATATTTAGTTACAGAGTAAATTTAAATGAATGAAACCATTGTTTTTTTTGAGTTGTATCATCTATGTTCATTAATGTTGTAAATTAGTTCAGAAAATATAATGCTCGTCAGTTACCTGCTGTTTGAAATTGGTATGGAAAAATAGAGTTATAAGGGTTCATGGGTGAATGTCCGGCTCTTGGACTATTGTGGATGTTAGTGGTTTTAGATGTCATGTCATGCATGATGACTGAGATTACATTAATATAAACACATTTGAGGTTTTATATGTGAGCATGTGAAGCCAAAAGCATAGGCTGGTAAATCTGTTAGGCGCGTCAGTTATATTGTAGTTGCATGGTGACCTTGCCGACTTGTTTGTATGCATATAAATTCATGGTTTGAAGTATTGATTTCATGTACTATATAAGATATCTAAATTATATATGTTTATATAAAAATTTTATAACCTGAAGTTGTAGATAAGTTGTTTTTATTTTTATTAATTAATTTATATTGTGTGAGTTCTGTTGTTTATATGGGTATATTTTAATAAAGCAAGTCATATTGATTTTTCAATGGATATTGTTTTTGAAAGATCGTATGCTGTACTGTATATACATACATACTTTGTTTTATATTGTATACATACATATACATATTATATATATGCAAGTCTTAAGTTTAGTTGTTATAATATATTAGTTATTGTATATAACATAAAGATAATTATAATAGTTATATATAGATTTTTATAAAATTTTCATATATGTCCGTTCGCATGTATATTTATATATTCCGTATGATATGGATGAGTGTATATTGTGTATACAGTCTGTTTAGCTGGCATATACTATGTATTGTTGTCTACAAGTATAAATTTAATTATATTTGTCTACATATATATATATATATATATATATATATATCTAAGTTATATAGGTAGTTTCGCATATATTAGCTACAGTTGCAGTTTATATATTAGTACATATATCAAGTTTATATTAGTTTTATAATACATTGGTTATATTATATGTTAGTATTATATATGTATTGTGTGCATGTTCGTTTTTGAGTGTTTCATTTTGGCAACGGTTATATATTGGTTATATATAATAGTTTATATATATGTGTACCCTATGATTTAAGTGATATCTGAAGATAAAACATTTAAAGTATATATACATATATTATCTGTTCTATCAAACTGATGGATGTTTTTCATTGATTCATCTCTATCAGCTTTGTCCATCAAATCGTGCCCATCTCACATTTCCTTGGAATTCGTAGCTTGCTCTATTGTCAAACTCTCTAACCTCGAAAGGTGAGCAATCACTCACGATTAACGTTCTTATATTTATTAAATTTGATTTCAATTGAAACAACAATTGAAATATGCTGCTGTTAGTTATTTATATTGCTATATATATGCCATTATTTGTATCTGTTCACTTGTGACATCTGACACCATTATCTGTTATTTATATTGCTAGATATATATGCCATTATCTGTATCTGTTCACCTATGACATCTGACACCATTATCTGTTTTTTATCACTGATGATATATGCCTGTTACTGCTGTTATATTATTGCCATATCTGTTATCACTCTGCAAGTTCCCTATTAGTATAGATTCACTATGGGTTGAAATGATACATACTCGAACGATCTGTAGAATAGGAGAAAATCGTTATGGGTTGAAATGATAAACCCAAGCGATTTTCATTGACATTGAATTTGGGATTGCGGGTTGAAAAGATATATACCCGTATATATATTTAAATTTCGGATTGAAATAATAAATATCCGTATCACTTGACCATAGGATAGAAAATTTTATACAGACACCGTTGGTCTATTTATATATTTTTGAAAATGATTTCTATGGTTTTGAAAAGAAATATATGATTTTGATAAATACTGATTTAAAAGATTTATCAAAGTTGATTTAATAAAGTTGATATATAATATGTTTAAGTATTTATTTAATATATTTATTTTCAAATATAGAGTTTATAATGATTCTGGTTGGAACGATAAATTTGAAATTGATTTGAAATTATATTTATTTAAGAATTTTACTTAAATAAGTTTGATTTGAAATTTTTTAAATTTGAAATTTAAAGATATGTTTTATAACTTGAATTTGATTAAAGGTCACTTAAATGAATATTTCAAACTTATATAAATTTAAATGGGTTATTTTATTTATTTAAATTTGTAAATTGAAGTTGTATTTAGATGTTATTGAAATGATTAAATATTTCAGAAACTAAATGTAATGAAATTAAATTGAGATATAAATGGAATTATCAAATTTAGTTTTGGAAGTGTGGAATATTTAAAGCTTTGAAATATATGGAAATTTAATGGTTTATTTTGTGTTTCAAATCGGTATTTGAAATCGATATAATTTGAAATGTTTAATTGAATTGAAATTGAAATTGATGATTTGAGATTGGATTAAATTTGAATTTGAAATTCAAATTGATTTGAATCGATTTGTGGAAGTTGAGGAAGATATTTTATTATATAAGGTAAATTTAAATTATATTAAACTATTCATAATTTTTACTTTATAAATTATTTTTATATAAACTATTTTATATATATATAAACTATTTTTAATATAAACTATTTTTAATATAAATTATTTTAATATAAATTATTTTTAACTTATAACTGTTTTATATAAACTATTTTACTTTATAAACTATTTTATTTTATATCAATTATTAATATCTAAACTGTTTAAGGGTGGAAGTTATGATTTCAAAGTTAAGGTTTTCCAAAATATTATGATTTCAAAGTGTTTTGGTTTCGGAAGTGTTATAACTTCGGAAAAGTGATATGATTTTGGAAATGGATATATTTGAAATGAAATAATATTGTATTAATATGGTTTTGAAGTGAAAATGATATCGTATTGATATGGTTTTGAAATGGAAATGATATTTTGGTTTTTGAATTATAAACTATTTTGAAATGACCACGGTGTTATAATACCGATTGGTTGTTAAAGAGACCGGGATCGGATATGGGCATACTCTCTGTCGATACCGAAAAGCACTTTAACAACTGTGTACGCGGTGGAGATTCCAGAATGAAGTAGGATGGTGGCGACGATCCTAAAGGTATATTTACGTGGACCTAACTCCCGTGAGTTAGCATAAGGTGGCTGAAACAGGAGCGATTCAGGGATAATGAGGTAGCTCCTATTATCAGACACAATCTATCGTATGCCATTCTATTACTTTGTGATTGATTTGGTGCACACCCTTGATTCGGGAGTGTGGCTCAAGTTGGGCGATTGCTGCGGCTTTGCGTTACCAACAGTCCGGATGTGTGATTGGTATATCTACCTTGGCATTGCCTTGTTGTGCCGTGTCACCTACCATAGCGTGCTTTACTACGAGTTTGATTTGTGTCGTACCTATGGAGTATCCTCTAGTAGCTCCAGTTTACGGGGTATTACGGTACTGTATAGACTATTGGCACACCTAAAAATGTGTTAAGGTGGAAAATGTAAAGCCTTAATGCTATTTTTAAATAGTATACTTTACTGTAGACATTATTATAATAACGTATATTACTACGTAGTAGATAGTTTAACGGATCCTTAGAGGATGGTTATCCTAAACATCCTTTGAGTTACTTGTATTTCAGTTGATATTTCACTTGAGTTGGATTTATTGATATACAAATGTTAATCCTAACTCGAGTGTTTTATGTTTTGCTTTACGCTCGGGTCAGACTGAGTGGTTCAGTGTTCGAGACTCACCTTTGGAGTTGGAGCTTCGCTTGGAGATCCAGCTATCTATCCAACTTTCAGTTATTCAGTTGATTCAAGTGATGTATTCTCATCTTATATTTGACTATTGTATTGAGACATCTATGTATTCAAGACTTCTGTTGTATCTTGTTTAACTCTGTTATATATATATATATAGTAGCTTCATGAACTACTATTCTTTTGTTTCCGCTGCATTATTGTTATTACTCTGTGTTTGTGATTTTGTGATTATTTTATTTACTGTATATGCTGAGTTTTGCAAAATTTAAATTAACAATCTGATATTTTGAGCAATTCAAATCCGACATATGTGGATGCGAATGGTTGAAAATTTCAGGATGTTACATCGCATCCCTATGACTTTGTCGTACATTAATTACTCTCTCTCCACACACACACACACACACTCTCTCTCTCTCATCTCACTATTTCATAAATAAGGCCTTATAAGGAATCTTTCTTATTACGCCTTAAAATAATAATTATGCTATATAAGAGTTTCTCTTATTTTCACTTAATAATCAATTACCTTACTAATGGGGGAAATACATGAAAATAAATGCCTAATTAACTACGCCATATACACAGTAATTGTAGTTAATTAAAAAAATAGAGATAAATAAATATTTACGTCTAATTAGTTCTAAATGCATGGATTTTATACTCTAAACTAGCGTTAAATGTCAAATCCCTAACCAAATATTATTACAAGTCTTTTTTTTTTCAAATTCCCAAGATTTCATGTGATTTTAATATCCAAAATAGGGAATAATTATTCACAACCAAAACTGCAATAACAGACTTGTAAATAAAATAGAAACTCAATTTGATACACTAATTCAATGGAATATCTTAAACAATAAGAATTGCAATCTAAACCTCATATTCTATTCAACTCCTCTTCCAGAAAGAAATAGATAAGTATAAGTGATGTAAACTACGAATAGAATTCGTAATCTAAACCACTTATTTTATTAATGAATCACAATCTGAACCAAAGAAGAAGGAGAAGTGGAATACACTATGAAATTATCAAAAATTACGTAAACAAAACAAATTCCATCAAATTATTCTAAATAATTCGAAATAAAAGGAAATTTTGGGGGATTTTATCTATCATATTTTCGAAATCCCAAAATCCCTAAGGCACATTCAAATCTAAAAAGAAATACACTAAACAATTGCTGAAAAGAAATACTAAGGTTTCCCTGCATAGAATAGCCTTAGCTTCGCCTTCCTTGGATTTGCATGCCTTACAATCTCTTCTAGAATCTCTCACTTTTGATATACATACACATAATAGGGAAGAGGTACATATATTTATTAGATTCAGAATAGTTGAGGAGAAAAGAGTAAGAATAGGTTGGAGGAAGAAGAAATAAATATAAAATAGATTGGATTCTTACCTGAATTCTCTATAGAGTTTCTGAATCTAATTTGGAGAGATAACAATGGTGGAATTTCGCTATTGTTCCCAAAATATTTGTGGATAAAAGTGACAGGTCTAGGGTATAATTTATAGTAGCTGAAAATGCACCAGAACCGTTAAATGAGAATAGATAAAAAATGGATAAATCTGGAACATAAAACTCATCAAAATAAGCTCCACAACAAGCAAATGGTCGGCCCCCATGCTCCAAGCAGTCGACCCCTACGGTCGACCCCTTGAGGTGCTAGGTCGACTTCTTCCCTTATTGGAATGACATGGTATTTTGAACAATTCAAATCGACAATAATCCACTCATGTCAGACTTGAATTGCTCAAAATAACAGATTGTTAATTTATATTTGGACAAACTCGGCATATACAGTAAATAAATCAATCACAGAATCACATACACAGAGTATTACAACAATAAGCAGTAGAATAGATAAAGAGTAGTTCATGAAGCTACTATAAAACATCAGAGTCTGAAACAAAATACAACAGAATCTCAAAATACAAATGAATCTCTAATACATAAGCAACTGACAAGTCTGAACATAAATGACTGAAATAAACTGAAATAACTGAAAGCTAGATAGAGATAAGACAATCTTCAAGCAAAGCTCCAAGCTCCAAAGGTGAATCTTAAATGTTGTGATACTCAGTCTGACCCGAGCATAAAGCAAAACACAAAATACTCGAGTCGGGATTAACATTCTTATCCCAGTAAATTCAACTCAAGTGAAAATGTCCAATATAATAACTTAAAGGATGTTTGGGATTCACATCCTTTAAGGATCCATTAAACTATCTACATACATAGTATAGTACGCTACATATATAATGTCTAAAGTAAAATAAACTATTAAAATAGCGTTAAGGCGTTACCCATATCCCCATTTACACATTTTTATATATTCCCGTAGTCTATACAGTACCGTAATTCATCCGTAAAATAGAGGGCTATCAGAGGGCACTCCATAGGCACGGTACAAACCAAACTCGTAGAAGGTGCGATAAGGCATGTGACAAGGCATGCGAGGCAATGCCATGGTATGATTCTACCGTTTGCAGATCCGGACTGGTGGTAATGCATAACAGCTACTACCGCCCACCTCGAGACACACTCCCATAATCAAGGGTGCACCCAATCAAATCACAAAGTAATAGAATGGTATCGAAGAAGCTTGCTCGATCGGAGGTGCGACCTTACTTGGCCCGACGTGGGTCCTGTTTTAGTCACATCAAGCTGACTCGTGAGAGTCAGGGCTGCATTAATACCTCATATAGAATCGTCGCCAAACCATCCTAATTCGTTCTGGAATCTCCACCACTTGCATGGTTGTTAAAGTGGTTTTCGGTATTGGCACAGAGTATGACAATATCTGATCCCGGTCTCTTTAACAACTAAACGCTTATTTCACACCGTGGTCGTTTATAAAAATTACTTTTGTAATCATTTCAAACAATTCACATTTCATATCAAATATCATATTCATTTCAAAAAATTTATTACTTTCAAAATTTTATTCAATTTAAATTATAATTATAATTCACTTTTAAAATCATATCCATAAATAGGTTGAACCATCATATCTAAGTATTCGCATTTAAATCCATTAAATCTAAATCATAACAGTTCCAACTTACACAGTTTAAATATTGAAATAGTATATTTGTTTAAATAGCTATAAATTAAAATAGTTTATATTTAAAAATATGTTATAGATAAAAATAGTTTATATATTAAAATAGTTATAATAAGAATTATTTCTTCCAATTTCACAAATCAAATTCAAATCAACTTTTAGTTCCAAATTTAATTTAATTCAACCTCAATTCAAATTCTCATCAAAAATATTTTAATTTATCGATTTTAAATCCAGATTTGAACTACAAATTTAAAACATTTCAAATTCAATAGGTATTGAAGTTTAAATATTCAAATAATTTACAATAAATCCATTTGATAAATTTCATTTATATTTCAAAATTTCAACTTTAATTTTATTTAAATTTGAAATATTCACTTAATCATTTTTAATAACATTCAAATAAAATCACCAAAATTACAAATTTAAATCAACATTAAATATTCAATTTCAATTATATTTAATTTGAAATTATTCACTAAATCACCTTGTTATAAATATTTAAATAAAATATCATATTACAAATTTACATCGAAATTAAATATTCAATTACAATGTTATTTAAAGTTGAAAATATTCATTTAATCACTTTTATCAAATCAAGTTATAAAATCATACCTTTCAAAATCTCAAAATCAATAAGTTCAAATCAAACCTTATTTAAATTCAATACTAGACGAATTTAATTATAAATCAATTCTTATTTAAATTCAATTCTTAACAAAATAAATTACAAATCAATTCTTATTTAATTTATCTTTCCAACCTCCATTCACTTAAATTTATTACAAAATCTATTTTAAAATATTAATATAAATTGTAAATAAATATTTAAAACATATTATATATATTAGTTAAATGAAATTCTAATTAAATTTTATTATATTAATTATTATTAAATTAAATCTTATTTACTAAATATATTGTATAAAATCTTATTTTATATATTTAAAAATAATAAAATTATAAGTAAAATCTAAAATTTATATTTTCAAAACTAACTTATAAATTTATAATTTCCAAACATATAATTAAAATCTAAATTTTACAAAATGAAATATCTTTATATTATATTTAAAAATCAATATTTCAATCCGCAAAAATTTGAATTTACCAGTATATATCATTTCAACCCGCAATCCCAAAATTCAAAATCATTGAAAATCACTTGTGTTTATCATTTCAACCCATAACGATTTTCCCCTACTCTATAAGATCGTTCGGGTATGTATCATTTCAACCCATAGGGAATTTCAGAGTACTTGCAAAGTGAGATCAATAAAATAATAATATAAAATAACATACTATATCAATTGACAAGCACATATCACAGTCAACAATTTAAATATTTTTTTAACACGTCATGGTGTCATATGTCATAGGTAAACAATTTCAGATAATGGCATATCATATTTAACAACTGAATAACTAACATTTCAAATTTTACAACATATTTCAATCCTCATTTCATGTGAATTAAATTACTAAATATAAGGATGTTAATCGTGAGTGATTGCTCACCTTTCGAGGCTAGAGAGAACAGGACAAGCACACAGATAAGTGACAAATAAAGCAACTGACTGCCGCGATCAATTCTGGACAGCGGCGAAATCAAAAGCAAAGCACGATGAACTTGATTCGATGAAAATCAAATATATATATATATATTATATTTCCCTTCTTTTCTTAAAATCAATATGAAAATTTAAAGCACATTTTATTAAAATCAAAATCTCTATATGTTATAATCAATATTCATTAAAACATATATATTGAGATCAATATATATGTAAATTATATTAAAAAAATCAAATAATAAAAATCAATATATATAACATACAGACTTATATATATACATACAATCATATATAGACTTATATATAAACAAACAGATTATATAAATTATATAAACTTATATATAAAAACATAGATCATATTTAACCTATAAAACTTATATTTTAAAATCTATATACATTCCTAAAATCGAAATATCCATATATATTATATTTTTAAAACAATACTAAAACATTAAAATAAAACTTAATATATATATACACACTTTAAACATAGTACTGTGAACATATGAACGAGCAAGTATCTCAAAAATTTCAACTTATATATCATTCTATATACATACATTTTTTTATAAGGTAAAGGAGAGGAGGGTGCTGGCGTTCGAAAAAGAAATGGAGGAGGAAGGTGGTCAGTTTGGATCAGCGATGCTAATGGGTGGACGTTTCAGGCACTATCAGGTGTGGTGGTTGGATTCAGTTGTGGCTTGGTGCGAGGTTGGAGGAGGACAAGGGTGAGGGGTGGATAATTGGCGAGGTCGGAGGCATATCGGCCAGAGATGTGGAGGGGTGAGGCCATTAGTGAGGCGTGGGGAAGGGTGGATCTCCGTGGAGATGTTGTGGCTGTGTCGATGCTTAAGAGGCGGTGGACAGATCTGTTTGTTTGTGGGCTGTGAGTGGTTTGGCGACGTGCGTGCTTGGGGGTTCAAGGAGGGGCTGTTGTGTTCGGTGAGTGTGGGAAATGGTTGGAAGTTGGTGGAGAGAGAGGGGATTCATGGTGGATGGTCAAGGTGGGTGGAGGTCTTGCGTGGAAGAGACAAGATGAATATCAAGTTGCTTGAGCAGAGCGAATGTCAAAGAGGAGCAAAGTTGAAGGAGCAGGAAAATATATAAGCTTTTATATATATACACATGCTCTATTTTTTTATATAAGAGAACAGAACAAGAACAAAAGAAAGAATGAGAGAGGAAGAGAATAAAGGAACGAACCAGAGAATTTTGAATACAGTGAATAACCAAATGTCATGCCTGTTGAGTTCTGAAAATATTAATGACTATTGGCTATTGGTTTTCAACCGTTGAACAAATGAATGGTCACGGGAAACCAAAAGGTTAAAAATGGGTACCGGTACGGCTGACCATTTCTTGAGTTTCTCCACATACCGGACGCCGAATTACAGAAATGAATATACCGCGGAGATCAGCACGGCGAGATGAGCAAAACGGTACACAGATATGAGAGATACAATCATCCTATCAAAACTCGAATTTTCGTTGTCGAAAATGCTACTAAAATGCCGAAAATAAGATAAACGGGGCTAGAGGAGTCCAAATTTGGCGAAACAAAATATGATGACTCACTCTGAAAATAGTTTACAAATTTATTATATAAAATATTTAGGTTTCGGAAATATTTTATTTCCATCAAATATTAACTTATTTAAATTGAAATTGAAAACTACACAACATAACTAACTTCCATATTTTCTGATGAAAATCTAACACTTGCTACGTTTAAATAGACACATACCAAATATCGAATTTTCATTGTAAAATTTTAATTGTTTATTTTCAAGAGAAATTCAGTTAATTACGTTATTTAAACCATTAAAACATCCGGGTTGTTACCCTCTCCTCCACTCAAAACTTTTCATCCCCGAAATGGAACGAGATAGGAGAATAGGAACAACCAGAAAGAAAAGATAGATTGAAATACAAAATACTATTTATTTTATTTCATTCACATATTATATTCCTTTAATGTCAATATCACTTAAATTACTCTTCAATGAATTATTTAAGTTTAGCATTAACATTCCATATTTATTTACATAAATAGCATCATATTTTTTTTCAATTTTTTTCTCTTAACATATCTTATAACATATATTAGGTGTATAAACAGTTATTATAACCTGTCACATACCGAAATTTTCGACTTTCGAAAATTCGACATCGATACTCACTTTATCGACTGCCGAGAAATCGACTGCCGGAAACTCCAATAGTGAGGGTTTTAGAAAGAAGAAGTAGAAGAAAAAGAGAAGAAGAAGAGAAAGAAAGAACAACTGAACAACATCAGACAGAAAACAATATCAGAATCTTACACATCGCAGCGGAACAATATATAATAGATAAACACTAGTCTTTTAAAACAAAGAACTATATCAGTTTATACATACATCAATCATCAGAGTCAATATACAACAATGGATGGTTATATAAACTCGTCCTCATACAGAATACACAGCGGAATAAAATAATATCAGATACAAATACTACGTCTCGAACTCCAGCTTATCTCCAAGCTCCAGAATATCCAGAATATCCTGATAATATAACTCTAGGCTGCCCGTGTGGAAATTGGTGGGCACCCAGAGTTTAGAAGGGAACAATAAACTCCGAGTCAGTCATGGTGACTGGTGTGAGATCGTAAAACAGTTATACTTTAAAAATAAACAACAGGAAAATTTTAAAGTCAATTCGAAATGCTTTTGGAAAATGAAACTACCATAAGACCTCCCACCACACACACAATGCAAACGCAGAATTGGAGGAGATTTCTTCTTATGATAGTCAAAGATGCTTACTACGCAAAATCAAATCATTTTTGATATTATTATTAGTGCATAGTGTAGAAAACATTTCGAAAGTATAATATTAATCTTAGCCAACATACGACCAGTATCGTATGCCTACTATAGCTACCATCTAAACAGTGGTGACCACCGTACGTAAATGGCAGGTTCTACAACTAATACCGTACAAAGTTCGTATTGGAGTTTGGATTTCCAACAAATGGTCAGGCTAAGGAACTTCCTATCCACGATGGGTACGTCCCTGGAATAGACGACCCGAGAACCTAACCGGATCTCTGCCAACACAAGGCCGGGTTACCTCTGCAAAAATAGGTAACTACTGACACGCGTATGCCATCCCCCGATCGTCACCGATCTTCCCGAGGATCCCCGATTTCCAACAAACCACAAAGTAATAATAACTGTGCAGCAACCACAGAGGTTAAGTATCTGGGCTCCATACCATGATACCACCTTTATCCAGAAGGAATGACATACACTAAGGGGCGCTACTCCCTAGAACCTTGCTGCATCCTTCCTGTTTCGACCATTTCCGGGGTGTGAGGCTCGACGAAGTCTCGTCCACAAAGCTACGCTTTCTACAAAAAGCCCTGCTTCGAGTCAAACAAAATGATCAACCTATGATCACAAAGATATAAGATCAAACAAATGATCATATCACAAATGATCAAACACTGACCATTTCACAGCAACACTCAGTATGCCACGTTACCAAATTGGGATATATCGCTGATAAATTTCAACTACATAACCTCTGAGCTCGTACGTCTCAGAGAAGGGTGTTAAGCTAAGAGAATAAATTCTCCGCCACCAACAGAAATGTATTTGAAAGAAATCAGCTTTATATCTCAAATTGTAACGTCAGACACACAATCCATATAAGTCTGTTCCGGGATCGAACAAAACCGAAGGCACTTCTCACGAAGCCCTTTCAATTCCGGATAATTTTCAATCACGTCAGGACTTCCCGTCACTAAGGGTGATAAAACCTCTAAACCGGAGATCAGCCGATGTAGAGTAACTCGACGGTAATCCTTCCGTTTTCAAAAATATCCGGTCTTCAACACCGGTCTTCAAATGCAATTCATAACGACGTATCACATATTCGGAATGGGTTATACGACCCCATGGTCCTTTCTCGGTTAACCCGAATAGTGAGCGTTTATTTAAAAACAAGTGTGGCATTCAAATTCATCCAATTCACAACAAATACCTACTCAAGGTAATTATTGATAGTCGGTTATTTAACTATCAATAAAGATGCGCAACATCATCAGATTCCAAATAATTCTCCAAATTATTTCATCTTCAAAAATATCTTAACTAGATATATTATTTCCACACTTCAATCATTTGAAAACAATTTCAAATCAATTTTCCACACTTCAAAAATAAATCAATATTTATTTTTAAACAACTTCGCTTTCTTTTATAAATTCCGTATTGAATTTATACTTTCGAATATCTACTGATATTCGATTTTCAAATCGTTTTCAATATTCAATTTCAATTTATCTTTAAGAAGATAAATTCTCAAAACATTTCATTTCATTTTGGAAAACATTTCCATATTTATTTAAAAATAAGTCAGCAATTCACAATCCATTTATTTTCAACACTTGGAAAATATTCGATATACTTAAATCAAATTAAGTATATATATATTTCATTCTTTTAAGGAAATCATTTACTTTGACGACATTTATTTGAGTCAAAACGAATGTTACGTAAAACATCGTTACGACGACTCAAAACCACTAGTATAGGGATTTGAAAATTAAGATAGATATTTATAAATCCCAATACTACATAAAAACATTTCCTTTCGGAAACCATTTACTATAACAACAGTGTTATAGTCCACCATTTCCTTAAATTTCTCGAAACGCCTATTTCAACAAGTATGTTGAAATCTATGCTTTCGATTCATAATACATTTTAAAACATCGTTAAAAACAATTTAACTTCATTTCAAAATATCACTTCTTCAAAAATGAATCCATTTTATTCAATAATATATTCACGGTCCAGAGTTGTGAATATATCTTTCTTTAAAAATCTTCTATAAAGAAATTTATCCAATTCAATCTATTTCGAATTTATAAACACGTCTATAAATTCCATTTCTATTTTTAATAACAACCTCGACTTATAAATCTTTTTTTTTTATTAACTTCTATATTTTACTTATCAAAATAAGTGATTTTCGTATTTATAAACAGCATTTGTAAATTCCAATTTTATTTATAAGAACTTCAATATCAAATCAATTTCAATTATTGATTTCTAAATTTATTTATCACTACTAAATAAATTCCTTATTTTTCTCAAATCATTCAATATTCCATTTTTTTAAATGGATTCTTCAAATTGAAATCATTTTACAATGATTTCACAACTTATTTCAATTTACCAATTAAATCTCAAACTGAATTTCCAACTTATCTTCTTTTAAATAAATTCCTTTTTAAGAAAATAAATTTCAATTGTTTCTTTTAACCTATTTAAAAATCCAAATTCTTAAATTAAATTCTTCAATTTATAATCACGATTATACGAAATTCATTTATTTAACATTTTCACTTTATTCTGGAAATAAATTCGATAAGATTATAAAAATCCACTTTTTATACTTTAAAATTCCTTGCTTCAAAATTTATTCAATTTCTAAAATTAATTCACTTAGAAATTTATATTTTGATTTCAAAAATTCAATTCCGTTTATTTTTGGAATCTAATGATGTCAAAACATCCATTCAGCTAAATTTTAGCTTTCAAACAATTTCCAGATATCAATATGATTAATAGCATCACTATAATCATTCACAGATTCATATCACAACAGAAATAAATTCAATCAATGTGAGGGGTCCAGTTGGATCCCTCCAACCTGTTTCCCTTCATCCAAAGACGTTAGCACAATACCAATTCCGCTCCAGTACGGAATTATCGCGGTATATAGGTTTTTATAAATCCGCTTACTAACGGCGCAATAGGGTCTCATCCGCTATACGAGGCGGGAAATCATCAATCCAATATATACATATGCCAATATGTATATATTGCTATATATAGATATATCCTATAATATCTAATATCAACAATCCAAACAGACCATCAACAATAACTGAAAATTCCACTTTTCAAATTGAGTGAGAAAAATCTCACCTTAGCTTTTATTTTGCCATCCAATTTCCATCTTGACTCGATTTCTTGATTGTAAACCTTATATAAATAATTATACGAATTCATTAATATTTGAACAGACGAACAAATATTTTTCCCATTTTAAACAGATTGAGTTAACAAATTATTAGACCATTTCATTAACTAACAATTTTTCTTCAAAGTAATATCTTTAAATCAATTTTCTTTTAATAAAATTTGTTAAACAAAAATTTACTCTAAAATCCTAACAAAAGATTTTCTATTTCTCTTTTATAACAACTTTAATAATTTCAAACTCTTATAAAATTTTCTCTTACCAATCCATTAAATTAAATCGAATACCCTTTTTTTAAAAAAAAAAAAATCTTAAGGTAATTAATATAAATTTTTTAAACCAATACTTTTAATTTCTAAACAGATTTCTTTTTAATAAATTGATTTAACAAGAAAATTTAATTCAAAACTAATTTTTTCCTTTACTGTAATTTTTCTTCAAACAACTGTATATTTCAAATACATATTCATGTAAATTAAATCGAAATTAAATCCGAGAATTATGTTCGAATACCTCATTGACAAAGTCGAAGTTGACTCGACTTTGCTGCTGCCTACGAGCTTTCCACGATGTCGCCGGAGTCGCGACCTCGTTTGCCACCGCTCGCAGTCGCCACTAGCCTGGGTTCGTGGCGAACCCAATCCCTAATCGAATCGCCTCCAGCCGAATAGCCCTCCATCGCATTCGATTTCTTCATCGCGTGCAAACCCTAGTTGTCGAGTCGCCCTCCCCCTCAAGTTCGCGAATCGCCCAGTCGATCTCGACTTCGACTCCATTCCCCCGGTCGTAATCTCTTCCCTCCCCTACGCGAGCGACGAACCGCCACCCTTTAATGACGTGCTGACCCCATGCGAGCGACTTCAAGCCACTATCGCTCTCGCGATTTGAATTTAAAACGAAAAAGGATTTCGTTTGTTCGTTTTTTTTTCTTTTCTTTGAAACGAACTGAAGTGGGAATTGGAATCCACTGTTTTGATTTTTGATTTGGAGCGAATGTAGGGGAAACGCGGTCGTTCTTTTTATTTGTGAGGGGCGAGTTTGATTTGAACGAGAACGATGGGAGTCTCGATTTAAACTCGAAGAATTCTTCTCAGCCATTATTGATTTTAAATTTGAACGAGAGATAGTTTTTTTTTTCTTTTTTTCCTTTGCTCGTATATTTTAACAGAGAAGGGAGGGTACGAAGGAGACAAGAGAACGTGAGAAGGTGTCTTGCTACAATGACCACGAAATGAAAGAAAACAGCTGATATTGACAAATATAGATATATATTTAATTTAAATTCAAATTGTCTCGATAAACACAACTTGAAATCTCGACCTCCTATCAAGGCGTGCCGCCAGGCGTTCGTAATGTTATACGCCTATTCCGAACACAATGGAAAAGGTTTCGAGTCCAAATTTGATCGTATGGAGAAGATAGCTTTTTGGACCAGTTATAATATTAAATCTTCGATTTAATTTCAGCGCGTTTGCTTATCGTACGGCCAAACGATCACTCCAAACATTACGAAAATTGAAATCCGATAATAATACAATATTACGGATCCAATGGAACTGGTTTCGTCGAATTCCGAGACTGTGCCCCGGAACGCTATTTTTAAATATCGGTTCGAACGATTAAATTCAAAACTGAACAAAACAGTTTCAATTTCAATCCTGACGCTTTTATTATCTTCAGTATACTCAATATAAATTTTCCAAGCCTTCAGATTATTTTTAATCAGCTTAAAACTAAAGATTCAAATTTTTACCCAATTTCGATAATTAAATTCAATAATTTAATCGCCAAATTCATTCTGATATTTGAATTTCAAATTAATCTATCATTCGAATATTTAAACTAAATTAAATATTCATATTTTAAATGTCAAAAATTCAGGGTCGTTACAAACTTCCCCCCTTAAAAGAATTTCGTCCTCGAAATTACAAGTTAGGAAAAATGGTCCTTAACTCGTCTACTATTTTTTTTCACAATCTAAGAGTTTTATCTAATCATCAAAACAAATCTTTCTACTAAAGATTTGTTATTAATTCAACTAAATTTCCAGCTTCAATTCTAAGTTTCAAACAACATTTTTTTTTTACTTCAATTCAAATTCAAATTCAAATTCAAATTTAAACTTTCAAATTTCTCAAAAATTTTCTAACGCCCTAAATTTTCGAAAAATTTCGCCAGCGTCTCCTTTGCGCGGCTAATACGGTACGACTACAAAATGTCCCTACGGACTCTCAGATTTCAAAAAGAAAAAGAAAAAGCCAAGCGGCTAGAGAGAAATCATCAAAAACTCATATTAAAACTCAAATACGTACCTTTTTCGAGCAATTCAAATTGTCTTCGAAATCAAAATTCCAATTCCTTTATACCTGTATATCCTACTAGCCATAATATCTAGTTACATATTCAAATCATTTTGCAAATTCTATTACAAAATTTTCAATATAACTGCTTATACATTTTTTTACTTCACTATTGAAGTTGCAAATTCAATTTCGTTCAATCTTTACATTTCAATTTCATTTGAATTCAATTCACCATATCTTAATTCAATTTGGATTCTATTCAACTTCTGAATATTGAATTTATTAATCAACTTTCATTTACAACTGCTTATTATTTTTAAATTAGTTTCAATTACTAATTCATTTCAATTCTAATTCATTTACTCACATTCGTTTTCAACATTCAGTTCTAATTCCAGTTTTATCTTCATTCAATCATCAACTTAGAATAATTTCAATATTCGAATTTTACTTAAGAATTTCGCTCTTCATTACTTAGGTTCAATATAAATATTCTTATTTTAAATTTACCACTTCGGTTAGATCTATTTACATTTAAACCGAATTCCCAATTCCCATACGAATTTCAATTCATCTTTCATTTTCAATTATTCAATTCCATTCATTTGCTTACGAATTCGAAATGAATTTCAACTTTCAATTTCATTTTCATTTAATTGATTCACTTGTACTTATATTCATTTAACTTCATCCTTTAAGTTAAATTTATGCTATCAACCTTTCAAATTGTATAAGCTATCAACTTGATAATATTTCATAAACATGGTATCCCAGAGTCTTACCAATATTTCAAAATCATTTTGAAAACAAATCAAATTATCTTTTGAATTTCCAAAACAAAATCCAATTTTCCGAACAACTTCCATTTAAAACAATTTGGCAGCAATTTCTCTTTTGGAAACCCGAAAATGAACATCGATAATGCTGCAGTCATTACCGAAGTTATTTTCCAGCGACCGAAAAGAGTTTAGAGCTTTTCATTCCTTCAAAACATTTTTCAAAACCTTCGAAATTCATTTTCAAATCAAAAAGACTTTAAACTTCCAAATCTCCAAAATTTTCAAATTCCTTTCAAAACATTTCCAAAAACTTTTCTGGAATTCCGTTTTAAATTATAAGTCACATTTAAAATTTACATTCTCAAATTTCATTTGTATGTGAATTTATTTCTTAAATCTTAGGTTATTACTTTATTTCTTATTCAATTTCAACATAACAATGATAATATTTCAATGTCATTACTTCCTAACATCCAAACATCCATATACTATGATAATTCATAGAAAACCATTTCTTTTCTATACAAAAATAGCTTTGGGCGAAATTATTTCCTTCACCCTATTTTAAAACAATACTGTGCCGAACTGTTCTATTCGAGTGTTTAGAGATCCCTATCAATGATCGTTAATTACTCGTATTGACCAGAATCCATATACCACTCAATAAACCAACCATCACAATATAAAACAATTTTTATATTCAATAACAAATACGCTCTCATATCTATTATTACACTCAAACTCATTCTAGAGCACTGCTGACTCTATCTCTAATGAGGAACACCCAACAGAGCAGGGTTGTCGCTTAACCATATGCTCTGATACCACTTTGTCACATACCGAAATTTTCGACTTTCGAAAATTCGACATCGATACTCACTTTATCGACTGCCGAGAAATCGACTGCCGGAAACTCCAATAGTGAGGGTTTTAGAAAGAAGAAGTAGAAGAAAAAGAGAAGAAGAAGAGAAAGAAAGAACAACTGAACAACATCAGACAGAAAACAATATCAGAATCTTACACATCGCAGCGGAACAATATATAATAGATAAACACTAGTCTTTTAAAACAAAGAACTATATCAGTTTATACATACATCAATCATCAGAGTCAATATACAACAATGGATGGTTATATAAACTCGTCCTCATACAGAATACACAGCGGAATAAAATAATATCAGATACAAATACTACGTCTCGAACTCCAGCTTATCTCCAAGCTCCAGAATATCCAGAATATCCTGATAATATAACTCTAGGCTGCCCGTGTGGAAATTGGTGGGCACCCAGAGTTTAGAAGGGAACAATAAACTCCGAGTCAGTCATGGTGACTGGTGTGAGATCGTAAAACAGTTATACTTTAAAAATAAACAACAGGAAAATTTTAAAGTCAATTCGAAATGCTTTTGGAAAATGAAACTACCATAAGACCTCCCACCACACACACAATGCAAACGCAGAATTGGAGGAGATTTCTTCTTATGATAGTCAAAGATGCTTACTACGCAAAATCAAATCATTTTTGATATTATTATTAGTGCATAGTGTAGAAAACATTTCGAAAGTATAATATTAATCTTAGCCAACATACGACCAGTATCGTATGCCTACTATAGCTACCATCTAAACAGTGGTGACCACCGTACGTAAATGGCAGGTTCTACAACTAATACCGTACAAAGTTCGTATTGGAGTTTGGATTTCCAACAAATGGTCAGGCTAAGGAACTTCCTATCCACGATGGGTACGTCCCTGGAATAGACGACCCGAGAACCTAACCGGATCTCTGCCAACACAAGGCCGGGTTACCTCTGCAAAAATAGGTAACTACTGACACGCGTATGCCATCCCCCGATCGTCACCGATCTTCCCGAGGATCCCCGATTTCCAACAAACCACAAAGTAATAATAACTGTGCAGCAACCACAGAGGTTAAGTATCTGGGCTCCATACCATGATACCACCTTTATCCAGAAGGAATGACATACACTAAGGGGCGCTACTCCCTAGAACCTTGCTGCATCCTTCATGTTTCGACCATTTCCGGGGTGTGAGGCTCGACGAAGTCTCGTCCACAAAGCTACGCTTTCTACAAAAAGCCCTGCTTCGAGTCAAACAAAATGATCAACCTATGATCACAAAGATATAAGATCAAACAAATGATCATATCACAAATGATCAAACACTGACCATTTCACAGCAACACTCAGTATGCCACGTTACCAAATTGGGATATATCGCTGATAAATTTCAACTACATAACCTCTGAGCTCGTACGTCTCAGAGAAGGGTGTTAAGCTAAGAGAATAAATTCTCCGCCACCAACAGAAATGTATTTGAAAGAAATCAGCTTTATATCTCAAATTGTAACGTCAGACACACAATCCATATAAGTCTGTTCCGGGATCGAACAAAACCGAAGGCACTTCTCACGAAGCCCTTGCAATTCCGGATAATTTTCAATCACGTCAGGACTTCCCGTCACTAAGGGTGATAAAACCTCTAAACCGGAGATCAGCCGATGTAGAGTAACTCGACGGTAATCCTTCCGTTTTCAAAAATATCCGGTCTTCAACACCGGTCTTCAAATGCAATTCATAACGACGTATCACATATTCGGAATGGGTTATACGACCCCATGGTCCTTTCCCGGTTAACCCGAATAGTGAGCGTTTATTTAAAAACAAGTGTGGCATTCAAATTCATCCAATTCACAACAAATACCTACTCAAGGTAATTATTGATAGTCGGTTATTTAACTATCAATAAAGATGCGCAACATCATCAGATTCCAAATAATTCTCCAAATTATTTCATCTTCAAAAATATCTTAACTAGATATATTATTTCCACACTTCAATCATTTGAAAACAATTTCAAATCAATTTTCCACACTTCAAAAATAAATCAATATTTATTTTTAAACAACTTCGCTTTCTTTTATAAATTCCGTATTGAATTTATACTTTCGAATATCTACTGATATTCGATTTTCAAATCGTTTTCAATATTCAATTTCAATTTATCTTTAAGAAGATAAATTCTCAAAACATTTCATTTCATTTTGGAAAACATTTCCATATTTATTTAAAAATAAGTCAGCAATTCACAATCCATTTATTTTCAACACTTGGAAAATATTCGATATACTTAAATCAAATTAAGTATATATATATTTCATTCTTTTAAGGAAATCATTTACTTTGACGACATTTATTTGATTCAAAACGAATGTTACGTAAAACATCGTTACGACGACTCAAAACCACTAGTATAGGGATTTGAAAATTAAGATAGATATTTATAAATCCCAATACTACATAAAAACATTTCCTTTCGGAAACCATTTACTATAACAACAGTGTTATAGTCCACCATTTCCTTAAATTTCTCGAAACGCCTATTTCAACAAGTATGTTGAAATCTATGCTTTCGATTCATAATACATTTTAAAACATCGTTAAAAACAATTTAACTTCATTTCAAAATATCACTTCTTCAAAAATGAATCCATTTTATTCAATAATATATTCACGGTCCAGAGTTGTGAATATATCTTTGTTTAAAAATCTTCTATAAAGAAATTTATCCAATTCAATCTATTTCGAATTTATAAACACGTCTATAAATTCCATTTCTATTTTTAATAACAACCTCGACTTATAAATCTTTTTTTTTATTAACTTCTATATTTTACTTATCAAAATAAGTGATTTTTCGTATTTATAAACAGCATTTGTAAATTCCAATTTTATTTATAAGAACTTCAATATCAAATCAATTTCAATTATTGATTTCTAAATTTATTTATCACTACTAAATAAATTCCTTATTTTTCTCAAATCATTCAGTATTCCATTTTTTTAAATGGATTCTTCAAATTGAAATCATTTTACATTGATTTCACAACTTATTTCAATTTACCAATTAAATCTCAAACTGAATTTCCAACTTATCTTCTTTTAAATAAATTCCTTTTTAAGAAAATAAATTTCAATTGTTTCTTTTAACCTATTTAAAAATCCAAATTCTTAAATTAAATTCTTCAATTTATAATCACGATTATACGAAATTCATTTATTTAACATTTTCACTTTATTCTGGAAATAAATTCGATAAGATTATAAAAATCCACTTTTTATACTTTAAAATTCCTTGCTTCAAAATTTATTCAATTTCTAAAATTAATTCACTTAGAAATTTATATTTTGATTTCAAAAATTCAATTCCGTTTATTTTTGGAATCTAATGATGTCAAAACATCCATTCAGCTAAATTTTAGCTTTCAAACAATTTCCAGATATCAATATGATTAATAGCATCACTATAATCATTCACAGATTCATATCACAACAGAAATAAATTCAATCAATGTGAGGGGTCCAGTTGGATCCCTCCAACCTGTTTCCCTGCATCCAAAGACGTTAGCACAATACCAATTCCGCTCCAGTACGGAATTATCGCGGTATATAGGTTTTTATAAATCCGCTTACTAACGGCGCAATAGGGTCTCATCCGCTATACGAGGCGGGAAATCATCAATCCAATATATACATATGCCAATATGTATATATTGCTATATATAGATATATCCTATAATATCTAATATCAACAATCCAAACAGACCATCAACAATAACTGAAAATTCCACTTTTCAAATTGAGTGAGAAAAATCTCACCTTAGCTTTTATTTTGCCATCCAATTTCCATCTTGACTCGATTTCTTGATTGTAAACCTTATATAAATAATTATACGAATTCATTAATATTTGAACAGACGAACAAATATTTTTCCCATTTTAAACAGATTGAGTTAACAAATTATTAGACCATTTCATTAACTAATAATTTTTCTTCAAAGTAATATCTTTAAATCAATTTTCTTTTAATAAAATTTGTTAAACAAAAATTTATTCTAAAATCCTAACAAAAGATTTTCTATTTCTCTTTTATAACAACTTTAATAATTTCAAACTCTTATAAAATTTTCTCTTACCAATCCATTAAATTAAATCGAATACCCTTTTTTTTAAAAAAAAAAAAATCTTAAGGTAATTAATATAAAATTTTTAAACCAATACTTTTAATTTCTAAACAGATTTCTTTTTAATAAATTGATTTAACAAGAAAATTTAATTCAAAACTAATTTTTTCCTTTACTGTAATTTTTCTTCAAACAACTGTATATTTCAAATACATATTCATGTAAATTAAATCGAAATTAAATCCGAGAATTATGTTCGAATACCTCATTGACAAAGTCGAAGTTGACTCGACTTTGCTGCTGCCTACGAGCTTTCCACGATGTCGCCGGAGTCGCGACCTCGTTTGCCACCGCTCGCAGTCGCCACTAGCCTGGGTTCGTGGCGAACCCAATCCCTAATCGAATCGCCTCCAGCCGAATAGCCCTCCATCGCATTCGATTTCTTCATCGCGTGCAAACCCTAGTTGTCGAGTCGCCCTCCCCCTCAAGTTCGCGAATCGCCCAGTCGATCTCGACTTCGACTCCATTCCCCCGGTCGTAATCTCTTCCCTCCCCTACGCGAGCGACGAACCGCCACCCTTTAATGACGTGCTGACCCCATGCGAGCGACTTCAAGCCACTATCGCTCTCGCGATTTGAATTTAAAACGAAAAAGGATTTCGTTTGTTCGTTTTTTTTCTTTTCTTTGAAACGAACTGAAGTGGGAATTGGAATCCACTGTTTTGATTTTTGATTTGGAGCGAATGTAGGGGAAACGCGGTCGTTCTTTTTATTTGTGAGGGGCGAGTTTGATTTGAACGAGAACAATGGGAGTCTCGATTTAAACTCGAAGAATTCTTCTCAGCCATTATTGATTTTATATTTGAACGAGAGATAGTTTTTTTTTCTTTTTTTCCTTTGCTCGTATATTTTAACAGAGAAGGGAGGGTACGAAGGAGACAAGAGAACGTGAGAAGGTGTCTTGCTACAATGACCACGAAATGAAAGAAAACAGCTGATATTGACAAATATAGATATATATTTAATTTAAATTCAAATTGTCTCGATAAACACAACTTGAAATCTCGACCTCCTATCAAGGCGTGCCGCCAGGCGTTCGTAATGTTATACGCCTATTCCGAACACAATGGAAAAGGTTTCGAGTCCAAATTTGATCGTATGGAGAAGATAGCTTTTTGGACCAGTTATAATATTAAATCTTCGATTTAATTTCAGCGCGTTTGCTTATCGTACGGCCAAACGATCACTCCAAACATTACGAAAATTGAAATCCGATAATAATACAATATTACGGATCCAATGGAACTGGTTTCGTCGAATTCCGAGACTGTGCCCCGGAACGCTATTTTTAAATATCGGTTCGAACGATTAAATTCAAAACTGAACAAAACAGTTTCAATTTCAATCCTGACGCTTTTATTATCTTCAGTATACTCAATATAAATTTTCCAAGCCTTCAGATTATTTTTAATCGGCTTAAAACTAAAGATTCAAATTTTTACCCAATTTCGATAATTAAATTCAATAATTTAATCGCCAAATTCATTCTGATATTTGAATTTCAAATTAATCTATCATTCGAATATTTAAACTAAATTAAATATTCATATTTTAAATGTCAAAAATTCAGGGTCGTTACATAACCACTCAAAACAAATTCCATTAACAAAATTATATTTTTGGACATCTTATTACTTGCCTTTATATTGCATATTATTCAATTACATGCTCTTATTAACATTTAAACTCTTCCCAGGTAAGTTTATTAATGTTTCTGAGTGTAATTGAACACTATACAATCTTACCTTTATTTACAACATTACCATTAAACAAAAATTTATTTTGAACATTATTATTACCTAAGTTTCTCTTGTATAACCTTCAATTATATATTCTCATAACATTTTAACTTTTTGAATATTTCAGGCTAGTTATATATGCTTTTAGAATGCAATTGAGTATTATACAAATTAATTTTATCCTATTTCAACTATTTCAAGTAATTTCAAATTCCATTTCTTATTTTAAACACTTAAATTATTAAAAATTTTGCTTTGTTTCAATAATTTGAAAACCATCACTTTACATAGAATTTAAGAATAAATTTCCGGTTTCACTTCAATTCAATTTGAAATAAATATACATTTATATATGTTTTGTTCATCAAATTATATTCAAGAAATTCAAATCAAATCGTACTCAAGAAATTTAAATCAAATCCATTTTTCAAAACAAAAGTGTAGCAAAGTTACTAAGTGGTCTCTCCACTTTGAGACTCGAAAATGAATATCGATGATGCTGCAGTAATCATCGAAATTATTTTCCAACGACAATAAGAAGAGAGTACAAACTTATTTATCTTAAAAATTCTTTGAAAACAATTTCCATTCGAAAATACTTTCAAAGAATATATTTTTCAAAACTTTGAAAACCAAATTTTGAAAAGTACCGAAAATTAAACTCTCAAATTCATAATTTAAATTTATTTTATTTATAAATTAGATTTATAAACCACGCTTATAAAATTTCAACTCCTTATAACATACAACAAAATTTTATAGTTTAGATGCTGACAAAACAATAAATGATTATCTAGTATTATCATTTCTAACAACCAATTCATTTAACTATTTAGTTTCAGAAAATTATACCTTTATATATAAAATATAATTATACATAAAATTATTTCATTTACCAATTTCGAAAACAATATTGTGTCAGTTTGCTCTGTTCAGGTGTTTTGGAATTCCTATCGATAGCATTGGCCGGATGAATCGATCGAAACCCAAAATTCAAACTTAACAACTCAAACAACACAATATAAAACATTTAAATATATAAATTATAAATAGGCTCCCACACAGGTGATTTAAGAATGGATTATAGAACAAGGATAGAGAATCAAATTTAGAGGGACCCTAACTAAGAAGATAGGCTCGAAAGGAAGATAAGATAGTTAAATTACAAAAGAGAAAGGATGGATAGACTAATGTTAATCGCGGGTGACCTTAACCGGGTCAACCGAGACTTAGAAAAAGAAGAGAATATCATCAATGAAAATGGGGAAACCTTGTTGAGAACATCGCGGAAAATGTGATTCATGAGATCGACGAAGAAGGCTGGAGGATCGGTTAATCCAAAGGGGATGACTAACCATTTATGAAAACCATTTGTCTGAGGAAAGAATACAGGTCGAGTTCCAGAAATAGGGTCGATGCAGAATCCAATTTCCCGCTTGGGAGGAAGAGAAGTGACTTCACAAAAGACATTCAGAAATAGTTGGACAATAGAGGTGGAGTCGAGATCACTAGGGTGAGAATCAAGCGAATAGATAGAACTGCCTACAAAATCTTGAGGCAATTGATATTCGATTACAAAAGAATACCTTAGTGGTCTACTAGAGAACGGTTCGGGCTTAGCAAGAGATAATAGCATCAAAATTGAGGATGTAGAAATCTCCGGTGAATCGATGCCTGTTGTAAAGGAGTTTCACCCCCTTACAAATCATACAATGGCTGGTGGGACCGCCGATGGGATTTGTCACACAACAAGATGAAGTTGCCAATTGAGGTGGCAAGACGTGCTCATAATTATTACAGAGATCAATAGAAATAGAGCTATGGGATGCTCTAGAATCAAGAAGAACACGAACAGGATGACAAGAATGGATTTCGAAACAAAGGGTAGAGTTCCAAAATTTAAAAGATATCCTAATCCAGGACAAAGAATTTCAAACTCGAACAAATATGATTCTATAATTTATTCTACTCATTCTAGGCTATTACTACCCTATCTCTAATGAGTTTTTACTCCACATGCTAATTTTTGCCTAAACCAGAGCTCTGATACTAACTGTAACGACCTGATATTTTGAAACATTCAAATCGGCAATCATCCACTCATGTCAGACTTGAATTACTCAAAACAACAGATTGTTAATTTATATTTGGCAAAACTCGGCATATATAGTAAATAAATCAATCACAAAATCCTAGACACAGAGTATTACAACAATAAGCAGCGGAATAGATAAATAGTAGTTCATGAAGCCACTATAAAACATCAGAGTCTGAAACAAAATACAACAGAATCTCAAAATACAAATGAATCTCTAATCCATAAGCAACTGACAAGTCTAAATATAAATGACTGGAATAAACTGAAATAACTGAAAGCTTGATAGAGATAAGACAATCTTCAAGCAAAGCTCCAAGCTCCAAAGGTGAATCTCAAATGCTGTGACACTCAGTCTGACCCGAACATAAAGCAAAACACAAAACACTCGAGTCAGGATTAACATTTTTATACCAGTAAATTCAAATCAAGTGAAAATGTCCAAATGAAATACAATAACTTAAATGATGTTTTGGATTCCCATCCTTTAAGATCCGTTAAACTATCTACATACATAGTACAATACACTACATATATAATCTCTAAAGTAAAATAAACTATTAAAATAGCGTTAAGGCGTTACCCATATCCCCCTTAACACATTTTGATATATTACCATAGTCTATACAGTACCGTAATTCCTCCGTAAACTAGAGGGCTATCACAGGGCTCTCCATATGTATGGTACAAACCAAACTCGTAGAAGGTGCGATAAGGCATGTGACAAGGCACGCGAGGCAATGCCAGGGTAGGATTCTACCGTTTGCAGATCCGGACTGGTGGTAATGCATAGCAGCTACTACCGCCCACCTCGAGACACACTCCCATAATCAAAGGTGCACCCAATCAAATCACAAAGTAATAGAATGGTATCAAAGAAGCATGCTCGATCGGAGATCTGACCTCACATGGCCCGGCGTGGCTCCTGTTTTAGTTACATCAAGCTGACTCGCGGGAGTCAGGGTTGTGTTAATACCTCATATAGAATCGTCGCCAATCCATCCTACTTCATTCTGGAATCTCCACCACATGCCCGGTTGTTAAAGTGGTTTTCGGTATTGGCAGAGAGTATGACAATATCCGATCCCGGTCTCTTTAACAACCAAACGATTATTTCACATAGCGGTCGTTTATAAAAATCACTTTTGTAATCATTTCAAACGGTTCATATTTCATATCATATTCATTTCAAAAAAATTATTACTTTCAAAATCTTATTCAATTTAAATTATAATTATAATTCACTTTTAAAATCATAGACACAAATTGGTTGAACCATCATATCTAAGTATTCGCATTTAAATTCATTAAATCTAAATCATAACAGTTCCAACTTACACAGTTTAAATATTGAAATAGTATATTTATTGAAATAGTTATAAATTAAAATAGTTTATATTTAAAAATATGTTATAGATAAAAATAGTTTATATATTAAAATAGTTATAATAAGAATTATTTCTTCCAATTTCATAAACCAAATTCAAATCAACTTTTAGTTCCAAATTCAGTTTAATTCAATCTCAATTCAATTTCTCATCAAAACCATTTTAATTTATCGATTTTAAATCCAGATTTGAACTACAAATTTAAAACATTTCAAATATAATAGGTATCAAAGTTTAAATATTCAAACAATTTACAATAAAGTAATTTGATAAATTTCATTTATATTTCAAAATTTCAACTTTAATTTTATTTAAATTTGAAATATTCACTTAATCATTTTTAATAACTTTCAAATAAAATCTCCAAAATTACAAATTTAAATCAACATTAAATATCAATTTCAATTATTTTTAATTTGAAACATTCACTAAATCACCTTGTATAAAAATTTAAATAAAATATCATATTAAAAATTTACATCAAAATTAAATATTCAATTACAATGTTATTTAAAGTTGAAAATATTCATTTAATCACTTTTATCAAATCAAGTTATAAAATCATACCTTTCAAAATCTCTAAATCCATAAGTTCAAATCAAACCTTATTTAAATTAAATATTAAACAAATTTAATTATAAATCAATTCTAATTTAAAATCAATTCTTATTTAATTTATCTTTCCAACCTCCATTCACGTAAAGTTATTACAAAATCTGTTTTAAAATATTAATATAAATTGTAAATAAATATTTAAAACATATTATATATATTAGTTCATTTAAATTCTTATTAAATTTTATTATATTAATTATTGTAAAATTAAATCTCATTTTTACAAAATATATTGTATAAAATCTTATTTTAGATATTTAAAAATAAAAAAATTATAAGTAAAATCTAAAATTTATATTTTCAAAACTAACTTATAAATTTAAAATTTCCAAACATATAAATTAAACTCTAAATTTTACAAAATGAAATATCTTTATATTATATTTAAAAATCAATATTTACTAAAACCCATATATTTCCTTTCAAAACTTTGGAAATCATTTTTCAAAATAGACCAACGGTGTGCGTATATAATTTTCTATCCTATGGTCAAGTGATACCAATATTTATCATTTCAATCCCCAATAATTTGAATTTACGTGTATATATCATTTCAACTCGTAATCCCAAAATTCAAAATCAATGAAAATCGCTTGGGTTTATCATTTCAACCCATAATGATTTTCCCCTAATTTATAAGATCGTTCGGGTATGTATCATTTCAGCACATAGGGAATTTCAAGGAACTTGCAGAGTGAGATCAATAAAATAATAATATAAAAGTGCATAATATAACAATTGACAAGCATATATCACAGTCAACAATTTAAATATATATTTAACAGGCCATGGTGTCATATTTCATAGGTAAACAATTTCAGATAATGACATATCATATTCAACAATTAAATAACTAATAATTTCAAATTTAACAACATATTTCAATCGTCATTTCATGTGAATTAAATTTACTAAATATAAGGATGTTAATCGTGAGTGATTGCTCACTTTTCGAGGCTAGAGAGAACAGGACAAGCACACAAATAAGTGACAAATAAAGCAACTGATTGCTGCGATCAATTTTGGACAGCGGTGAAATCAAAAGCAAAGCACGATGAACTTGATTCGATGAAACTCAAATATATATATATATATATTACATTTTCCTTCTTTTCTTAAAATCAATATGCAAATTTAAAGCACATTTTATTAAAATCAAAATCTCTATATGTTATAATCAATGTTCATTAAAACATATATATTGAGATCAATATATCTGTAAATTATATTTAAAAAAATCAAATAATAAAAATCAATATATATATATAAGATACAGGCTTATATATATATGTACATATTGTCATATATAGACTTATGTATAAGCAAACATATTATATAACATATATAAACTTATATATATATATAAACATAGATCATATTTAACCTATAAAACTTATATTTTAAAATCTATATACATTCCTAAAATCAAAATATCCATATATATTATATTTTTAAAACAATCCTTAAACATTAAAATAAAATTTAATATATATATATATATATATATGTATGTATGTATGTATGTGTATATATATATACACACACACTTTAAACATAGTACTATGAACATATGAACAAGCAAGTATCTCAAAAATTTCAACTTATATATCATTCTATATACATACATTTTTTATAAGGTAAAGGAGAGGAGGCTGCTGGTGTTCGAAAAAGAAATGGAAGAGGAAGGTGGTCAGTTTGGGTCGACGATGCTAATGGGTGGAGGTTTCAAGCGCTGTCAGGTGTGGTGGTTGGATTCGGCTGTGGCTTGGTGCGAGGCTGGAGGAGGACAAGGGTGAGGGCGGATGATTGGCGAGGTCGGAGGCATATCGACCGGTGACGTGGAGGGGCACGGCCATTAGTGTGGCGTGAGGAAGGGCGGATCTCTGTTGAGATGTTGTGGCTGTGTCGATGCTTGAGAGGCGGTGGACGGATCTGTTTGTTTATGACCTGCGAGTTGTTTGGTGACGTGCGTGCTTGGTGTTTCAAGGAGGGGCTGTTGTGTTCGGTGAGGTGTGGGAAATGGTCGGAAGTCGGTGGAAAGAGAGGGGATTCATGGTGGATGGTCAAGGAGGCTGGAGGTCTTGCGTGGAAGAGACGAGATGAATATCAAGTTGCTGGAGCAGAGCGAATGTCAGGGAGGAGCAAAGTTGAAGGAGCAGGCAAATATATAAGCTTTTATTTATATACACATGCTCTATTTTTTTATTATAAGAGAACAGAACAAGAACAAAAGCAAGAATGAGAGGGGAAGAGAATAAAGGAACGAACTAGAGAATATTGAATATAGTGAACAACCAAAAGTCATGCCTGTTGAGTTCTGAAAATATTAATGACTACTGGCTATTGGTTTTCAACCGCTGAACAAATGAATGGTCATGGGAAACCAAAAGGTTAAAAATGGCTACCGATACGGCTGACCGTTTCACGGGTTTCTCTACGTACCTGATGCCGAATTACAAAAATGAATATACTGCGGAGATCAGTATGATGACATGAACAGAACGGTAGACAGATATGAGAGATACGATCATCCTATCAAAACTCGAATTTTCGTTGCCGAAAATATTGCTAAAATGCCGAAAATAAGATAAACGGGGCTAGAGCAGTCCAAATTTGGCGAAACAAAATATGACGTCTCGCTCAGAAAATGGTTTACAAATTTATTATATAAAAATATTCAGGTTTTGAAAATTACACAACAGAACAAACTTCCATATTTTCTGATAAAATTTTGACACTTGCTACATTTAAATAGACGCATACCAAATATCGAATTTTCATTGCAAATATTTAATTGTTTATTTTCAAGAAAAAATTAGTTAATTTTGTTATTTAAACCGTTAAAATATCTGGGTCATTACACTTATTTTAGGAAGGTATTTATTTTATTTTACCATTGCTTGATTATTTATTGATTTCATACCAATTATCTTTTAACATTAATTGCTAATTTTAACGTTACTTAACCCCCAAGTCTAATCACAATTAATTTCAATTTTCAAATTAGGGAATTAATTAATTATTTGAATCATATTTAATTACTTTAAATCTAAAAACTTCAAATGCTCGTAACTTCTTCGTTCGAGCTCCGTTTTCAGCATATTATATATGAAAATTAATCAGAATTTCACTACGAATGCAACGGTATAAATTTTATGGTAAAATTCCAACTTTTATAAAATTTCCATTTTCTACCTTATCATGTTTAATTTATTTTACTTTATTTATTTATGGTTCATTTTATGGGATGTTACAAAAGTGATATAGTGATGGCAAAGAGAATGTATGTAAATTGGTATTACTATTGGTGCCCCTTAAAGTAACGTACAACCTGATTTTATCGAAAAGATCTATAAATATTGATTCCAAACTGTCACACCACTAGCTAAGCTAACGTATGACCGTTAATATTTGAATTGTTCAGTATTACATTGAATTCACACATTTATGTCTCATAACTATCTTTGTAAATTTTATGAAAACCGCATGATTTAATTAGTTTAAAAGTGTAATAAATTAATTAATACTTAAGAAACATTAATTTTTAATTTATTTGTTGTTTGCGTTGTTGTTAATAATATTTGGAGGCGTATATAAAATTTATATATACATGTATCGATATATGTTTAAACAAGCTTTAAATATATTTAATTACTGGGTTTGGGATCTTTTGGTCTACATTAGTCAAATTCATGGCCATCCACAAACAAAATAAAGAAATGGTCTAAATACTGATTTAGACTTAATTGGGAATTAAAGAGGAAGGTTTTAAAAGAGAGAATGTGAAAGTTTTTCATTCTCTCCATAAAACCAATTTTCCTTGTTAACTCTTATGTTCAGTCTTTCCTCCTTCCATCTTCAAAGCTGCCACATTTTCTTTCTTTTAACCCGTGGCCAAAAAAATTCCCTCTAAATAACATCAAATAAAATAAAATAATAGTGGTTCAATGATTCTAGCAAGATTAGGCAGTGATTCAAGGAATCTTAGAGTTGATTTACACATCAAGGTGTTACGAAAGGCAGGATCTACGAAGGTAAACCTATAATTGTTTTATATGCTTATTCATCCAAACTTGACCCAAATTAATGTATGAAACATATGTTTGGATTTCCATTGCATATTATTGAAGTTTTATTTGTTACACGTGTTGTTCATAAATAAAATTCAAAAGGAAAAGGGAAAAACAACAATGAAACGTCATCTATTTATTTTGATCTTATATATTTATGAATTATCTCACATAAATATATTTTACAAAATACTGAATGATGCATATGCACATATAATGATGATTTATTTAGGATATAATCAAACACGTGTTTTAATGTGAATCTAAAATAGATGTCTTGAATTTTGTTTTTTTGAGTCATGATATTTTGTTGTCCGCTTATTTGAAGAAATGAATTTAAAATTCGTTTTGTTAATTATTTTTATTATTATGTGTGCACGCCAAACTTAACTTATAATTATATGAAACTTTGTTATATCACACACAAACATATATATATATATATATATATATATACAAAATAAATATGTTAATTTATTTATCTTTTAAATGTGTTTTTGGTCATTTTGTACAAGTTGCAATTTATTTGGTATCATATGCCTACCACTATTTTAGGCTGTGAATAGTTGAGGAATTTACAAGGTACTATATACGGTTTGGATATAAATTTAATTAGAATTTCATAAGAGAGGAAGGTATAATGAACGACTTTCCATTTTTCTTAGATGATAATTAGATATTTCCTTAATTAAAGATTTAAACTTGAAATCTATTTCATTAATAGTTCTTGGATTATTGTTTACATAAACTTAATTTTATAGGAATATATATGTATGTTTGTGTGTATGTGTATATATATGATATATATATATATAGATGTATGTATGTGTGTAAATTTCAAAGATTGTATGTACATATTTATATATATGTATGTACATACACATGTGTGTGTATCTATACTATATTATTATTAGTGAGTTAAATTTCAAGCTCGCACAGGCCCCCTTGAAATTTGGCAACTGAACAGCCTCCGAGCATACTATGATTACCGAGTGTAATTTCAAGCTCCAAGTATTTACTGAATTGAATAGTCGCGATTTCACCTTTCTTACATTGGTACCGTATTTGTTTTTTCCCTTCTTCTACTTCGCATCACTTCTTCCTATTTTCACAATTTATTTTCACCCTTCATTCTCCTATGCTTTTCTGTCTAACCTAATCTTCGATGAACAAACGTACAGCAACAAAATTACCTTATTCTAACCAGGTGACGAATAGGTTCCTCCACCACAACGGCACAAGGCACTTTTCGGATCTATTTTCGTTACCCATCGTTAGTAAGCACCATTTTTCCTAAAACATCTTGCGGGTTGGCACCTCAGTGTCAATAGGTCGACTGATCAAAGGAAATATGGATAGATCGTCCCATTATCGCATAGGTTTTTCTCTTCCACTGTTCCACCTCTCTCGAATTCGATTTTGTTACAGGTAATCTTAACATTGACTACTATCAAATTTAATTCCTGACTCAATTCATTATACTATTTACTTTATTTTGCGTAGTTGTTTAAATCTAGCCTGTATGTTGTTGTCGAGGGTTGGCCGGTTTGATTTTGGTTCAGGTAATTCATATTCCCATGATTACATCTTAGAGTACCATATTCTTATCTATAGGTACTAGCTGGTAATTTATTTTAGGTTTGTACATGAGATACTATAATGGAAGAAACGTTCTTGCTCAGAGATTGCAGGCACTTTCCGTTTATGGAATTTGGTATATGAATATAGTGTCAAACCATGCTAAATTCACCCTACAGCTCATCGTCAAAGACCTTTGTGAAATAATAAGCCCAGATCTTCCATTGGAGTATGAGGTAAAACCGACACTATACTACTACACCTTTGCACATTTATTTGGAAACTGAATGAACTATAGAATTGAGGAAGAGTATTAGTTGCTTCCTTTGCTTACTGTGTAAAGGTTCTAGAAAGAACTGTCTTATGTTTTCATATTCACCACCCTATGACATGAGTAAATATGAATTTTGATGGTACAGTTACATCCACATTTAAGGGTAAAAAAATAATTTCCATCATATGCGACTGAACTCTGTCCATCTATCATTAATAAGATAAATTTTCGCCGACGATGCTAAAACTAGGACCATGCTAACATGTTCTAGAAACGAATGATATTAGTATAACTGAAAAACCCAAATTTTTAAATACTAAAACTTTAATGAAACTGTTAAAAAACTATCACATGATAATGGGTTGTGCTTCAAATTTAATTGTAAATAATGTTTCGATTAATACATATAGATTTAATTGAAAAACCAGTAGGTCCTATTCGGTACCTTACAAGTTTTAGGATTAATACATTAGAATACTGTAAACCAAAGTAAAATTAGGAGACGATATCTTGAACTTCAAACGATCCATTATTTGGACTTTAGAAATTTTATTGGATTACTGTTTTAACAGGAGATTCACATTCTTTACTTTCGGAGATCCTAAGTAAAGATGAGCAGAACTTTAAATTGAGTTTAAAACCATGCTACGAATAAATGGCTATTTCATATAGCAAATCATATTTTCAGTTTTTTTGGTTGAGTATAAGTCAGACTATCTATGTACGTAAGATGGAAACATAATTTTAATGGATGGCGTTAAGAAAAATGATTGGTTTGATTAAAGAGACTTCATTTATGGGAGTTCCCCTTCTATTATATATATGTTTAGTCTTTTGTTATGTTATATATAAAAGTAATGCTGTTATAATCGATTTAGCTGTTGGTTTGTGCAAAAATTGTTATAATTAAAATTTTATGTGAATTTCATTTTACTTCTACACTTTAAAATTATATATTTTTACTCTCAGTACTATTTGATGAAAAATTACATTACTTTATAAATTGCACGAACACTACATCATTGTTGAACTTTCTGTTCTCTTTGGAATTGTTAAAATCATATTCTTCGTCACTTATTACATTACCACTCTCTTACACATTCGCTTCACCGACTACGTTCACTGCAATTACGTAACGAAAAATCTTTGCATTTTAAGGAAAATTCATAGCCATTAATTTGGACAATGTACGAGAATACTTGTGCTGTAAAAGTTGCAAAACCAGTGTTGGCAACTCTGGATCTAACAAGCGGTGCAAAAAAAGCGATAAAGAAATTGAGCTCCCACCACATAGGTAATTACCTTCCTTATGTAAGGTGTGTAATTACCTATGTAGTGGGAAATACTCATTACGCCCTTACCATACATCCCACTGCATAGGTTTGAAAATACTCATTATGCCCTTACCATACATCCACTCAAGACTCTAACTAACTTTCCGACATTATCTACCAGGTTCGGAAATACTCATGCACACAGATAGAATTGGAACATAAAATAAAAACCTAGAAAATTATATTCCATACCACGACAATCAAATGCAGAATTGCGTCAACAAGGTAACCAACTTCACCAAATAACACATATTTGTCATCGTACCAGTACTCAAAAGGCATATCCTTGCATTTGGACTGGTAACCATACGCATAAACGATTCAATCAGTGGTGTACATTACTATCGAAAATTTATTCAACGTTCTATCTTCACACAAGGTCAACAACGGACCACTCTCGGGCGATCCGAGTATGCATGCATCCACCTCCAAACATAGGTACGTTCAGATATCCAATTTACCCTAAAAAGCACATATTTCCCTACCAATAAACTCACACTGGCCTTGCGTTTATCCACCACATCATTGCACTTGTGATCGATATTTTATAATGTTATGCTACCGATCTATAATTGCTACTTTGCTCAATTTATTCATATTCCATTCCTATAGAATTCTGTTGCAATTCTACCGATTTTGCTCAACGTTATATATTTGTCATTACCATACTGCTTTCTAATTTATGAAAATTTATTTTAATCCATTTGGTAATTATTTGTTGTAATTTGATTTTAGATGTATTTGTGATCGCAAATGGTTCTGTCGATTGTTATTGAAAACTTGCTTTCGATGGTTAAAACTGCATTTGTTTTGGTAAACAATGACACTAAAATTTTAAACTACATTACATGCATTTTAATGGCCTTAAATACACAATCTTCATATAACTTAGTTAAACGAACATACTTTTTCTGCTACAAACAATTACACATATTTTTAAACAAAAACATATGTGTTGCTTCATATATTTTTAAACTGCATTGCATATATTTTTAAAACTCATGCGGCTGAAAATTTATTTATTCAATAATGTCTACAGTTAATATAATATTCAAATAAAAATGTGAATCATTAATAACAAAATGGTTGGTGATCTTAAACCCAACAAGGAAATGTGAAGTTAAGCCCATGAAACGTATCACTGGAGGAATCAGTTGAATTGTTTTTGCAGCAACAACAGTATTTGTGCACTAGATGGTGGGATTAACAAACATCCTTTTCAAAATGAACCTATATTAGAACATGGTTTGGCAAATCCATTGTTCATGGAAACAGAAATTTGAGCTCAATGTTGCACTAATGTAGTTAGTCAATGGTAAATGGGAAATTTTTTATGTCAACCATTACCTCACGTGAGCTACGAGTTTCAAATATTAAATACTGAGAGTTATGACCAAATTGAAGTTCACCATCATTGTTGTATGTGTTAGGATTGATCAACTGACACACTGATAGGTAGTAATACTACTATTTATATATGGTTTCATTTGTTATGACAGTTAGCAAATAATTGTTTGTAAAATAATTATTTTCAATGTTTAAGCTCAATAATAAAAAATGGTCGCTAACCTACCTTCTCAATTGATATTTTTTTATACTCCTGTTTATGCAAACTCTACCATATAGTGTGTTAAAAGGCGATAAAATTAGGTAGCATATCTACACGAAAATGTCATGTACTACCAGATTAGCTGAAGCTTACATTGTCATGTAATCTTCATTTTTGTAGGTACCACAAAATTGTGTTGTTCGACTTTACAAAAAAAAGATATAGCCTTAATATTATCTAACAAAGATGAATTTTTTCACAAGTGTTGTATAAACACACTAATATTTTGAACTATATCATTTACATTTCCTTATTATTTTGAACTACGAGGATTATTAAGGTGGAATGGTAAGCACTTAACAAATTTTTAGCCATTGCATGTTCAAACTATCTCTACTTTTGTTACCTGTACACAATAATAAGAAATATTCAATTGCAGGCCGCATTGTAAGCAATGAACCTTCAGCAAAGCTCCTATCAATTTTAATCCATTGCAATTTGTCAGCATCTGGAACTCATGAACAAGGTGCTATTGAAGGCTAGAAGAATGATGTTGCATTATATTCCTATTTGATTCAGATTAGATTCATGGTGATTGTTAACTGATGTAGTTGTAGTACTTTTCGTTGATGAAGTGTGATACGAAACATAAAGTTTCCATTTTTTACGCCAAACATTTGAATATTCTCTATATACTGTTTTGATTAAAAAAATTCGTTGATGACACTGATACCTCCCAAGTACATTACATTTCCTATATACTGTTTGCAAATTTTAGTAGCTACATTGCGAAGAATGCATATATGGTATTTTGCATGTAGTACGCAACCTTATATCAATTTGCAAATTGAGATTCAAGATGGTTTTATTTGCGGTTGTGCTTAAAAAAGGCTATAATTGCCGAATGTGTATTTTTCTGTTTACTTTTGTTGCAGATTTTAGTTTTATGATTTGCCTACTAGTATATCTTGAAAATTCATTGGTTGTTAGCATTCTTTCGTTTATTGCGTTCTGTGTTTTACTCATAAACTATAACTTACCTTTGGTTTTTTAACTATTTTTGTTGTTTAAATGCACACGTTTGTCGCTTCTGCTACACATTTTTACATGGTTATATACAACTGATCAGTATTTGCAATAATAATTAGTTCTGTTTTTGGATGATGCAATCACAAAAGTATGGCGTTATAATATGAAATAATCAGATAGGCCATTTCCAAGACATTTCCATCCTGTTTTAATATAATTTCATAACGGCACTTAGAGATTCTTCCTTTAGATTGTACACTTTATAACCTGGCATTCTTGCAAAAAGATGAACCATTAATTGTCTATGAATTTATTCAATAAGCTTTGATCCTATCTAAACTCAGTTCAACTACAATAAATAACAGGCAGTCTCCAGCAAGGCGTTTCCTATTGTTATATGGTTTATAAATGAACCTTGGTAGATTTATGCAATGATAAATATATCTATTTAGGAATTAGATCTCTTAATAAAATTTAAATATTCAAAATATGAATTGACTCTATCGATAAGGTTTTGGTAAACTAAATATTAAAACATCTATATATGACTGCAATCCATGTGCGTAGCACGGGTTCGCACTAGTATGTATATATATATGTGTTTGTGTGTGTGTGTGTGTGTGTGTATGTGCGTGCGTGTAGACACACATACATATACATACACATATATGAACAAGTAAGGAAGTTTCTCCCATGGAAGAGAAACTACCAATAGGCGATTTAGGAATAAAGAGAAATTATTTCAAATATGTACAATATTCCTATAACCAGAGTTTGATTTTTGGGATTTGGTTAAAGCATTTACTAATACTATACCCGATGTGAATGTATAATAGCGAATTCGAACTTACGGCTACAAAAATCAATTGTTAATTCGAGGAAATTCAAAGTCAATCCATGTTGTCCATGCCCATTTATTTTCTACTTAACCTTTGGTTTTTCTCTAGTGGAATGGCCATCCAGATCTGTTCAAACCCCAAGTATTAAATGGATGGGATTAGCAACTCTAATTTCTATCTTGAGGGCCATGACTCCAACTTAATTAACAGAGAATCTCGAAGACCGATGATATGAGTTTTGGGTTTACATGAACCCTTAGTTGCAGATCAAAAATAGGAACTATCATTCAGACATGATTTTCTTTGTAATTGGGTTAGTTTATTATCCGACTCTCTTGCCTAGTTTGGGTTGATGTTTGAATGAGTTGATGTTGGCTGAGTATCTTTATGGTATAATTCCATGAGGAATTAGTGATAAGAAGTAGACAACTTTATGATGATACAAGGTAGATCTGGGATTGCGACTGCAATGAAGAAGAACAAAACACGTGACTGCCATGAAGAAGGAACTGACGGCAGTTACTGTAACCGCTTAAGAAGGAAGATGGTTTCTCGAACATGATAGATAATAGGTTAAAGTAACAGCTTAAGTTTAGAGAAATTCAAAGACCATGTGATGTCTGGCGACAATTGACTTCAGGCATTGTTGAGGTGAGTTATTGTTTGATGTGTGTTTAGTGTTTGATGATAACAATATATATATATATATATATAGAATTTTAGACGTGTTTGCAAATTTTATACACACAGGATTAAATATTCATTTTGAGTACGAATACTAATACACAGAATTTAACAGATTCAAAATGGTATTTTATTCAAAATAATATTTTATTCAGTACAATGTTTTCAGTTCATACACTGATTTCATATAGTACACTGATTTCCTATTTACAGTTCACTCTCACTCATAAAATTATTGTTACAATGATTTCCTCACTACATCACTCATACACTCAGTTGTTTTTCTGAATCTGCATTGTCCAACTCCAGTATTTGTCTTGTCTCCTGTGTACCTGTATAATTAAAAATCTACAGCAGTAATCTGAATAGAAATGAATTTAATTTGCAAAAATATAAAATTTGTTTTTAAAGCTGTCTCAGATATATGGGTTAAACGTCATCATCTTTGATTGTGTAATATCTGTGCATATCAGTATTCATATCAGGGACAGGTAATTACGAGTGGCTGCAGTACACACGTATGCACGTGTGCACTGCCTCGCCAACTCGAGTGCACAAGGTCAAATCAAAAATCAGATTCAACACAAGTTCCAATAGACTCGACCAAAATTCAATGATCACTGCAACAATAAACTGTGCATGTACACAGTGAAGTCAAAGAAGTGCAAATTGAAACAGCAGTTTGAAAATGCACAAAAACTCAAGTTCAATTCAACATGCAAAGGAACATACATCAGCCAGATGAATGCACAGGGAAATCAAAAGCAACTAATCAGCAAACCAGACCAACTAGTTCACAATCATCAATGGATCAAAGATCAAGTGTGCAGATGATCATCATAAGTTAAAGACAAGAAGTGACAGTGCAAGCAAGTGATGAAGCACAATAGCAACTGACTCAACCAATGATCACAAGCACAATGGCAACAGTGCAATGACTACAGTGTGAACACAAAAGACTCAACTGAATCAATGCAATATGGCCAGAGTGAAAATGAATAGACTACACAACTTGCTTCATGGTGCAACAATACTACAATGTCCCAGCCATCAAGGCATGAACCAGTAATGTGCCACAACAACAAATGCAACAGGTCAAAATAAAGTGCATCAGACCAGGCTACAAACAGGCATAGTGCAGACTTGAAGTTCAAAACAATATAGACCATCAGTGGAGCTACAGAAATGTACCAAGCAACCAGGGGATGAAAACAAAAGTCAATATATCTGAAGTGAATGTAGAGACAAAGCACAAGAATGCAACTATACTAAAATGCATATGCACTGAAAGCCCAGACAACATCACATTGCAACTGACACACAAACAACTACAAAACCATCAAGCAAACATCACAATGCAACTGTCAACTTGAATATGAGACAGGTCAAGGAATGAAAAATACCAAATGTAACAGGTTCGTATGTACAACATATACAATGAAGAAGATCAAAACTTCCAATGCAGATGCCAACATGAAATTCATGAACACAATATAAACCATCAGTAACAACATAAAGCAGTGCAACTACATGCGCAATGCATCTACAAGTGCAGATTGCCAGAGTCGAAGCTCACAGGGGCCGGAGAAAGGATTCACAGAGAAATCAAGCAATGCCAACAGAGACGAACATATGAAGATATTTGAAGTCAAGGAATAAGAGTCAAGTGCCAGAGAAGCAGATTTCAAAATTCACGAACAAAAAAATCAAGTTCGTATCTTTGAAATCGTCAAAAAGCAAATTGGAAAAAAGAGGAAAGTTTTGTTGCCGTATAACTCAAGAAGGATCGAACGATAAAAAATCAAAGCCGTGTATTCAAAGGAATTACCAAAAATATGAAAGTGTAAAAACAGAAAGAATCAACAACGTGGTGATCAAGGAATACAAATCAGACGCATATATAAAGAGGCCCAAAATCATCATCAACTTTGTGGTGAAGAGCAGAGAAAATAAAACCCAATCATCACCGACATAAGACTCAAGAAATAAAGTATAATCAGAGAAGAATCACACTTACAAATTCCAGTTTGAAGAAGCCGTAGCTTCAAATCAGGATCGAGCCAAATTTGCAAGCTCAAATCAGAATCGCCAGAGAAACAGAGCAACGACCCAAATTCCAGATTCGAAAGCAATACGATAGAGCAAGGCAAAGCCCTAAATTCCAAGAGCAAGCAAATAGAAGTAGTAGCCTCGATTTCAGAATCAACAGAGATTCAAGAAGGTAAAGCTAAGAATTCCAGAATCAACAGAACAAAGCCGAAGCCCTAATTCCAGACGAGCCACCATTTTCACAAGCCAAAAGGAAGTCGGGGCCGAAGATAATATTGAATAGGGGATTGGGCTGGAACAAAGAGAAAGGGGATAATCATTCATCACTAATAGTTTTGGGCTTGGAGTATTTACCAATTAGGGTTTTAAGTTTTAGTTTAAATTCTTGTTTTAAGCTTTAGTTTTATATTTTTAGGCCGGGTTTAATTAATATAGTTTTAGGCCAAGTCTATTGAGGGCAAAATCGATTTAAATTTTCAATTTAAATTTTTCCCTAGGTTTTAATCTGTATTTTGTTTTTTCAGTTTGTATTTTCAAAGTCCAGCCAGGGTTAATCACCATCTAGGGTTTAGGTGTTGTTAGATTGTCTAGTTAGGGTTAGTTCAGTGAGCAGGGTGTGCGAGTTTACAAAGCTCTATAGGTGGAGCAGGGTGTGCGAGTCTGTAGGAGTGTTTGTAAGCGGGATACTGTTTAATTCTAATAGAAATCTGGGAATGCAGCAGTAGGCAGGGGTTGCCGAAGTTGGGTAAATTTTGTGTGTGATTTACTTTTCTGCATATTTATTTATCTGCAGTTTGATTTCACGTTTAATTTGAGAAAATTTGCGATAACCCTATTCACCCCCCCCCCTCTAGGGTTAATCTAGATCCTACAAGTGGTATCAGAGCGAGGTAAAAAATTTTCTTTAACTCTAGAGTCATGAATCTATCAAATAATGCTTTTTTTGAGGGGCAATCTATTGCTAGGCCACTAATGTTTAATGGTAATGATTATGCTTACTGGAAAGTTAGGATGAGTTTCTATCTTAGTTCTGTTGATTACGATGTTTGGGATATTATTGAATCTGGCTATAAAACTCCCACTATAACTGTTGGTGATACTGAGATTCCTAAACCTAAGGAGAGGTAGGATGCTAATGATAAGAAATTAAAAACTACTAATGCTAAAGCCATGAATGCTCTGATCTGTGCTCTTGATAAAATTGAATTTAATAGAATTTCTCATTGTAAAACAGCACAGGAAATTTGGCATACTTTGGAGGTGACACACGAAGGAACTTCTCAAGTAAAAGAATCTCGTCTAGCCCTGTTCAGCAATGAATACGAGAACTTCGTGATGGACAAAGGCGAGAGCATAAAGGATATGTTTGGACGCTTCTCAACCTTGGTGTACAATGCTAGAGCGCTTGGAAAGGTATTCTCTGAGGTAGAGCTGGTGAGGAAGATACTACGGGTCTTACCAATGAACTTTGAGGCAAAAGTCACGGCAATACAAGAATAGAAAGATTTAAGTAAACTGAGCATGGAGGATTTGATCGGAAATCTGATGACGTATGAGCTTGAATTAAAAGCAAAGGAGGAACGCATCAATTCCGAACCAAAGAAAAAGACGATTGCCTTAAAGAGCAAAGAAGAAAGCGATGATGAAGAAGAAGATCCAATTGAAGTGCTTGCAATGGCTGTCAATAATTTTAGAAGATGGTCGAAATTCAAGCCACGCAAGAAGAAATCAAGTGGTAATAGGTCAAAAGATTCTGACAATTCAGAAAATGAATTAACCTGCTATAACTGCAACAAGCCTGGTCACTTCTAACAAAATTGTCCACTTCTCAAAAACATCAAGGAAAAGAAAAAGAAGAAAAAGGCCTTCGCAGCAACTTGGGATGATGAGGAAGGAGAGGAAGTTTCAACTGATAGCTCAGAGGAGGTTAACTTGTGTCTTACGGTGAGATCAGATTCAGAAGAAAGCTCAAAGGAATCTAATGAGGTAAAGAACTACACTTATAAAGAACTTGTTTATTTTTGCCTCGATCTTACTAAAACAGTTGAAGCTCTTGATTCTAAAAATGAAAAACTGAAATCTGATAAAAAAAAACTTGCTCATGAAAATTTTAGGTTAGAATCTGAACTTGAAAAAATTCAAAACCTAGAATGTAAAAACTGTAAAATTTTAGATTCAGAATTATCAAAACTGAAGAATAATTTTGAGGATCTTGAGAAAGAAAACTTGAATCTAAAGGAAACTATTGAAACTAGGAAAAAGGATTTTATAAACAGATGCACCTCACTTGTGTCTGAAAACTCAACACTGAAAACCAAAGTCCAAGATCTTGAGAAATCACTGAATAACTTTTCTAGAGGAGAAAAATCATTCAATATGTTATTGAGAAATCAATTGTTTGCTAACAATAGAAAAGGACTAGGTTTTGGAAAAACACAAGTTGATGATAGTGCAAAAGGAAAGGGCATCTTTACTGAATGTGAAATAATTGGACATCATATTGAAAATTGTAGTCATAGGAACAAGAACACTAAATTTATACAAGTAATTTGGGTTCCTAAAAATTCTACAAACAAATTTCATATCTATTGGAACAAGAATGAAAGGACAAAACAAGTTTGGGTTCCAAAGGGATTATTTATTCACAATTATTTTTCCACTAACAACCATGGACCTATAAAAACAAATAGGTCACATACATCTTTAACCGTGTAGGTGTGGTGGCAGGCTAAGGAACAACATTAGTGTTATCTGGATTCTGGCTGTTCCAAATATACAACGAGCGTCAAATCAACGTTCCTTAGCCTAGTATAAAGGTGACAGATTCACTATGGGCAAACAATGAAAGATTATCGTACAGGTAAAACAGGTAGTTGTATTTATTTTCAAACGATAAATAACCGGTAAGAATCTGCATCATAATCTGAATTAAATCAGCCAGTTATGATTGATGATGTTAATTCTGATTTTGAAATCAATCATCTTACTCGAAGTAATTGTAATAGATGACATAATCTAACTTGCTTGATTTATGATCTTATATGATTTGATTTTAACCTGTGCTTGAAAAATTGATCAACCATTTTCTTCTTGAACTTAATCTGCTTGGTCAAATTATGATGTTGATTGATTATTGAGTACTCATGCTATAAAAGGATTTTTAGAAACTGTTGAAACTATTGGAACTTCACTAGTGAAAACTTCAAATTACTTTTGAGATAATCATGATATTTTAACTGTGATCATACGGAAGGTATACACACTCGCTCTTCATTTGATAAAAGTTTGTGTGCGTTTTGTTGTCACAGTGGTTTATTTCTGTAATTGAATCTGATTTTGTTGAAGTGATTCTAAATAATGAAAGTTGGATTTGAGAGATGCAAAGTTGAACTTAATCAATTTGAAAGAAGAAATATCAAGGGATAATTGGTCCACTATCTTACTAGACCCGATATTGTTTTCTGTGTGTTTGTGTGCACGTTTTCAATCAAACTCTAAAGAATCACATTTGAAAGCCACTAAACGAATTTTAAGATATCTTTCACACACACACAAATTTGGACTATAGTATCCTTCTTGTGAAGATTTTGAATTTAGTTGGTTATTCTGATGCTGATTATGCGGGTTCACTGGTTGACAGGAAAAGTACTAGTGGGACATGTTTCATGCTAGGACATTCATTAATTTCATAGTCTAATAATCCTGTTCATCATTCACGCACGAAACACATTGATGTGAGACACCATTTTTTAGAGATCACATTGCTAGGGAAGACATTTGCATAGAACACATTTCTACTGAGGATCAACTTGCTGATATTTTCACAAAACTCCTCCCCGAAGACAGATTTTCAAGATTACATTTGAATTTGGGGATTATGGAAATTGACGAATCATTTTTCAATTTTTGGTTGAAATATTCTTGAATATTTATTTTCAACTTCATTTTCTAGAATTCAAACCTGTTTTGGATATCATTCAAAGATTGATTCGAATATGGTATTCAGTAGTGGAAATACGTTTGGTTTATGAAATTTCATAATATGATTAATTTGGTAACTTATTCCACGACCATTTCTATTTCTACCATCTTTCTATCATTCATAATGATTTTGAAAAATGAGAAGAGTGAATTGCTTTTTAAATTAAAAAGGAAAAATAAAGAAAAATTTTAAAAAATATTTCTCATGCATCCATTCTCATTTAAAAGTCCTTATGGTTATGCATGGATGGATCATGTGAGGTTATCATCACTCCATTCTCATTTAAAAGTCCTTATGGTTATGCATGGATGGAGCTTGATAACTAATGAGTAACTGCTAATCCCATTTAAAAGTCCTTATGGTTATGCGTGGTTAGTAAGTGCTTATTTTTTTGTGCTTAAATGTCAAATCTTTTTAAAAATTTTTAATAAATAAAATAAAAACATCTCTCTTCTCATTATATAAAAAAAACCAAAACATCGATCCATTCTCTAAAATGTGGAAATTGTTATCTTGTTATGATATATTATGGTTTTTCCCTGTTTTTTCCATTTGTTTTCCCCTACTGTTTCATTATTTTTTGTCAGTCTTTTGATGATAACAAAAGGGGGAGAAGAAAGAGATTTTGATAAGAAAATAAGTATTTTTGGAATACTACACCAAATTTGTTAAATGTTGTTAGTTATCTTTCTATAGTTCTTTTATTCGTCTGTAATTTACTAAATCTTCTAAGGGAGTAGTCTCAGTTGTAGGGGGAGCATACATGTAGGGGGAGCTAAATATTTCATGTTTAAACACATCTACTGAATTTCAAAATCTTTAATATATATGTTTATCATCATCAAAAGGGGGAGATTGTTTGATGTGTGTTTAGTGTTTGATGATAACAATATATATATATATATATATATATATAGAATTTTAGAGGTGTTTGCAAATTTTATACACACAGGATTAAATATTCATTTTGAGTACGAATACTAATACACAGAATTTAACAGATTCAAAACGGTATTTTATTCAAAATAATATTTTATTCAGTACAATGTTTTCAGTTCATACACTGATTTCATATAGTACACTGATTTCCTATTTACAGTTCACTCTCACTCATAAAATTATTGTTACAATGATTTCCTCACTACATCACTCATACACTCAGTTGTTTTTCTGAATCTGCATTGTCCAGCTCCAGTATTTGTCTTGTCTCCTGTGTACCTGTATAATTAAAAATCTACATCAGTAATCTGAACAGAAATGAATTTAATTTGCAAAAATATAAAATTTGTTTTTAAAGCTGTCTCAGATATATGGGTTAAACGTCATCATCTTTGATTGTGTAATATCTGTGCATATCAGTATTCATATCAGGGACAGGTAATTACGAGTGGCTGCAGTACACACGTATGCACGTGTGCACTGCCTCGCCAACTCGAGTGCACAAGGTCAAATCAAAAATCAGATTCAACACAAGTGCCAATAGACTCGACCAAAATTCAATGATCACTGCAACAATAAACTGTGCATGTACACAGTGAAGTCAAAGAAGTGCAAATTGAAACAGCAATTTGAAAATGCACAAAAACTCAAGTTCAATTCAACATGCAAAGGAACATACATCAGCCAGATGAATGCACAGGGAAATCAAAAGCAACTAATCAGCAAACCAGACCAACTAGTTCACAATCATCAATGGATCAAAGATCAAGTGTGCAGATGATCATCATAAGTTAAAGACAAGAAGTGACAGTGCAAGCAAGTGATGAAGCACAATAGCAACTGACTCAACCAATGATCACAAGCACAATGGCAACAGTGCAATGACTACAGTGTGAACACAAAAGACTCAACTGAATCAATGCAATATGGCCAGAGTGAAAATGAATAGACTACACAACTTGCTTCATGGTGCAACAATACTACAATGTCCCAGCCATCAAGGCATGAACCAGTAATGTGCCACAACAACAAATGCAACAGGTCAAAATAAAGTGCATCAGACCAGGCTACAAACAGGCATAGTGCAGACTTGAAGTTCAAAACAATATAGACCATCAGTGGAGCTACAGAAATGTACCAAGCAACCAGGGGATGAAAACAAAAGTCAATATATCTGAAGTGAATGCAGAGACAAAGCACAAGAATGCAACTATACTAAAATGCATATGCACTTAAAGCCCAGACAACATCACATTGCAACTGACACACAAACAACTACAAAACCATCAAGCAAACATCACAATGCAACTGTCAACTTGAATATGAGACAGGTCAAGGAATGAAAAATACCAAATGTAACAGGTTCGTATGTACAACATATACAATGAAGAAGATCAAAACTTTCAATGCAGATGCCAACATGAAATTCATGAACACAATATAAACCATCAGTAACAACATAAAGCAGTGCAACTACATGCGCAATGCATCTACAAGTGCAGATTGCCAGAGTCGAAGCTCACAGGGGCCGGAGAAAGGATTCACAGAGAAATCAAGCAATGCCAACAGAGATGAACATATGAAGATATTTGAAGTCAAGGAATAAGAGTCAAGTGCCAGAGAAGCAGATTTCAAAATTCACGAACAAAAAAATCAAGTTCGTATCTTTGAAATCGTCAAAAAGCAAATCGGAAAAAAGAGGAAAGTTTTGTTGCCGTATAACTCAAGAAGGATCGAACGATAAAAAATCAAAGCCGTGTATTCAAAGGAATTACCAAAAATATGAAAGTGTAAAAACAGAAAGAATCAACAACGTGGTGATCAAGGAATACAAATCAGACGCATATATAAAGAGGCCCAAAATCATCATCAACTTTGTGGTGAAGAGCAGAGAAAATAAAACCCAATCATCACCGACATAAGACTCAAGAAATCAAGTATAATCAGAGAAGAATCACACTTACAAATTCCAGTTTTAAGAAGCCGTAGCTTCAAATCAGGATCGAGCCAAATTTGCAAGCTCAAATCAGAATCGCCAGAGAAACAGAGCAACGCCCCAAATTCCAGATTCGAAAGCAATACGATAGAACAAGGCAAAGCCCTAAATTCCAAGAGCAAGCAAATAGAAGTAGTAGCCTCGATTTCAGAATCAACAGAGATTCAAGAAGGCAAAGCTAAGAATTCCAGAATCAACAGAACAAAGCCGAAGCCCTAATTCCAAACGAGCCACCATTTTCACAAGCCAAAAGGAAGTCGGGGCCGAAGATAATATTGAATAGGGGATCGGGCTGGAACAAAGAGAAAGGGGATAATCATTCATCACTAATAGTTTTGGGCTTGGAGTATTTACCAATTAGGGTTTTAAGTTTTAGTTTAAATTCTTGTTTTAAGCTTTAGTTTTATATTTTTAGGCTGGGTTTAATTAATATAGTTTTAGGCCAAGTCTATTGAGGGCAAAATCGATTTAAATTTTCAATTTAAATTCTGCCCTAGGTTTTAATCTGTATTTTGTTTTTTCAGTTTGTATTTTCAAAGTCCAGTCAGGGTTAATCACCACCTAGGGTTTAGGTGTTGTCAGATTGTCTAGTTAGGGTTAGTTCAGTGAGCAGGGTGTGCGAGTTTACAAAGCTCTATAGGCGGAGCAGGGTGTGCGAGTCTGTAGGAGTGTTTGTAAGCGGGATACTGTTTAATTCTAATAGAAATCTGGGAATGCAGCAGTAGGCAGGGGTTGCCGAAGCTGGGTAAATTTTGTGTGTGATTTACTTTTTTGCATATTTATTTATCTGCAGTTTGATTTCACGTTTAATTCAAGAAAATTTGGGATAAACCTATTCACCCCCCCTCTAGGGTTAATCTAGATCCTACAGTTATTTCAACTGACGTACCTATCTTGAAAGACGAACTCCTTTGAATGCTTATAAATTTCGATGAATTTTTTTGTGAATGAATGCAATGGTTGATATATAGTTGCATGCCCTTCTCTACTTATGGATTTCGATGAATAATTTTGTGTATATATGAATTTGATGAAATATTATTGCATGCAATATTTTACCTTATTCAATGAATAATTTGGGTTGAGAATTGATTGTTTGGTGATAAATTGATTATTAGGTGGATTGAAAGAGGCTAATTCGCAAATGGAACTATATCCGAATCTGAGTTGAATTTTATCCATCTATTTTAATATGATATTTCGATTTGCATGTCTCATTTTAATTGTTATGTGATGATTGTGGTTTCATATAGATTGAATTGGTTTAAATTGAGGTTCATTCCATTATATAGGTGTGCTATTGATGATGTTTTAGGGTGTATGTGTGTATATGTATATATGTTTATACATATATACATATACATGTATATATGTATGTATGCATGTCGTTATTTAGTAGAAATTAGATTCAAAATTTGTATTGTAAATTGATTAGAAGGGTAAAAATTGATTTCAATACATTTTAGTAATGTTTATAAAATAAATCGATTGAATTATAGCATTTTTGAAAGTGGAAATTATAGAATTTATTATATAAAGGTAGTTTAAGAATAATAATATATTTTCTTGAATAATAATGTGTTTTAATGTGACTTATTTATTGTATGAAAAATATTATTAATTAAAATATACCATCATATTTGGTTAAATATAAAATTTTAAGAAGTAATTTGTTTTATTTATTAAATTATCTTTAAGTAAAAGGAAATCAATTTGAATACCTTTTGAAATAATATAAAAGCTTATATATTGAAAAGAATGCAAAACTTTGGTACGAAAAAAATGATTTTTGAGAAGTATAGCAAGTTTTAAGTCTACATAGTTGTCATACGATAAATATATCTAAGGAAACCTTATTACGATATTTTGTTAACTATAATTTTTGAGAAGTAGATTATTTTTATTTTATTATTTGAATTAAATAGAAAAAATGATTTAAATAAATTTCAAAATATTTACAAAAGAGTAATACTAGAATATATCTAAAATCAGAAGCTTTGGAATTTAATTATAAAAGAGAATTTTAAAAGCCGAGGGTAAAATAAAAATATTTAGAATATTTTTCACAAAAGGAATTTATGCTCAATGATTTATTTTCAAATATGGTTGAACAATGATTTGAAAGTATATAAGGATTTCAAATATTGATTTCGAAGATTACGAAGGAAATATTTTGGACCGAGAGTAATATAATCTAGATATGGTGTTTAAAGAATTGTTTGATAATAAATTGTTTTACTAGTGTTTTGAAGCATCTAAAAGAGTTTAAATTTTATGAATTATTGTCGAAAAGGAGTTCGGTGACTTGTAATTTATTAAGGGTCTAAACAAAGGAATTTCTTTGTAATTGAATATAGGTTTTTAAAATGTTGAAGTTGAATAAAAAATTTGGAACAGAAAGGGAGTTTAATAATATAAAGCCCTTTAGGATAAATATTGATTTTTGGGATTTGCTATAAGGATTTTGGAAATAAGTATTTATAACCGAATCCCTTTTAGATCAATGAATGGTTAACTCATACGATATCTGTGAACTTCTATATGATGAGAGTTTTAAATAAATGAAGTTATAATATTAGTGGTATGGGAAGATGGATAATATTTCTTTGGTTCTACTTTCAACTCATTGCATTGGATGTTAATACCTCATTTATTGATTTTGATGATAACAACCTTAATAACAACAATATACATTCATATAAAATATAGATATTATTGTTTTGTCATATTATATAATATATAGTGTAGGATTTTACACAGGTATTAAATCAAAGACAGCACAATATAAAAGACTCAAAAGATGTAGATGAAGACTCATGAGTACAAAAACCATGATATGAAGATCTCAAGAGTATAATTTAGTGTATAGGGTCATAGTATATTGTTAAAGTCCTTGGTAGTAATCTTTGACCTCTATCTCCTGTTTTTCTATCTTTTATATTTTTTAAACAAAATAAATTTTCAAAATATATTTAAAAAATATTTTATAAATGTTTTCGAAGTCCAAAATGTTTAAAAACTAAGTTCAAACCATTTTACAAAGTATCATATTATTTCAAAAGTATAGGATTTTCAAAACATTTTAAAAGAAACAAGTTTTCAAATTCTATATGCATATATCGGCATATAGCCAGATGATATGTCAACATACATGCCACCAAATGGTTTTTCAAATTTTGAAAAAAAGTGTCTATGCATCCCAATTCTTCGCGAACAGACACCTATGTTTATTCACTATATAAAGGGGAGTTCAAACGAATTTTTTGATAGTTATTCACTTATTTTCTTCCCTCCTCTTACTTACTTGAAAACTCCATTAAAAATATACTTTATTCTATTCAAAATCATATAGAATCAATTCAAACTTCATTGTATTGATTCACTACTACTTTCTTACTATTTTGGAATCATCTCTCTCTTAAATCAAAGATCAAAGTGATGTCCAAGAGGCTATAGGATCCATTGTATCCAAAGTTCAAGAAATTATCTTTGGAAAAACCATCAAACTATATTTGTGTTTGCTTGGGTGTGCTTGTAGCCCATTCAAATCAAGTGGGTGTGCTAGGTAGCCTGAAAATCTAAGTGGGTGTTCTTATAGCCCGTCCAAATCAAGTGAGTGTACCCTACGTCCGAAAATTCAGGTGGTTGTGTCTTGTAGCCTTGGAATCAAGATTGTAATTGGGTTTGCCTTCTTCCCATTTAAAGATTGGAATTTGAAAAGAAATATGTACAACAAATTGTATGGGACTAGATGTAGGAGAAATCCTAACCAGTATAAAATCCCTGGCGTCATCTCTCTAACTCTTTACTTTGCTTTATGGATTTTATTTTTATCTGTGATGGCATATGTGACTGTATAATAGTATAATTTTGTGTTGTTAACTTGAAGTAAATTTAAATGCAAAAGTTAGAAAACATTATTCACCCAGCTCTAGTTTTTAATTAGCCTTAAGATTCATAATTCCATAACCCACGTAGGATATGTTATATCATTGGGTGTATTAAATATTAAATCATGTTAGTAACCCATATTAGCACCTGGTTAAACAACAGTTAGGAGGGTTTTCTATTGTAATGAGAACATGATTAATAATAAATTGATCAAATGTGATGAGACACCGGATCGGTTAGATCTATCCTAGCTAGGAACAAGTGACATTCTATCCCACCCACCACTAGTTCGGCGATCTTCTGTATGGGAACACCAATGATGATGGGCACGAAGTATATTTGAGGGAAACAATGAATTCCACATAGTAGAGATTAGTATAGCAAATAGGTCGTGTAAGGCACCTATAACTCTAGTCAAGGAAGACATGAATGAAAAAGGCCATGTATCTCAGCTCGATTAGCATCTGAAAGAGTGAAATTTTAATTAAGGGATACATTGATGAAAAAGGTCGTGTATCTCAGCTCAATCGACGTCTAGAAGAGCATATACATGGATGAAAAAGGTCGTGTATTGACTTGACGAGTTATATAAATTAAAGCATGATCAATTCACGATAAATAAATGATTTATAAATGCGACCCTTAATAATTATGATAGGAGCGAATTGTAATGACCCATAAATTTTAATGGTATTAATAACGTATTAACTGAAATTTTAAATACTAAAACTTGGAAATAAAAATTTAATATTTGGAATGCATCTACTTAAACATAGCAAATGAGAAATTTTCATCTAATAATATGGAAGTTTATTTCTTGTGTAACTTCATTTAAAATCAAATCAGTTAATGATTGATGATAATAAAATGTTTTCCAAACCTGAATATTCTTATATAGTAAATTTGTAAATCATCTTCCGAGTGAGACGTCATATTTTATTTCTTCAACTCTGGACTGCTATTGTTCCGTTTATCTTATTTCTGGTAAATTTGTAGCATTTTTCGGTACCGATATCGACTTTTGATAGGACGATCGTACCACTAATATCTGTATACTGTTTTGATCGTCTCGTCGTGATGATCTCTACGGTATATTCATTTCTTATTTTGAGGTCTGGTATGCAACGGTAATGATGAAACAGTTCACCGTAGCGGTACCACATTTTGACTTTACAATTTCCCTTGCTTTCAAATCTATAACGTGCAGCCCAAACAAATAATTAATTGCTTCAGTAATTTTCACGAAATTAAGGGAATTGACCGTTACAATTAATTTTTTTTTCTGTCCATTCAAATTTTCCATCGGTTAAAAACCCATCAATAACTTACCTTTATTTCTCCCTGAATTCACGTGATGTAGCTCTTTAATCTTCTATATGTTGTCTCTTCACATTCATCTTTTTCTCTTACTTTTTGACATTATATATTTGTAAAATTTATAATAGTACAGAAGTAAATTTTTCATTGGGAGCCTGCTACTCTTTTTCCTTCACCAGCCTTCGTCCATCATTGGCCCCTTCAAAGCAACCCAACCCCCACCATCTCACCGTGTCTCTCTCCGGCCCAACCTCTCCGTCATAATGCAGGCAGCACGCATGGACGACCTCACTGGAGCCAGCGCCACCTTCCACCACCTGATGCCGATCGAACCTATCAGCCTTTCCCTCTCTCCTGCCTAGCTCGACGCCACCTCTCCCCTTTGGATCGGCCGAGCAACACACTTCAACTCATGCTCCCCTCTTTTATATAAGCAGGTAATATATCTATATATATGATATAAGTTTATATATACAAAGTATTGTGGCCTCAGCGGGAAAGAAATTATATATATATATATATATATGTTTTAAACTCTTGATTTTATGTATTATATATATATATATATGTTAGTTCATATGAGTTATATAATAGAATAGTTACATATTAATATATTAGTATATATAGGATCATAAGTTTATAGCATTGATAGTATAAAGAGTCCATACAAAAGCTTGTATATATCTTCAACATAGCTATAGTATAGTTTTGTTTGTATAAATTTTATTCTATATGATAGTTTATGTATGTCAGTATTTGTGTTTATGAAAGTTGTACGTATATAAATATGTGTATATATATATGATAAGATTTGTAATCTGTTTGTATTAAAACAGATTTTAGTAATATTGATATATATGTTATAATTTATATATATACTGTTTTATAATATAGTTTAGATGATGTTGTCACAGTAGTATATATATAAGTTGGATAAAAATTGTTTATACGCATATGATAACGTGAGTTATGTATAAAGATTTCAAATATAAATCTACAAAGTGTTATATATATTATGTTCGTGGTATGTATATATATATATAAGTTTTTAAGATATATATATACAAATATGGCGAGTCTGCATAATTATTTATTTTTAGTTTATATGCAATGTTGATAATATTGATATACCAGCTATATGTCTATTTATACCCAAGTCTAGTTTCGTATATTGGTTGAGGTTACTTTATATATATTCTAGATTTAATATTTGATTTTTAAGGTGCCTATATATTAATAATGAAGTAAGCTTGTATAATATGATGTATATAAAGTTATAAAGGTATATATAACAGTTCGCTTATATTTCTTTCAGTATATTTAGTTTTAATATTTAGTCTGCGTCTATATATTTTATTTTTTACGGTCTACACGTATTTCTAGTGGCATGTATACTTATTTACGAGTGTACAAGTTCTGGGTAACTCATATGCATATTTTATGGTTTGTATATATATTATAAAATATATACGTTATATTAGTCAGTACATCTCGGGTTTGATGTATAATAGTTATAGATGTTATAATGTATGCAAGTTGTGTATTTAGATATAAGTACATATATATGTATATTTTAAATAAATATATACTTGGACCCCACTTTTAAAGTATGTAGATATTATATATTTAATATAGATTTTATAATAATTTAAATAAATTAAGTTGGAAAGAGAAATAGAAATTAATTTTAATATAATATATTATGGACTCAGTCGAAAAGAAATTATATATATATATGTTTTAAACTCTTGATTTTATGTATTATATATATATATATATATGTTAGTTCATATGAGTTATATAATATAATAGTTACATATTAATATATTAGTATATATAGGATCGTAAGTTTATAGCATTGATAGTATAAAGAGTCCATACAAAAGCTTGTATATATCTTCAACATAGCTACGGTATAGTTTTGTTTGTATAAATTTTATTCTATATGATAGTTTATGTATGTCAGTATTTGTGTTTATGAAAGTCGTACGTATATAAATATTATATATATGATAAGATTTGTAATCTGTTTGTATTAAAACAGATTTTTGTAATATTGATATATATGTTATAATTTACATATATACTGTTTTAAAATATAGTTTAGATGATGTTGTCACAGTAGTATATATATAAGTTGGATAAAAATTGTTTATACGCATATGATAACGTGAGTAATGTATAAAGATTTCAAATATAAATCTACAAAGTGTTATATATATTATGTTCGTGGTATATATATATATATAAGTTTATAAGATATATATATATATATACATATGGCCAGTCTGCATAATTATTTATTTTTAGTTTATATGCAATGTTGATAATATTTGATATACCACCTACAAGTCTATTTATACCCAAGTCTAGTTTTGTATATTAGTTGAGGTTACTTTATATATATTCTAGATTTAATATTTGATTTTTAAGGTGCCTATATATTAATAATGAAGTAAGCTTGTATAAGAATTTTAGATGTATATAAAGTTATAAAGGTATATATAACAGTTCGCTTATATTTCTTTCAGTATATTTAGTTTTAATATTTAGTCTGCATCTATATATTTTATTTTATACGGTCTGCACGTATTTTCAGTGGCATTTATACTTGTTTACGTGTATACAAGTTCTAGGTAACTCATATGCATATTTTATGGTTTGTATATATATTATAATATATATAGGTCATATTAGTCAGTACATCTCAGGTTTGATTAATAAGTTATAGACGTTATAATGTATGCAAGTTGTGTATTTAGATATAAGTACATATATATGTATATTTTAAATAAATATATACTTGGACCCCACTTTTAAAGTATGTAGATATATATATATTATTTTGATATTTAGCGTAAATTAAAATATTGATTTTATTAAACCAATGATAATATAATATAATATATATTCCGTTTCAATCTATATCAAGCAGATTCTTATTTATTTCATCAATTCCTTATCTATCAGTTTGTCCGTCGAATTCGTACAAATCTTGCTTTGCTTTGGGATTCGTAGCTCATTTTTGAAAAATCTATCTAGACTCGAAAGGTGAGCAATCACTCACGATTAACATTCTGATATTTATTAAATTTGATTTCAATTGAAACAACAATTGAAATATACTGCTAAATTGAACTGTTAATTATATAATTGCTCTATATGATATGTTATTATCTGTAATTGTTCACCTGTGGGATATGACACCATATCCTGTTGTTTATATTTTATTTTATTTGTTATTGATCATATATGCCTGTTATTGATATGTTATATTTTTATCATCACTGTTCTCACTCTACAAGTTCCCTGGTAATAAAGAATTCCCTATGGGTTGAAATGATACATACCCAAACGATCTTGTAGAATAGGAGAAAACCGTTATGGATTGAAATGATAAACCCAAGCAATTTTCATTAAATTGAATTTGGGATTGCAGGTTGAAAAGATATATACCCATACATATATTTAAATTGCGGATTGAAATGATAAATATCCATATCACTTGACCATAGGATAGAAAATTTTATACAGGCACCGTTGGTATATATATATATATATATTAAAAATGATTTCCAAGGTTTTGAAAAGAAATATATGTGGTTTTAATAAATATTGATTTTAAGATATTATATCTTTAATATAGATTTTATAATAATTTAAATAAATTAAGTTGGAAAGAGAAATAGAAATTTATTTGAAATTTATTTGAATTTTTCTTAAATAAAACCGATTTGAAACTTATTAAATGTGAGATTTTAAAGATATGATTTTAACTTGATTTTTGATTTAAAGCGATTAAATGAATATTTCAAGTAAATAAATTGAAGGGAATATTTATTTTACATAAATTGTAATTTAAGGTTTTATTTAAATGATATTGGATTGACTAAGTGAATTTTTCAATATTAAATAATGGTAAGGTTGAATTTGAAATATAAATGAACTTAAGCTTTGAAATCTATTGAAATTGAAATGGTTTAAATTGCAATTTATATATGTATTTGAAATCAATATAAATTTTAAATAGTTTGAACTGAATTGAAATTGGTGAATTGAGATTTAAGTAAATTGAATTTTTGAAATTCGAGTTGATCTGAATCGATTTGTGAAATTTGAGAAACTATTTTATTATATAAAGTATTTTTAAATATATTTAAACTATTTTAATATTTTACTTTATAAATTAATTAATATAAACTATTTAGTATTTTAACTATTTTTAATATACTAATTAATTACTTTATAAACTATTTTGTTATATAAACTATTTTATGATATAATCTATTTTATTATATACTATTTTAATATCTAAACTGTTTAAGTTGAAGTAATATGATTTCAAAGTGCTATGAATTTTCGAAGTGTTATGATTTCCAAGTGTTATGATTTCCTAAGTGTTATGGTTTCAAAAACGTTATAATTTCAGAAGTGTTAAAATTTTGGAAAGCATTATGATTTTTGGAAATGAATATTATTTTGAGTGAATAATGATATCGTATTGATATAGTTTTGAATAGATATGATATTTTGGTTTTGAAATATGATTTGAAATGAAATGAACACGGTGTAATAATAACGTTTGGTTTTTAAAAAGACCAAGATCGGATATTGTCATGCTCTCTACCAATACCGAAAACCACTTTAACAACTGTGTACGTGGTGGAGATTCCAGAATGAAGTAGGATGGTTTGGTGACGATTCTCTTTGGTATTTACCTGACCCTGACTCCCATGAGTCAGCTTGATGCGGCTAAAACAGGAGCCACGCCGGGCCAAGTCAGGTCATTCCTCCTATCGGACACATTTCTTCGATACCATTCTATTTCTTTTGTGATTTGATTGGGAGCACCCTTCGATTTTGATTTTGGGAGTGTGTCACGAGGTGGGCGGTAGTAGCTGCTATGCGTTACCACCAGTCCGGATCCGCAAACGGTATATCTACCCTGGCATTGCCTCGAGTGCCTTGTCGCATGCCATATCGCGCCTTCTACGAGTTTGTTTTGTGTCGTACTTATGGAGTGCTCCCTGATAGCCCATGTAACAACCCAGATTTGGAGTTTACCTTTTAATATTAAATTATAATGTTAATTATGATTTAATATTGTTAATTAAAATTAAAATTGGTGAAAAGGATAAACAACGAATTTGAGAGATAATTGTTGAAAATAAAGTAAAAGGCTTTATTTTAATTGTTTGGGTGATTAAATGAAAAAAAAGCATGAGAATAATTTTATTTGAGTGTAAATGCAATAATTTTGTTGATTATTGCTTTGTAGCTTCTTTTAATAATTTTTAAAAGAAGTATTCTCTTTTCAATAAGTATTTGATGAAATAAAAAGGGAAAATGAGATTAAAAATAAGTTTTGAGTGTAAATAATATTTGTAATTGAATTTAAACATTTTTATTAGTATGAAAATGTAATTTGTTGAATTTTAAAAGTGATAAACATGTTATATTACAATTAAATGGATATAAAGTGCAATTTGTTTAAAATAAAAGAAATTGACAATAAAAGTGTTTAAAAAGTGTAAATTATCATTTTAAATGATAGAAAATTAAAATTTAACGAGTTCATGAATTTACAGTAATTATTTGGTTCATAAGTATGTAGAAAATGGAATTTTTAAATATATATGTACATAAGTGTGAACATAAGAGATTAAAACATGGTTTAAATTTCACTTAGGCTAATTAAATTTCTCTAATTGGTTAACTTGGGCCCAAAGCCTGTTTAGTGGGTTTGAGAAATGAGAAACTTTTGACTGTACGTTCATTACAGCAACTCCTTCCTCGAACACCAGAGAAACAAAAATGGCAGCCACTAATTAACAAATCTCCACAAACATTCACCAAACTTCAATTCAATTTAACAAAATTAAGTCTTTTTCCAAGATTAAGAGCTAGAGAAGGTAAACAACTCCGAATATTACTGGTTTCATCACTAAACTCTTCTACAGTAATTTTTTCTTCTTCTCATTTTCACTGTTGTTTCTCCTTGCATGTCTCTCTTATGGTTTTAGCAGGTGTTTCTAGCCCCAAATCGAGCTAAAAGTTGCCGCCTTGCTTGTAAATCTTTGGTATTTCAGTAAGTAGCAAAAGGTGAGTAACAATCTCACAAATTCTAGCTTAAACAAGCAAAAATTGCCTGCTGAAATGAAATTTTTTTATCTCTGTTTGTACATTTTTGCTGTTGTTTTCTGTTCAAAATCAGTTTCATACTGCTACTTTGGAAGCCTGTAACTTTTGATTCCGACAACGAAATGCTGCCAGATTTCTTGCATTTGGTAGCTTGCATGTTGAACTTTGTTTCTGCAAAATTTGGTTGACATATATTGTCATTAGAGTGTTCAAACCGCTGCTGCAAAATCAACAAAACACAGTTTTTCAACCTGTAGAAACTGTGTTTTGAGTTGCTGCAAACATGGCCTGAGTCCATGTTTGAGATAACATAACTCTTTCATTCCTTACTGAAATTGCGCGATCCTTTTTTCTTGAAAGATAAAGTTTTCTATTACATGCATACCAATTTTGAGCTCAATCCGATGCCATTTGATCCTCTGTTTCATACCTGGAAGTTGAACCCAATATGGTTTCAGGCCTGTACATTTTTGGTTCTTGAACTGTTGCAAACATGGCCTTAGTCCATGTTTGAGATAACATAACTCATTCGTTTCCAATTAGATTTGAGTGATTCTATTTGCAGATTGAAGTAGAAGTGTTGAGGTACATTCTTGTAAAATTTCATGACAATCTGGGTTCGTTTGCTATTTCGAAACTACTATCGAACTTGTACTCGTAGCTTGCTGTAATTCAGTGTTTAAAACCTTGTTTTGGTCCAACTTTGAAACGACGCAGATTCTTCGTTTCAAATCGGATTTGAATGATTCTTTTTGAGGATTGAAGTAGGAATGTTGAACTACATTCCTGCAAATTTTCAAGTCATTTTGACACTGTTAACTTGTTCAAACCCGCTGTCGAATTTTGAGTCGCAGCTTGTTTTAAACGGATAATACTTGGTGTAATTTCCGTTATTTCGATGTTTTCATGATATTTCTTTTTGGATTTCATACACAGGTATTATAATGTGTTTTAAAAATATTTTTCTAATAAATGGGCTTTTGAAATTATTATTATATATTATTTTTTAGTATAAAAATTATATACTCTATAATAAGAGAATTTCAAAGGCAATTTTCGAAATGGTCCTAAAACTCGTTTTCTTCAACTTAATTTGTATATAAAACACATAATTTTTCACTTCGAGCGAAGAGGGAGGAGAATTAAACGATTAGATAAAACGCGTGCTATGAACACGTGTGTTTATCTTTTCAGTTAATTCCTAATCTATTCGTTTGATCGTTTTGACCTTCGGGTCTGGTTTACAGTTGAGATGAGGTAAACTTTGTACTGCTTTGAGTGTGGAATTGACTAACGGTTAGTAAACCATTTAGTTCGAACGTGTGGTATGGGACACACGTTAACACTATGCGGGTTCCTATCCGAGGGGTTTGTAACACATATAGTCAGTTAGTGGTGTCCAGTACTGGGCCTCTGGACCTTCGCCACTACGTTTGTCGCCTTTGGGTTTGTGCCTTCGGGTTTGTTGCCTAGGGGTTTGTACCTTCGGGTTTGTTGCTTTTGGGTTTGTTTCCCTATAGTATCGCTTTTGGAGTTGATCCTTCATCACCGCTCGAGAGATACTTGGGTTTGTCGCCTTTGGGCTTGTGGATCCTTGTTTATACAGTACTGAGCCCGTGCATCTTTTGTTTCTTTGATATTTATATATTTCCCTAGAGTATCGCCTTTCGGGGTAGGTCCTTTGAACCACACGATATATAGCGATTACCTTGTGGAAACTTGTGTTACCTTCATTGGTATTTGTTATTTTCCTTTTTGGCTTGATTTGGGATATTCATATCCTTTGTTTATTTGAGTTGCCGATGATATGAGGCTTGTTATGATTCATCTTTTGTTAGATGATCGAGTTATCTCTTTTAGAGATATTTGTGGTACTTTATGACCTTGCATGTTCATTATCATTTAGCTTATCTAACTGATTTGTTTAGCTAGACCGACCCGTGTATTTTATACTCGGGTCAGACCGAGGTGTTTCAGATTAGGTACATTTGGACTTAGCCTATTCTGCTTCCGCATGGACAATTCTGCTAGCTCCTTTTTTTTTATAGCTTTTTGTGTAGTCCTTTTGGTTGTAACTTTGATATGTATATTCTTTTGACTCGCCTGTATATTGTGGTTGCTATACCACTTGACATGTATCATTTTGTATACTCTGTGATGTATCTGTATATGTGTATATGAATGTAATGATCTACTGTTCTGTGATGTGTTTTACATTTGAGTTGTTATATTTTGTTCTGTTAGATCTTATAACCATTATAGTTTTGTATTAAATATCTATTGGATATGTCGATCCACATGAAAAAAAATATATGCTACATTTTTCGTCGTATTCAATAGATAGTTAAGACAAGGCTATAGATGGTCGCTCCTATCCAGCTCTATTCTCCTTATTAGCAGACGGTATTACCTTGTAATACTCTTTACTAATGTGGTCTCAGAGTGGGGCGTTACAGCTTGGTATCAGAGTCAGGTTCAGAACAAAATATGATAAACACAGAACAGAATCACATATTATGGTACATCAAATTGTAATACAAGTGTTACAAATCCCTAAATCATCGTGCCTTTATTCTTTTCGTGCCCTTTGGGGTAGATAGAAATTTGGGAATACGTCTAGGAATGCATTTTTATTCCGTAATATTCCATCTTGGAATTAATGATATCTACCTTGTGAATAATCTTTATCTTATCTTAACTTTCAGCTAATGGCTGGAAGAGGCAGAGGACGACGCTCGGATGCTGGGCAATCCAGCGGCTCGCATCCGGACGGTGTATATATGTCTGCCGATCAGTTTATGGAATTATTTAGGAGCACTCAGCCTCCAGCTCCTACTCGAGCTTCTCCTCCATGCAAGTCTGTCTTTGCGCGCCTATGCAGTGATTTCTCCCATCTCGGAGGAAAACCATTCATAGGCTCCGAGTCGGTTCTTGAGGTCCAAGCTTGGATTTGTACGTGCGAGCGCATCTTCTCTCGCATGGATCTTTCTGATCACGATAGAGTTCTTGTAGCATCTAGCCTATTGCAAGAGCGTGCCCTTGATTGGTACGAGCTTCTCATAGCCGAGCTCGATGAGTCTACTCTTTCTTGGACTTAGTTTTGGGAACGATTCGAGCTTAAATTCGTTCCTAAATCTGAGAAAGCTTTATTAGCCCGTCGCTTCCTCGAGCTAAAGCAAGGGAAATCTTCAGTTTCTGATTATGTGTCTTCTTTTGAGGCTCTTTCTAAGTATGGCCTTGAGTATATTAGAACTCCATACAAGAAGAACCTCAAGTTCATTTCCGGCCTTAAGAAGTATTTGAAGAAATCCTTGATGTTGCAGCTCAAGCTTTCTTTTGAGGAGCTAGTTGACTCGGCGCTTCATCTTGAAGACGTCGAGAAGGAGATCGATAGTGGTGATGATGTTGAGGTTCGCAAGAACCCCAACAAGAAGCAGTTTCCATTTCAGAAGTCCAAGTCTTTTCCTTCCAAGAAGAAGAAGATTGGTGGTTCTAACTCTCAGTCTCAGTCTACAGGAACACCTTCCATTCGGAAGTGTTTCAATTGTGGTTCTCCTGATCATATGATTCGAGCTTGTCCTAAGCCTCTCTTCTGCCGCTATTGCAAGAAGGAAGGTAATCATGTTTCCACCTGCCCTACCATTCCTGCTAGTGCCAAGTCTGGCAAGCTTTATGCTGCTAAGGCTTCTGGAGGTTCTTCTCAGCCCAGAGGTATATCTCCATCTATTTTGGAAGGTTCTATTTTATTTCATGACCACAGTATTCGAGTTCCTTTTGATACGGATGCTTCACATTCATTCGTATCGAAGAAGCTCGTGGAGGATTTGTCTTTGGACGTATCATGTATGGTTACTTCATTGAGGATTGCGAATCCTATTGGGGGATCCGCGACCCTTAGCATGCTTTGTGATGATGTTGAGATTGCTTTATGTGGATTTTCTTTTCGTGCGAATCTGCACGTTATTTCTTACTTGGGATTTGATATGATTTTGGGTATGGACTGGCTAGTGCGATACGATGCCAGGATTATTTGTTCTAAGAGAATTTTATATCTTCGACATCCAGATTCATCTACTACGCTACCACTTGTTCTTCAGAATGTGGATAATTTCGAAGTGGCTTTATATTCTCTAGACTCACGAAATGATGATGATATATCTCGTATTCCCATTGTTTGTGACTTCTCTGATGTATTTGAGCCTGTTTCGGGTTTGCCACCCAAGCGGGCGATCATGGATCTCATTCCAGGCGTGCAGCCAGTTAGTCGTCCTTCCACGAGGATGTCTACAAAAGAAAATAAGGAACTCAAGAAGCAGCTTTTAGAGCTTGAGTCCAAGAAGTTGATTCAGTCTAGTTCATCACCGTGGGGTGTCGCGGTTGTATTTGTTAGGAAGTCCGATGGCACTCTTAGGCTTTGCATTGACTATCGCAAGCTTAACGAGTTGACCATCAAGAATAGGTATCCATTACCTAGGATCGACGATATGTTCGATCAATTGAGTGGTGCTAAGGTCTTTTCTCAGCTCGACCTTGCCATTGGTTTTCATCAGTTACGAGTTGCGGAGGATAGCGTTCCTCTTACAGCTTTCCGCACTCATTATGGTTCTTTTGAGTGGCGCGTTATGCCGTTCCGTTTGACGAACGCTCCTGCTTTCTTTGTTGATCTCATGAATCGAGTATTCCGGGAATATCTTGATAAGTTTGTCCTTATTTTATTGACGACATCCTTATTTATTCTAAGTCTGAGACAGAGCATACACACCATTTGAGGATTGTCTTGGATACTCTTCGTCAGCATCAGCTTAGAGCCAAATTCTCCAAGTGCCACTTTTGGGAGAATAAGGTTAGTTTCTTAGGCCACGTTGTATCTTCCGAGGGCATTTCAGTCAATCCCTCGAAGATCGAAGCTATCCAGAATTGGAAGAGGCCTGAGAATGTTCATGAGATTCGTAGTTTCCTTGGATTGGCGGGTTATTACCGTCGGTTCATTAAGGATTTTTCCCGTGTTGTGCTTCCTCTTACTAGCCATACTCGGAAAGGCTTTCGTTACATTTGGTCCGACAAGTGTGAAGCTTCCTTTCAGACATTGAAGGAACTTCTCACTAATGCTCCTATTCTTATGGTTCCTGAGGAGAATCATGATCTTGTTTCTACATCGATGCTTGTGGAAGTGGTCTCGGTGCTGTTCTTATGCAGAAGGATCGGGTAGTTGCTTATGCTTCTAGGCAACTGCATCCGAATGAAGTTCACTATGCCACTCATGATCTTGAGTTAGCCGCCATTGTCTTTGCTTTGAAGATTTGGCGACATTACCTCTTAGGCGAGCGCTTCATTCTCTATACTGATCATAAATCCTTGAAGTATTTGTTCACTCATAAGGAACTCAATATGAGACAACAGCATTGGCTCGAGTTTCTTGCCTCCTATGACTTCGATATCCAGTATACCCCTGGTAAGGACAATCGTGTTGTTGATGTGCTTAGTCGCAAACATTCGGCTGTCGTTTCTATGATGCTTGCCGAATGGGATATTCAAGAGACTCTATCCTTTTGTGATATTCATGATCGAGCTCCATCTTCTGATTCTCCGATATTATTATTTGGTTTGGAAGCCCGACCTTCTCTATTTGATCGTATTGCCGTGGCTTAGCGGCGTGATCCTGATTTGTTGCACCTTATTCAGCTTTGTGAGTCCGAGTCTCGTGATGAGGAACTTCGGGATTTCAGCATTGATTCTCATGGGTGTCTTCACAAGAAGAACCGTCTTGTTGTGCCTTCTGATTCTGCACTTAGGCATGACATTCTCGATGACTGTCATCGTTCTAAGTATACCATTCATCCTGGCAGTAGTAAGATGTATGTCGATATGCATCGCCTTTATTATTGGGAAGGCATGAAGCGCGATGTGGCGAGTTATGTAAGTAATTGCATGACTTGTCAACGTATCAAAGTCGAACAACAGCGCCCTTTTGGTCTCCTTTAGCCTCTAGAGATTCCATTGTGGAAATGGGATCAGATTTCGATGGATTTCATTGACGGCCTACCTCGTTCGAGATCGGGCCATTCTAGCGTTTGGGTTATTGTTGATCGCCTCACCAAGTCTGCTCATTTTATTCCTATTAAGTCTAATAGGACTACTTCTCATTTGGCCAAGCTTTATATCAAGGAAATTGTGAGACTTCACGGTGTTCCTAGTTTGATTGTTTGTGACCGTGACCCTTTGTTCACGAGTCATTTCTGGAAGAGTCTTCAACAAGCTTTGGGAACAAGGCTTAATTTCAGCATAGCTTATCATCCGCATTCTAATGGACAGACTAAACGGGTGAATCGTATCTTGGAAGATCTCCTCCGTATTTGTATTCTTGATTTCGGAGGTAGTTGGGAGGATCATTTACCCCTTGTAGAGTTCTCCTACAACAATAGTTTTCAGTCGAGTATCGGTATGGCTCATTTCGAAGCCTTATACGGAGGCCATGTCGATCACCTTCTTGTTGGTTGGAATCTGGTGAGAAGCTTATTCTTGGCCCAGATTCTATTCAAAATTCTTCTAAGAAGATTGATCTTATTCATTAGAGAATGAAAGAGGCACAGAGCCACCAGAAATCCTACGCGGATAACCATAGGAAGCCTCTCGAGTTCTCTATTGGTGATCTCGTCTTTATTCGTGTTTCTCCTTTAAAAGGAGTTATGCGCTTCAATATGATTGGGAAATTAGCTCCTCGCTTTATAAGACCTTTTCCTATTACTGAACGTATTGGCCCTGTGGCTTATCGAGTTTCACTTCCAGCTCATCTATTTGGTATTCATGACGTGTTTCACGTCTCTCAGCTTCATAAGTGTCTTCGAGAGTCAGATACTATCATCGATTCTTCTGATTTGCATGAGCTTGAGATCTCACCAGACCTATCTATTGTGCAGCAGCCTATTCGCGTGCTTGCTATGGAGGTGAAACGCCTTCGAAACAAGGACGTGTTGCTTGTTAAAGTTTAATGGTCCACTAATCCCAATGACTGCACTTGGGAAACCAAGGAATTTATCGAGTGATCATATCCTGGTTTTCTAGCTTCTCATAGCGATGGTGAGAAATACTTTTTATCTCGAGCTTATTTTCTTATCTTTTGGAGTGATGAAATATATTGTTGCATACATACTTTTCCCTAAGAATTGCGGGGACGCAATTTTGTTAAGGGGGGAGTCTGTAACAACCCAGATTTGGAGTTTACCTTACAATATTAAATTATAATGTTAATTATGATTTAATATTGTTAATTAAAATTAAAATTGGTGAAAATGAATTGTTTATTTAAGATGAACAACGAATTTGAGAGATAATTGTTGAAAATAAAGTGAAAGGCTTTATTTTAATTGTTTGGGTGATTAAATGAAAAAAATTTGAGAATAATTTTATTTGAGTGTAAATGCAATAATTTTGTTGATTATTGCTTTGTAGCTTCTTTTAATAATTTTTAAAAGAAGTATTCTCTTTTTAATAAGTATTTGATGAAATAAAAAGGGAAAATGTGATTAAAAATAAGTTTTGAGTGTAAATAATATTTGTAACTGAATTTAAACATTTTTATTAGTATGAAAATGTAATTTGTTGAATTTTAAAAGTGATAAACATGTTATATTACAATTAAATTGATATAAAGTGCAATTTGTTTAAAATAAAAGAAATTGATAATAAAAGTGTTTAAAAAGTGTAAATTATCATTTTAAATGATAAATTAAAATTTAATGAGTTCATGAATTTACACTAATTATTTGGTTCATAAGTATGTAGAAAATGGAATTTGTAAATATATATGTACATAAGTGTGAACATAAGAGATTAAAACATGGTTTAAATTTCACTTAGGCTAATTAAATTTCTCTAATTGGTTAACTTGGGCCCAAAGCCTGTTTAGTGGGTTTGAGAAATGAGAAACTTTTGACTATACGTTCATTACAGCATCTCCTTCCTCAAACACCAGAGAAACAAAAATGGCAGCCACTAATTAACAAATCTCCACAAATATTCACCGAACTTCAATTCAATTTAACAAAATTAAGTCTTTTTGCAAGATTAAGCGCTAGGGAAGGTAAACAACTCCGAATATTACTGGTTTCATCACTAAACTCTTCTACAGTAATTTTTTTTTCTCATTTTCACTGTTGTTTCTCCTTGCATGTCTCTCTTATGGTTTTAGCAGGTGTTTCTAGCCCCAAATCGAGCTAAAAGTTGCCGCATTGCTTGCAAATCTTTGGTATTTCAGTAAGTAACAAAAGGTGAGTAACAATCTCACAAATTCTAGCTCAAACAAGCAAAAATTGCCTGCTAAAATGAATTTTTTTATCTATGTTTGTACATTTTTGTTGTTGTTTTCTGTTCAAAATCAGTTTCATACTGCTACTTTGGAAGCCTGTAACTTTTGATTCCGGCAACGAAATGCTGCCGGATTTCTTGCATTTAGTAGCTTGCATGTTGAACTTTGTTTCTGCAAAATTTGGTTGACATATATTGTCATTTGAGTGTTCAAACTACTGCTGCAAAATCAACAAAACACAGTTTTTCAACCTGTAGAAACTGTGTTTTGAGTTGCTGCAAACATGGCTTGAGTCCATGTTTGATATAGCATAACTCTTTCATTCCTTACTGAAATTGCGCGATTCTTTTTTTTTGAAAGATAAAAGTTTTATAATACATGCATACCAATTTTGAGCTCAATCCGATGCCATTTTGATCCTCTGTTTCATGCCTGGAAGTTGAACCCAATATGGTTTCAGGCCTGTACATTTTTGGTTCTTGAATTGTTGCAAACATGGCCTGAGTCCATGTTTGAGATAGCATAACTCATTCGTTTCAAATTGCATTTGAGTGATTCTTTTTGCAGATTGAATTAGAAGTGTTGAGTTACATTCTTGTAAAATTTCATGCAAATCTGGATTTGTTTGCTATTTCGAAACTGCTGTGGAACTTGTACTCGCAGCTTGCTATAATTCAGTGTTTAAAACCTTGTTTTGGTCCAACTATGAAACGACGCAGATTCTTCGTTTCAAATCGGATTTAAATGATTCTTTTTGAAGATTGAAGTAGAAATGTTGAACTACATTTTTGCAAAATTTCAAGTCATTTTGACACTGTTAACTTATTCAAACCTGCTGTCGAATTTTGAGTCGCAGCTTGTTTTAAACGGATAATACTTGGTGTAATTTCCGTTATTTCGATGTTTTCTTGATATTTCTTTCTTGATTTCATATACAGTTATTATAATGTGTTTTAAAAATGTTTTTCTAATAAATGGGCTTTTGAAATTATTATTATATATTATTTTTTAGTATAAAAATTATATACTCTATAATAAGAGAATTTCAAAGGCAATTTTTAAAGCGATTTCGAAATGTTCCTAAAACTCGTTTTCTTCAACTCAATTTCTATATAAAACACACAATTTTGCACTTCGAGCGAAGATGGAGGAGAATTAAATGATTAGATAAAATGCGTGCTATGAACACATGCGTTTATCTTTTCAGTTAATTCCTAATCTATTCGTTTAATCGTTTTGACCTTCGGGTCTGGTTTACCGATGAAATAAGGTAAACTTTGTACCGCTTTGAGTGTGGAATTGACTAATGGTTAGTAAACTGTAACGACCCCGGATTTTATATATATTTAAATTGATAATTAATAGAATTTTTGAATTTTTGAATAAAATTTTAAAATTAATTGTAAATTGATTGCAAGTTTCCCGGAATTAAAATAAATTCTGTATAAATCATTTAAATATTGTATATATATGTATCTATGTGAATATATATGTATTTGGGCATATATGAGTAAATTTGAAATTATATATATATTTAATCTGAATTTAAATCTTAATATAAATGGTTTAAATATAAAATATAGACATTTACACAAGTATAAAATAAACAATTTTGAATTTATAATTGATAGAAGTAGAAATAAAAACAAATATATATATATATCTTAATCTCATGTTAATAAATCAATACAAAATAGTACACATAGAATAGACTACAAAAATAATAAAAATAAAATAAAATAAAATAATAAGATTAAAGCAAAATTTTAACAACAAAATAAAATATGGAAATTCATCTATATTATAAAATAAATAAATAAATAAAGGTGGTATCATGGTATGGAGCCCAGATATTTACCTATGTGGTTGCTCCAATCTCATTTACTTTGTGTGATTGTTGCTTTGTGATCGAGGGCCTTCGGATAAAGGTCCCAAAGGACCGGGGGTGGAATATCTCAGGTTTACTACCCGAGAAGGGGGTAACCGGCCTTGTGTTGGAAGAGAGCCAGGTGGTTCTCGGGGCATCCCTCTAGAGGCGTTCTCATGTGGCATAGGAAGTTCCTTAGCCTGGCCATTTGTTGGAAAATCCAAAGAAACAATACGAGCCTTGTACAGTTTTAGTTGTATAACCTGCTATGGAATGTGGCGGTAACCTGCTATTGAACATAGTAGCTATAGTATGCATACAATAATGGTTGTATGTTGGTTAAGATTAATATTATACTTTCGAAATGTTTTCTGCACTATGCACTAGTAATAATTTCAAAAGAGTTTGTTTTGCGTAGTAAGCACGTTTGACTATCATAAGAAGAAATCTCCTCCAATTCTGCGTTTGCATTGTGTGTATGGCGGGAGGTCTTATGGTAATTTCATTTTCCAAAAAAGCATTGCGAAATTAAATTTTACTTTGTTTTCCAAAGCCAACTATTTTTGTTACTCACACCAGTCCCATGACTGACTCGGAGTTTATTGTTCCCTTCCTAAACTCTGGGTGCCCATAATTTTCCACACGGGCAGTCTAGAGTTGGGTATTTCAGATAGTCATGTTCAGTAGAGTATCTGGACTAGTTCAGTGTTTGGAGTTCACTCGTGACTGCACTTGCTTATCTTGGTGGATGATGACGGTGATTCGAGCTTGATATTGGAGTGGGTGGATTCATTCTCTCTCACTGATCATTTGGAGTTATCATTTCTGTTATTTCCGCTGTATCATTATTTATCTCTGATATTGTTGTATCATATTGATATCATTGTTGTATATCATTCTGGATATTGTATTCATTGGAGTTGTATATGATATCATCTATTTCTTTATTCCGTTGTGTTGTTATACTTAATGGTTTTATAAGCTCCGGTGAACCGGATTCGGCGTTTGAATCTGCGGCATTTCGAGTACTAGTGAAGTATGGGTGCCGATTTTCAAAGGCCAAGTCAGGATCGCTACAATTGGTACAGAGCTGAGGGTAAAACTTTAGCTCAGGAGTATAACACATTAAGTAGCTCATTAGAGATAGGGTGAAGTATACCCTAGAATGATTAATTCTCATATATCTGTCTGTATGCCTCAGTAAATTCTTTTACTATCCACTGATAGTGAGTATGAGTGTAAGAAGAGGATGAGATAGGGGATAGGGAAATACGACTATAAATGGTCGATACCCTGTAACAACAAGGAAACAATCTTTTCTCTATTAATATCTTTTGTTCGTCATCTTTTCTCAATTCTTCGATAGTCCCTGATAGATCCAGGAAGTAGATTCGATATATTAATATGGGACGTAAACTCCAAAAAGGTCAGAATTGTTGTTTGGATGAATTGGTTGCTTTGTTTGCTATGGTTGATAGGTATACTTTGGTTTCTAAACTAAAAGTTTTGAAATTGTATCCATATATCTATCTATTCTTTGGGTCCCAATATATTCTACGAATGGTTAGTTATCCCTTTGAACTAACCGATGCCACTGCATATTTTGTAGATCTGGATAACCCGAGTATCCTGTGAAAAATTAAAAAGATTCATTCTCGTATCTACTTATTGATATTCTGATTTGGTAAGCCAAATGCAGAATAGACGTTCAGTTTGATAAGATGAAATATTCTTCATCTATCTTTGTGTCTCCTTGGCAAATTTCGAGGATGAAATTTCTTAAGGAGGGAAGGTTGTAACGACCCCGGATTTTATATATATTTAAATTGATAATTAATTGAATTTTTGAATAAAATTTTAAAATTAATTGTAAATTGATTGCAAGTATCCTGGAATTAAAATAAATTCTGTATAAATCATTTAAATATAAATATTGTATATATATGTATCTATGTGAATATATATGTATTTGGGCATATATGAGTAAATTTGAAATTATATATATATATATATTTAATCTGAATTTAAGTCTTAATATAAATGGTTTAAATATAAAATATAGACATTGACACAAGTATAAAATAAATAATTTTGAATTTATAATTGATAGAAGTAGAAATAAAAACAAATATATATATCTTAGTCTCATGTTAGTAAATCAATACAAAATAGTACACATAGAATAGACTACAAAAATAATAAAAAGAAAATAAAATAAAATAATAAGATTAAAGCAAAATTTTAACAACAAAATAAAATATGGAAATTCATCTATATTATAAAATAAATAAATTATATAGTTTATACAATATAAAGTAAATCTTGATATCACAAATCAATACCAAATAATACGAAATAGATACAAAATATAATAAAAGGAAATAAAATAAAATAGAAGTTCATTTACATTATAAAGTAATGAAACAAATAAAAAGAAAAGAACCAAACAAAATACATATGCAAATATAAAACATATACATTTAAACAAGTAGACAAATTGTATAGAGTAATTGTATAGAGTAGCTTGCAAAAGAAGGTGTTAGTATAAATATCTATGTAAACAAAACAAATTGGATAAGTATGTTTGTACAAGGCAATTAATGAAGCCATCAACATTATACTTATGCGCATTGTACAGCTGAAAAAAAAAAATAAGTTGTACAACATAATAAATGCAGCACAAAAGCAAAGTGCCATCAGCCAACAAAGATAAAAATATGTCCGATGTGTTGTACTAGAGAGAAAAATATATCATCTTATGTTGTACAAAATATATACACCATGTATATTTCATCTCCACATCAACCTTTCTTCATTTCAGTTTCGTTCCATTCCAACTGAGAAAACAAAAGTAACATCATCTTAAAACATAAACAAACTACAACTTTAACAACTATTTAATTCATACAAACTAGAGAATCAAAGGAGAAGTTCAACTAGAAAAAGATCAGGCCTGTTTCAACCTAAATGAGACTCTGTTTCTTTTGGAAAACAGGTGAGTAAACAAAATATTTCATGATCTAAGTTGAATTAAATATGTGTGTACGATCTATGATTAATATGGTGCTTTTCTTGGATATTTCTTTCAGTTTTAACTCTGTATATATATATATATATACATGCCTGAGTTGTGTACTTCTTCTTTCTCTGTTTTTGGTTACATGTTGAAACTAATAAGAAAATTTCAATTTCACTTCATCTGATCATTTTTAGGTTTCGAGTTTAAAACAAAACTAGTTTGTTTTCACCTGAATGAAGATTTTAAAATGGTTTCAAGCTATATGGTGATATACAGTATTTAAAAAAATTGATTTTTACAGGGAAACTTAAACTTATGATAATTTCGAATATGATGAATCATTGATTCAAGTATATATTGTGAATTGTTGTTTGAAAACATGATTTTTAAAACAAAAATTGTGATTTTTCATTGATTATATCAACAGCAGTTTGTAGTTGAACAGAAAATGACTTTCTACCAATTTCCAGCGATCGGAAAATTATTTTGTGTTGAAACTCTGTATGAAGCAAGTCTAGTAATCAATCATATCAGGAAAAATGTTAAACAATTTTTCTAATGAGGGTGTTGTTGTCTCGAAGCAATTATAGGGTTTTGCTGTCGTTTTTAGTTGAGGTCGGAGATGAGGTGTTTCATCTATCTCTGGTGGATCGAGCTGCGTGGCATTGTAGGGGAGGGTAGTTTGAGGGTTCGGCGAGGCAAGGCCGGAGCTGCAGCACCTCTGATGGTCAGAGTTCGCTTGAACGAGGCGGTTTTGATGAAGATAGAAGTTCGAGTTTTCAAACTGAAGACTCGATTTCGATTTAGGACTTGTGGAGTCGAATTAAGCTTGTGTTTCGATTTTAGTGTTTGTTCGCGACTTGCTGGTGGTGGCGAAGTTCGCCAGAGCGGCGGCGGAGTGTCGTGCACGTGCACGGCCACGATTGGGTATCTGGAAAGTTGGTTCGTGGCGACTCGAAGGGGATCTCGCACTACGCCATAGATGACCTTCTGCAACATTTTTGCAAGGTGTTGCCAGCTAAAATGTTGCGATAGATATAAAATTTTGGTCCTACTGCAACGTTGTATTTATGGTGTTACCTTAGCCATAAAAATGTGTTGGTCTAGCTAAACAAGTGTAACACGATGCAACATTTTTATATAGTGTTGCTATAGATGTATTCGAATTAAAAAATAAATAAAATTAGTAATCCGCGTGAATACGATCCAATGGTCTACATTTAATCTGATTGTTAAACTGGATCACCACTACAATTTGCACTAAATTTTCGTTTTCCCGCTTTACTTTTCATATCATTTCGTTCTCACCCCCAATTTCCAAATCCCTAATTTCGTTTTCCCTAATCTATATGGAAGATGTTCCCTTTTAACCCAATCGGATCTGATGCTATTACATTTCTATTCAATCTTCCACTCTAGTATTCAAGGGACACAACTTCGTTTTCTCTTCGCTCTTATGAGTTTAGATCTGGATGCGGTGAGAAGATAGGCAGTGGCGATGTGTCAGGATGCAGTCGGTGAAGTGATGTAGCGGGCTATGGTTGTTCCAGTTTCAGGCTTAAGTGAAGTGTACTCCTGATTTCAATGCCTCATTCTTCTCGACCAACCATGCTACCGCCTGATTTCTTAGCTTCTGACAATGATTTCCCGCTGCTAGGAGGCTCTGTTACTTCTCTCTTGAGTCCGCCTGTTATACCTATTACACCAGTTCCTCCATTGATGTATGTATTCGTTGTGCTTGAATCGACCTTGAATTGCATCGACCCTAGTTGCTCTCTACTGTCGGGTTTTCCTATAGCTGCTATTGTCGAAGGTAATTCACCTATTTCACCACTGTTGGCTGCTGATATGATAAGGGCAGTGGATTATCACTAATAACTGCATTGTAGTGTTACTTTGGGTAAGAAGGTTATGCTTGATGGTGTTGGTGAAGTCAAAGGGTCGAATAAAGCGAGTTATGTTATATGCTTGCAATTTATTTGTTTAAATGCCTAGCTTAGTACTGCTATTGCTTCTGATGTTTTTCCTAGAACTACTGCAGTTTTTACTTCCCTTAAGCCTGAAATTGATCCAGGTCCTTCTCATATGCCCGGTAGCAAATGGTCTTCTCTTTTTAGTATAATGCCAAGGAATGCGGGTGAATATGTTCCCTATTCATTTGATATTGAGTTCATTTGATATTGAGTAAACGAGTTTGGTTTTTCTTTTGTAGGCTAATGATGGTCCAAATCTGAAGATATATAGCTTGGTGCTTTGAACTAATGTACATGTATGAACTGACCTTTGATTCTCTTGTTGATGAAAGGCGAAGCAGTCTGCTTAGAGTTGATGGTCCAAATCTGTAGATATATAGCTTGTAGTGAGAAGCAATGTTGTTTGCTATCAGCCAAGGGTGGTGCTTGGTTTTGTTGCGAATTTGCAGTGTGAAAGTTTGAAGATGTTTGGGTTGTCGGAATGGGTAATCATCGATTGTGATTAGGTGATTAGACGATTTGGCAACTGAACTAGTTTGTTGGTGAGGCAATTAGAGGATGGAGGCTGGTGGTTTAGAAGTATGTGTGGTGCATCATTTTACGTCGTTTCAAAGAAGGCTCGATCTTCCGAAATCGGATGAATCGGGTGGTGCCCCGGACCCCCGCCGGCGCTGCGGTGCCCCGGACCCCCGCCGGCGCTGCGCCCGGACCCGCTTCTCGGCTCGCCTTCGGCTCGGCACTCGGCTCGCCTTCGGCTCATCATATATTTGTCAGTGTCGGTGTCTGTATAAATTGAAACTGCATATGTAATGAGTGAACTGAGTGATGTAGTGAGGAATATCTGTATATGTGAATATCAGTGTTATATATCATTGAATTGTAAAATAGTGGAGTCAGGAATTTGTACTATTTCAAATGTTGAAATAAAATATTTATTTAAATAAATTACTGTTTAAATATCAAATTCTGTGCAATAGCATTTTATTAAATAAATATTTATTTTTATTAAAAAATCAAATATGCTCTACATTGTGGGCCCCACAAATTCAGAAAGTTAATATCTATAGCAACATTTTGGAATGTTGCTACAGATACCTATGGGTGTTGCCATAGACCCAAATAAGGTTCTATTGCAACAATATTACTTATGTTGCCTTAGATAGTCAAAATGTTGTCTTTGAGGTCTAAGGAAACGGCAAAAATTGCATCACCCTAAAAGTGTTGCCATAGACCTATGGCAACATTTTTCGGGCCTGAGCCAACATTTTTTTTGTGTTGCAGAAGGTCATCTATGGCGTAGTGTCGCTTGTTTTTGAAGTTGGCTCGAGTTGTTGCGTGTGTTTGCCTGGGAAGTTTAATCACCTATTATTGAAGTTATATTCACCTGATGTTGAAATTTAAAAACATAACTAAAAAGAAAAAGGAAATAGGAAGAGGAAGAAGGGAATCTCAGGAAGAATGGTAAAGAAACTCGAGTTTCAACTCGAGTAAACATAAGGATTTTCTCGGGTATTGTTTTCAAAAGTTAAGCCTGATAGATTTAAAGTTAAGTTAATGATGTTAAACAAAACCTTAGTATTAATGAAGTAATTAATGTTTGAAATTTTAAGTAAGAATTTATTAAGAGTTTTAAGTATTTAAGAGAATATTTTAGAATGTTTTTAAATTCTAATTAATACTTTAATTAAGTAGTAAATTTAAGATAAGTGTTTAAATTTAATTAACATTAAAGCTTTTTAAGTTAGAAATAATTTGATTTCAAAGTTATTAAGGAAGACTTTTAAATGATAAGTAAGAAGGTAATTTAGATAAATGGTTTACTATTTTATTTATTAATTGATTAGATAATTAAAGATAATTTACTAATAATTAGTGATTAATTAATTAAGTAATTAAGTTGTAATTAATAACTAATTAATTAAGTAATTAGAGATAATTAATTTGTAATTAAGGATTAATGTAATTAATTATAGTTAATTAATTAATGAAGTAATTAAGGAATTAGTTATTCAGTGTAATTAAGTGAGTTTGATTGAATTAGCTTAAGTTAATTATGTAAGTTTAATTAATTTAAAATAATCATTTGACAATTTGGGAATTATAATTACTTAGAAAAGTAATTAGTAAATAATTATTGAATGTAATTATTTGGAAAAATGATCAGAAATCTGAGTATAATTATTTGTTCGTAATTAAAGGATTAACTAATAAATTGTGATTAGTTAAGATTAATTAAATAATTAAAGGTTAATTGATTCATTAATTAAGATGGATTAGTTAATAATAAAAGATTAACTAACAAATGATTAAAGGGAAATTTATTTCAAATAATTTGTAATTAACTCATGATGATTTACCCAGATTGATGATTCATTCATAAGTAATGCATCTAATTTAAATGAATCAGTTGATTAATAAATTTACTTATGAATGTTTGGACTTGACTGAATGATTGAATTGCTTGATATCTCTGATCTATGATGCTTTGTGATATATTCTGATTTGTGTGTGACCTGTAATATAAATTATTTATCTGGGATGACTGTAATTTATTATCTGTAATATATATATATATATATATGATATGTGAATAAAAGATAAGCGTTATAGTTATACCGCTTATCAACTATATTTATGTATTTTAATCTGTGATGATTGAATGATGTTGCACTATTGTATTAAACCCTTGGACCACACACAAATATGAATTTCACGAGGAAATCGGTTAAGTCACAGATGATTTAAATTTAATGTTTTTGAAATTGAAATTCAATTGATTTGGGAAATGAATTTGGGTTAAATGTTAAAGCTTTTGAAAAGGAGTTTTTAAGATAAAAGTTATTTTGAATAACTTGGTAAAGTTTCTAATTTAAATAATTTAATTTGAATTTGAATTCAAAATTTGGAATTGAATTCCATGTTTGGAAATTATGGTTAAAAATGTTATAAATGTGTTTATATGAACTTAAACCATTTTAAAAGTATGGTTTTGAGAATTTGAATTTAACCCAAGGACTTTAACTCGTATAAATGAATTGGATTTTCCAGAATGAAAACTATTTGTTTTAAAATGATAAAAGCTTTCATATAAGAAATGAAATTCCAATTTAATTAAAGGAATTTCAAGTTTGAATTGGAAAATGGTTTTCCAAGTTATGAATAAATCTTTATGAAAGATTGTTGAACTTTGTTTTGAAATTGGAAAGGTGTACCTTTTGTATATAAGGTTAAAATGAAATTATTTTGAAAGCTATCAGTTAAATCTATGATTTAAAGATTGGACGAGTTAATCCAAATTGAAATGGAAAATTGATTGGGAAAATCTACGAATAGATCTTTGTGAAACTGGGTGAACTTTGTGAAATGAATCTTTTTTTGTAAAAGATTTAAAATGGTAATTTGTTTAAACCATTTGAAAGGAGAGTTTTGGGTAATAAGTTGTGACTTAATCGAAATCCCAATATCCATATGTTTTTAAATATTGCGCTCATTATTCGGTTTAGCCGGGAGAGGACCTTTGTGTCATATAACCCATTCCGATTAATGATACGACGTATATGGATAACATTTGAAGACCGGTGGTGAAGACCAGATACTTTCGAAAATGAAAGGATTACCATTGATTGTCTCTGCATTGGCTAATCCCCGGTATAGAGATTTTAGCACCCTTTGTGATGGGAAGTCCGGACGTGATTAGAAATTATCCGGATTTGCAAGGGCTGCTTCGGAAGTGCCTTCGGTTCTTTTTCAAACCCGGAACAGGCTTGTATGGTTGTATGTCTGACACTACACTTTGAGATATAAAGCTGATTTCTTTCAAATACATTTTTGTTTGGTGGCGGAGATTTATTCTCTTAGCTTAACACCCTTCTCTGAGAGGTACGAGCTCAGAGGTTATGTAGTTAAAGGTTATCAGTGATATATTCCCAATTTGGTAGTGTGGCATGCTGAGTGCTGCTGTGTGTTGGTGATCATTTGTTGATCAAAGCATGGCTTTCGTGTAAAGCGTAGCTTTGTGGACGATACCTCATAGAGCCTCACAGACCGGAAATGGTCAAAACAGGAAAGATGCGGCAAGGTTTCAGGGGTAGCTCCCCTAGGGTATGTCCATTTCTTCTGGAAAAAGGTGGTATCATGGTATGGAGCCTAGATATTTACCTGTGTGGTTGCTCCAATCTCATTTACTCTGTGTGATTGTTGCTTTGTGATCGAGGGCCCTCGGATAAAGGTCCCAAAGGACCGGGGGTGGAATATCTTAGGTTTACTACCCGGGAAGGGGGTAACCGACCTTGTGTTGGCAGAGAGCCAGGTGGTTCTTGGGGCGTCCCTCCAGAGGCATTCCCATGTGGCATAGGACGTTCCTTAGCCTGACCATTTGTTGGAAAATCCAAAGAAACAATACGAGCCTTGTACGGTTTTAGTTGTATAACCTGCTATGGAATGTGGCGGTAACCTGCTATTGAACATAGTAGCTATAGTAGGCATACAATAATGGTTGTATGCTGGCTAAGATTAATATTATACTTTCGAAATGTTTTTTTCACTATGCACTAGTAATAATATCAAAAGAGTTTGTTTTGCGTAGTAAGCATGTTTGACTATCATAAGAAGAAAAATCTCCTCCAATTCTGCGTTTGCATTGTGTGTGTGGGGGGAGGTCATATGGTAGTTTCATTTTCCAAAAAAGCATTGCGAAATTAAATTTTACTTTGTTTTCCAAAGCCAACTGTTTTTGTTACTCACACCAGTCCTATGACTGACTCGGAGTTTATTGTTCCCTTCCTAAACTCTGGGTGCCCATAATTTTCCACACGGGCGGTCTAGAGTTGGGTTTTTCAGATAGTCAGGTTCAGTAGAGTATCTGGACTAGTTCAGTGTTTGGAGTTCACTCGTGACTACATTTGCTTATCTTGGTGGATGGTGATGGTGATTCGAGCTTGATATTGTTGTGGGTGGATTCATTCTCTCTCACTGATCATTTGGAGTTATCATTTCTGTTATTTCCGCTGTATCATTATTTATCTCTGATATTGTTGTATCATGTTGATATCATTGTTGGATATCATTCTGGATATTGTATTCATTGGAGTTGTATATGATATCATCTATTTCTTTATTCCGCTGTGTTGTTATACTTAATGGTGCTATAAGCTCTGGTGAACTAGATTCGGCGTTTGAATCTACGGCATTTCGAGTACTAGTGAAGTACGGGTGCCGATTTTCAAAGGCCAAGTCGGATCGCTACACCCTTTAGTGCGAACGTGTGGTATGGGACACACGTTAACACTTTGCGGGTTCCTATCCGAGGGGTTTGTGACACATATAGCCAGTTAGTGGTGTCCAGTACTGGGCCTCCGGACCTTCGCCACTACGATTTGTCGCCTTCAGGTTTGTGCCTTCGGGTTTGTTGCCTTCGGTTTTGTACCTTCGGGTTTGTTGCCTTCGGGTTTGTTGCCCTATAGTATCACTTTTGGAGTTGATCCTTCGTCACCGCTCGAGAGATACTTGGGTTTGTCGCCTTAGGGCTTGTGGATCCTTGTTTATACAGTACTGAGCACGTGCATCTTTTGTTTCTTTGATATTTATATATTTCCTTAGAGTATCGCCTTTCGGGGTAGGTCCTTTGAACCACACGATATATAGCGATTACCTTGTGGAAACTTGTGTTACCTTCATTGGTATTTGTTATTTGCCTTTTTGGCTTGATTTGGGATATTCATATCCTTTGTTTATTTGAGTTGCCGATGATATGAGGCTTGTTATGATTCATCTTTTGTTAGATGATCGAGTTATCTCTTTTAGAGATATTTTTGGTACTTTATGACCTTGCATGTTCATTATCATTTAGCTTATCTAACTGATTTGTTTATCTAGACTGACCCGTATATTTTATACTCGGGTCGGACCGAGGTGTTTAAGGTTAGGTACATTTGGACTTAGCTTATTCTGCTTCCGCATGGACTATTCTGCTAGCTCCTTTTGTTATAGCTTTTTGTGTAGTCCTTTTTTGTTGTAACTCTAATATGTATATTCTTTTGACTCACCTGTATATTGTGGTTGCTATACCACTTGACATGTATCATTTTGTATACTCTATGATGTATCTGTATATGTGTATATGTATGTGATGATCTACTATTCTGTGATGTGTTTTACATTTGAGTTGTTATATTTTGTTCTGTTAGATCTTATAGCCATTATAGTTTTGTATTAAATATCTATTGGATATGTCGATCCGGATGAAAAAAACATATATGCTACATTTTTCGACGTATTCAGTAGATAGTTAAGACAAGTCTATAGATGGTCGCTCCTATCCAGCTCTATTCTCCGTATTAGCAGACGGGATTACCTTGTAATACTCTTTGCTAATGTGGGTCTCTGAGTGGGGCGTTACAGCCCACTTGCGAGTGGAGTTTACAGTATCTGTATAGACTACGGCATTATAAAAATGTGTTAAGGGGGATATGGGTAACGCTATTTTAATAGTTTACTTTACTATAGACATATTATAATAGCGTATATTACTATATAGTAGATAGTTCCATGGATCCTTAGAGGATGGACATCCCAAACATCCTTTAAGTTATTTGTATTTCAGTTGATATTTTACTTGAGTTGGATTTATTGATATAAGAATGTTAATCCTGACGCGAGTGTTTTGTGTTTTGCTTTACGCTCGGGTCAGACTGAGTGTCACAGCATTTGAGACTCACCTTTGGAGTTTGGAGCTTCGCTTGGAGATCCATCTACATCTATTCAGCTTTCAGCTATCCAGTTGATTTGTTCAGACTTGTCATCAGTTTGTATTCGAGACTCTATTGTATTTAAGATATTTTGTTGTATTTTATTTCAAACTCTGTTGTTTATATAGTAGCTTCATGAACTACTATTTATCTATTCTGCTGCTTATTGTTATATTACTCTATATCTGTGATTCTGCTATTGATTTATTTATTGTATATGCTGAGTTTTGCCAAATATAAATTAACAATCTGATATTTTAAGCAATTCAAGTCCGACATGTGTGGATGCGAATGGCATGAAATAGCGGGTCGTTACAGTTGGTATCAGAGCTCTGGTTTTAGGCAAAACTTAGCATATAGAGAAAATTTAATTACGGAATCGCCTTCGTTCGAGCTTGAATTCCTTCCTCTTTGATTTGGATTTCTTATGAACTTTGGAACCCTACCTTGTTCTGAAATCCATTCTTGTCTATCCCTATTCGTGTTTCCTTAATTTCTGGAGTATCCCATAGCTCCACTTCGGCTGATCTCTATAATGAATCTGAGAATATCTTGCCACCTCAATTGGCAATTTCATCCTGATGTTTGAAGTCACATCTCTCCCATTTAAGTGGGAAATTGAATTTCCACATCGATCTTATCCCTGGAATCTCGGTTGACCCGGTTAAGGTCACCCGCGATCAATATAAGTCTATCCATCTTCCTCTTTTGTAATTTAGTTATCCTATCTCCCTATCGAGCCTATCTTCTAGTTGAATTCTATTTGATTAGAGTCTTTCTAATTTGAATCTCTATTCCTGTTTGGAATCCATTCTGGAATCATCGAGTGAGGGAGTGTATTTTTATTTAATATAAAAATGTTTTATATTGTGTTGTTTGAGTTGTTAAGTTTGATTTTTGGGTTTTGATCGATTCGTCTAGCTAACGCTATCGACAGGAATTCTAAAACACTTGAACAGAACAAACTGACACAATATTATTTTCAAAATTTGTAAATGAAGTAATTTTATGTATAGTTGTATTTTATATCTATAAAAGTGTAATTTTCTGAAATTGGATAGTCAATAAGATTTGGTTATTAGAAATGATAATACAAGATTATCATTTATTGTTTCTCGACCATTAATTATTGTTGTATGTTATAAGAAGTTGAAATTTTACAAAACATGGTTTATAAACTGACTTTGAAATGAAATGAGTTTAAATTAAAGATTTGAGAATTAAATTTCTGGTGCTTTTCTAAATTTGGTTTCATAATTTGAAAGAATATATTAAATGAAAGCATTTTCGAATATAAATTGTTTTCAAAGGATTATAAAAATGAAGAAAATCGGTACTCTCCTCTTTTGTCGCTGGAAAATAATTTCGGCGATGACTGCAGCATCATCGACATCCATTTTTGTAACGACCCGTAAATTTCAACTGTTTTAATAACGTAATTAGTTAAAATTTTGTGAAAATTTTAACGATAAAATTTCGAAATATAAATTTGATATTTGGAATACGTCTAGTTAAACATAGCAACTGGTAAATTTTCATTCGAAAATATGAAAGTTTATTTCGCGCGTAAATTTACTTCAATTTAATCGGTTAAAAAGCGTTGAAATTAAAACGTTTTCAAAATCTAAATATTTTTACATAGAAAAATTCTAAACCATCTTCTGAGCAAGATGTCAGTTTGTAGTTTTTCAAAATTTGGACATCTATTGCTCCGTCGTTCTTATTTTCTGCAAAATAGCAGTATTCTGGTACCGATATCGATTTTTATCGGATGATCGTACCACTGATATCTGTATACCATTTTGATCGTCTCGTCGTGCTGAGCATCACAGTATATTCAATTGTGTATTTCAGAATCCGATACGTGGTGAAATCCGTGGAAACGGCTAACCGTACCGGTATTCGTTTTGAGACTTTTGGTTTCCTATCCCTTCGTTGTACATGTAAATCAAACAGACACGCAGTAATTAATATTTTCAGCTTTGTGACTTTTGTTATTCCACCAATTCAATATGTTATTTACTGTTAGTTAATATGCTTTATTTTCATTTTTCCATCTACCCGTTCACTTAATTGACAAACATAAAATGTATATTGGTGCATATTACTCTGAAACAAATTCTACTCCTCTTCCCCTCTCTTTCTTCATCTTCATGGCTGCGCATGACTTCAAAAAAAAAGCACATATATGTAACCGTGTATATGTTGTATAAATTGAATGAAAAGAACCTACTCCATCCATATGAATTCATCTTCCCATCTCCATGCAACTCACGTGCAGCTTCCCTTTCTCCCCTCTCACTTCATGCAACAACCTTTAGCCAACCACCTTCCACCCCATGCTCTTCATTGCGCCTTCCCCTTTGAGAAAAAAAAAGAATGATGGGAAGTGAAACGTGCAGCCACCCATCACGAGAATAGCACCCACTTCCCACCGCAGCGCACGTGACCTCCTCAGCCAGACTCCGCCTTGGCCACCTCAATAGCAGTACCAAACAAAGCGGATGCTGCCCTTGCCCTTGACCGTCGCTCAACCACTAATCCACCAAGTCAGCCCACTTCTCCCCTCTCCCTGACGACGACTTCCCCTCCGATCTGACCGCCACCACCTTCCCATCCTCTCCACGTCACCAACGGCCTTAGCCTATCTTCCTCCACCCTGATCTCCTCGTCCGCCGCAGCTGCATCTCCTCCACCAAGAGTCGCTGTCCAACAACCCCGTCCCTGACTGCGAACAATCATCCTTCGCCACTACTGCCACCTATCTCAATCTTGCCTTCCACCTATGTTGTCGAACACTACATCCACCCGAGGCCTCGCAGCAGCTACTAGCCACAAACCCTTCGGCCCACCTTCCTTCGCCTCCCCTTGTAGCCTAAAATTCATGACAAAGGTAAGAATATATATATAGTTTATATAGATCGGTTGTTGGAATGTTATATGAGTAAGTATATATATAAGTTTTATATATATTTGTTAATGTTCAGTTGTGTATTTTATTTTATAAGTTTAGTTTATATTTTTATATATACAACTTTTATTATAAAGTATATACGTATTCATTTGTTAGAATGAATAAGATATTTCAAAATATAGTACATATAGGCTGTGATATATGCAATTGTTTGGGAAGATTTCGAAATGCTGTTTGCAGGTGCATTTATAGGTTTTATTATCCTATACAATCGTTATAAATTATTTTATATAAACTAATATTTATCTATTGCATAGTATATGAATTTTATAATGAAAGTTTTGTTAACTGTATATGATAATATGGGTGAAGAAATTTTGTACTTACTGTATTGATAGACTGTTAACGTATAGTGAAATATGTTAAAATTGATATTATTATTTTTTACTTACATTTCTAAGGCATTTTGTTTGTATATCATACAATGTTTTAGTTCTGGTAGCATACATGTTTAATACCGAATAAATTGATATGTAAGTTAGTTATATTTAGTGGACCATCAATTTATATATACGAGTATTGTTTTAAAACATAATGTGTGTATATATATAGTTTATATAGGATTTTGTTATGTTATATAAATACATGTAATATGTTGTCTATCTTTATAGGTATATATTCATTTATTTCAAATTATACTATGTAAATATATTTGTTTTATATGTGTTTGTTTAAAACAATGATTTTGAATTACATATATATTTAATTTAATATGTGTTTAAATTAATATTGATTTGAAAATTTTAAAAATAATATAGTGTACATTTCGTTTGTGTGATATCAAACTGATTTTGATTTATTCTCATCGTTTTCTGTAATCAGCTCGTTCCGTCGAAATCTTACCAACCTTGTTGTTTTGGACTCGTGCCTGGATTTCGTAACTCAATTTCAGTGTCCGTATCTGTGTGCGTATCTGTGTCATCTCCTGTTCTCTCTAGCCTCGAAAGGTGAGCACTCACTCACGATTAACGTTCTTTTATTTATTAAATCTGATTTCAATTGAAACGACAATCGAAATATGCTGTTGTTAGTTAAATACACTGTTATATATGTTATTGCCTGTATCAGTTCACCTGTGACATCTGACACCATTATCTGTTATATATGCAATGATAATCTAGTTTGGTTGTTAATTGATTGATTGTTGATGTTTATATTGGACGTTAAAATTGTTAATGATGTAAGTGAATAATTTGAAATTGAAATTGACGTAGAATAGTTAGATTTGATATATGTGTTAAAATTGATTAAATGACATTTGTATAATATGACCCCTTTATCTGTTAAATTTATTGACACGTAGGATTTGTTTAATTACATATTGAACCACCGAATGTATGTTGTTATATTGATGATGTATGAAATTGTAAATATATGACAAGTGAAAACCGTAATGTAATAATCTTTAATCTACATGAAATGATAGTGTAGATTCTAGAAATAATTATATTAATTCGTACAAATAACAATGCGAATTAATACGGTTATTTTGGGATTTTTGAATTGATTATTGGATTGATATTGATTGTTGTTATTGCTTGTTTATTTACTTTGACACCATCCCAGTTATCACACTGCAAGTTCCCTTTACTATGCTTTGTTTTGAATTAAATTGGAATCGGGTTGAAATGATAAATACCCAAAATTGAACTTTGACCTAAGATAGAAAATTAAATAAAAACCGATTGGTTAATAATTTGATTTAAAAATAAAACGAAGATTTTATTTGAATAAATAATATGGTTTTGAAATGAAGTTGAAATTTGAATTTTGATAAAAGGAAAATGTTAATATTTAATAATCTGAAACAAAATATTAACAATGTAATTGATGAAAGAATGTTGTTTAATTTGAGAAATGATTGAATTAACTTTGAAATGATTTAATAATTAAGTTTGAAATTATAATTAAGTTTGAAATTATTAAACTTTGAAATTATCTAATAATTAAGTTTTGAATTATTTAATAGTGAATTATTAAATGATTAAATTGAATTGAAATTCTTAAATAAGAAAAATTGAACTTTTGAATAAGTGAATTTTACTTCGTAAATAATTGAAATTGAGTTTTTTTATTAAGTAAGTTTTGGAAAATTATTTAAGAAAGTAAATAAGTGAAATTGAATTTCTTTAACAAGAAACGAAAATGTGATATTTTGGAATTAATGTAAGATTTGTAATTGAAAGAATTGGTTTGACGAATTTAGTTTAAATTCAAATTGTAAGTTTTGATTTAATGAAATTGAACTTAAGAAATTGATTTAATGAATTGGAAATTTAATAGAAATTGTTTGAATGATAAAGTAACTTAACGAATATTGAATGAAATCGATAAATGAGTTTAGATTTATTTGACTGTTAAAATTAAATTAAATTTAAATGATTTCGAATTGAAACTTATATACGAACTTGAATCAATATTTGAATGGTTTTAAATAGATATTGAAATTGAATTATAAGATTTTGAAATGGTAATTATGAAGTTTTGAAACGTAAATATTGGAAATTGGTTTAGAAAGACAAATGAAATGTTGATTTACGAATTGAAATTAAAATTGAAATTGATTTGGTTTTGAAATATATAAACGACCAATCGGTGAAATAATTACGGAGGTTATTAAAGAGACCGGAATTCGGTTATGGATATACTCTCTATCTAAACCGAAAACCACTTTAATAACTATACGCGGAGTGATGATCCAGAATGAAGTGGTTGGAATGATGTACGTGATGACTGAAGAAAGAGAACGATAATGGATAGCCTTGACACTTGTGTCAAATTGGAAATGACTAAAACAGGAGCTGTGCCGGGCCAATGGAGGATTAGCTACCTCAAGTGGACACACTTCTTCGAACTACTTATACTTGTTGTCGATTGGTGCACCCTTGATTTTGGGAGTGTTGTTTCACGGTGTTGCGGGCGCTGCGGCGTTGCGTTCTCACCAGTCCGGATCAGGCGAACAGTAGTATCACTACCTTGGGTATTGCCTCATGTGCCTTGTCATACTTGTATTCCATTTATGAACGACCACTACGAATTTGTTTTGTACCTTTAGTATATGGATTGCCCTCTGGTGACTTCCGGTTTTGGGGAAACTACGGTCTTGTATATGCTTTTGGGAATAAAAATGTGTTAAGGGTGGAATGGGCCATGACTTAACGCTATTTTGATATCTTATTATTACTGATAGACATTATCTACATATCGTACACTACTACATAGTAGATAGTTTAACGGATCCTTAAAGGATGGTTATTCCAAACATCCTTTGAGTTACTTGTATTTCAATTGCTATTTCACTTGAGTTGGATTTATTAATATAAGAATGTTAATCCTGACTCGAGTGTTTTGTATTTTGCTTTATGCTCGGGTCAGACTGAGTGTACCAGTATTCGAGACTCACCTTTGAAGTTGGAGCTTTGCTTGAAGATCCAGCCATCTATTCTGCTTCAGTATCCGATGATTCCAGTGATTTATTCTGATTTGTATCTGATGTATCATATTACTCTTCCGCTGTATCTGGTTTAACCCTGATGTAACTTTTACATTTATATAGTAGCTTCATGAACTACTATCTCTTTTATTTCCGCTGCATTTATTACTCTGTGTCTGTGATCTGTGATTATATTTATTTACTGTATATGTTCAGTTTTGCCAAATTTAAATTAACAACGCGGTATTTTGAGCAATTCAACTCCGGCATGAGTGTCTACCTATACACTTATAATGGATGCGAATGGTCCAAAATGGCGGGTCGTTACAGTTGGTATCAGAGCTTTGGTAGCTCTAGGCAAAACTTAACATATAGGGTAAATGTATTTACAGAATCACTCTCATTCGAGTTTCAATCTCTTCCTTTTGACTCGATTCCTTTGAATTTGGAACGTTCCCCTCGGTTCCTAAATTCATTCGTGTCCTTCACTATTCGTCTTCTTTCAATTCTGGAGCACCCCATAACTCCATTTTGAATGATATCTATAATAAATCGGCGGTCTCGCCAATCTCAAATTATTTGTAAAGGAGTGAAACTCCCTCACAATAACATCGATTTACCAGAGATTTCTGTATCCTCGGTTTACGATGCTATCTATCTCCTGCTAAACCTGAATTTTATTTCTTGAGATCGAATGTCGATTTACCTCGGAATTCTACAACGATCTTATTCTTCAAGTCACGGTCGACCCGATTAAGGTTGCCCGCGATTTATATAAACTTACCAATCATCCTACTTTGCTATTAATCATCATATCTTGTTTCGAACTTATCTTCGAATCAAATTTCTCTTTGATTTAAGTCCATCAAATTTGAATCCCTATCCTTATTTTGAAAATCCATTCCTGTATCGTCGAGCAAAGAAATGTATTTCTAAATTTATATTAAAAATGTTGTTTTCGAATTTGATAAACAAAATAGTTTTGAATGATTATATTATATATAAATATAAGTTTTCTGGAATTAAATTGTTAATGAATTTGTTGTCTGAAATAATAATATTTGATTTTCATTTAGTGTTTTGTAAACAATTGACTATTGCATAATAAAAAAATGAATTTATAAACTTAGTTATAATTTGATTTGGAATTTGAAATGAATTTAATTCAGAAATTTGAGAATTTATTAAGTTTCCGGTGATTTCGAACTTTGTTTTTTCTTTAAATTTTATAGTATATAGTATTGAAAGTATTTTCAAATAGAAACTGTTTTCAAAGAATTTTAAAATGTTGAAATCAGTGCTCTTCTCTTTGTCGCTGGAAAATAATTTCGGTGATGGCGGCCGCATCATCGACATTCATTTTCGAGTTTCGAAGTGGAGATACTATTCTGTAGCTTTGCTACGGTTTTGTTTTGAAAAATATATTTTTGATTTGAATTTCTTCAGTATAATTTGATTTATATATATATAGGTATATTATTTTAAAATTTTAATTTGATTGATATAAATATATGATATATAACTCTAAATTGTTTAAAGTTAATCGGAAATCTAATTCTTAAATTTTGTTAAAGGATGATTTTAATTACAAATAAAACCAAAATTTGGAATAAATATTTAAACTTGAATAATTGAATTGGGAAAACTTTATTTGTATATTGTTCAACTACATTCTAATACAACATACCTAAATCATTCAGAAGTTGAATATGTAATTGGATAATATATAAGGTAAAATTGAATTTGCAAATAAAATTTGAGTGGTTATAATAAATATGATACACTAAAATTTTAATTATAAAATGTTAATAGAGATAAATAGGATAATAAGATAATGAATTTAGAAATAGTTGAAATTGATTTTAGTGAAATCATATGGTTTAAATTAATTGTTATTTTGTATTTCAAATCTGTTTTCTTTCTGGTTGTTTCTATTCTCCTACCTCGTTCCTTTTCGGGGACGAAAAGTTTTGAGTGGGGGAGAGTGTAACGACCCGTAAATTTCAACTGTTTTAATAACGTAATTAGTTAAAATTTTGTGAAAATTTTAACGATAAAATTTCGAAATATAAATTTGATATTTGGAATACGTCTAGTTAAACATAGCAACTGGTAAATTTTCATTCGAAAATATGAAAGTTTATTTCGCGCGTAAATTTACTTCAATTTAATCGGTTAAAAAGCGTTGAAATTAAAACGTTTTCAAAATCTAAATATTTTTACATAGAAAAATTCTAAACCATCTTCTGAGCAAGATGTCAGTTTGTAGTTTTTCAAAATTTGGACATCTATTGCTCCGTCGTTCTTATTTTCTGCAAAATAGCAGTATTCTGGTACCGATATCGATTTTTATCGGATGATCGTACCACTAATATGTATACCATTTTGATCGTCTCGTCGTGCTGAGCATCACAGTATATTCAATTGTGTATTTCAGAATCCGATACGTGGTGAAATCCATGGAAACGGCTAACCGTACCGGTATTCGTTTTGAGACTTTTGGTTTCCTATCCCTTCGTTGTACATGTAAATCAAACAGACACGCAGTAATTAATATTTTCAGCTTTGTGACTTTTGTTATTCCACCAATTCAATATGTTATTTACTGTTAGTTAATATGCTTTATTTTCATTTTTCCATCTACCCGTTCACTTAATTGACAAACATAAAATGTATATTGGTGCATATTACTCTGAAACAAATTCTACTCCTCTTCCCCTCTCTTTCTTCATCTTCATGGCTGCGCATGACTTCAAAAAAAAAGCACATATATGTAACCGTGTATATGTTGTATAAATTGAATGAAAAGAACCTACTCCATCCATATGAATTCATCTTCCCATCTCCATGCAACTCACGTGCAGCTTCCCTTTCTCCCCTCTCACTTCATGCAACAACCTTTAGCCAACCACCTTCCACCCCATGCTCTTCATTGCGCCTTCCCCTTTGAGAAAAAAAAAGAATGATGGGAAGTGAAACGTGCAGCCACCCATCACGAGAATAGCACCCACTTCCCACCGCAGCGCACGTGACCTCCTCAGCCAGACTCCGCCTTGGCCACCTCAATAGCAGTACCAAACAAAGCGGATGCTGCCCTTGCCCCTGACCGTCGCTCAACCACTAATCCACCAAGTCAGCCCACTTGTCCCCTCTCCCTGACGCCGACTTCCCCTCCGATCTGACCGCCACCACCTTCCCATCCTCTCCACGTCACCAACGGCCTTAGCCTATCTTCCTCCACCCTGATCTCCTCGTCCGCCGCAACTGCATCTCCTCCACCAAGAGTCGCTGTCCAACAACCCCGTCCCTGACTGCGAACAATCATCCTTCGCCACTACTGCCACCTATCTCAATCTTGCCTTCCACCTATGTTGTCGAACACTACATCCACCCGAGGCCTCGCAGCAGCTACTAGCCACAAACCCTTCGGCCCACCTTCCTTCGCCTCCCCTTGTAGCCTAAAATTCATGACAAAGGTAAGAATATATATATAGTTTATATAGATCGGTTGTTGGAATGTTATATGAGTAAGTATATATATAAGTTTTATATATATTTGTTAATGTTCGGTTGTGTATTTTATTTTATAAGTTTAGTTTATATTTTTATATATACAATTTTTATTATAAAGTATATACGTATTCATTTGTTAGAATGAATAAGATATTTCAAAATATAGTACATATAGGCTGTGATATATGCAATTGTCTGGGAAGATTTCGAAATGCTGTTTGCAGGTGCATTTATAGGTTTTATTATCCTATACAATCGTTATAAATTATTTTATATAAACTGATATTTATCTATTGCATAGTATATGAATTTTATAATGAAAGTTTTGTTAACTGTATATGATAATATGGGTGAAGAAATTTTGTACTTACTGTATTGATAGACTGTTAACGTATAGTGAAATATGTTAAAATTGATATTATTATTTTTTACTTACATTTCTAAGGCATTTTGTTTGTATATCATACAATGTTTTAGTTCTGGTAGCATACATGTTTAATACCGAATAAATTGATATGTAAGTTAGTTATATTTAGTGGACCATCAATTTATATATACGAGTATTGTTTTAAAACATAATGTGTGTATATATATAGTTTATATAGGATTTTGTTATGTTATATAAATACATGTAATATGTTGTCTATCTTTATAGGTATATATTCATTTATTTCAAATTATACTATGTAAATATATTTGTTTTATATGTGTTTGTTTAAAACAATGATTTTGAATTACATATATATTTAATTTAATATGTGTTTAAATTAATATTGATTTGAAAATTTTAAAAATAATATAGTGTACATTTCGTTTGTGTGATATCAAACTGATTTTGATTTGTTCTCATCGTTTTCTGTAATCAGCTCGTTCCGTCGAAATCTTACCAACCTTGTTGTTTTGGACTCGTGCCTGGATTTCGTAACTCAATTTCAGTGTCCGTATCTGTGTGCGTATCTGTGTCATCTCTTGTTCTCTCTAGCCTCGACAGGTGAGCACTCACTCACGATTAACGTTCTTTTATTTATTAAATCTAATTTCAATTGAAACGACAATCGAAATATGCTGTTGTTAGTTAAATACACTGTTATATATGTTATTGCCTGTATCAGTTCACCTGTGACATCTGACACCATTATCTGTTATATATGCAATGATAATCTAGTTTGGTTGTTAATTGATTGATTGTTGATGTTTATATTGGACGTTAAAATTGTTAATGATGTAAGTGAATAATTTGAAATTGAAATTGACGTAGAATAGTTAGATTTGATATATGTGTTAAAATTGATTAAATGACATTTGTATAATATGACCCCTTTATCTGTTAAATTTATTGACACGTAGGATTTGTTTAATTACATATTGAACCACTGAATGTATGTTGTTATATTGATGATGTATGAAATTGTAAATATATGACAAGTGAAAACCGTAATGTAATAATCTTTAATCTACATGAAATGATAGTGTAGATTCTAGAAATAATTATATTAATTCGTACAAATAACAATGCGAATTAATACGGTTATTTTGGGATTTTTGAATTGATTATTGGATTGATATTGATTGTTGTTATTGCTTGTTTATTTACTTTGACACCATCCCAGTTATCACACTGCAAGTTCCCTTTACTATGCTTTGTTTTGAATTAAATTGGAATCGGGTTGAAATGATAAATACCCAAAATTGAACTTTGACCTAAGATAGAAAATTAAATAAAAACCGATTGGTCAATAATTTGATTTAAAAATAAAACGAAGATTTTATTTGAATAAATAATATGGTTTTGAAATGAAGTTGAAATTTGAATTTTGATAAAAGGAAAATGTTAATGTTTAATAATCTGAAACAAAATATTAACAATGTAATTGATGAAAGAATGTTGTTTAATTTGAGAAATGATTGAATTAACTTTGAAATGATTTAATAATTAAGTTTGAAATTATAATTAAGTTTGAAATTATTAAACTTTGAAATTATCTAATAATTAAGTTTTGAATTATTTAATAGTGAATTATTAAATAATTAAATTGAATTGAAATTCTTAAATAAGAAAAATTGAACTTTTGAATAAGTGAATTTTACTTCGTAAATAATTGAAATTGAGTTTTTTTTATTAAGTAAGTTTTGGAAAATTATTTAAGAAAGTAAATAAGTGAAATTGAATTTCTTTAACAAGAAACGAAAATGTGATATTTTGGAATTAATGTAAGATTTGTAATTGAAAGAATTGGTTTGACGAATTTAGTTTAAATTCAAATTGTAAGTTTTGATTTAATGAAGTTGAACTTAAGAAATTGATTTAATGAATTGGAAATTTAATAGAAATTGTTTGAATGATAAAGTAACTTAACGAATATTGAATGAAATCGATAAATGAGTTTAGATTTATTTGACTGTTAAAATTAAGTTAAATTTAAATGATTTCGAATTGAAACTTATATACGAACTTGAATCAATATTTGAATGGTTTTAAATAGATATTGAAATTGAATTATAAGATTTTGAAATGGTAATTATGAAGTTTTGAAACGTAAATATTGGAAATTGGTTTAGAAAGACAAATGAAATGTTGATTTACGAATTGAAATTAAAATTGAAATTGATTTGGTTTTGAAATATATAAACGACCAATCGGTGAAATAATTACGGAGGTTATTAAAGAGACCGGAATTCGGTTATGGATATACTCTCTATCTAAACCGAAAACCACTTTAATAACTATACGCGGAGTGATGATCCAGAATGAAGTGGTTGGAATGATGTACGTGATGACTGAAGAAAGAGAACGATAATGGATAGCCTTGACACTTGTGTCAAATTGGAAATGACTAAAACAGGAGCTGTGCCGGGCCAATGGAGGATTAGCTACCTCAAGTGGACACACTTCTTCGAACTACTTATACTTGTTGTCGATTGGTGCACCCTTGATTTTGGGAGTGTTGTTTCACGGTGTTGCGGGCGCTGCGGCGTTGCGTTCTCACCAGTCCGGATCAGGCGAACGGTAGTATCACTACCTTGGGTATTGCCTCATGTGCCTTGTCATACTTGTATTCCATTTATGCGCGACCACTACGAATTTGTTTTGTACCTTTAGTATATGGATTGCCCTCTGGTGACTTCCGGTTTTGGGGAAACTACGGTCTTGTATATGCTTTTGGGAATAAAAATGTGTTAAGGGTGGAATGGGCCATGACTTAACGCTATTTTGATATCTTATTATTACTGATAGACATTATCTACATATCGTACACTACTACATAGTAGATAGTTTAACGGATCCTTAAAGGATGGTTATTCCAAACATCCTTTGAGTTACTTGTATTTCAATTGCTATTTCACTTGAGTTGGATTTATTAATATAAGAATGTTAATCCTGACTCGAGTGTTTTGTATTTTGCTTTATGCTCGGGTCAGACTGAGTGTACCAGTATTCGAGACTCACCTTTGAAGTTGGAGCTTTGCTTGAAGATCCAGCCATCTATTCTGCTTCAGTATCCGATGATTCCAGTGATTTATTCTGATTTGTATCTGATGTATCATATTACTCTTCCGCTGTATCTGGTTTAACTCTGATGTAACTTTTACATTTATATAGTAGCTTCATGAACTACTATCTCTTTTATTTCCGCTGCATTTATTACTCTGTGTCTGTGATCTGTGATTATATTTATTTACTGTATATGTTCAGTTTTGCCAAATTTAAATTAACAACGCGGTATTTTGAGCAATTCAACTCCGGCATGAGTGTCTACCTATACACTTATAATGGATGCGAATGGTCCAAAATGGCGGGTCGTTACAATTTTCGAGTCTCAAAGTGGAGAGACCACGTAGCAGCTTTGCTACACTTTTGTTTTGGAAAAGAATTTGATTTGAATTTTTCTTGAATATGATTTGGTTTATATAATATATATGTATATAATTAGTTCAAAATAGTTTGAAGTAAAACTAGAAATTTGAATCTTAAGTTTTATATTAAGAAGTGGTTTCAATTATTGAAATAAAGTGAAATCTTTGAATAACTGGAATATCTAAGATGATAAATGGAATTAAACCAACTTGAAATAGTTGAATTTGAATAAACTTATTTGTATAACACTAAATTACATTCTAATATATATAACTTGCCTAAAATATTCAAAAACTTAAAATGTTAGGATATAACAAAGGGTTGTACAAGAAGAAAACTTAAGTAATAATTTTTTCAAACAAAAATCTGGCTTAATATAAATGTTGTAGATAGAAGGAAACTTTGTATAATAATCAATTACACTCTGAAACATTAATTTAACTTACCTAGAAAGTTAAATGTAATTAGAATGTAATTGGATAGTATACACTATGATAGGTAATAGGATATCAAAATGATATTTTTGTTAACCCCTTTTCGACTCACGACCTAGCAGTATGCCGAGTTAAGGTGTTTGGCGACTTAAGAAGGTATGCCGAGTTAAGGTGCTTGCCGACCTAAGCAAGAGGACGACCTAACAATCTAAAGGCGTAACCGACTTAAGGAAAGTTCCGAGTTAACAAGATCTTCGACTTAACAGGCTACGACCTAAGGAGAGATCTGACCCAACAGTTGCCGATCTAACTATTGAGAAGAGCTGCCGAGTTAAGAGGTGTGCCGAGTTAGGAGCCTGCCGACTTAAGGCTACGACCTAAGGAGAGATCTGACCCAACAGTTGCCGATCTAACTATTGAGAAGAGCTGCCGAGTTAAGAGGTGTGCCGAGTTAGGAGCCTGCCGACTTAAGGTAATCTGTGACTCAAGAGCTACGACCTAAGGAAGATTCCGAGTTATGAAAGGCTCCGACTTAAGAAGGTTCCGACCTAAAGGGTTATGACTTAGTGGGTTTACGACTTAAAGGCTGCAAGTTCAGGTCTTACGAGTTAAGGTCTGATAAGTCGGCAACGACTTAATACTTGTCAAAGACAGCCCCAGGATGGGTCAACAACAACTATTCCTTAACTCGCCACCGACCTAACCCTATTTCTTAACTCATCACCGACCTAACCCTATTCCTTAACCCATCACCGATCTACCATAAGTCGGCAACGACTTAAATACTTAGAGAAAATTCATGAGTCCAGATCAGCTCCTATAAATACCCCACCACTTCCAACATGAAGGGGACTTTTGGCCATTCATTTCTCCAAGCGCCGTTACGCTGTCGAAGCCTCCTCTCATTCAGCAATCAAAGATCTTCAAGCATTCGAGACACTACAACGATCTTCGAAAAGAGCTCCTAACATCCAACGCGGATTCGTCGAGTTTCATCATTAAAGATCGAGCTAGTAGTCAAGAATGATTTCATGATCAAATTGTATTGTATTTAGAGGGATATTGTATCGAATTGTAATCAAATCAGCAATAAACGACTATAAAGTGGATGTAGGCTCAATTACGGGCTGAACCACTATAAATCTGTTGTTCATTTACTGCTTTTCTGTTATTCTAGCTCATATTCTGTTCCCGTACCAACGGGTGGTGCTTTCACGATTCTATTGCACACATCGGGTGTTAGCGTTCACTTTTTACCGTTAACATTTTGGTGCTTTCATTGAGAGCCCAACTCAGGCAATCATCCACCGTTGCTTCGCAAAGACTCATAAAAAGAACCTCTCTTAAAAACCAGATCTGAAATAATGGCTCCTGGAAGAAGAGGTAGACCTATCAGATCCGGAAATGCTCACGAAGGAACTTCCGCTTCCCCAATAACAGACCAAGCAACACCAACCGTTGGAGTCACCAGGGCTGAATTGGATGACGCAGTTTCTGGATTATACCAACAAATTGAAACTCAAAACGCTTTGATGATGGATAGATTAACTGCTCTGCTCGGGGCAAATCGCCAACCAGAAAACCGTCGAACTACTCTTCCTGAAATGCCACCTTTCCAAGCTGATGGTTCTATGCCGCAACCAACTTGTCATGAGCATATGCCCGGGCAAAATTCCGAGGGAAGAACTAATACTTGCCCGGAGGTGTCTTTGAACAATAAGGAGTACCTGTCTGAAATGGTTGGCCGCATCATGAAAGAGAGCATGCAAAGGGAAGAGGATGAGGCTGACTGGGGATTTGCGCCAAGCAAAACTCCGTTTACTGAAAAGATCCTAAGAGCGGAGTTTCCAAGGAAGTTTGCACCTCCTACTATCCAAGCCTATAGGGGAACCAGTGACCCTAATCATTTCCTCTACAAGTACGATTGGCATATGACTGGTGCAAGAGCATCGGACGAGATCAAGTGTCGATACTTTCCGGTATACCTAGAAGGTGTGGCTTTACTTTGGTTCACAAAGCTTCCAGTTCGGTCTGTAGATAAATTCTCCGACTTAACGCAAAAGTTTAAAGAACAGTTCAGATTGTATGCTTCAAAAGCTAAGGATATAATGTCACTGTCTAACCTTGAACAAGCGCCCGAAGAATCAATCAAATCTTTCTTGAGCCGTTTCAATATAGCTTTAGCCGAAGTAGAAAATGCAGAACCACGCATGATCCTGACTTATTTGATGAGAGCCATTGATAAATCGAGTGAATTTGGGATATGGTTAAAGATGAAGGAACCGAACTCACTTGATAAATTTTATAAAAAGGCCGATGAGTTCATTCGCCTTGAAAGCCTTTCTGCAACATCGAAAGTGGTTACTGCCCAGACTGATAATGACAATGTCCCACCTAAGAAAAGAGAATCTGAAAGTCAGAAAAGGGAGAATGAAGGAGGAAAAAGCCGGGGAAATGAAAAGAAACCTCGCCGCTTTAATCCTTTGGACTTTACTCCTTTAACTGATACACCAAGAAATATCTTTTTTGCAACAAAGGACGTTGTCAGGTATCCTAAGCCACCTGAGATGACGAGAGGGGCAAAGCATAATGGAAAATTCTGCCAATTTCACAATCAACCTGGCCATGATACTGACCAATGTCGCCAATTAAAGAAGGTGATTGAAGAATTGCTAGAGCAGGGTAAACTCCAACAATACGTTAAAAGGAACGGAGTCGATCCAACCTCGTCCACTCGGGATCAACGACACCCTACCCATCAATCTGATTCCCACAACAACACTACAGTGCAAGATTCAGAAAAGCTTGTCATTAATGCTATCACAGGGGGACCATACCCAGCAAGCAGAAGTTGGGATGATTACTAATTACCCACAAAACTGCGGCTGGGGCATCTCTCACTTTCTCTGGCATAAAAATCCAAAAGCTATGAATCACCAACAAATGGAAACCCAGCTTGGAGATTCTGAAACAACAATAACTAGCATTCATTTTTTACTTAACAGCATTGCTTGAATTTGTAAAGATACTGATGGATGTATAACTTCTGCATTGTAAACCGTTGAGAAATCAGCGTGACTCAATAATGAAAAACTATGCATTGTGTTTTCTATTATAAAATGCCTGTTATATTTCGATGTGTAAATACTCTAAATGTATTGCTAAAATATCGATCTAATACTGCAGGTCATTAAAGCAAAGCTCACCCATCGCAAAGCTAAGCGAGCCTTACAAATCATTTAGCAAATTTCAAGCAACAAAAATTTCAAACTCGAATCCCATACAAGAGGAACCTCACATAAAAAGTTGACGGCTCCACTAGGTCAAGCCCTCGTTAACTGGTTGCGATCGCTGATATAAAAAGGCATCCAACCAAATAACTTGCGTTTACTCTGTGGAGTCATTCAACAGTGAAGTCTACTTCTTCGGATAAAGCAATTTACTTGCAAAAGAAAGGAACACGCGCTTGGAAACAATGATAAAGGATCGCAGATTGGCGGATGATGATACAACATGAGCGGGCAAACATGGAAGCAGCCAAAGGGAGGTATGCCTCTCAACAGGAAAGCAGGTAGATCCACTAAAGGGATACCTTCCCAGGCAGAAGGAATAAGACCCTCGCTAGCTGATTGTGATGCATCCAATCAGGCAGCTTGTGTCCATCCCATGGGTCTACTTGCCCCTAAGACGCAACCTTCCTGGCACACCAGCCAACAGATGCTCCTTCCCAAGGATCAACAAAGCCCTCTAACAAGGCACGCCAATAAATGGAGAGCTTTCCTCAATCAAAAAGATCGGTGGGACTACCAAAAATGGGCACCTTGTTAATCGATTGCGATCGTTTGTACAAACAAACATCCAATCGAACGACTTACGCTTGTCCCGTGGACCCCTCCGACCATGAGAAAGTAACTTCCAGGCAATCACAAGCCCTCTTCGGAGGAACAAGCCCTCTTCGGAGGCACAAGCCCTCTTCGGAGGCAAGAGCCCTCTTCGGAGGCACAAGCCATCTTCGGAGGCAAAAGCCCTTTTCGGAGGCACATTTCACCCGTGTAGAAGTGCAAAATGCTTCTCTTCGGAGACCCACTTCACCAGTGATGAAATACTAAAAAGCCCTTTTCGGAGGCACATTTCACCCGTGTAGAAGTGCAAAATGCTTCTCTTCGGAGACCCACTTCACCAGAGATGAAATGCCAAAACTGCTTCTCTTCGGAGACCAAAACTGCTTCTCTTCGGAGACCAAAACTGCTTCTCTTCGGAGACCAAAACTGCTTCTCTTCGGAGACCAAAACTGCTTCTCTTCGGAGACCAAAATCGCTTCTCTTCGGAGACCAAAAGACCTCTTCAGAGGCGTACTTCACCTTGCTTGAAGTACCAAAAATAAACCCTTTACTGGGGCACAAAAATCAAAACCTTCTTCAGAAGCTCATTTCACTGTGCAGGAAAATTCACTTTCAAACAAATAAAAGTGATCATTCCCAAAAGTCGAAGTGTTCTTCAGGAAGAAAAAGAAAATAAAGATTTCTCCAAAGACAAGATATACTCTATTAAAAACAGAATAATTCTTCCCTGAAAAAGTGGAAAGTTATTCTCTAAGATAAGAGTATCGGTCTTGTGAAAGCAAGAAATATTACAATATGCTTGTGGTATGGGGGCAACATTATACAATTCAGTTACAATAATAAAAGTGATATACAAGCGACATACCACAAGTTCATTGCAATATCACGTAATAAAGATGTGGAGTAAATGCGTTCTTGAAACACAGACAAAAAGTTTGTACAAATAGAAAGAATCGTTTACTCCACACTTCAAATAAAAAACAGATGTATTCCTACATACACAAGGATTTGTACAAGAAAAATATCTATTTATTTCAACACTATGAGAAATTTTTTACATTGTACAGGTTACAAAAAGAAGCGGAGACCGGTATCCGCACAATACCCGGTCAATATAAAAAGCAGAAAATGCAGAATCAAACTCATTTCCCCTTCTTCCCACCCTTGGAGCTTTTACCCGGCCTGGTAATTAGCTTCGCAGGCCGTATCGGAGAAGAAGGAGAAAGAGACTCAGCCGGATCAATCTCTGTCTCATCCCCAGCGGCGGAAGAACTCCTCTTTCCTTTCTTTGAAACCACACGCTTCCCCTTCTTCTTGGAAGAAGACTCACTCCCCGGAGCAAGAAATGTAGAAATCTTTGTGTCATAATCGAAAGATTGCTCCGGGGTTTTCTCGCTATCCTCCAGACCTTCTGCCTTCTGTTCTTCGGAAGCAAGTGGTTCGTCTAAACCCTGAAGGGCTGCTATTGGTTCTTCCTGTGAACCTGGTTGAGAAGCTGGAAGAGGTATAACTTGAGAAGGAGGAGGAACGACAGCTGAAGAAGGAAGATTTGGTGCAGTTTCCGGCACGACTGCTGCATAATAAAAGAAATTAAAATCAGTATGCTCCGAGAAAAAAGAAGACTGTGAATCGTCAAAGTTACCTGGAGAAGCCGGTTTAGCAAGATCAATCTCAAATTCCCGAGCTTGGAAGTCTTTCATTGCCTCTTCCTCTGTAGGGGTGGTTACAGTTTCTGTGTCAACCTTAGCGGGAGGCGTGGAATGAGAACTAGAGCCAGCAATATCCGCATGAGCTGAAGCCGAAGTATAAGCAGGAGCAACAGGAGGTGTTTCTTTCTCAGGAAGCTTCTCTCCCGTCGCCTCGGCCCGCACTCGGATGAGCTGCTCTTTTCCTTTGGCAAGGGCAGCGCGATCGCTCTCACTTAAGTAGGTAGCTTGAAGATCTGTTTCTGAGTACCCGGCACCACCAAATAAGTCAATGACTGCCTCCCATACCTCCGCTAAGGTGACTTCATACTCTGGTCCCAAAAATGAAAGGCTCCCACGCCCCAGGACACAATGCATATAAAAGTCGAACAGAGTCGCGTCAACGGTGGCTATGGTCGCCTTATGGGATTCTTCGGCTGCAGCTTTACCAGAGAGAACTTCATCACGTTCTCTTTCAGTCTTCAGTAATTGGGATTGTAGTCTAGCAATTTCTAAGTCTCGAGAGTTGAGTTTCTCCTGAAGTTGAGCAGCGTCATCACGATATTTTCTAGCAACATGCTATTCTGCTTCAAGTTTGACTTCAGTATCCCGCTGAGCAGCATGGGCGTCTCGAACTTGTTTTTGAAGCATTTCTTCTTTCTGAAAATAAGAAGTGGAGGAAGTAGCAAGCTCATTTTTAAGTTTTTCAACTTCAGCTTCGAGCTTCCCATAACCATCGCTAATGCTTTTCATCTCCGAGTCATGCTGCTTACGCCATTTGTCCCACTCAGATTTGTCATTTTCCATAGTCATCATCGCTTCAAGGTTCAGATGGTTGACCCTTTGAAGTTCATCAACCAGCTTCTGCCACCCAGACATTCTTTCGATGTCAAGCTTTACAGCATCGACATTTTTCAGCATCGCTTGCTTATCAATGGGGACCAGGTCCAAATCAAAACGCACTCCTTTCAGACACCAATTCGGAAATCGGCTCTGGAGTGTGGGAGGACCATCACCAGCTTGGTACTGTGGCCTATTAATGATGGTCTGGATGTCAGACTCCTTAAGGGCAGGAGAACCGGAAGATGTATTAGGAGGAACAGAAGCGGTAGTCTTTTCCGAGATGTTAGATGTGTCTTTCTCACCAAGCCTAACCCGTTTGCTGGACTCATCGGAAGTATGACTCTTCCCCCTGTCATCGTAAGATTTCCTCTTATAAGGATCGTCGCTTCTGCGGGAAGAGTCACGTCGCTCATCCCTACTCCCATAGTATTCCTCATCTTCTCTCCGGTGACGCTCTTCATGAGCTCGCCTCTCATGAGCCTTTCTAGCAGCTCTCTCCTCATCAGTTTCTTTCACGGCACTGATATAATTCCTAAAGTCATAAGCCTCACGGCTTCCGTAATGCTGGAATTTGTTGTAGTAAGAGCCGCTTCGCCCCATTAGAGAACCTGAAATTGAAGAAAAAGACCAGTTTTAGAAATCCTTAAGTTGAAGAAGCTAAGTACATATAAGTGCCAAAGTTCTAAGTGTGTGTGATGTGCAAACTACGCGCGTCAGACTACAAACCACTTTTGGGTGTAGAAATGGCAATAAGTTGTGTGGAAGGCATTGTGGTTTGTTGCAAAGAAGAAGTTGCTTCGATAACAGGAGGAACCACTTTAGAAACATCATCTTTAAAGAGCTCCTGAGAGGTTATCATGATGTCGCTCAGACTGTCGAAAGTATCATCGCCATGGTGCAGGGGAGAATTCTCTTTTTCAACTTCCACTTCAGCCGTCTTTTCAAGAGTATGAAGATTTTCCTCTTCAACAACTGGGGCAAGTACCAACTTACTAGACGGTCTAGCAGTGTCGGTAGAAGTAGAACACTTTACCAATGGAGTCTCAGCGGTAAGATTTTGCTGTAAAAGTTCTTTAGCAGGAACAGGGGCATCTGACTCCTTAGCAGGAGAATCAGGGACTTCATGTGGCTGAGTGGAACGGGAAGGATGTAAGAGTCCAAATTCGTGGAGGAACTCATCTCTCAGTAGAAATTGGATACTCCTCTCCTCTACAGGCACCGCCATAAGCCTTTCGAAAGTCACTTTGTGACTGAGATTTTTGGAAGGAGGAGGAAGTGCTGAAAAGGAAAAAAGAGCGAAGTTAGCACTTGATAATCCGAATTTCGATAAGTTTGAAAGAACATAAGAAACAAATGCAAGTGATCTTACTCCCTATTCTCCAAATAGCATAAAACCCAGGAGGGCAGCGAACATAGAAGAACGGGCTCAGGAAACTGTGAACACTTTCAGGGAGACCGGTGATCAACTTATGATTTCTCGCACTCCTTACAACTATGATGGAGGGATGATCTTTATTTTTGGCAAAAGTACAAAGATAGCGAATTTATCCGAAGGTAGGGAAGCGGCCCAGTGTTCTCCTAAAAAGCACGCATAGTCCCAGCAAGATGGCGTAGCCATTGGGATGTAACTGAAAAGGGGAAATAGATAGTTGGAGAAGAAGTTCTCGAATGCAGTCATTGAATGGGGGGATAGCTCCGCTCAAGCACATTTGGCGGTTAACTGCGACAAAGCCACGAGGCGGTCTGTCAGCAGTATCATTTATTTCGGGAAGCAAAGCGTCAGCCTCAGCAATGCCAAACTGGATGCATAGTTGACGAAAGGCTTTATGGCTCAAAGTAGTAGGGGTCCTCTCTGGAGGATCGTTCAGCGGGATAACAACTAGAAATACATCTTCAGCTTGCTCTGTTCCTTCTTGTGGAGAAGACATTCTACACAATCAGCTGAATGTTCAAATGTGAAGGTGCACGTTCCTTAAAAGTGTGAAGTGTTGTGCAAAAAACTAACGAAAATAAACGACAAGCATAACTGGAATTAAATTAGTTGACAATCAATCGATTACAAAATTTCAGAACTTGTCAATGATCAAGTGCAGTGTTAATACAGACAAGTCAGTTTCACTTGACTATTACGATTTTGTTTTAATACTTCACTTGAATTAGTTATTGTACAGCATCTCGTTCATATTCATTTAATTTAACTTTCTCGTTATCAACTAATCCGTCACTCGATGTGGGCAGTCGGTGATAGTATATTCGTCCCAGTATTCTGTGAATGTTGTATTAAGCAGGATTGTTAGTTTGCAAAATTGAAGCAATGTGTAAAATGCATGCAACACAGTTCATAGTTCAACAGTTCACAGTTCACAGTTCATAGTTCAACAGTTCGAAGTTCGGGCACAGTTCAAAAATCATCTGTTGGGTGGCCGAAAGTCTAAGTCCTAACTCGGTGACGACCTAAGGAAGGTCCCCTATGGGTCAAAGCCAGAAATCCTCTAAGTCCTAACTCGGAAGCGACACAAAACCTAGGTCGCATGAAACCGCTAAGTCGGCTCCGACTTAAGTCAGAAAAGTCACTGGATCGCGTGAAATCCCTAGGTCATGACCGAGCCAATACCTCGACTAATTTTCTTCCCTAACTCTTAATCCGTTAACCCAATAGCCTCACAGTCAACAATGATCCTCATTCCATCACACCATTGGACCACCCAAGGAGCCAATTCAAGTCGAATCAAATTTGCTGCGAATCCAATGTATTACTGCCCAATTACAATTACAACACGGTCGATGGCGATTGACGAACAATCAAAAAGTTATGCACAATGAATCGCAGCATCTAAACACAAATGGAAGTCAAAAACTGGGGAGTTATCAATTCGACAGCGAGCATGGGTGAACGATGACCAGATCGACTTACGAAGTATAACAAGAAGATGATCGGCGATTGGATGGTTGGAGTTTGTCTCTGAGAGCTCTAAAAGTGCTTCAATGGCAGATTCGAGAAAAGGAACAGATGAGGAAGAGGAAGAAGGATGCAACTATTTATATGCTGGAAGGCGAGTCGACTTGCACGGTGTACGACCTAAGGCATTTGTTAAGTCGGCACCGACCTAACCAAAGAGTTAAGAGAATCGAAGCATACGACCTATGGCTTAGGCATATACTTCGAGGGGCAAATGTTAACCCCTTTTCGACTCACGACCTAGCAGTATGCCGAGTTAAGGTGTTTGGCGACTTAAGAAGGTATGCCGAGTTAAGGTGCTTGCCGACCTAAGCAAGAGGACGACCTAACAATCTAAAGGCGTAACCGACTTAAGGAAAGTTCCGAGTTAACAAGATCTTCGACTTAACAGGCTACGACCTAAGGAGAGATCTGACCCAACAGTTGCCGATCTAACTATTGAGAAGAGCTGCCGAGTTAAGAGGTGTGCCGAGTTAGGAGCCTGCCGACTTAAGGCTACGACCTAAGGAGAGATCTGACCCAACAGTTGCCGATCTAACTATTGAGAAGAGCTGCCGAGTTAAGAGGTGTGCCGAGTTAGGAGCCTGCCGACTTAAGGTAATCTGTGACTCAAGAGCTACGACCTAAGGAAGATTCCGAGTTATGAAAGGCTCCGACTTAAGAAGGTTCCGACCTAAAGGGTTATGACTTAGTGGGTTTACGACTTAAAGGCTGCAAGTTCAGGTCTTACGAGTTAAGGTCTGATAAGTCGGCAACGACTTAATACTTGTCAAAGACAGCCCCAGGATGGGTCAACAACAACTATTCCTTAACTCGCCACCGACCTAACCCTATTTCTTAACTCGTCACCGACCTAACCCTATTCCTTAACCCATCACCGATCTACCATAAGTCGGCAACGACTTAAATACTTAGAGAAAATTCATGAGTCCAGATCAGCTCCTATAAATACCCCACCACTTCCAACATGAAGGGGACTTTTGGCCATTCATTTCTCCAAGCGCCGTTACGCTGTCGAAGCCTCCTCTCATTCAGCAATCAAAGATCTTCAAGCATTCGAGACACTACAACGATCTTCGAAAAGAGCTCCTAACATCCAACGCGGATTCGTCGAGTTTCATCATTAAAGATCGAGCTAGTAGTCAAGAATGATTTCATGATCAAATTGTATTGTATTTAGAGGGATATTGTATCGAATTGTAATCAAATCAGCAATAAACGACTATAAAGTGGATGTAGGCTCAATTACGGGCTGAACCACTATAAATCTGTTGTTCATTTACTGCTTTTCTGTTATTCTAGCTCATATTCTGTTCCCGTACCAACGGGTGGTGCTTTCACGATTCTATTGCACACATCGGGTGTTAGCGTTCACTTTTTACCGTTAACAATTTTGTTAAGGGAATTCACTGATAATAAATTGGATAATAAATTGGATAATAAATTGAATAATAAAAGGAGAATAAATTTATTGAATAACATATGGTTATGAGATGTTTATTTCACTTAATATATGTGGAAAAATATGTTAAGCGAAATAAATTTAAATAAATAAAGGAGAATGCTAGTTATGAGTACATATATAGACTCAAGAATAGTTGAAAGTGAATTCCGTGGAATCAACTTAGCTGAAGGTAAATGAATAAAATAAATGAGTTAATTTAAAAATAAATTTGTTTGAAAGAAGTGCTGATAAAATGAAAGAGAATCAATTTTAAATTGGATGACTATTTATTACTTGAATAAAATGGATTAAACCAAATTGTTGAATATTAATTTATATGGTCTGAATAGTTGAAGTTGAATGTTGAAGTGGAACTAACAATGGTTGATCAAATAGATTTAATAGATGAGTAAAATAAAAAAAATTGTTGTGAAAATTTTGTAATAAATGTTAATGAATTTGAAACAAATCAATTGGATAAAAATATATGGAAATGAAATCAATCAAGGGTGAACACAATAAATTTGACCGATTAAATGAAATGAATTGGAATCAACTAATTGAATATAAACAAATTTTAAAAAAAATGTAGTTTATATGATTTTAAATTAATTACTGTATTTGAAATTTCAATCTATCCTCTCTTTCTAGTTGTTTCTATTCTCCTACCTCCTCCTTTTCGGGGACGAATAGTTTTGAGTAGGGGAGAGCGTAACGACCCGTAAATTTTAGTGGTTTTAATAACGTATTAACTGAAATTTTGTGAAATTTTAAATACTAAAACTTGGAAATAAAAATTTAATATTTGGAATGCGTCTACTTAAACATAGCAAATGAGAAATTTTCATCTAATAATATGGAAGTTTATTTCTTGTGTAACTTCATTTAAAATCAAATCAGTTAATTATTGATGATAATAAAATGTATTCCAAACCTGAATATTTTTATATAGTAAATTTGTAAATCATCTTCCGAGTGAGACGTCATATTTTGTTTCTTCAAATCTGGATTGCTATTGCTCCGTTTATCTTATTTCTCGTAAATTCACAGCATTTTTCGGTACCGATATCGACTTTTGATAGGATGATCGTACCACTAATATCTGTATAGTGTTTTGATCATCTCGTCATGCTGATCTCTGTGGTATATTCATTTCTGTATTTTGAGGTCTGGTATGCAACGGTAACGATGAAACAGTTCACCGTAGCGGTACCACATTTTGACTTTACACTTTCCCTTGTTTTCAAATCTATAACGTGTTGCCCAAACAAATAATTAATTGCTTCAGTAATTTGCACAAAATTAAGGGAATTGACCGTTACAATTAAATTTTTTTTCTGTCCATTCAAATTTTACATCGGTTAAAAACCCATCAATAGCTTACCTTTATTTCTCCCTGGATTCACGTTCTGTAGCTCTTTAATCTTCCATCTGTTGCCTCTTCACATTCATCTTTTTCTCTTACCTTTTGACATTATATATTTGTAAAATTTATAATAGTACAAAAGTAAATTTTTCGTTAGGAGCCTGCTACTCTTCTTCCTTCACCAGCCTTCGTCCATCACTAGCCCCCTCAAAGCAACCCAACCCCCGCCATCTCACCGTGTCTCTCTCCGTCATGACGCATGCAGCACGCGTGGCTGACCTCACCGGAGCCAGCGCCACCTTCCACCACCTGATGCCGATCGAACCCATCAGCCTTCCCCTCTCTCCTGCCTAGCTCGACGCCGCCTTTCCCCTCTGGATTGGCCGAGCAACACACTTCAACTCATGCTCCCCTCTTTTATATAAGCAGGTAATATATATATATATATATATATATATATGTTTTAAACTCTTGATTTTATGTATTATATATATATCTATATATGTTAGTTCATATGAGTTATATAATAGAATAGTTACATATTAATATATTAGTATATATAGGATCGTAAGTTTATAGCATTGATAGTATAAAGAGTCCATACAAAAGCTTGTATATATCTTCAACATAGCTACAGTATAGTTTTGTTTGTATAAATAATGAACTTAAGCTTTGAAATCTATTGAAATTGAAATGGTTTAAATTGCAGTTTATATATGTATTTGAAATCAATATAAATTTTAAATAGTTTGAACTAAATTGAAATTGGTGAATTGAGATTTAAGTAAATTGAATTTTTGAAATTCGAGTTGATCTGAATCGATTTGTGAAATTTGAGGAAACTATTTTATTATATAAACTATTTTTAAATATATTTAAACTATTTTAATATTTTACTTTATAAATTAATTAAATATAAACTATTTAAAATTTAACTATTTTTAATATACTAATTAATTACTTTTTAAATAAAATTTATTATATAAACTATTTTATTATATAAACTATTTTATTATATACTATTTTAATATCTAAACTGTTTATGTGGAAGTAATATGATTTCAAAGAGCTATGAATTTTCAAAGTGTTATGATTTCCAAGTGTTATGGTTTCAAAAACGTTATAATTTCAAAAGTGTTAAAATTTTGTAAAGCATTATGATTTTTGGAAATGAATATTATTTTGAGTGAATAATGATATCGTATTGATATAGTTTTGAATAGATGTGATATTTTGGTTTTGAAATATGATTTGAAATGAAATAACCACGGTGTTATAATAACGTTTGGTTGTTAAAGAGACCGGGATCGGATGTTGTCATACTCTCTGCCAATACCGAAAACCACTTTAACAACTGTGTACGTGGTGGAGATTCCAGAATGAAGTAGGATGGTTTGGTAACGATTCTCTATGGTATTTACGTGACCCTGACTCCCGTGAGTAAGCTTGATGTGGCTAAAACAGGAGCCACGCTGGGCCAAATGAGGTCATTCCTCCTATCGGACACATTTCTTCGATACCATTCTATTGCTTTTGTGATTTGATTGGGTGCACCCTTCGATTTTGATTTTGGGAGTGTGTCACGAGGTGGGCGGTAGTAGCTGCTATGCGTTACCACCAGTCCGGATCCGCAAATGGTATATCTACCCTGGCATTGCCTCGAGTGCCTTGTCGCATGCCCTATCGCGCCTTCTACGAGTTTGTTTTGTGTCGTACCTATGGAGTGCTCCCTGATAGCCCACTTGCGAGTGGAGTTTACAGTATCTGTATAGACTACGGCATTATAAAAATGTGTTAAGGGGGATATGGGTAACGCTATTTTAATAGTTTACTTTACTATAGACATATTATAATAGCGTATATTACTATATAGTAGATAGTTCCATGGATCCTTAGAGGATGGACATCCCAAACATCCTTTAAGTTATTTGTATTTCAGTTGATATTTTACTTGAGTTGGATTTATTGATATAAGAATGTTAATCCTGACGCGAGTGTTTTGTGTTTTGCTTTACGCTCGGGTCAGACTGAGTGTCACAGCATTTGAGACTCACCTTTGGAGTTTGGAGCTTCGCTTGGAGATCCATCTACATCTATTCAGCTTTCAGCTATCCAGTTGATTTGTTCAGATTTGTCATCAGTTTGTATTCGAGACTCTATTGTATTTGAGATATTTTGTTGTATTTTATTTCAAACTATGTTGTTTATATAGTAGCTTCATGAACTACTATTTATCTATTCCGCTGCTTATTGTTATATTACTCTGTATCTATGATTCTGTTATTGATTTATTTACTATATATGTTGAGTTTTGCCAAATATAAATTAACAATCTGATATTTTGAGCAATTCAAGTCTGACATGTGTGGATGCGAATGGCACGAAATAGCAGGTCGTTACACGAATCACGATTGGGTGGATTTACAGTTGTGGTCAAATTTAATAGAGATATGACTCATTTATTAAGACATCGTATACTTTATTCGATGGGGATTGGGATTTATTTTGAGTGTGTAATACATTTATTATGCATGTTATGAGTATATCAGTATCCATATGATTATGTGCATCATTATGATGACCATGACCTTACATTTACATCTAGGCATAGTCTGATCCATTAATTATTTATACAACACTCGGGTCAGTCCTAGACTTTATAGGCACAAGGACATTAGCCTTTCTTAGATATGGGGCTTATTGCGAAGACAATTATAGACCATGTTGTAATTTGAATGTTTACTATGTATAATTTTGTTTTATGCATCCATGTATGTATATATGTGATAAAGTGGAGATGTTTATAACATTTGGCCTGTATCGATATATAAGTAGTGGGTCATATTTTTCATTTTGTATATGTACTTTATGATATGTATACTGTGATATTACATTTTCTATTGCGTTTTATGACTCTATGTTCTCTGATTATATTGTGTATTGTTCTATGCTATTAAATACACGTGTTTATTGCTTTGTACTAGTACAAAGGACGTATATTTATGTATTATATGAGGTAAGAAAATGCACATGTCTTAGACCAAGGGAATATTCATGTGCAATCGCTCTTAACAAGCCTCATTCTTTGTATTACTAGAGAGTATTACTCTGTAATACACTTTGGTGGTATGGGAATGGAGGTGAGGCATCATAGTTGGTATCAAAGCAGATTCGAAGTAATGCACTATATAATGAGACACATGTCTTGACCTTGTGCTGAACCAGAATTTGGCTCAACACCCAAGATGTCATACAGGAAGATATTATTTGAAAAGGTTTTAATCATATCCCCAGGTTCTAATTTGTTCACAAGTGAAAATTATATATGCAGGGGTAAGATAGACAAGTGACATGAACATATAATAATCCATTGTTCATATGTCAATGGGCATAATAGTCAATATGCAAGGTAAATTCAAGTTTAATTTGAACAAGAGCTTAAATGACCTTGCGCAAATTAATAATTTGTAAGTCCAAGTTTAAGTCCAAGTCTAAAGATAAAGTCATATGCATGCCCATTAACATGAATAGCTAATTGGGCAAGTACAAAGGAAATATGCTTTGTAGAGTTAATTATCAAAGTCCTTATTTGAAAAAGTCCAAGAGTTACAATTGGCTCTAGGAAATCCCTAAATTTATTAGGGTTTACAATTTGTAATTACGAAATGGAGAAAGAAGAATGATCTGCCTCCTCTAAGTGGCAGAGGGGATCCTATTTATAGCGGTGTCAATCAAGTAGGATTATTGATACAAGTCCTGTATTGGAATCTGATGGATCGCTAGCTTCATCTTGGTGAAATTTTGATAATACTTCCTTTGTAGAGAACCGATATCACTTATTTGTAGAAGCTTTGACAATATAGTCTTCCTTGCAGAAACTAGACAACCCTCCCTTGTAGTAAATGCTCGACCTTTTCTAGTAGCGCAGAGTCCTTTCTCTGTTACATGCTCAACAACACCGTGTATTGTAAAGGCTCGACATCCCTTTTTACATCTTTAATAACCTACTACATTTAGGCTCAACAACTTTTGTGCTATAGAAGCTTAATATCTCTTGTTCCTCCAAGTTTGTAGTAGCTTGTTATCTCGCCGTTTCAACATCTCCATCACCTTATAGGTTTGACATATTCTCTTTATTGTTAGATGCTTAACATCACCTTCTACTTGTAAATGCTCGACAACATTTACTGTTGTAGGGGCTTGATATCCTTTAGAGACTCGACCCTTTGTATTCCTTGTAGATACGTTCTAACTGCTTAAATGTTCGACATCCCTATGGCGATGAGACTCGACAAACCCCTATTTTTAAACGCTTGATACCTCTTGTTGTTGCTAGAGGTGTGTTACCCTTTTCTACTAGTTAAATGATTAATAACTCTACTATCTTCGATAACTCTCATCATTTCCAAGCTCGACATGTCTTCTTTAGATGCTCGACACTCATATTATGTATCAACATTTGCCCTCTTGCATGGAAGAAGCATATTACACTTTAGTCTAATTTCAATTTTCATATTGCCACCTATTAGTATTCTGGAGATTCCAATATCATTTGTTCATTCAAATAAGGATCAACATTTCTTGCTATTTACCTCTTGCTCTATAAATACTTGCCCTTTCTTTTCCCAAAATTTTACCAGAATTTTGCATGATATTTTCTGATAGATAAATAGAAAGGAAAAAAGGTTCTAAAACCTCTTCTCTTATAGCATACTTAAAATCTCCTACTTCAGAGGAAGGAGATTACAGACTCATCCAGTCTTCCATAACTACTCAAGATGAAGTAGACGCCATCCTCCAACAGTTTTGCATTATCAATGTAGAAGCTAGAGTGGTTGGACCATCCCGAAGGATAGATAATTTTTCGAAAGAATTCTTTTCTTTTACTCCAATTTACATTTGGCACTCAGAATGCCTTCCCCTTCTAGAATTATTTGTTTGATTCTTGGATCACTTGCGAATTGCTCCGATACAATTGTCACCTAATTCTTATACCTATTTGAGCTACTTTGAAAGAATTGCTAGGGAAGCTAACCTCCCTACACTTGATGCTGAAACTCTCCATTAACTGGTAACTATCATTAAAGTTGGGAGACAACCTATGGGTACTTTATATCGCCTTCTTCCTTATCAGAAGGGCTTAATCACCAATCTGATTAATTGAACTAAGGACTGGGAAAACCAATTTCTTTTATATCAAGAGCCATACTCCTAGAATCCAGGAGTCCTTCTCTATTCCTAGTAAGACTCGTTGTTTTTCTTTATTGTTTATACTATATTCTAGCTATTCTTTTATAATAGTTATTCTCTTTCAAAGACTACTTCTAAGGAGGTGAATCCTTCCATTGCTAAGACAATCAGTGCTTTGAGCTTGTCATCTAATACTATGGGGGATAGGATTAAACTGTTGACCGAAGTCAATCTTAAAAAATACCTCTTGATTCTGGAAAACCACAAAGTGCTTGGGGAACCCCCAATGGTTAAGAAGGATGCTCGTGGGAACCAAGCATTAGTCATTGACAATCAAAACGTCTTTCTACTATCTTCTACCATACCGTGAGATTCTTATGGTAATTTCATACCATGATTCTAATTATATCGACATCTTACGATTCTTTCTTTGACTTAGGCTCAAATTCTACCATCGTAATTGCTAAGAGAGAGGATGCTAAAGCTCCTACCTCCTCCTTGGCCCTGACCACTAAAGCTGCCCCTTTTGTTGATTCTGTTGCTGATGCCCTTAAGGATATAGAAAGTCGTAAATGGAAGAATGATTCTAGCAATATGTCTAATGATTCAATTCCTCCTCCAAGTAAAAAGGTCAAGCTTGGAGAAGGTTAAACACTTACTAATATTACTGAGGAACTAAATATAGCTACAACCATTATTAACCAAGATTCCAGTGTCATAATTTTAAGTTTGGTGGACCGAAATCTTCAGAATCAAGTTACGAACCAGATATAAGTTATCAACGCCCCCAAGTCCTATTATAGATATTTTGGGTCCCTTATCTACAACTGCTTTACAATGTTTGTACTAGGAATTAGGCCCAACACCTCCTTCTACGAATCTCTTTCCTATAAGGCTTCAGCCTAATCCATCCCCTCGGATTCTAATAACTTTGTGGTTCGGTAATCCAATCCTCGTCTGTTGCTTCTTTAATACCACTGCAATCTTTTATCTCTTCCAGAGACCATCTCTGCATTCTTTTCCAATAGCTTCTTGTTGTACCTATCATTGCATGTCTAGCGAAATGATTGACATTTTGAATAGACCTTGCATTTTCTTCTTTATTCTTGTCTTATATTCAGACTTGTTGAATTGTTTGAAATTTGAGACTCACTTTAGATCTTTAATTTGATTCAATATGGTCCTTGGTCTTTGATTAAGTATAGACTTGTTTGTCTTCATTTCCTTGAAGAATGCTTTAGACGGGCCATATAAGATAAATTGAAGGCTGGTCGGTGCTCTGGGCAGGCCATCTTAGGTGGGATCAAAGGCTAACCCATCCTCCCTCTAGGCAGCGCTCTGAACAGGCCTTATTGGCGGGACCGAAGGCTTTGGTCGGTGCATTAGTCAGGCTATCTTAGGAGATACCAAAGGCTAACCTATTCTCCTCTAGGAGGAGCTCCAGACAAGTCTTATAGATGGGACCGGAGGCTGTTGGTTGGTTCTCTGGTCAGACTATCTTAGGCGGTACCAAAGGCTAACCCCTTCTCCCTCTAGAAGAACTCCGAACAGGACTTATATGCAGACTGAAGATGGTCAAAGTTTTGGTAAGGCCTTATCGGTAGGACCAGAGGCTTACTCCATCCTCCCTCTAGGAGGCGCTCTGGCCAGGCCTCGTAGGCGGCACCGAATGCTTGTGGTACTCTGATTAGGCCTTACAGGCAGGACAAGAGGCTTACTCTAAGCTCTCTCTAGGAGTTGTTGCCGTCAGGCCTCATAAGCGGGACCGAAGGATTGCGGTGCTCTGATCAGGCCTTATAAGCAGGACCAGAGCTTACTTCGACCTCCCTCTAAGAGGTGCTATGGTCAGGTCTTATAAGAAGGACTGAAGGATTTTAGTGCTTTGACTATGCCCTTATGGCGGGATCAAATGCTCTTTCCTCTATTGTATAAGTTCTCTTTATCAAGCACTAGATCTTTGTAGATACATTGGTCTTTTGTTTAAGTCTCGTTGACAAACTCTTAAAGTTCCCCTTTTCTAAAAAATTCAAATCATCTATTTAAAGGCTCGACGGTGATTGGAATTGTGTCCATTCACTCGGTGGTATTGACAATAAGTGTCTTCAAGATTTCTTTCATTTCCTTGTAGCTTCTTCTTTGAAGGCCAATAATCCAAGCTTTCTTAGGTTAGGAGATGGATATTTTCATAGGAGGTGATAAGGAAAAAAGCTTTTGAAGATCGGGGGTTTTTAAGGAATTGTGCTTTTTGTCCCCATTTGGCTCTTTTCAATATGGGGTAGGTTCATCAGTTCCAATGGTGAGCTTTCTCTTCAAAGACTCTCGAGTCCTGATTGGTATGGGAGAGTGATTGATTACTCCCTTCTACTTATATTATTTCACCTTTGAATATAGTTCCTTTATCTTGGAGATATATAGCCTTTCTTACACCTGAGAATGGGACATTCCTGAGAATGGGTCATTCCTTCTTTTGGTCTCTCTGTCCTAAGTAGGATAATAAGCGAAGATTGGGGTAGATCTCAGATGGAATGGATTTATGCTCCAGTCGTCTAGATCATAAGGAGTTGGCCATCTCTTTTGTGCTAGAATTTTCACTGACAAGTTCCCTAATTTCAGTACTTATTCCACATGGAATTAAAGGATATGGGTGACTTGACAAGCTGATTTGGTAAGATGAGATTCGGAGGATCCTTTTTTAGAGAAAGTCGTTATGCAGTTTAGTAGGTTATGCGGGATGTGCAAAGTCCTCTAAAGGGATATGCTGAATATGGAAAGGCCTTTATAGGGACACATCAGATACAGTAAGTCATCTAAGGCATATTTTGCAAAATGGAGGTTCGAGCCTTCTTTCTAGCGCCAAACTGTTGAACCAGAGTTTGGCTCAATACCTAAGACGTCATACAGGGAGATATTATTTGAAAATTTTCTGATGATATCCCAAGGTTCTAATTTGTTCACAAGTTCAAATCATGTGTGCAAGGTTAAGATACACAAATCACATAAATATATAATAGTCATTTGTTCATATGTTAATGGGCATAATAGTCAATATGCAAGGGAAATTCAAGTTTAATTTGAACAAGGCCTTAAGTGCCTTGCGCAAATTAATAATATGCAAGTCCAAGTTCAAGTCCAAATCCAAAGATAAAGTCATATGCATGCCCCATCGATTCAAATAGCTAATTGGGCAAGTATAAAAGAAATATCCTATGTGAAGTTAAATGTCCAAGTCCTTATTTGCAAAAAGTACAAGAGTAATAATTGGCTCTAGAAATCGCCAAATTGATTTACGGTTTACAATTTGTAATTGAAAAATAGAGAAAGAAGAATGATCTGCCCCTTCTAAGTGACGGAGGGTCTTATTTATAGTAGTGTCAATCACGCGGGAGGATTGACATGTGTCCTGGCTTGGAATCTAAGGGCTCCGCTAGCTCCATCTTGGTGAAATTTCGATATTTCTTCCTCTATAGAGACTCGACGTCACTTACTTGTAGAAGCTTCGATAATATAGTCTTCCTTGTAGAAACTCGGTAACCTTCCCATGTAGTTAGATGCTCGACAATTTCTAATGGCACAACATCCTTTCTTTGTTACATGTTCGACAACACCCTATGTTGTAGAGGCTCGACATCTCGTTTTACATCTTTGACAACCCTGCTATCTTTAGGCTCAACAACTTTTATGCTGTAGAAGCGCGATATCTCTTGTTCCTCCAAGTTTGTAGTATCTTGTTATCTCTAAGCATTTACTAATTCGACATCTCCATCACCTTACAGGCTAGATATGTTCTTTTTATTATTAGATGCTTGACATCACCTACTACTTTTAGATGCTCAACAAAACTTACCGTTGTAGGGGCTTGCTATATCTAAGGGACTCGGGACCTATTCGTTCCTTATAGAGGCTTGCTAACTGCTCAAATGTTCGACATCCCTATGGCGGTAGAGGCTTGACAACCCTCTGCTATTAGACGTTTGATACCTTCTTATTATTGCTAGAGGCTGGTTACCACTTTCTACTAGTTAAATGCTTGATAACTCTACTATCTTCGGCAACTCTCATTATTTCTAAGCTCAACGTATTTTCTTTAGATGCTCGACACTCGTATTTTGTAGTAACACATTGGATGAGACTTAAAGTCCTTGTCCCCTTAGGTGAGTAGAAGTTACCATATATTAAAGGGATAGTAAGAGTATACGATGATTACTGGATCATTTAGGGACATACTTATTATTTTTCCTACTGCATATTACTCTTATCCCCATCTCTTCTATTTGTTTGTGTTCATAAGAAATCTAAGTTACTGATGAAGGTAGTGAATAAAAGATTGTTAGCTGGACCAGTAGTGTCCACATTAGTGATGTTGAATAAATCTTCATGTGGCTTGATTGGGAATGAAGTAGCTCAATTAGGGAAACTGTAGAAGATCCTAACCTGAAACTGGCATCATTAATATTTAGGAACTCTAAATTCTAATGTGGCAAGTTGAGCGGAAGGATCTAGTAGAAATCAGAGTGTGCATCGGAAGTTGATAGATGGCTGTTAACTAAAGGCGCTCATTTGATTAGTTGATTGTCGTGTGTTTGCTTGTATTAATTTTTTTTACACTTAGCTTAGTCTAGAAGATGGGAATTGAGTAGATGTTATAACTCAAAAATTTATAACCCATTTAAATTTGGACGAAGGCAAATATTAGTAGGAGCTAGCAATTTCTTCATTTACAGAAGATACCGCAAGGGGATATGTATTTTTGTTTTATAAATGAAAATTAATATATTATTTACTAATAAAATTTGGAATGGAATATGTTTTAATAGAATGTTTGGTTGATAGTATGGACGAAAGATGTGTGATAAATTGATTGTTGTTAATGGCTATTGAATTTAATGTATACGAATTTTGAAAATAAATATTTTTATTCAAATAAGCATATGATTAATAAAATAGGTATATCATTTTATAAGATGATTGAAAATATTTTCGTAATTTGTTTTGGGACTAGTTTGTCCATAGAGTGATTTAAGAATCTAGGCCGATACGTTTGATCAATGTTATTAAAATGATTCCTAAATGCTTATATGAGGTAGTTCAACATGGTATTTTGGAAATGGTATAAAAAATATTTTACTTATAATCGTGTATTGTTTTATAAGTTATATATTATTTTAGAAAATTGAGAATATTTTTTCTAGATTTAAATATTTTTGAACAATGTATGCAACCGTTAGATATTTTCAAGAAGTTGAGATAACCGACAAGGCAATGTTGATATTATCCCAAGCAGTCGACATTGCAGCCAATTGGCAAGACGAATCATTAAGAATTATTAAATTACAATGTTATATATTTTAATATAAATTAATAAATGCATTTTAACATGCGAAGAATTTTTTTTAAGATTGAATTAAAAGAATATTCTAGTGAAATATATATTTGTGGATATATAATATATTTGTTTAGATTTAAAGATAAGTTTTCTATCGAGAAAATTAAATTAAATTATATTAAATGTGATACCCTCTTTATTAATAACGATTTGTGAAGAATTATGGGAGAATGCTATATATTTCAATCATGTTTTAGGAATATATTATGTTAAACTGTTTGAAAAAGAAAAAAAATAAATAAAATAAAACGACATTGAAAATAATAATAACATATAAATATATGGTTTAAAGAAGAAAAACAACGCGTAAGTGTTAATTGAATTTTGAAACTATGTATATTTGTTAAGAAAAAGATATTTTATGTATGTATTGATAAAATAAATCTAGAAGATAAGTTTATCAAATATGAAGTAAAAGATTTGGAAAAATGACAATGAATTGAAATTACAAATTTATAAATTTTAAAAGTGAATTAGTAAATTGACCAAGGTTTTCAATCATTATCTAGAAATCTAATATATTATTTTGGAAATATGAAATGATTACTAAAATAATTTTAATTGACTTTAAAGAGTATTATTAATAATTTGAATGCAAATAAGAGATTTTTGATAATATTCTTTTGTTTGGAATAAATATAAATTTGTTTTACGAATTATAAATTTATCTGAAAATATCTTGTAATTATGGAACACGGCTTTTAAATGTTATTAAGTGATTTTAATATATATTAATGAATTTGAATACAAAAGTGAGGTTTTGAATGACACTATATATTTTGAAATAAAAAGATCATAAAGAAGATTTTATGTGACGACCGCCCATGACCCCTGCACTGAATCTAGAGATAGTGCGCTGTAAAGTGTGCCAGGCGACCATGGACGATTGTCAAGGTAAATTAAACACAACAGAATCTATCGTATTACTCACAGCGCATGGATAAAATACAATAGAACATATGTATAGTGAAGCTTTACAGAACAAAATGACATCATATAAAACTTTATAATAGTTGAATACAAGCATCTGAATAGTCAAGTCATCAAAATACATCAAGCCTCACTACAACACTCAGAGAAAATACAACAGCGGAACATTCAGTACATATAATAAGAAGATAATATGCAACCCTCCAGCTCGTCTTCGATATCAGTATCGTGAGAAGAGAACAGCACCTGTCACCTGTTACCTAGTCTGCCCGTCCCAAAAATGGACGAACAGCCCAAGGCAATAAGAATTAAAACATAAAGCCTTGAGTCAGACAACAGTCTTAGTGAGCAGTAAATTAACTAACAACATACCAAAAGAGCATAAAGGAAAAGGAATAGGAATACAACCCTCCCACTCCAACCTCATTCTACAGTGATGCCCCCAGACACACACTAAGCAGAAGCAAACATAGCAGAGCATGCAATTTAAAGTAAAGCTACTATCACTCGAGTCAAGGGCGATGTTTTCCAAGTACCAAGGCCTAAATCAGATAAGCACCCAGAAAATACCGCTCTTGAGTCCGAATGACGATACAACCAAACATCCATGACTCTGGCTATCACTGTTATCATTGCTTCGATATCACCGTTAATTTGAATGACCGGCACATTCTTTCAGCCGTCCGTCAAGGGCTAATGGAAACCCCGGTTCTAGACATAACTCCCGCACGTCGTCGCAGCCCGTGCCTAGGACTATCGAATCTGCCCAGAGTACTCGACCATCAACAGTTGGCCGTTGGGACTATCGAATCTGCCCAAACGTACTCTTGCTTAGAGCATGCTAGAACCTTCAACAACGATGCTATCCAAGCCTCCTAGTCATCCTCCTCGACGACTATTCTCATATCCATTCATTATCCTCAACTCGAATCATATCACCGAGTTATCAACATGCTTGGAATGATCCCGTCTGGATTAGACCAAGTCTTCATCACATGATGCCTCGCTTCATTACATCCTCGCAAAGCCTCATCTCAACATCACATCATCAAATCTATGCATAAGAGCTTCATCATCCCGCTACATATGCCACGAGCAGCTTTCGCAATTCAAGAGCCTTTCCCTTAGCTTTTGAATCATCTTCGATCTAAATCTAATCATCAATCATCTAGTTCATAACAATCAATCAAATCAAACATCAATCCAAGCAATCAAGCATTCAAATATGATCTAAGTAGACAATTATAACAATAATGGCATTTTCGTAATTAAAGAGTTGAAAGTCCAATAAGCATGAAAACATGGATTATATCTCTACAAACTTGATGAATGAACTTGCACAGGTTAACATATGATAAAATGGATGTAACATCATCATGAACAATGGATCTATATGGATCTACACTTTGGATGAAGAAAATGTATGGAAATTCCTATTTTAACACCAAATCGAGCCAACAATCCGATATACTCCTTTGGATCCGTGTGAGAGATAATCACCACTCACCAAATCACCTAAACAAACCCAAATCAACACGCTTTAGATCTGGACAGCGAAGGATCAAGCTTGATCTATCACGAATCCGCTTCAAACGAAGAAATCTCTCTTGAAAAGATGAAGATCTCCAATCTAAGCTCTTGAATCTTCAATCTTGATCTTCGATTTGGATGGATGGAAGCACTAGATTAGAGTGGAGAAAAGAAGTGAAGAAGTGTAGAAGTCGAGCTCTCAAAATGGCAGCACTTCGTTGCTTCAAAATCCGGATCCCAAAAATGAAGCCAACCCCCTCTATTTATAGGCAGAAAATCTCTTAAGTCGTAATTTGGTTATCTCCTTAAGTCGTTTCCGACTTACGTCCTAGGACCTTGCCGACCTAAAACCCACCGACCTAAGCCTAACGACCTACAACAATGCGCATCTGCGACTTAACATGCCGGCGACCTAACACTTAGACAGAACCTTGCGACCTAACAACTACAGAAGTCCACGACCTAACTTAGGTCGTTTACGACCTAACTGCCTACGACTCAGTTGGGTTGCGACCTAACAACTTAGGCTTCCATGCGACCTAACACTTAGATTACTCTAGCGACCTAACAACTTACACTACAAAACAACTCACGCGACCTAACACTTATGCGACCTATCTCCTTAGGTCGCTAACACGCTAACCTTCTTAAGTCGCTCAACCCTATAGGTCGCTAACTCCACTAGGTCGCTAACTTGAACTGCCGACCTAACACTTAACTCACCCATACACTTAGGTCGCTCACAACAGTTTTTCCTTAACTCGGTTAATTCCTTAAGTCGGCAACTCGACCCAGACTTATCTCTTAACTCGCCAACAACATTTAACTAACCTCTAGGTCGCGTACGACCTAGGACTTAGGCAATTTCACCCAAAATCTGAAACAACTAGAAAATGCTGAAAATCCCAGATTTTGACAAACTTTTCGATCCGTAAAATACGGGTCGTTACATTCTCTCCCCCTTAGGAATTTCGCCCCCAAAATTCCAAGCAATCGTAGCAATCAAAGACTATTCTATACACCTACCATCCATAGCAATCAACAAACCATGCATCCAATTCTAGCTTAGCGTACAGAATTCTAAGACGAGACGACACCTTAGGGCCATACCTTGAAGAGTTCAGGATGAGCTGCCTTCATCCTCTCTTCCACCTCCCACGTACAGTCGTTATCATCATCACTCCATTGTATCTTGAGCAACTTAACTACCTTCCTCCTAAGCTGTTTCGTGTCAGTTTCAACAACACGAAGCAGCTTACGAGGTCTTCTATTGACTGGATCAACTTCTAAGTCTTCACAGCTATCAGCAGAAACCACTGTACTCGAGTCGTGCACATACTTCCGTAGATATGATACATGAAAAACATTGTGCACACTCGACATCTTCTCTGGTAACTCCAATCTGTAGGCGAGCTTTCCAATTCGCTCGATAATTGGGAATGGTCCAAAAAATCTCGGAGTCAATTTTCCTTTCCTCCCGAATCGAATAACATTCTTCAGTGGAGAAATCTTCACAAAAACCATATCTCCTACGTCGAATTCCAAATCCTTTCGACGCTTATCGGCATAACTTTTCTGACGGTCTTGGGCTGCCTTCATTCGTTGCCGAATGATCTTTATGCAATCCGAAGTCTGTCGAATCATCTCTGGCCCAAGTATCAACTTTTCTCCAGTCTCTAACCAACAAGTCGGAGAGTTACACGGTCTTCCGTACAATGCCTCATACGGTGCCATACCAATGCTTGACTGGTAACTGTTGTTGTATGCAAACTCCACCAAATGAAGGTGATCTTCCCATGGTCCTCCGAAATCCAAAACACAAGCTCTAAGAAGATCTTCCAAAACTCGGTTGACTCTCTCGGTCTGACCATCTGTTTGAGGATGATAAGCTGTACTCAAACACAACTTGGTTCCCAAAACTTCCTGGAAGCTTTTCCAAAATCCACTAGTGAACAATGGGTCTCGATCGCTCACTATACTCTTCGGAATACCATGGAAACGAACTATCCACTTAACATACAACTCAGCCAACTTTGACGCAGTCCTAGTCGATCGAACAGGAATGAATCTTGCGCTCTTAGTCAGACGATCCACAATGACCCAAATCCCTTCATTTCCCGTTCTGGTTCTAGGCAATCCATCAATAATATCATCTGCTCCCACTTCCATGTAGGAACTTCTAATGGCTGTAGCAATCCACTTGGCTTCTTCTGATCGGCTTTTACCAACTGGCAGTTCATACACTTGGAAATAAAATTTCCAACATCCTTCTGACAGGGACGCGGAAGATGATCTTAAGGCTATTTAACACTAGAGGGGGGGTGAATAGTGTTTTAAGAATTTCTTTAAAACTTCTTTGATTTAAATTGATTTAACTAACTTAATGCAAATACACAATCACAGATCAAATCACAGAATCACAAACAGATGCAAATATAAATAAAAAGCAAGTAAAGGAAAGAACACACCAGGAATTTTATACTGGTTCGGTGTTACCCTACATCCAGTCCCGCACAACTCGTACGGCTTTCTATTCAATAATAATCTAGATTACAATCCCTCGATTCCAAGGCAACGAGGTACACCCTCCAGATTCTCAGGTCTCTGGGTAGAACCACTTGATTCACAGGACACAAGTTCACCCGATCGATTTCCAAGGACACGATCACACCTTTATAACCCTAAACAAGTTTCTTTGAGTACAAATGTATCTATAACTCTGATAAGCACTGAGATTCTTTGAAGAGAGTGGCAGAGAATCAAACTAGAGATATTCTGGTTTGATTCACTTAAGATTTCGGCAGAATGTGGATAGGATGATTAGAAAATAAGATAAGAGAGTAAAGAGGAGAGAAAATAAAGAAAGTAGTTACTGGAAAACGTCCATAACAGTCTCTATTTATAGAGAATGAATGGATGTGTCCATTCAAAGAGATTTAAACGAATAGACACTTCTTTTGAAAACAACCTTTGCTATAACGGGAAGCATGTCGACATGACGAGTAACTATGATGTCGACATGGTCTATTAAAAATGATGATTTGCTTTTCGTTGAAAATGATGATTTAAAACATATGCAACTTTATTCAAATGGACTCTATGTATTTGTATAAGGTATTTAGAAGTAGAAATACTTATGAATATATATATGTATATATACTAAAATATATTTAAAATCAAGGTAAATAAACTAAAGTAAATATAATATTAAAATAGATTTTGAGGCTAAAATATCAAGGACAATTTTGAAATCAAAATATAACAAAATGATAAATATGATTTTGAGGCTAAAACATTTTTGGAAATACGAACGAAGGTTTTTCTTTTGAAAAGGAATATTTGAAAATCATTTTATGAAACAAGAGATAATTTTGAAAATCATTTTGAATCAAAATTAGTGGATAACAAAATAGGGCTACTATCCGTTCCACTAGATATTTCGTGAGTTCCATCTCACTAGGGTTCCATCCCTTTAACAAGAACGAAGTGGATTCCATTCCACGAGTAAATTGGATAAAAAAGAATGATAGTGCTTTCAAGGAGTTTTAACAAATATCTAACCTAACTCTATTATTTGTCTTGAACTCTTGAATATCTTGAATCTCATGAGTCTTCAATCTTGAACTCTTGATCTTTGTCTTCTTTACTGTACAGTCTTCTTTTGTTGATACCTGCATATAGATTTCCTGCACATATATATTTTATAACACTTCTATAGTTGTTGTCATCAAAACCATTATCCTATAGACTAACATTCTCCCCCTTTTTGATGATGACAACCTCTGTTTATAAAATATTTATATTCTCCTTATAACTCCCCCTAAATCTAATAACTCCCCCTTAATCTATGCCTAACTAACCTATTTTATACTTTTTTGATGATGACAACCTTTGTTTATAAAATATTTATATTCTCCTTATAACTCCCCCTAAGTCTAATAACTCCCCCTTAATCTATGCCTAACTAACCTATTTTATACTTCTCCCCCTTTGTCATCAACAAAAAAAAATGACATTAACTCCCCCTAAATCTATGATATTAATGATAGTGTTATCATTAATGATACTGAAACTAGATATAACAATGCTAAATATTGTATACTCAGAATGATATATGAGTAATATAAGAATGAGAATAATAAGTGTAACCACAAATTATTTTATTCATATCACTATATACATAACTGTTAAATGAAAAGAAAAAGCATACAATAAGTAGACAAATCAATCAAACATAAGCACACCTATTTATGTCTTATTACATAATCAATATAGTAAGTTATCATAAATCAACCATGTTTAAAACCAAATCAAGTATTTCAAATCAAATCAATTTTAAACCAAATCAAACAAGTTAAATGTTACGTGGAACTTCAACCCATCCCTCTTTTCCAAAGATGGGATCCGCTTTGATTACTTCCCAATCTTCATTGTCCTGGAGCAATGTCTTCGGTGGATTTACTTGGAGATCCTCTTTGTTGAGAGCGGAGATCATCCATCGTAGTGCATCGAAATGCCTTTCTTGTTCCTTTATCATCTGCATTTGACTCAGTTCTAAGTGCCTCTGATTTCGTAGAATAAAAGTAAGAATGTTTTTGAAGGATTTGAGAGTCTCTTCAAGATTATCACTTAGATTTGAAGAGGATGAAGCCATTTTGACGATAAGTAAGAAGGAAATAAGTAGATAAGAGTAGAGAGAAGTTATGAGAAGTTTTCTGGAAGAAAATAGGACTTAAATAGACAGGAAAGTCGTTTGAAATGAATAGACATAAGGAGTTATTTTGAATTTCAAATTGAAATGTCCATTCAGAATATTACCAATATATGTCGACATGACCTCTATACAGTATGTCGACATACATAGCAGATTTTGCACATCTTATTTTTGAATTTTCAGTGTATATACATATGATTTATATATATATTACTTGATATAAATAAGAGTGACAGTAAGATAAACAGAGAATAAGCTTCATTTCATACTAGAACAAAGAAGTACATGAATCTCATAGAGAAAACATAAAGATACAACTTTCAATATACCAAATTTCATTGATATACAAAAAGTAAACTCTAGAAACTAGTAGATGAGGATGAAGATGATGAGATATTGAGCTTCTTGTTGACTTTGGAGAAGAACTTGTTCATAGTATTGGACATTTTGTCCAATTTTTTGTTTACGGAGTGTTTGAGAGCTTTTTGATTTTTCACAATCACTCGTTGATTGTGAAGGAGAGTCTTGTTTGATGGTCGTGTGGGAAAATCAATACTCTCTAAGGAAGTTTCTTCACTTTCTTCCTCTTCTTCTTCCTCACCTTCTTCTTCTTCACCTTCTTCTTCCTCCTCTTCCTCTTCTTCTTCTTCCTCCTCATCTTCTTGCATTTCCTCATACCCCAATCGTGCTTCTTTTTCCGTTAGTGTTTCGTATGGTTGAAACACGTGCGGAATTTTCATAAGTGAAATATTGGAATGATTAAAAACCTTTCTTGGAAAGAATTCTTCACCTCTCATATCCACTCCAAAGTAATTAAAAATTCTAGTGAGGTATATTCCATGATATAATGCATTCTCTCCCGAATCCAAGTTTTTGTGACGAAATTCATCCAAGATAACTTGTGCCCAATTAATATTATAATTTCCAAAAATTGCAAAAAGAGCCTTACACACTTTTTGAGTCGAGTTATTGTAATTTCCCGATCTCGGAGTAATAGTGCGTTGAAGGAGAAGATTAACAATACGAGCTTTTGGTCGAAAAAATTTGTTTTTGAAATCCATTTCTTCCTCAAAAATATTGTGAAAAGTTTCACGATCGGTTTCCTCGATTTCAAAAGAAGAAAGATTGGAACCGGTACTTTTACACTCAAGTATGGTTCCTAAAACATCGGTATCCAAAACAATTTGTGTCCCCTTGACACTACTCCACACTTCATCATCCCTTCCATTATAAAAACCACGATTTAAATTTGCATAAAACATTTTGACAAGGTTTGGATAGCAAACAAAATAATTTTGGTTATTGTCAACCAAGCTTAGAATACCATTGTTTTGAAAGAGAGCATCAATTTCATAAGAAGCGAAGTCATTAAAAATAGCAAAACTACCCGAATGAACTTTTCCATAAGTTGCATAATTAATGTATGCAAGTATGGCATCTCTATTATTGTAGAGATGATCTTTGGTGGCTTTTGACAGCCTCATTCCGGCTACGTTGCTAGTGGATGCCATTTTTGAAGAGATAAGAGTGTTTGAAGATAAAAGTTGTTTTGAATTTGAATTGAAGATGGAGATAAGTGTTGATAGAAGATAGATATAAAGAGGTTGAATAGGTGGATTCTCTGGTCAAAGAGTCATAACTATTCAGAACATAGGAGTTAGTGAAAAGGTGGAGGGAAATTTGAATTTTGAATTCAAATTTAGAAATCTGATTTGCTACAGGTATGTCGACATTACCAATAAGTGCCATGTCGACATGCACATCAGATTTTGCAAAAATGATTTCAAGCATGTACAAGATTTATATATATATATATATATACTTATATATATTATGACTATTGTCTGAATATATTTTGAAAATATATTATACAGAAAATATATAAAAATAATATTTTATAAATTTTTAAAAGATATTTGAAAAATTTTAAGTTAATAAAATCAATTATATACTTAATTAATAAACTATTCTAAGCAACCAATTTTCAACCAATTAAAATAGTAAACGTGTACCTTGTTTGAGTTCCATATCATCCTGATTATCTGAATTCTGAGTTGTCATAAAACACATATTTGCCAATTCTGTTTTCTGTTCATCATCACTTGAGGACGTATCTGAATCATCCAGTGTTGCTGCAAATGCTTTCTTTCTTTTCTTTGAATATTCTTTGTTTGATTGAGGAGTTTGCTTTTCTTGATGTGGACAGTCTCTTTGATAATGACCAAACTCATTGCAATTGAAGCATTTGATGTTGTTGAGTGATTCAGTGTTATTTCCAAAACTTTTTCTCTTGTGATTATTCATTTTTCTATACTTCAAGAATTTTCGAAAGTTTCTTGTCATGAAGGCTATTTCTTCATCATCATCCCTAGAGTCTGATTCACCAGTTAGTGCATTAAAGGCAATGGACTTTTTTTCTGATGACTTATTCTCCCTTCTTTCCTGAATTTGAACTTCATATGACATCAGATTTCCAATTAATTCATCAATCTTTAAGGTACTGATGTTATTTGCTTCTTCAATCGCCAGTGTCTTCAGATCCCATTCTGGAGTGAGTGAATTCAGAATTTTCCTGACTTGATCTTCTTCGGAGATTGCTTTTCCCAGAGATACTAGTGAATGAACAATATCCTGAAAACGACTATACATATCTGGAATAGATTCACTAGGCAACATCTTAAATAATTGAAATTGATTAGTAAGAATAGAAATTTTGGTCTGTTTAACTTTGCTTGTTCCTTCATGAGTAACTTGCAGAGTTTTCCAGATTTCATATGCAGTTTTACAAACAGATACCCTATTAAATTCATTTCTATCTAGTGAACAAAATAAAATATTCATGGTTTTTGAATTGTTTTGAGCCACTTCTCTTTGAACGGTCGTCCATTGAGCAAAATCAGTTGTGGGCTCAGTGTATTCAGTTTGTGTCATATTCCATGTTTCTAAACTAATGGATTGTAAATATATCTTCATTCTACATGCCCAATATGCATAGTTACTGCCATTGAAAAGTGGTGGTCTGGCAGTGGACTGACCCTCTACAAATGAACTAGAAATACCAGTGTTGGTAGCCATTGTTACTTTTCAAAAATCAGGTTATGAATACTTTGAAAAACTTGCTCTGATACCAAATGACAGGGACGCGGAAGATGATCTTAAGGCTATTTAACACTAGAGGGGGGGTGAATAGTGTTTTAAGAATTTCTTTAAAACTTCTTTGATTTAAATTGATTTAACTAACTTAATGCAAATACACAATCACAGATCAAATCACAGAATCACAAACAGATGCAAATATAAATAAAAAGCAAGTAAAGGAAAGAACATACCAGGAATTTTATACTGGTTCGGTGTTACCCTACATCCAATCCCGCACAACTCGTACGGCTTTCTATTCAATAATAATCTAGATTACAATCCCTCGATTCCAAGGCAACGAGGTACACCCTCCAGATTCTCAGGTCTCTGGGTAGAACCACTTGATTCACAGGACACAAGTTCACCCGATCGATCTCCAAGGACACGATCACACCTTTATAACCCTAAACAAGTTTCTTTGAGTACAAATGTATCTATAACTCTGATAAGCACTGAGATTCTTTGAAGAGAGTGGCAGAGAATCAAACTAGAGATATTCTGGTTTGATTCACTTAAGATTTCGGCAGAATGTGGATAGGATGATTAGAAAATAAGATAAGAGAGTAAAGAGGAGAGAAAATAAAGAAAGTAGTTACTGGAAAACGTCCATAACAGTCTCTATTTATAGAGAATGAATGGATGTGTCCATTCAAAGAGATTTAAATGAATAGACACTTCTTTTGAAAACAACCTTTGCTATAACGGGAAGCATGTCGACATGACGAGTAACTATGATGTCGACATGGTCTATTAAAAATGATGATTTGCTTTTCTTTGAAAATGATGATTTAAAACATATGCAACTTTATTCAAATGGACTCTATGTATTTGTATAAGGTATTTAGAAGTAGAAATACTTATGAATATATATATGTATATATACTAAAATATATTTAAAATCAAGGTAAATAAACTAAAGTAAATATAATATTAAAATAGATTTTGAGGCTAAAATATCAAGGACAATTTTGAAATCAAAATATAACAAAATGATAAATATGATTTTGAGGCTAAAACATTTTTGGAAATACGAACGAAGGTTTTTCTTTTGAAAAGGAATATTTGAAAATCATTTTATGAAACAAGAGATAATTTTGAAAATCATTTTGAATCAAAATTAGTGGATAACAAAATAGGGCTACTATCTGTTCCACTAGATATTTCGTGAGTTCCATCTCACTAGGGTTCCATCCCTTTAACAAGAACGAAGTGGATTCCATTCCACGAGTAAATTGGATAAAAAAGAATGATAGTGCTTTCAAGGAGTTTTAACAAATATCTAACCTAACTATATTATTTGTCTTGAACTCTTGAATATCTTGAATCTCATGAGTCTTCAATCTTGAACTCTTTATCTTTGTCTTCTTTACTGTACAGTCTTCTTTTGTTGATACCTGCATATAGATTTCCTGCACATATATATTTTATAACACTTCTATAGTTGTTGTCATCAAAACCATTATCCTATAGACTAACACCTTCTTCATGCCTTCCCAGTAGTAGGTTCTCTTCATATCCCGATACATCTTATTTCCACCTGGATGAATTGTCAGCTTCGAGTGATGACTTTCCTTCAGAACTTCACTCCTCAATTCATCTATATCGGGAACAACTAGTCGTCCTTGCTTCCGAAGCCAACCCTCTCGATCGACCTCGAATCCTTTATCCTTTTCTGGATCCAATCCAGATTCCAAATCACGGATAATCCTGACAAGCTTATCGTCTCGCTTTTGGCTCTCGCCAATCCTTTCCACAAGAGAAGGTCTTATTGATAAGTTTGCCAACATCTCAGGTTCCAATTCACATCTAGGCCTGAAGTCAAATCCAGCTAAATACTCGAGACTCTTCCATTCTGAAAACATGGCTCCCAATCCTGCATGTCTTCGACTTAACGCATCTGCCACTGCGTTACCTTTTCCCGGAGTATAAGCTATACCAAAATCATATGATGCTAAAAACTCTAGCCAACGTTGCTGCCGAAGATTCAAATCCTTTCGGGAGAAAAGATACTTCAACGACTTATGATCCGTAAACAACTCGAATCGAACTCCCAACAGATAATGTCTCCACATCTTCTGAGCAAATACAATCGCCGCTAACTCCAAATCATGAGTCGGGTAATTCCTTTCATGCGGCTTTAGTTGTCGACTTGCATACGCAACAACTTTATCCTTCTGCATCAGCACTGCTCCAAGTCCAGTACCACATGCATCGGTGTAAACCACCATCTCATCATTCCTACTTGGAATAGTCAAAACAGGAGCACTCGTCAATCTCTCTTTCAGGATTCCGAAAGCTTGCTCACACTTAGCATCCCAACTGAACACTTGGTTCTTCTTCGTCAATCCTGTTAATGGTGCAGCTATCTTGGAGAAGTCTTTGATAAACCGTCGATAATATCCTGCTAATCCAAGAAAACTTCTCACATCAGATGCATTCTTAGGTCTAACCCAATCCTGGATTGCTGCCACCTTAGCGGGATCAACTGCTATTCCATTTCCAGAAATAACATGGCCTAAGAACCTCACTTCACTCTTCCAGAAGTGACACTTCGAAAACTTAGCCTTCAGCTGATGTTTCCGTAAGATCTCCAAAACAATACGCAAGTGCGTCTTGTGTTCTTCTTCAGTTCTGGAATAAATCAGAATATCATCCACGAACACAAGTACGAACTTGTTCAACTGATCTCTGAACACTCTATTCATAAGATCCACAAAATATGCTGGCGCGTTAGTCAATCCAAACGGCATTACCAGCCACTCAAAGAAACCGGATGGTGTCCTAAAAGCAGTCTTCGGCACACTATCCTTAGCCACTCTCAACTGGTGAAATCCCGTTGCCAAATCCATCTGAGAAAACACCTTGGCTTCGTGAAGCTGATCAAACAAGTCATCTATTCTCGGCAATGGATACTTGTTCTTCTTAGTCACCTTATTCAGCTCACGATAATCGACGCACAATCTCAACGACCCATCTGCCCTGGTTGCAACCACAACTGGTGCACCCCACTCGGACACACTACGCCGAATGAATCCTTTCTGCAAAAGATCATCAACTTGCACCCTCAACTCCTGCTGTTCCCTAGGCGCCATCCGCCTAAGAGGCATCACAACAGGTCTGGCTCCTTCAACTAGATCTATACGAAACTCGATCTCTCTATGCGGCGGCAACCCTTTGACTTCGTCAAAGACATCCTCGAATCCATTCGCGATTGGCACTAATGACAGTCCATCCCGTGGAACAACTAGCGAATACATGAAGCTCATGAAGACACCTTCTTCATGCTTACATCGTATCACAACCTTTCGCCCATCCACATTCTCGACTGTCACTTCCAACCTCTCGCAATCAACCTTAGCCGCATACTTCCTAAGCCAGTCCATACCCAAAATAATTCCGAACCCCGCAAAGTTCAGAACAAAGCAATCACAAACAAAAGAGCAACCATGACTCGATGCAACTAGACCACGACATAACATACACAAACAAGACGAACCCCCAACTGGATTAGTCACTACCAATGGCCTATCAACAATATCCGGTTCCAAACCTAACCGTCCTACGAGTTCATTACAAATAAACGAATGCGACGCTCCAGTATCAAACAGAACTCTAACTGGAACACCACATAGGAAAAGAGTACCTTGAACCACCACACTCTTTCCCTTCTCTTCAGCGGTAGGAGCTTTTGAAGACGAAGGAACAGCTCCCAAAGCATAAGCTTGCACTATCTGCTTGTCCTTCCTCGGTTCTGGACAATTCTTCCTGAAATGCCCTGGCTTGTCACAGTTGTGACACTTCATCGGCACCTTAGGATTCTTACAATCCTTCGAGAAATGGCCCTTCTGCTGACAATTGTAGCAAGTCACCTCGCCTTTCGGCTTCTTCTGGCCATCCTTACCCTTCTGCTGTTGCTGCTTCCTCTTCTTGTTTCCACCCTGATGGGGTTTAGACTCTTCCCTGGTCACAGCAACAACAGACCCTTCCTTAGGAAACAGACTCTCATGCCTGAGAGCTTTCTCCACAAGCTTCTCAAATGAATCGTCCAAATGATCCACTAACTGCCTCCCAAGATAACTGTCCAAGCCTGTCACGAACTTCTCATTCTTCTGATAAGCAGATTCAATATATGACCGGGCATATTTGGACAAAGCTTCAAACTCAGAAACATACTCAAGAACAGATCTTCCTCCTTGCTTGAGCTCCACAAACTTCTTGAATAGAACAGACTTCTGAGCTGTAGAAATGAACTTAGCTTCAAATCTGACTTGGAATTGCTCCCAAGTAATCTCTTCTTCCGGAGTATTGATGGTAATAGAGTTCCACCAATCATAAGCTCTCCCTTGAAGCTGCCTCGATGCCAACTTCCTCTTAGTCGCATCCTCAATTCCCAAATCACCAAAGATCCTTCTACAAGCATCTATCCACCTCTGGACCTCAATAGTTGATTCCGTTCCCAAGAAAACATTCCCTCCAAGAGTGGTATAGTCCTTGCACAACTTAGCGAAATCCACTGGTTTCGGAGTTTGGACTTGAACTCCAACATCTACTGCTGCTCCCGGAACTGGTATCCTCCTCATGATCGAAGTCATCATAGCTTCGAACATAGCTGCATAATCAGCAGTCTCTTCAGTAGCACGGCCTTCCCTAGCAGCTGATCTCCCTTTTCGGCTCATTCTCAATATCTATAAAAAGGAATGATTAGAACATCTAGAGAAACAACTGCACAAAGGACTCAAACTCTACTAAGCTACTATATTATATATAGTAATCATCCATCAAAATTACAATTAAGTCTCTCATACGTAGTTACTTCAGCGAGCGTTGGGTAAAATCGATTAACCAATGCTCTGATACCAAATGTGACGACCGCCCATGACCCCTGCACTGAATCTAGAGATAGTGCGCTGTAAAGTGTGCCAGGCGACCATGGACGATTGTCAAGGTAAATTAAACACAACAGAATCTATCGTATTACTCACAGCGCATGGATAAAATACAATAGAACATATGTATAGTGAAGCTTTACAGAACAAAATGACATCATATAAAACTTCATAATAGTTGAATACAAGCATCTGAATAGTCAAGTCATCAAAATACATCAAGCCTCACTACAACACTCAGAGAAAATACAACAGCGGAACATTCAGTACATATAATAAGAAGATAATATGCAACCCTCCAGCTCGTCTTCGATATCAGTATCGTGAGAAGAGAACAGCACCTGTCACCTGTTACCTAGTCTGCCCGTCCCAAAAATGGACGAACAGCCCAAGGCAATAAGAATTAAAACATAAAGCCTTGAGTCAGACAACAGTCTTAGTGAGCAGTAAATTAACTAACAACATACCAAAAGAGCATAAAGGAAAAGAAATAGGAATACAACCCTCCCACTCCAACCTCATTCTACAGTGATAGCCCCCAGACACACACTAAGCAGAAGCAAACATAGCAGAGCATACAATTTAAAGTAAAGCTACTATCACTCGAGTCAAGGGCGATGTTTTCCAAGTACCAAGGCCTAAATTAGATAAGCACCCAGAAAATACCGCTCTTGAGTCCGAATGACGATACAACCAAACATCCATGACTCTGGCTATCACTGTTATCATTGCTTCGATATCACCGTTAATTTGAATGACCGGCACATTCTTTCAGCCGTCCGTCAAGGGCTAATGGAAACCCCGGTTCTAGACATAACTCCCGCACGTCGTCGCAGCCCGTGCCTAGGACTATCGAATCTGCCCAGAGTACTCGACCATCAACAGTTGGCCGTTGGGACTATCGAATCTGCCTAAACGTACTCTTGCTTAGAGCATGCTAGAACCTTCAACAACGATGCTATCCAAGCCTCCTAGTCATCCTCCTCGACGACTATTCTCATATCCATTCATTATCCTCAACTCGAATCATATCACCGAGTTATCAACATGCTTGGAATGATCCCGTCTGGATTAGACCAAGTCTTCATCACATGATGCCTCGCTTCATTACATCCTCGCAAAGCCTCATCTCAACATCACATCATCAAATCTATGCATAAGAGCTTCATCATCCCGCTACATATGCCACGAGCAGCTTTCGCAATTCAAGAGCCTTTCCCTTAGCTTTTGAATCATCTTCGATCTAAATCTAATCATCAATCATCTAGTTCATAACAATCAATCAAATCAAACATCAATCCAAGCAATCAAGCATTCAAATATGATCTAAGTAGACAATTATAACAATAATGGCATTTTCGTAATTAAAGAGTTGAAAGTCCAATAAGCATGAAAACATGGATTATATCTCTACAAACTTGATGAATGAACTTGCATAGGTTAACATATGATAAAATGGATGTAACATCATCATGAACAATGGATCTATATGGATCTACACTTTGGATGAAGAAAATGTATGGAAATTCCTATTTTAACACCAAATCGAGCCAACAATCCGATATACTCCTTTGGATCCGTGTGAGAGATAATCACCACTCATCAAATCACCTAAACAAACCCAAATCAACACGCTTCAGATCTGGACAGCGAAGGATCAAGCTTGATCTATCACGAATCCGCTTCAAACGAAGAAATCTCTCTTGAAAAGATGAAGATCTCCAATCTAAGCTCTTGAATCTTCAATCTTGATCTTCGATTTGGATGGATGGAAGCACTAGATTAGAGTGGAGAAAAGAAGTGAAGAAGTGTAGAAGTCGAGCTCTCAAAATGGCAGCACTTCGTTGCTTCAAAATCCGGATCCCAAAAATGAAGCCAACCCCCTCTATTTATAGGCAGAAAATCTCTTAAGTCGTAATTTGGTTATCTCCTTAAGTCGTTTCCGACTTACGACCTAGGACCTTGCCGACCTAAAACCCACCGACCTAAGCCTAACGACCTACAACAATGCGCATCTGCGACTTAACATGCCGGCGACCTAACACTTAGACAGAACCTTGCGACCTAACAACTACAGAAGTCCACGACCTAACTTAGGTCGTTTACGACCTAACTGCCTACGACTCAGTTGGGTTGCGACCTAACAACTTAGGCTTCCATGCGACCTAACACTTAGATTACTCTAGCGACCTAACAACTTACACTACAAAACAACTCACGCGACCTAACACTTATGCGACCTATCTCCTTAGGTCGCTAACACGCTAACCTTCTTAAGTCGCTCAACCCTATAGGTCGCTAACTCCACTAGGTTGCTAACTTGAACTGCCGACCTAACACTTAACTCACCCATACACTTAGGTCGCTCACAACAGTTTTTCCTTAACTCGGTTAATTCCTTAAGTCGGCAACTCGACCCAGACTTATCTCTTAACTCGCCAACAACATTTAACTAACCTCTAGGTCGCGTACGACCTAGGACTTAGGCAATTTCACCCAAAATCTGAAACAACTAGAAAATGCTGAAAATCCCAGATTTTGACAAACTTTTCTATCCGTAAAATACGGGTCGTTACATTTTAAATATAAGATTTTAGCATTTTCATGGAATATTTTTGAAATAAATATTCACAAGAGAAATAAAGTTTTGTTTTTGAAGAGTAAGTATATAATGAAACTATGAAGTAAAAAAATAAATAAAATTGAAGTTACCGATGGTGAAGTGTTGCTTTAATAAATGTAGGAATTTGGACAAACATAGAAAAAAATTTATGGTAAACAACGAATTTTTAATCATAAATCTCGAAACATTAATCCATTATTGATGATATTAAGTTCAACAGAAAGTTATGTCACTAGAGAACCATTTTTATTTAAGTAAAAAATTTGAGGATAACTATGGTTTAAACTTGAATTAAAATGGAAAAACATCTCTGTCCTTAAAATAAAATTTCTTATAACATGGCTCAATTTAGTTAACCATAACTTTTAAACGGTTGATCCGATTTCGAGGATCTTACCCTTTCTGGAAAACTAAGTCCATAAGAAACTGCTTTTTGATTTTAAGTGTTTTGCAAAATTTTGTCTATATAGGCAAAAAACTGTGCGTTTTTACGGTGGGCACGCATATTTATTATATTTCCAGATTTCATTACCTATAGAAAATTCCCCATAACTCAAGTTGTAATCCTCATTTACAATACAAAAGTTTTTTTTGGAAAGCTCATACACTATGCAACAATTCACTTGTTGAAACCGTTACTTAGTTTGGTGTTTCTGACCTTTGAAATTTTGTTGGAAAGTAATTTAAATATGAATGTGATGTTGCTTTTATGTTAAATGAATGCATATTTATAATATCTTTTATTATATGCGACTAATGATTATATGAGTTAAGAATAGTCGTTCAAGAAGACTTATTGGATTAATGGGTGGCAATTGCTTGCTTTTACTCACATAGTAGCAAGATGATTTGCATAAAACGCTGTTGAGAGGGTACGTTTTTATGCTATATCGATAAATATGTGTTGGTTTATTGTTTCTCCTTTTGGGGCTGCCCCATTGATTGGGATTTATATTAATTAATTATGGTATATTTGTACTATGATTTTTAGAAACGCTCTCGGTACAAAGGAGACTTTGTCGAATTTTTTTGAAAAATCCGACACTTAGAAAAAATTTCACAAAATTTTATCATATGCGAAAAATAGAAAGTCGATGAATGAATTATGTAAATCTATAACATACAATAAGATAAGTTTAAAAGCAGCCACACAGTGCATTGAGTAAGTTTAAGTTTGATAAAAGATTGAAAATATAAAGAAAGTTCTAGGTATGAGTTGTGTATAATGTTTCTCTATAAGAAATTGCGAGGACGCAGTTTTCCTAAAGGGAAGTATCTACAACCCTACATTCTATGTGTATTAATAAATAAATTTAATTAAAATAAAAATATTCAAATTTGATTTTAATATTTATTAGTTTGAAAATAATTTTTTATGCAATTAAATCCTATTTAATAAAGGATTTTTAAAAAAATCGAATAGTTGATAAATTCCTTTTGGATGATATATTGAAATTCGAATAAAAAGTCTCAGTAAATATAAAATATTTTTAAAATGTAAATAAATTTTATAACATTAAAATGCTGAGAATAAATTTACTTGTGTTAATATATAGAATAATTAGATAGCGTTAAACGATATTGAATTAAATGGAATTGTGTAGTTATCGAATTATATTTCGTAGAGTGAATGTAAATCAGTTTAAATTAAATTGAAATATAGTTATAAAAAAAATTAAAAGAGTTACTTCAAAAGAAACAAAAGGAAAATAAATAGGAAAAAAAAGAAAGAAAGAAATTTAAAATAAGGCCCAAATCAGGCCTACACCCCTTTTCAAACCTCCACACCTTATTCCCCAAATTCCTTTACTTCTCCCCTAAAATCCCTAATCTGTAAATCAGACTTTAAAAAAAAATGTTGTACCAAAAAAATACACGAACAGAAGAAAAGGGATGCTAAAGAGACGTCGGCTTTATAGAAATTTCGAAAATTACTATTTATAATTAAAAAAACCTTTTATATCAATTAATCGTTGACCCACATAACTACTGTGCAGTTAAATCCCTATTAAAGCCCAGCAAAATCCACATCGTAGCGCATAGCGCTCTTTGACCACTACGCTTTTTCAATATAGTACTATTAGATAGTAGATCAGTTTTAAACCTTGCTATTTTCTGTTATACCTACTAAATAAAGACTTTTTGCCACCCGCTTTAGCAACATTAAGATAAAAAGGATGATTTGACTAGTTCTTCTTTAAACCAAATCAACAATGTAAGGGTAAAGGCTTGATTTTAAGGCATAAGTGCGCAATAAAAGTTCAAAATGTATTATAGTCACCAAATATGGACTGCATATATCATGATATTCTTCATTCTTGTTTTATAAAATTAAACAATATTTCATTTTCTTATACAAACAACGTGAGAATGAGAATAAGTTAACTTTAAATATTTGGTTTTATATCAGATCCGCTTTTTTCCACTTTATCCGTACTTTATCCCCACTATAACATTTTGTACCTTTACCGCGATGGAACCACTAAGCCCTTTAACTCCATAGCACATGAGATGTGTGAACTTATTTATGATGATAATTTTGAATCAATAAAGTTATAATACCAACGATACGGGAAGTTAAATGTTATTTCTTCGGTTATTCTGTCGACTAATTATATAAGATATGTTATGGCGTTGGGTATATTAAATGTTAAATCGTGTTAATTACCCCTTGTTACACTTGGTTAAATGATAGTTAGGAGGGTTTACTATCATAACGAGAGCATGAGTAATATTATCAATTGATTGAATGGGATCACACACTCCATGGGCAAGATCTATCCTATCTAGGACCGAGTGATATTCTGGCCTGCTTGCCACCGATCATGCGCACACTAGCAATGATGGACACATGGTATATGCGATGGAAAGGATGATGCATATGTAATAAGAATAGTACAACATGTAGGTCATGTATGGCTACCTATAACTCTGGTTGAGAGAGACATGGATGAAAAAAGCCTTGTATCTTAGCTCGATCGGCATTTGGAAGACAAAGAATTCTAATCGAGAGACACACAGATGAAAAAGGACATGTATCTCAACTCGACTGACATCTGAAAGAGCACGTACACGGATGAAAAAGGCCTTGCATTGAATGAACGAGTTATATAAATGAAACCATGATCAATTCATGATAACTAGATGGTTGATAAATGTGATCCTTAATAATTTTTATAGGAGTGAATCACGATTGAGTAGATCTGCGACTGTGTTCAAATTTAATAGAGATATGACTTATTTATTATGACATCACATATGTCAGTCGATGCGGATTGGGGTTTATTTTGAGCGTGTAAGACATTCATTATATATGTTATGAATGCCATTCGACATATCAGCATCCATATGATTATGTGCATCATTGTGATGACCTTACATTTATATCTCAGCGTATTCTGACCGGTTTATTATCTATATAATACACATGTTAGTCCGATACTTTATTGATATAGGTACATTAGCCTTTCTTGGATATTGGTGTTTATTGAGGAGATGATTATAGACTATGTTGTACTTTGAAAGTATACCATGTATATTTTCATTTTAAGTCTTCTCGTATGTATATATGCGATGAGATGGAGATGTATATGACATTTGGCCTGTATCGATGTATGTATTTTGTAGTAAGTTAGATTCCTCCTTGTGTAGAACTACTTTATGATATGTATACGGCGATATTATTTTCACAGTATTCTATGACTTTGTGTTCTCTGATTATGTTGTGTTTTGTTCTGTATTAGTAAATCCATCTGTTTATTGCTTTGTGCCACTACTGAGTATGTATATTTATATATTGAACGAGGCAAGAAAATGTACCGTTGTTAGCCTAAGAAACTATTCACATGCGGTTGCTCCTAAAAAGCCTCATTCTCCGTATCATCAAACAATATTACTCTGTAAAACTCTTTAGTAGTATGAGTGTAGAAGTAGGGCATCACAAAGTTTAGATTTAAAATATAAATGGTGATTTTACAGATGTTTTAAAATAATTTAAAAAAATCCAGAATTTTTTCGAGAAATTAATTTGATATTTTTCAAATTTTATAAATGTTTAATTAATTTCATTAATTAAATAAGCAAGTAATCAAAAGTTAATTAACTAGTCATATATATATAACTATAAAGGTCATAGTTGATAGATTTATCTTAAAATTATTTAAGGTGAATTAGATAAAAAAAATTGAGATTTATTAACTATTTAATTAACATGTATGATTAAATAAACTATTTATTTGATAATAATTAATTAAATGTTAATTAATTAAAATATATAAACTGATATATATGTAAATAAAAACTATATAAGTTATAGTTTAAAAATTAAAATGTTACGATTTTCTAGAATTTTTTTGAAATTAAACTAAATGTATTTTTTGATTAATATAATTAAAAGCTTTAACTGAATAATTAACTAATTAAATAGTTAATATATACGTAAACATACATACATACATACATACATATATATATATATATATATATTTGATATATGTATGTATGTATAAAATTATAAAAGTTATAGTTAAATTTTCTTCTATATTGGTTAAGATGAATAAAGTAAAATTTATGAAATTAGTCAATTAAACTTGTTAATTAAATTAAGAATTAAAATTAATTAAATATATTTTAATTAATAAAATACATATAAATTTTATATGTCAATTGAATTATAATACTTATAAATAAATTAAATTTATATTATTATATGTATAATTAAAATATATATGGAATTAAATAAATCAAAATCAGAATCTTTTTAATATATATGTACTCATGGTACATATTAAATTATGAAGGTATTTCATAAGAAGAACATTTTTCCTTAAATTGATATCAATAAAAATTTATTAAAAGATTATGAATCTTTAATATAATTTGCCATATATCATTTATACATTGATAGATTATCGCATACACACGAGCTGTTGAGAAAACTCAAGCTAGAGCTGTTATATATGGTACTATTAATATGTTGCCCGGACGTGGTAACAGACATGCATGTAATTATTGAGAAAAATAAAGGTATATGTGTTATATTTAATAATTCATGAAGTGATAGGTAAGAGTGAACAATCTCTCTTGATTTGTTGACCAAAATCAAGGTCAAGGTAGAGATTAGGACAAAGGCTACGGTTAAGTGTTGTAAATGATACAACTGACAAAGATTTATTCATCACTTACAAGCCTATGATTTGTTGAGCAAACTCAGTGTTGGAATTCCAAGGCAAATGGGTCTTAACATTTACTAGAGAAATCAAAATATTCCTATTTTTCTCTTTGGGTTTTGAGGAATATAAAATCTTGAGGGAGCCTTATTAGAAAAACGAAATAAATACATTTAACCTTTCTAATATTGTAACAATATATGTTATACAAATCAATATTATTTACTATAATGAATTTGTGCAACTAATCTAATTGATAAATTTGTTTATCTTGTGAAATATACTAATGAAATGAATTAGGATTGAAAAATAAATATGGAATATTCCTACTAATAATTTTTAGCATCTTGCCATTTTAAGACCCATGTTAGTGCCAAAAATTACATAACTGCTGAATGCACTCTTAACTTGATCATTTAACAATTTATTTATCTGAATTGTGTATGTTCTTCTATTAGTTTTGAAATGTAACCCCCTCGAGAAATAGAACTAACTAATCCTAAGGCAAACGGTCGAGAAACTCAACACCACTATTCCTGAACAACTTGGAGCCGAACCTTCTTTTCGTACTATTATGGACAAATTCCTTTTGTTAAGAACACACCAATATAAGGATAAGATATTTGATCCATATTAGATCACATAAAAAAGTTTTATGTTGAATAGCTATTTTCATAGTATATGAAATGTTAATGAAATTGGTTCGAACAAGATAAGCAAGTAATAGTGGATAATCCTGAGTTCAATACGCTTGAATACAATATGAATTTTGTTGCATGGAAAATAATAAAAGACCAAGGGCTAAAGACCAACCTAAGAATTCAATCATTGAAATGTCAGTTTTGATTAGATTACTCAAGTGCAAACTATTCGATATACTTAGAATGCTAAGGATGTTTGAATGCACTTTTGTAAAGAATTTGTGTCGTCTTAGAGTAAGGGATATCCTTTGAATGGTTCAACTATTTAGAAAGGAAAACGAATATTTGATAGGCATGGTTGAAATAAAAGGAGAATGATTGGTCACTTTTGCTTTATTGAGAGACAATAGGAATGATAATTGTATGAAATACCATGTAGATACTTAGTATGAAATGATAAATGTTTTTTATATTTCTATATATAAGAGTTATTTCTTTGAGTTTAAGACATTTAATCTAAAACTCTCGTATGGTAGCTAGTTACAGTTGAGGAAATAAACAACCCACAATAAGTGGTCAAATGGAGCTTCATATTTCATGCTCCATTATGGTTATGGCAGAAATAGTAGGAGCTTACCATATGGTAGATATTAATGGATGCTTCAAGTTGTTAAATACTGCTTTTGAATATATACTAAATATTATTTGTGAAATAATAATAGTATTCAGGATTGACTGAAAATAGATATAGTTAGTACCAAAAAGTGGCACAAACATCCAACAAATTAAGTAGAGAATGAAAATGAAAAAATATAAATGGAAAATTTGTAGAAACAAGACATCAAATGTTTATAGTGGTTCGACCAAGTATTTCCTACGTCCATATGAGATTCTTATTGCTTATATTGTTGTTATGCAAGTACAGTTCTTATGGATCAATAGGGATCCACGGTTGATTATAAGGAATTATGAAAAAATTGCAAGGAAGCAAAAAGATCTTCAAAAATTAACCCCAAGCCTCCTATTTATAGCTGTAGGTCGCTGGGAAATGGTCCACCATGTCTTCCATCATGATCTCCACATTCCAGTATCAATTAACCTTGAAGAAATGTGGCCATATTAGCAATGTTGATGGATCGGTATCGATTCGTAAGCATGGATCGATACTGTTCCATAAGATCTTCTTGTGGATCAACTTCGATGCCTTGAGTGTTGGCGACTTATTGTTATCTTCATGTTTTCAACCTCGATTTCATTGAAAGACGCTTGTTTCAGGGTCAATATAATGGATCAGTGGTGGAATGGAGTTGCTAATTTCACTTGCTCAAGGAGATCGATAGAGAACTGCATGCAATCGATTCAGTGGAGCTTAAACCAGATTGCGACCATCAATGCTTGAGAATAGAAAGAACCGGGAGAATTTTTGGTGGAGTTCCATGGATCAGTACTGATCCATATGGATGGATCGATATCGATCCATCACTTAGATGGATTTGGCCTTCGGGATCTTTGGGATGGTCTTGATCCCACTTTACAGTCTTGGTTGTACTTGGTTTTTGGATTCTACGGCTATCTCTCCGGGCTTTTTGCCTCATTGGCTTTCAAGTTCGATTCGTCAAGTTTGTCAAATGTTGCCTGCTCATAGGGCTAGATAAAACTTATCCCCTAAAGTACATCTTGTTTTGAACAAGATGTACTTTGAATCAAGATAAGTTGGGATTTCTATATCGGACTCCAATTCGTGCTTTGAATGGTTGTTATCCTTCCGTTGGACCATTTCGGTAAAGTTCTATGTCTCTAGTTATTCGTTGCGACAGTTTTCCAACATCCAACATAAAAAACTAGAGTATGCTCTCAGGATCTGTTAATCTAAGCTCTGTAATTTTGAACTGGTTCCTTCTCCGGATTTTTCAAGTTTGAATCCGCTGTCTTTGATTCCATATGCATGCACATCCTTATGAAATTCTAATGTATACATGTACACACTTGTGCATGTACACATTTTTTTATTTGTTGTGTATAATATATTTTTTATTATTATTAATTACTTTTATATGGGTCGTTTGGTACCGATCCGTGGGTATGGATCGGTACTGATCCAACCCTTAAAAATAGGCTAGTCAATCGCCTGCTTTCTTGGTTCGGGAGTTACATACCCAACCCATCTCCCCACTCTTCTTTACTTTATCTTGCCATTTGAGATCAAGCTTAAGTCTGCCATTTACATTTCTTTGCCTTCAAGGTTGGACGGCCACTACTTGACACTTGAACTAGTGCCGCCACCCGATATTTGAACTCTATGTTGTCCATCCAAATTTGATACATCACTTCATACTCGAACCTACTCCAGTTCCGAACCCACACTTGAATCGAACATTCAAGTCGATTGTCTCTTCATGCTCTGACATTCTTAGGTATGTGATGATGGTGATGGAGAGGTTGGAGTTTCACGTTGGTAGCTGGGCTTGGGACCAGGAGATAGTGGAAAGAATGACCAAAATCCTACTAAGGGGATGGATCGATACCGATCCAACACTCGGTGGACTTTTTGTCTGAACTCACTCAAGATCTTTGTAGTGGTGAACATCGTACATGTTTTTCTCAATTCTATCTCCCTAATTCCAAGACAGTTTTCAATGCATGGCCAATGACGTAAAGCCCGTTGGGATGGTCAGAAACGACGGTTACTTCGCATAATGTCCATATTTTCAAATAAACTATTGCACAATATCGTAAGCTAATACTGCATGACACTACACAATATTGTAGTCTACACCATAATGGCCTTTTACTTTAAAATGAGGCAGTCTTTTAATCTTTTGGATATAAGTTGTATGTTGAGCTTTGATAGTTATGGGTAACAGATGTTCTGAGCATCTCTCTGCTTAAGCTGTAGGCCCATCAATTCCTAGATACACCGAATTAGATACCGAGTCGACTCGACTACAGTTCCATCTCCACAATAAACTCTGGTCCAGCCTATACCTCAGCTTGAGAATCCACAAGCATAACAACCTGCTCTAGAAGTTCCAATAGGACCTATAAGAGACCCAGTAATCGAAGTTGCTCCCGGTACGCTTGATGTTACCATCATATTAGATGATCCTGTCAATTTTTGGCTTCAAAGATTTAGGAAGGATCACTCGGAAGAATTTGTGAGAAACATGGCATCACATTCGTCGACGTGTTAGTTCCTATATGCCACCAGAGAAAACATTATCCGCCAGCTGGGTATATAGCATGCAATAAGTACATGTGTCTGGAAGGATGCGTTACACGGTTTAACCAGTTTATCCGATGAGTCCTACATTTTATGAGGCTGGCTCTAGCTTAGCACCATCTAAACAGCTACACATTTCTTCATGGTTTTTTCAACATATTCACTCGCCATTTTTACCGAGTTCCCAATAATCAAGAAATTTTTATCTATACAGCTTCAGGCATCGCAAGGGAAATCATTCCCTCACTTTTTTAGAGCCATCCAGGGGCTGCAAAATTGTGATCGGCGCCTGGAATAAACCAAGTTACTTACAAAGGGAATTCGTTTTTATTTGCTGTCCTCATGAATTCGCACTGCGATGGTTGTCTAGACGTGAGTCTTATTCCTTTCCTTTTTATATAAGCCCATATTCAATGTTTTATTATCACAGAATGTCCTTTTCCTTTTGTTCATCATAGATGTTCGACGTAGACCTAGCGATGAATCGTTGGCTAAGACTCTCCGACATTTTCATGAAATTCCGAAGGTAGAAAGGGAGGCTAAGACATTGGTTAGTGATGAGAATCTACGGGCCTATAAGTTGTTGGATATAAATCGTTTTATTAGCCCTGCTTTAAAGGCCACTGGTAGCAATCGGGTCGGTTCTTCATACAAAGATAATGGAGATCATTCACCAGCGCCCTCAATTAAAAGTCCGGTGGTCGAGATTGGCGACATACAAGAGCACGCTAAAAAAGGTAAAATTAGAGATAAAGGGAAAAGAGAAGGTGATGGTGAAAGAGATGACCATGTTAAAGCCGACGCAGGTCACGATCCATCTGTTGATGAGGGAGATTATAACCAGCAACCTCTTCAAAGAAGAAGTCTCAAGATTAAAATCGCCAAAAGGCAGACTCCGATCTCGCCTTCGCCAGCTACAGTTGCATCTGAAACTCCTATAGAGCCCTTTAAGGATATATAATTAGATATGCATATACATATACATACACACACACACAAATATACATATACATATATATACATATGTGTATGTGTGGTGTTCTAGGGCCAATTTCAAGCGATATACCTTCTTACAACCTTGGCAAATGAGCATGGGGATGTTGGGTCCCCTATTCATTTCCAAGAAGATGTGCCTTCAACTCGAGCAGGGAAGATTACCCCTATCAGCAAAATTCTAACCCATGGTCCGTTGGGGGACACTATGACACTTACACACATACACATGCACTACACTTTGCTCAGCTTGTGTCATGTTCTTATCCTATCAAGACTGATTCGTTTTTGTTTCGTTTGCTGGTTCAATGGAACGACATGATTTTTACAAGTCTCTTGAGGATCGTATGGCATATCAACCGAGATGCAAACCGAGCACGCACCCTCACAGGACCAGCCATAATTATGATTCAAGTCAACGATCAAGCCATGATAGAGGAGGAAGAGAGAAGGATTACAGATCACATGACTCATCATCTATGCATCGATGCAAATCGAAGTCACCCCAATCCAGGGGTTCGGATAAGCACTCCGATCATCATGGTGACATTCCTCATGATCACACCCCTCATATTTCCCTTTCTGCCAAGCAATAGCGATGCCTTATACTTCTCAACATTTCGATTGATCATCGAAGGCTGCAACTTTCGATTCCTCTCGACATAGAGCTGGTAAAATGCCTATTGAGAAGCCTACTAAACAACCTGTTATTGAAGTAGAGAATCCGGTCACTTCCAACCTTCAGATAGCTGAACTATACTATCGCTTCCTAAAATTTTGTTTTAAAGGTTATAAGTTTGTTCCCAATTTTGAAGGATATTCCTTTGAGGGTAAAAGACCATACGGTGGCATATGTCGGTGACGTGTACGATCAGTATTTCATTTGAGGAGGTTGGTCAAGTAGACCTGTGAGTACGCCAAAAGCATGGAGCCTGAGGTTGCAGGATTGCAAGTCAGAATCGCTCAGTCACCAAATGGAAGAAAGCAAAGTCGAACGCCGAACAGAAAGCCATGGACTTAAATAGCTTAGGATTACTGTGATGAATTGCTCAATGCCCGTAAACAGAGAGATGATGCATTGAACAAGAATAAGAAAGTAGATGAGCTGGTAGCAGCCGCACAGAGGCGGGTCAAAGATAGGTTCAAGACTCCTATCACCAATTGCAATGCCAATGCACTCATGTTCAGAGATTTGGCATAGCATGGCAAAGACTACCCTCGAGCTCTAGTGTTCGAAAAAGAGCAAATCATGTTGGAGGAGCAACAACATTCGAACGAGGGTGAAGTGAATCTAGCAGAGCTGGAGAGTGTGATTCTAAATCCAGATGAAATTGAACCACTCGGAACCGATGAACTTATTTTGCACCCGAAGTTGGCAACCAAAATCCAAAAAGACCAAGCCAAAGACTCCCAGACTACACCTTAGGATCTCACTACAGGTCTCACTTCTTGGCCTGTAGTTGCATCCATCGTTCTGTCTATCCCTCCCTACAATCCGGATGCACCGTAGTTATAGAAGACATGCATGCTAACTCTAATTTAGGAGGGAACTCGGATGGCACGCCCGCCAACATGGAGCCACAATCCGGTGGAGGTATATCACTGACCTCACATATATTTGTGAGAGCTCACATGACACCGTTCAATGTAGCTAATCACTCCTTTCATCTTTCTCAAAATTCAGGTCAACCTACAATTTTAAGTCTCCCGAAGGAAAGCTCCCAACTGGGTCAACCAACAACAACAACTAGTCAATGGTCGTAAATGCCTCTAGGACGATCCCAAGCATCCTAGTTAGTGATGCCTTAGGTTCTGATGCGCAAATGATCGATGTTTTGCAAGAAGAAACCGCTGGTGACTTCCAAAGACCTCTTATGAATGAGGATGTTCTTATTGCTGAGTCGACTGACTTTTTATTAGGGCCCAACATGCAAGATAGCAAGATGAACAAGTTCTAGTGGCCAGTAGATCAAGAAAGTGCCAGTTGACTTCATCCTTCCTCCTTTACGATAGCTTTATCCAATGAGACCATTTTCATCCCGGTCACGCTAACTATGCCCTGAAACACTCAAAGCATATCTACCACTTCGTTGTATAGATAGCCTTTAGAAGGCAAAGGGAGTGGGGGAAGAGAAAGAAAGAAAGCCAATGATTCGAGTGGGCCATCTTCTGGAGATGGGAAGGAACCGAAGAAGTAAAAGCTTAACAGATGGAAGTTTGCTTGTTTTTGTGTATAACAGTAGAATCATCCTTTTAATTTAGGTCGGTTTTGTGCGGATTTGATCCCCTCTACTTGTTTTTTTATTTAGTATTAATAACACTTGTACTATTCGTCTAAGTCTTATTTTGAATGTGAATAATATAGACTTTTTGTTTCGTTCAAGTCTTATGTGAATTTGTCTAATTATTAAAAAAATGGACCTTCTATTTTGTTCAAGTGTTTGAAAACCACTTTCGCTTGTCGTTATTGAAATAAGTTATTTGTCCATTATTTTGTTTAGGCAAGTGAAGGATGATCATCAGGGTGTCCATCTATATATGTTCGTATATGACCACGTTTGATTCCGAAACTTGGTCGAATTCCAATCACTTAGATAGGGTAACCCGAATGTCCTTTTTATGGATGTTTTGAGCGGATTCCACCTAACACCAGTTGTCAATCGAAGTGATTCATCTTGAGACGGTAATTTGGGAACCCTCTTTCGGGATTCATATTTGACCACGTCGAACTTTGCATTGGTTGGAGTTAACTACCTAAGATAGTGGTTTAAACATCCCCATCCAGGATGTTTGTCTTCAACCGCACCTAATTCTGGGTGTTGATCAAAGTTTGTAAGAGATCTCGCCAATCTCCACGCACAGACTTTTCATCTTACCAACTGCGGGCATGGTTTGGATGCTCAGCCAGACTCTGGGCGCAAGATATAGAGGCGAAATGTCTCGTTCAGCCTTTGAATGTTTATACTCCTACCCACAAGTCAAGGGTTAGAGGAGTTATTGGGTATCTTTCTTCGGATACCAGATGTGATTGAGCTTCGTGCGGCCAATCATGGACAGCTAAAGCTTAGTTGGCACCTAACTCTAGGTACCTACACACCTGCATCTTGCACATGCAGGTTCATTTAAATATATATCAGTGATCGCAGTGCTGATTCAAGCATAGATAGATTAATGAGTTCCTGAAGTCATTCCTTTTGTAAACACTGGAAATGACAGATTCTATCCAGTTACATGGCTTTGATTAAATATGTAAAAATTTATATTCAAGTGAAATGGCATCGCAAGTATTCGTTATTCCATGCCCATGAGACCGAGTTCCTGTCAATCATTGCTAGCTTGAAATTTCCATCTCCAAGCTTATGTTGGATTATGTATGGGCCTTCCCAGCTCATAACCATATTCACGAGGCTAGGGAAGATTCGTTTGAGAATATGGTCGCCAATCTCAAAGGTCTGACCCATGACCTTGGCATTATAGTATCGGGCGACCCATTTTCAATGTGCAGCTGCTCTAAGATCATCTTCATCATGCTTCTCATTGATCATGTCATGAGACTCTAGCAAGAATTCCTTGTTCTTTCTATGGTTGTAACGAGTCACTCGATGAGAAGACATTTTGAGTTCAACTGGAATCATAGCCTCCAAACTATAAACAGGGTAAATAAAGTGTGACTGGTCGCAGACTTGTAGGCCGTTCGGTAAGCCCAAAGTACTAATGGAAGTCCATCAACCCACTTGCCCTTGGACTTCTCCAATCACTTCTTAAGAATGGAATTGATAATCTTGTTTACTGCTTCAATCTGTCCATTCGTCGGGGGGTGCACCACCACCGCAAATCTTTTCTCCATGTGGTACATGCGGCAGAAATCTTTGAACTCGACGCTGTCGAACTGGGCCCCATTATCAGAAATAATTGTTTGTGGAATTTCAAATTGACATATGATGTTTCGAAGAATAAAGTTGATTACTATTTTATGGCGATTATGGCTAACGACTCTGCCTCAGCCTATTTGGTGAAGTAATCAACAGCGATGATGGCGTACTTTGTGCCGCCTTTAGACATTAGCAACACACCAATGATATCGATTCTCTAGATTTCAAACGACCAGTTTGACTGATCATTTAAGTAATCTCTGTTGACAGGGCTCTTAGAATCTTAGCGAATCTTTGGTACTTGTCACACTTTCTAGTATAGTCAGCACGTCTCGGTTGATAGTTGGCCAGAAATACCCATAACGAAAGATCTTCTTCGCTAGGATTTGCCCCTCGCTGTGGTTGCCACAGGTCTTTTTATTGACTTCTCTCAGGACATGCTTTGCCTCATCTTTGGCGACATACCGAAGCATAAGAACTGAAAATCCCTTTCTATAAAGTACTCCTTCTTGCATGATGAATCTTGAAGCTTTACAAAGTAGTTGACGTTGTTTATTCTTCCTATCAGGAAGGTTTCCTATCTATAGATATTTCTTTACCAGAGTCATCCATGAATACTTTTCACTTTCAGCCTCCAAGATCCAATCGACATGAATCTGGTCGATGCTCGAAACCGACAAAATTTGCACCAAAACCAGGCCACGAGCAGTGCGTCCCTAGAACTGGCGAAATTAGCCAGTAAGTCGACCTTCACATTTTCCTCTCTAGGAATATGCGTTATTGTGTAATATTTAATATCACTAAGCATTTCAAGGGCTAGGTTTAGATAAGGAGCTAGCCTCACTCCTTTCGCCTGAAATTCTTTCCTCGCTTGGCATACCACTAGCTGAGAATCACAAAAGATATGTAAAGTTTTAACTCCAAGCTCCTTAGCAATTTTGAGTCCTACAATCAAGGCCTCATGCTCCGCTTTATTGTTCGTTGTAGAAAAATCGAGTTTCAGGGCGCAACAAATCAAATGCTCCTCGGGATTTACCAGCATAACTCCAGCACAAGAACAACATTCATTAGATGCACCATCTGTGTACATCTTCCACCTGGTATTCTTCTCTCTAATGCTCTCCAGAGTGTAATCTCACGCAGTGTGTTTGGCAATAAAATCCACCAAAGCTTGACGAATCGCTCTCCAAGGGTGATAGGTTATGTCATAATTATTTTAGTAAGCCATATCGTTGCTACTTCTTCTAGGAATATTAGGAAATAACGACATCTTACAGCTTCAATAGCTCTAGAAGAATCCATGTGCTAGTCATAACATCATCAAATGTTGCCTCAGATTAGTTTTCCCATTATACGACAGCATCATTGGCATCATAAATCTCCTCGGGTATTCCTTAAGAAGGATCTCTATCATTAACGGATTGTGGCTTGGGGAGGAATACCAATCATCATTATTTGAATGTTGACCCTCATTTATATGTCACTTTACCATTTCAGTCAAATCTAGCTTTGGTGGATCTACTGAACGGCGGTAATCGTGATCCATCCTAAGTGTTTGGCCCGGCAAATGCTTTCAGTTAGTTTCACGATACCTTGGTTCCCCTAACTTTGAGAGAACTGTTCATTCAGTGGTTCCATGTTCATAGTCTCTTCACGATCCATAGCACGATCAAAGGCCAAACCAGCACCATCATTTGGAAGTCAACCACCCGAACCAACATTGGATGATTCGGTACTGATCCCTCTTGATGGATCAGTACCAATCCATAAATCTTTTCCACGGTTTGGTTCGGTCCTTTGTTTCGATTTTCTATTCTTTTTTCTAAGAACCTTTTGCTTTTTTCCCTCTGCCTTTGCTCCGATAACGAGGAACCGTCAGATTTTGAAGTGGAAGGTGCCAAATCTCTCCTGCTTCTCCTGCGGCTGTTAGTTATTTAATTCAACAAACCCAAGCTCTATTTTATTTATTAATTCAACTCATTGCAGCTTTCCTGGAGCTTCCTCTATTTGCTTCATTATGTGGTCAATCTCAACTCTGGTGACCACATCCGTTAGGTTCTAAACCTCCATGGTAATTGGCTACGTAACTTCTTCAACCTATTGAGGATCAACATTCTCAACATCTTCAGGAACATGTGAAGTAGTGGATCAATCTAATCCTAGAGCTATCGTGAATAGCTTCTAACATAGATTTTTTGAAAAGAGTAGTTTAAAATACCGTAAACAAAGAAAACGCGATCTATCTCTAAGATCTAAACAATCCAATAGTAGATAATGGATCCAAATGGCCCGAGAATCGCATTAAAGCACCAAAATGTTTGTAACGAACCTTGGTTTGGAGATTACCGTAATTATTAAATTATAATTCTCATTATAATTTAATAATTATGGTAATCTCCAAACCAAGGTCGTTACAATGTTAGTATCAAAAAGTGACACAAACACCAGTAGATTAAATAAAGAATGAAAATGAAGAAATACAAATTGAAATGAGTAGAAACAAGACACCAAATGTTTATAGTTGTTCAGCCAAGTACTACCTATGTCTACTTAGGATTTCTATTGCTTATATTACTATTTTGCACTTACAGTTCCTATGATCTATGGGTAATTACAAGGATTTATGAAAAAATTACAAGGAAACAAAACGATCCTCGAAAATGAGCCCCTAGCCTCCTATTTGTTGATGCAGGTCTTCGGGAAATACTCCACCACGATCTCCATGTTCCAGTAGTAGTTAGTTTTGAAAATACGTGGCCATGTCAGCAATATTGATGGATCATTACCAATACATCAATATGGATCGGTATCGATCCATAAGATCTTCTTGTGTATTAGCTTTGATTCCTTGAGTGATGGTGACTTGTGGTTATCTTTGTGTTTTCAACCTCGATCGCATCGATGGACGCTTGTTTCTAGGTTAATATAATGGATCAGTGGAGGAATATAATTGTTGATTTCAAGAACTGAATGCAATCGATCCAATGGAGCTTGAACCAGGTTGCTACCATTAATGCTTGAGAATAGAAGGAACAGGGGCATTTTTGGTGGAGTTCTATGGATCGGTATCGATCCATACGGATGGATCGGTACCGATCCATCACATAGATGTATTTGGCCTTAGGGATCTTTGGGATGGTCTTGATCCCAATTTGTAGTCTTGGTTGTACTTGGTTTTTGGATTCTGCGACCATCTCTCCAGACCTCTTGCCTCGATAGCTTCCAAGTTTGATTCGTTAAGTCCATTCAAATGCTGCCTAGTCAAAAGGATGGATAATAGATATAGTTTTATTTTAATATGAATATTCATTACAAAATAAATCAATTATAATAATGGTTTTTTACAACCATGGTGATGCATTAGCTATAGAAAGTATAGAAGTACTAAAAACTTTCTAAAGTTGTTTTGTAATAATGAACTAAGTTATATATTTGAGAAATAATTCTTTAATCATATGAGTATGAGTTATACGATACTTAGGAATTGTATCTCAAAAGATTAATGGCAAAGCACTCTTCAGTGGGAGTGATAAAAGAGTTGATATACTCTTTGGAGTGACACATATAGATGTATGTAACCCAAGGTCAATTGATACCAAATCGGATCCAGTTACTTTATTAGATTCATCGACGAATTGTCATAGGCATTGGCATTTGTATTTAATATATAAGTAGTATATCATTGATAAGTTCATGGAAATGGAAGTAGAAAACATAAAATGGAAAGGAAATAAAGCAATTAGATTTGATCGAATTATGTGAATGCATTGGTGTAATGACCCAAGATTTTAGGAATTCATTCTGGAAAATATAAATAAATTTAAAATAATTTTTAAATTAATTTTGGAAGGAGATTGTTATGGCTTGATAGTGTATCAGTATGTGTGTACATGTGTGCACAGGGTATACACATGAACTAAAGCTAAAAATCTCTAAACTTTGAGAATAAATACATCTTGATATGTATGGGAATAAATATATATATATATATATGTATATATATATATATTAAATCTTTAAAAGCTGAATGCATAAGTAAATATAAATATATGTATGCTACTGAATATTTTTCTTAAGTATACATGTGCATGTGTGTGTCAATACAGAATGATATATATATATATATACATGTGTTAATAAAATACCAGAGTTTAAATTAGTGAAATAAAATATACAGACATATTTTAATATAAGCAGAAATAAAAAGAATGAAGATATAAAAAGAACTAATCCTCTTATAAATAAATAAAGGAAGTACATGCCATTTGCATGAAAGCTAAAAATAGAAAAAAATAAGAGAAAACAGAGAAATGTTGCTACAGGCAGAATTAGGAAGTGTATTTGATAAATAATAAAAACCAAGTCACATTTTTAGCATGATTATAGACAAGGGGAAAAGTATTTTCTGAAAAGCAGATTTCTGAAAAAAAATGTAACCACTTTTCTCTTCACCCAAATTAAGCCGGGAAGGGGTAAAACTTTGGGTTTAAAATGCAGATAACATGATTTTCTGGTGGGCAAAAATGGACTTAGCCAATAACCAAAACCCTAAGAGAGACCCTGTATATATATACATGTATATGCAGCAGCCTCCTCTTCTCCTCAGAAAAGAATTTTGAAAAAAAAAAAGAAGAAAAACAATACCACTGAAATCATAAGACAAAGGGAAGAAAGAGAGCTTGAGGATAAGAGCAGGAGTTCATCAATTAATTAAGGAAACAAAGAAGAGAGCTAGGTGAGAAAACTCACTCAAAAATCTAAGGCAATAAGTCCTAATGTAGGCAGCCAGATAAAAGTATTTTTATTCAAAGAGTATTTTCATATATGAATGTTTATCTGTGAATTTAAACCTAAATATGTTTTGATTTCCTTTGGTTGATCATTTGTTTTATTATAACAAAGTTTTATGTGTTGTTAGCATACATGTCTGTTTTATACACTCAGATCTCTGATATGTTAATGTTTAGGGATATAAATAAATACCCAGAAAATAAAATGTTGAGAATAGGCAAGTAGTATTGGTTTTGGCTCAACCCAGAAAGATGTAAATAATGTTGAGCTGCAATATACTCATGTATAAGTGCTGAGGCTTGAAATAGAAAGGAATTAGGGGTGCAATAGGGTTGCCTATGTGCTGATGCCCCTGATTCAATAAAATGCATAGCAAACAAAATTTTGTGATTCAGTGAAACCAGATTATTCTGAGTTTAACTCAAGCACAAATGTTTGCAAAAGAAAAACTCCCCCAGAAGCTATAAGCCAATGTTAGTTGCCTAAACTCCTTTTAAAAATACCAGGATGAATATCTATATATATATACAGAACCTTATTTTGTAGTCACCAATGGTTGTTTGCTTGTTGTCTCTGTATGGTCATGAATAATATGAGATACCATGATATAGATGTTTTCAGTTAATGGATCACTGAATGGTTTTGTCATGAACAATCAAAAGGGGTTATTATTAACTAAAACCTGATTAGGAAATTGGGGTCAAGAACACTGCAGGAATGACTTGTGTGCTTGAGTAACATAAGTTGACACATGGCTTGTTTAAGTCCTGAGATCTTTGTGTAATGGAGTGAATTAGTTCATTACAGTGTGTCCATTGATTCATAAATATTGCAGATGAGACCAAGGATAGATAAATATACCAAGGAAATAATACTTGAGCAGATGAGAAAACTAGAGTTTTCCCAGATTTGGGATATGAGAATTGAATAAGTGATTTAACTCATATTGGTTATTTTCCTGTTTGGTATGAATGATTGTTTGTCTATGATTGAGTTGTATGCTTGAATGTATGTGCCATATTCATATGTGTAGTCTCTGGAAAGAAAGTTAAAGTGTGCACATGCACAATGACACAGAGCATGCACACAAGTATTTACCTGATTCTAAAGGACAGAACCTTATGTACTTGTACTTAATTTGATTTTAACCTAATTAACAAATTGCTTTTGTGAATTTTCTCATACCAGACATGTGTCTGACCCTAGTGTGCTAATGGCATCTGGGGTGTCTCATTTAAAATGAGGCAGTTTCAAATGCTTTTTCAGGGATTGCAGCAACTAAGTAGGAGTAGGAGCAATGCCTTGAGAAGAAGATATAGCATGCTAAAACTTAGTTAGATAAGAACCTAAATGTTGAAATCTGCATGTATTGACAATTTAAATTGCTACTTGTATTAAGTGTTGAATATTGGATGGATATTTTGTTAGGTATTTGTTAAGAGATTGACTTGTATCTGAAAACTATGAACTAAGTTAAATATCTGTTATGTTTAAAAAGGATTTTGATCAAATCTTGTAAGTGGATTTAGCAAGAACACCATGTTAAAAATTGAATGAATACATTTTATAAATGTATTAGTCAATCTTGAGTCTTTGAAAAGGATTTAAGTTTTGGGAAAATCAGGATAGTTGATTTTCAGAAAATTAAATGGTTTTATTTTCTACTATGGCATATGTATACAAAAGAAACAGGTATAGGTTGAATGTTGCTATTTGGTTGCAAGGTTTCCATAATTAAACTTGTTCCATACAAATGTTTACTGTCCTATTTTCAATTAAAGAAAGGATCTGTATAAGGTAGATGGAAGCCAGATTCAAATAGTTGCAGATATATATGCACATAAATATGTTTAGTGCAAACATTACCACATCTTTTTCTTTGCACTTGTAGTAGGAATCTGTATTTCACTCAGATTTTAACCAAATGCATTTTAAATGCCAGACAGACCTTATAAGAAGAAATACAAACCTGAATAATGGCCAACATTTCCATCATCCTCAAAACCCAAGAACCAGACTCTTAATTCATATCAATCCTGAAGCCTTCCAGGTTATAGGAATGGGTTTCAAAAATAATTATGCAAGAGTTATTGTTTTGGTATGATGGAATATAGGCAAAAATAAAGTATATATATCTCTGTGCAGAGATAGGTAGATAATAGATTGCAAACTGTACAGGAGAAAAAAAAAAGAAAACCAAAAATTGTGTTTGAACCGACCAGCATAGCACTCGAACTCGTGACCTTTCATGTATAAGTTAGGCGCGTTTCCATTACGCCTAGATGTTGCTTGTGTTCACTTAGGATCCACTTTATTTTATACTGATTTTGACACTATTCAGAACTTAACACAAACATCTATATTAAAAGCTTGTTTACTACTGATTATTTCTTGATCACTTCTTAGTTAGTATAAACGGACTAATGTGTATGTTTCCAGTGGATTGTTTGATCAAAAAAAAATATAAAAATAAATTAGCAATCCAACATCCTCTTGTTTTTCAAAACTCTGATTCAAACAAGAGAGGCATATACATCCTCACATGTATGTGCTTATCTTTGTGAATGTACTGATATATTTATATTGGTTGATTATTGTGATCCTGGATATATTTTGGTTTATTGTAGAAAGATATTGACCCTGAGAATTATATTTGCAATGGATATATCTATATATCCTCTTTACCTTAAAAAAAATTCCTTATGAAATTAGAATAGAATATAGGAGGGTCATTTCAGTTGGTATCAGAGCTATGTTATTCAACATAGTAGAAGTAAGGATCAAGTTCTTAGATAGAAATGAAAATTAAAAGGAACTAAATATCAAACTAACCAGCTATGTAAATTATTATTAGCAAACTATGGTAGGGAGACCACCAAATCAGGGAGCAGGATCTTCCCATGCACCACCAATGGTCAATCTGCAAGACTTGGTGAGAGCATTTAGGGATGGGGCAGGACAAAGGCAAGAAAATCCCTATGAAGAACTCTCAAAATTGCTTAAGACATATACTCATTTAGGAGGCAAAAGCTTTGAAGGGACAGAGAGTATCATGGAAATTCAAACATGGTTGAGAACATTGGAAAGAATTTTCAATGACATGCAACTTGATGATCAAAGAAAGAGGCAAGTGGCTTCAAGACAGCTAAAAGGAGTAGCTTTAGGCTGGTGGGAAGTAATCATTGCAGGAAGGAATGAGAATGAAATCACTTGGAATCAATTCAAAGAGATGTTGGAAGCAAGGTTTGTACCAGCATCAGCAAAGACTACCTTGCTAGAAGAATTCATTAGGCTTAGACAAGGAACCATGACTGTCACAGAATATACTCAAAAGTTTGAGGGGCTTTCCACATATGGAGCAATGCTTGTGGAAGATGAGGCATCTAAAAATGATAGGTACATAAAAGGTTTGAATCCAGGACTTAGTAGAGCCATGTTACCCTATGCAGACAAGACTTTTGATCATGTGATAGACTTAGCTTTGAGGTTGGAACAGCATGACAAGGAAAGGGAGAAGTTCAGAAATTTTAAGAGCAATAATAACAAGAAAGGTAAGGGGAGGTATCACCCTTATGATAAGAAGAAAGAAGAGGCTAGTAACAAAAGCACTGGAGATGTCAAAACTAAGGAAGACAAGAAGAAAATTGTGTGCCATCAGTGTGGAAAGGAAGGGCATATCAAACCAAAATGTCCCGAATTGAAAGGAGGAGCTTTCAAATGCTATCTATGTGGGAAAGAGGGGCATATGAAGAGGAATTGTCCTGAGTATAAACAGCAAGGCAAATTGGCAAATTTGGAAGGAAAAGGCAAAGCCACAGTGGAGAGTAACACTGTAAACCATAGCCAAGTGGAAGGTACATTACTTATTTGTACCATACCCATAACAGTAGTATATGATACTGGGGCAACTCACTCCTTAATTTCTTATGAATTGGTTAAAATGCTAAAACTGAATTGCATATTGGTTGAAACCCCATTGCATATACACAGTCCATTGGGGAGTTCTAGTGTTTTAAATATGATTTGTGTGGATGTGGGATTAAACATAGGAGGAAATATTTTTATTTCCAATTTATATGTTTTGAATTACCCAAATATAGGTGTTATAGTGGGGGTAGACTGGTTAAGGCAATTTAAAGCCATAATTAATTTAGACTCATCCACCATATCATTGCAAAATTCTAGAGGCCAGAGAATCACAGTTTTATGTGAGGTAGCTAAGGAAGGAAAACTATATCATTTAGTTGACTCAGAGAAAAATTTCAGTGAACTAACCATTGAAGAAATTCCCATAGTCAATGAATATTTGGATGTGTTTGGTGAGGTCAAGGGTATTCCACACCATAGACCAGTAGAATTCCAGATCAATCTAGTTCCAGGAGCAAGCCCAGTGATTAAAAAGCCAACTAGAATGGGGCCAAATGAACTAAAAGAATTAAAGAAACAGTTAGAAGAATTGGAAGAAAAGGGTTTTATAAGACCAAGTAATTCTTGCTGGGGAGCACCAGTGGTATTTGTTAAGAAGCAAGATGGCTCTTTAAGACTCTGCATAGATTATAGAGAATTAAACAAAGTAACTATTAAAAATAAATACCCATTGCCAAGAATAGATGATCTTTTTGATCAATTAGCACGGGCAAAAGTATTTTCTAGGCTAGACTTAGCATCTGGTTTTCATCAAATGAAGGTGGAAGAATCAAGCATCAAGTACACTGCCTTTAACACTAGGTATGGGTTGTATGAATTTTTGGTTATGCCATTTGGCTTGACCAATGCACCATCTTACTTTGTAGATTTAATGAACAGAACCTTTAGAGATTGTTTAGACAAGTTTGTGCTTATTTTCATAGATGACATTTTGATTTATTCCAAGACAGTGGAAGAACATAAGCATCATTTGCACCTGGTTTTGTCTAGGCTAAGGGAAAAAGATTTAAAGGCAAAATTTTCAAAATGTGTGTTTTGGAAGGAGGAAGTACATTTTCTTGGCCATGTTATATCTGCCAAAGGAATTTCTGTGAACCCCAATAAAGTAGTGGCTATTCAAGCATGGAAGAGGCCAAGCACTGTGAGTGAAGTGAGGTCCTTTATGGGGATGGCAGGGTATTATAGAAGGTTTATAAAAGATTTTTCAAAAATTTCTACACCACTCACTAACCTAACCAGGAAGAACCAAGCTTTTGTTTGGTCAGAAAAATGTGAAAAGTCTTTTGAACAGTTGAAGGAGGCATTGGTGAATGCTCCAATTCTAAAGGTACCACATGGAAATGAAGAATTAGTGGTATACACTGATGCTAGTGGATTTGGCTTGGGTGCAGTGTTGATGCAACAAGGCCAAGTCATTGCATATGCATCCAGACAACTTAAACCCCATGAAGTAAGGTATGCCACACATGATCTCGAATTAGCAGCTGTGATATATGCTTTAAAACTTTGGAGACATTATTTGTTAGGCACTAAGTTTGAACTCTACACTGACCACAAGTCTCTAAAATATTTGTTTTCACAAAAAGATTTGAACATGAGGCAACATAGATGGGTGGAGTTCTTAGCTGCCTATGACTTTGACATACTTTATACACCAGGAAAAGCAAACAAAGTTGCAGATGCTCTAAGTAGACAGCATGCTAAATTGGCTATGATGATGATAGAAGAATTTAAAAATTTATCTTTGCTAACTGAGTTAGAGATTGGGGAGAATGGTTGTGTGCACATTGATGAGAAGATGCATGGTGCACAAGAAGGTAAAGGGAAGTTAAGCTTAATGACACTTCAACCAGATTTAATTCTGAAGGTAGGAAAAATGCAAGAACAAGATGCTCACTTATTAGAGAAGAGAATGCTCCTCTCAAGAGGGGAGGAAGTAATGAATCACCACATTGATAAAGATGGTTATGTGAGATACCAGAATAGGATGTGTGTACCAGAGGACATGGAATTGAAGAAGGAGATATTAAATGAATATCACAGAAGTAAATACTCCATTCACCCAGGTAACACAAAAATGTATCAAAATTTGAAAAGAGACTTCTGGTGGAAGGGGATGAAATCTGATATAGCCAAGTACATTGCCAAATGTATGACTTGCCAACAAGTCAAGGCTGAAACTCAAAGACCATCAGGGTTGATGCAACCTCTTAGTGTACCACAGTGGAAGTGGGAAGACATATCTATGGACTTCATAGATGGACTGCCTAGATCTAAGAGAGGTAATACAAGCATATGGGTGATAGTTGATAGGCTAACCAAGGTAGCACACTTCATCCCAGTCAAGTCAGAAAGAACTGCACCAAAACTAGCTCAAATTTTTATAAAAGAAGTGGTAAGGTTACATGGCATTCCCAAAACCATTGTGAGTGATAGGGATACCATCTTCACTTCAAAATTCTGGAGAAGCTTTCAAGAAGCAATGGGAAGTGAACTATGTTTAAGTACTGCCTACCATCCTCAATCAGATGGGCAGACTGAGGTGGTAAACAAAGTTTTGGAGGACATGTTGAGGGCATGTATACTGGATTTTGGGGGCAACTGGGAAGATTATCTTCATCTAGTTGAATTTACATACAACAACAGCTACCAAAGCACCATAGGAATGGCTCCATTTGAAGCCTTGTATGGTAAACCCTGCTTGTCACCTGTCTGCTGGGTAGAAGCAGGAGAAAGGTCTGTTTTAGGACCTGAGTACATACAAGAAACCAAGGAGAAAATTGAGTTGATAAGAAGAAGAATGACAGCAGCTCAAGATAGGCAAAAGAAATTTGCAGACATGAGAAGGAGGCAGGTAGAATATGAAGTGGGAAATTTTGTTTTCATCAAAATCTCACCCATGAAAAATGTGTTGAGGTTTGGAAAACAAGGCAAATTAACCCCAAGATATATTGGACCATACAAAATTCTGGAGAGAATTGGTCCCTTGGCATATAAGTTGGAATTACCAGAAAACATGCAAGGTATACATGATGTTTTTCATGTATCACAATTGAGAAGGTGGGTCCATGACAAGGCAGAAATTCTTGAAACCCCAACCCAAGTGCAGATAAATCCTAATTTGATTTATGAAAAGGATCCAGTGGGAATTTTGGCAAAAGATGTGAAGAAGTTGAGGAATAAGTCTCTGAAACTTGTGAAGGTACAGTGGAGTCTAGATCCTAGTGATTGCATATGGGAATTAGAAGACAAGGTTAGGATGAATTATCCTAAGCTATTTTCAGATTAAGGTAATTCTGATCTTTGATTGTTTTCTTTATTTTGGATGAATATATTTTTAGTTAGTATAGAACTAAGAATCTATTTAGTAGAGAATATACTTGTTCTCTGAATTAAGTTTAAAATTTATTTTAAGCTTAGGAAAATTGTGGGACACAATTCCTAAAAGGAGGGGTGTATGTAATGACCCAAGATTTTAGGAATTCATTCTGGAAAATATAAATAAATTTAAAATAATTTTTAAATTAATTTTGGAAGGAGATTGTTATGGCTTGATAGTGTATCAGTATGTGTGTACATGTGTGCACAGGGTATACACATGAACTAAAGCTAAAAATCTCTGAACTTTGAGAATAAATACATCTTGATATGTATGGGAATAAATATATATATATATGTATATATATATATATATTAAATCTTTAAAAGCTGAATGCATAAGTAAATATAAATATATGTATGCTACTGAATATTTTTCTTAAGTATACATGTGCATGTGTGTGTCAATACAGAATGATATATATATATATATACATGTGTTAATAAAATACCAGAGTTTAAATTAGTGAAATAAAATATACAGACATATTTTAATATAAGCAGAAATAAAAAGAATGAAGATATAAAAAGAACTAATCCTCTTATAAATAAATAAAGGAAGTACATGCCATTTGCATGAAAGCTAAAAATAGAAAAAAATAAGAGAAAACAGAGAAATGTTGCTACAGGCAGAATTAGGAAGTGTATTTGATAAATAATAAAAACCAAGTCACATTTTTAGCATGATTATAGACAAGGGGAAAAGTATTTTCTGAAAAGCAGATTTCTGAAAAAAAATGTAACCACTTTTCTCTTCACCCAAATTAAGCCGGGAAGGGGTAAAACTTTGGGTTTAAAATGCAGATAACATGATTTTCTGGTGGGCAAAAATGGACTTAGCCAATAACCAAAACCCTAAGAGAGACCCTGTATATATATACATGTATATGCAGCAGCCTCCTCTTCTCCTCAGAAAAGAATTTTGAAAAAAAAAAGAAGAAAAACAATACCACTGAAATCATAAGACAAAGGGAAGAAAGAGAGCTTGAGGATAAGAGCAGGAGTTCATCAATTAATTAAGGAAACAAAGAAGAGAGCTAGGTGAGAAAACTCACTCAAAAATCTAAGGCAATAAGTCCTAATGTAGGCAGCCAGATAAAAGTATTTTTATTCAAAGAGTATTTTCATATATGAATGTTTATCTGTGAATTTAAACCTAAATATGTTTTGATTTCCTTTGGTTGATCATTTGTTTTATTATAACAAAGTTTTATGTGTTGTTAGCATACATGTCTGTTTTATACACTCAGATCTCTGATATGTTAATGTTTAGGGATATAAATAAATACCCAGAAAATAAAATGTTGAGAATAGGCAAGTAGTATTGGTTTTGGCTCAACCCAGAAAGATGTAAATAATGTTGAGCTGCAATATACTCATGTATAAGTGCTGAGGCTTGAAATAGAAAGGAATTAGGGGTGCAATAGGGTTGCCTATGTGCTGATGCCCCTGATTCAATAAAATGCATAGCAAACAAAATTTTGTGATTCAGTGAAACCAGATTATTCTGAGTTTAACTCAAGCACAAATGTTTGCAAAAGAAAAACTCCCCCAGAAGCTATAAGCCAATGTTAGTTGCCTAAACTCCTTTTAAAAATACCAGGATGAATATCTATATATATATACAGAACCTTATTTTGTAGTCACCAATGGTTGTTTGCTTGTTGTCTCTGTATGGTCATGAATAATATGAGATACCATGATATAGATGTTTTCAGTTAATGGATCACTGAATGGTTTTGTCATGAACAATCAAAAGGGGTTATTATTAACTAAAACCTGATTAGGAAATTGGGGTCAAGAACACTGCAGGAATGACTTGTGTGCTTGAGTAACATAAGTTGACACATGGCTTGTTTAAGTCCTGAGATCTTTGTGTAATGGAGTGAATTAGTTCATTACAGTGTGTCCATTGATTCATAAATATTGCAGATGAGACCAAGGATAGATAAATATACCAAGGAAATAATACTTGAGCAGATGAGAAAACTAGAGTTTTCCCAGATTTGGGATATGAGAATTGAATAAGTGATTTAACTCATATTGGTTATTTTCCTGTTTGGTATGAATGATTGTTTGTCTATGATTGAGTTGTATGCTTGAATGTATGTGCCATATTCATATGTGTAGTCTCTGGAAAGAAAGTTAAAGTGTGCACATGCACAATGACACAGAGCATGCACACAAGTATTTACCTGATTCTAAAGGACAGAACCTTATGTACTTGTACTTAATTTGATTTTAACCTAATTAACAAATTGCTTTTGTGAATTTTCTCATACCAGACATGTGTCTGACCCTAGTGTGCTAATGGCATCTGGGGTGTCTCATTTAAAATGAGGCAGTTTCAAATGCTTTTTCAGGGATTGCAGCAACTAAGTAGGAGTAGGAGCAAGGCCTTGAGAAGAAGATATAGCATGCTAAAACTTAGTTAGATAAGAACCTAAATGTTGAAATCTGCATGTATTGACAATTTAAATTGCTACTTGTATTAAGTGTTGAATATTGGATGGATATTTTGTTAGGTATTTGTTAAGAGATTGACTTGTATCTGAAAACTATGAACTAAGTTAAATATCTGTTATGTTTAAAAAGGATTTTGATCAAATCTTGTAAGTGGATTTAGCAAGAACACCATGTTAAAAATTGAATGAATACATTTTATAAATGTATTAGTCAATCTTGAGTCTTTGAAAAGGATTTAAGTTTTGGGAAAATCAGGATAGTTGATTTTCAGAAAATTAAATGGTTTTATTTTCTACTATGGCATATGTATACAAAAGAAACAGGTATAGGTTGAATGTTGCTATTTGGTTGCAAGGTTTCCATAATTAAACTTGTTCCATACAAATGTTTACTGTCCTATTTTCAATTAAAGAAAGGATCTGTATAAGGTAGATGGAAGCCAGATTCAAATAGTTGCAGATATATATGCACATAAATATGTTTAGTGCAAACATTACCACATCTTTTTCTTTGCACTTGTAGTAGGAATCTGTATTTCACTCAGATTTTAACCAAATGCATTTTAAATGCCAGACAGACCTTATAAGAAGAAATACAAACCTGAATAATGGCCAACATTTCCATCATCCTCAAAACCCAAGAACCAGACTCTTAATTCATATCAATCCTGAAGCCTTCCAGGTTATAGGAATGGGTTTCAAAAATAATTATGCAAGAGTTATTGTTTTGGTATGATGGAATATAGGCAAAAATAAAGTATATATATCTCTGTGCAGAGATAGGTAGATAATAGATTGCAAACTGTACAGGAGAAAAAAAAAAGAAAAACCAAAAATTGTGTTTGAACCGACCAGCATAGCACTCGAACTCGTGACCTTTCATGTATAAGTTAGGCGCGTTTCCATTACGCCTAGATGTTGCTTGTGTTCACTTAGGATCCACTTTATTTTATACTGATTTTGACACTATTCAGAACTTAACACAAACATCTATATTAAAAGCTTGTTTACTACTGATTATTTCTTGATCACTTCTTAGTTAGTATAAACGGACTAATGTGTATGTTTCCAGTGGATTGTTTGATCAAAAAAAAAAATATAAAAATAAATTAGCAATCCAACATCCTCTTGTTTTTCAAAACTCTGATTCAAACAAGAGAGGCATATACATCCTCACATGTATGTGCTTATCTTTGTGAATGTACTGATATATTTATATTGGTTGATTATTGTGATCCTGGATATATTTTGGTTTATTGTAGAAAGATATTGACCCTGAGAATTATATTTGCAATGGATATATCTATATATCCTCTTTACCTTAAAAAAAAAATTCCTTATGAAATTAGAATAGAATATAGGAGGGTCATTTCAATTGGAAAGAGTTCCACAAGTACCTAAAAATGAACGAAATTAAATCTAAAAGTTACTCTACCTTATGATACATAATGATGTATAAATAAGGAGTAATCAGACTTTGTTGAATAAAGTATAATGATGACGAGTGATGTTGAATTAACTTCTTTATACAAGGATATATACTTTAGAGTAAGTACATATGTTAAATTTAATTTCATCTAAAGCATTATTTGCGAAATCATGTAAGAAATGAATAAATATGAAACTCTCACATACCGTAGGTAAAAGAGTTGACAAGTTCTATGAATCGAGAGGCTTCATGAAAATTCGATCATGAGGGATCTTGTGTGAACTACCCCAATGGTGTTTGGGACTAATCAACAATGGTTGACCGATCCGTGCTATGAACATAAGTTTTGAAAACTCAAAATTGAACTAGTTTTATGTTACTATAAAATATGATCCACACATTATAACATGCAAATTGCTGTTATAAGATGAAAAGAAATCAACCAAGTCTAAAATAGACATAACTCATTAGAATGTCTGATGTGAATTCTCCTGCATTAAAGAGAAACTATGAGTTTCATATCAATGTCGAGAAAATGAATTATTAGTAGTTGTTATTTTCTTAATTACTAATAAGCCATAAAGTGTATAGACTCTAAGATATGGCATGATGCTAAAATCTAGAACAGACTTCAAGTACATTATCAAATACGGTTTTGATAGTTGTATTGAAAGGATATGGTCCATCCGCCATGAGTGTGTCTTCAAAAGTAAAGCAGTGCAGTTGGAACATAGTAAGAAACATTGATGAGAATAACTGTTTGCACCAAAATTGGTCACAAACACCCAACTGCAAGTGAAAGCACCAATATCTAGTCATAGATCACAGAAAGAATATATGTAAAGAGTATAATATGAAGAATAATCAAAATTAAAATGAAAGTAGTAAAAAGACAAGATTTATAGTGGTTCGGCTAACCCCAGCCTACATCCACTCTAGAAATTTCCTTTTTATTATACTGAAATCTAATTACAGTTACAATCCGAAATATCTGAAATAAAAATGGCAGAGTAGCCTATTGTAGAAGATGATGAAAAGAAGCAGAATGAGAGAATCCCTTTTTCTCAAGCCATGCCTGCTGTATTTATAGGTAAAATCTTGGCTACATGGCCTCCTCACCTATATGGGCCCACCATCGCGACCGTCGAGCACAACTTGTCCAAATACGCCGACCTGAAGTAAACAACATGTCGACCCGAAGAAATCTCAGTGCAAACCCGAAGCAAACCTGTGGATGACCCGAAGTAAGATGAATGCCGACCCCAAGTAACATGTATGCCGACCCCAAATGAACTCTCCTCTGCCGACCCGAAGTAAATATAGTGCTGACCCGAAGCACTTCCTTATGCCAACCCCAAGTAGTCCCTTCTTTACTGACCCGAGTGCCGACCCGAAGACCAACCTTTGCCAACCTGGAGTAATCCCTACAGCCGACCCAAAATGCTTCTCCTCAATGTCGACCCCTCTCAACTCTTTATGCCAACCCCATATCTCTTTGCCGACCCGATGTCACGTTTGTGTCGACCCCAAGCGCTCCCATATGTCGACCCCTCAAAGTGAAATGCCTCCATCCCAATGCCGACCTCAAGTCTTATGCCAACCAAGAGTTTCCCTGATGCCGACCCGAAGCTGAGTGCATGTCGACCCTAAGCAAATGCAGATCCCAAGCAAACATGCTGACCCCAAGTTGCTTCTATAGCCGACCCCAAGTGGACCAACTACCGACCAGAAGTAAGTGCCTCCTTGACCCGAAGTGAAACCTACTCTGACCCAAAGTTGTTCCATATGCCGATCCCTCAAAGTATGTCGACCCCATATCTCTTGATGCCGACCCGAAGCCTTATCATTGCCGACCCAAAGCAAGGTCAGTCCTAAACAGCATGCAGACCCGACTCCTTGTTGACCCCAAGCACCAAATATGCCGACCCGAAGTATTACTAGCACCGACCCCAAGTAGATGTCGATCCGACCCCAAGCAAGAGCAACGCCGACCTGACCAAAGTGCATCCAATCGTGACCCAAAGTAAATGCTTTCTAGACCCGAAGCAAAAACCACATGGTGACTCGAAGCAACCCCTTGGGTGACTCAAAGCAACTCGACCTTTCCTGAAATCCACACTCCAAATACCCGGCATTGTTTATCCATCGACTGTGCTGAATCCTGACTTCATATTCATGTTTACTATCCATAATTGATTGTCTATCCATTCATCCAAATCAAACCCATAATATCCAAGTCTCGATAACCGTGCAGTCGATTGGGTTAAATCCTCCTATATGCTGCCTGGCCAAAAGGCAGGTTAACACTTTGCCCCTCAAAACATGCCTTATGATCAGAAGGCGTGTTTTTTATTACCATAAGTCCATAATCCATTGATCGTCATATCATCCAACCTTGAGTCCAATCCATTGCCAAACTGATTCCTTGATCTCTCCGGATCATTAGTGAAATCCCTGACTATTCGGAGTCGATATCCAATTCTGAATCTATTCCAAATCCATTAACTATATCCATGATCTCTCCAGATCGTTTTATCTTAAGTCCGGGACCTCTCCGGGTCCTGTAATCCAAATCCGGGACCTTGCCGAGTCCATATCCAAATCTGAGACCTCTCCGGTCCTAAATCCGAAGCCGGGACCTCGCAGGGTCCTGATTCAAAGCCGAGACCTCTCCTGGTCCATATCCAAATCCGGGACCTCTCCGGGTTATTTTATCCTACTTCGGCCTTGACTCTCCGATCGAGGGCTTATCCATGGTTTTTCTTCTCCAGCCTCGACTCTTTGATCAAGGACTTAATCCATGGGGTATCCTACTCTGACCTCGATCCCCGGCCAAGGGCTTAATCCGTGAAAATCCTTCTCCGACATCGACTCTCCGGTCGTGGACTTAATCCGTGGGGTATCCTTCTCCGGCCTTGATCCCCAGTCGAGGACATAATCCGTAGGGTATCCTACTCCGGCCTCGATCCCTAATCGAGGACTTAATCTGTGGGATGTTATACTCCGGCCTCGATACCCGGTCGAGGACTTAACCCGAGTTCGAGTCCATCCAATCGCTTTCCGGCGAAGGGACTCGTAACTCGCGGTTATTGTTCCATCTCTCCGACCGGGACCGTAACTGTGACTTGTATTATTTATTACCACTACACCACAAAAGGCTTTTAACAGCGTTTGATAAACGCTGTAATATAATACAACAGCGTTATTACAAACGCTGTATAACGACATGCTGTCGTATATACATAACTTACAACAGCTTTTCTATAAACGCTGTTGAAACATCTCTATGACAGCGTTTATTACGAGCTGTCAATAATCTTTTTACAGCGTTTTCAAACATGCTGTATTATGTTTCAACAGCGTTTATAATTTAGTTGTCGAAGATGTTCAAATTCTACTTTAACTGTTTACAACAGCTTTTTCTAAACGTTGTTATTGAATCATCAACAATTTCGACAGCATGTTAAAAACGCTGTGATTGAATCATCAACTATTTCGACAGCATGTAATAAACGCTGTTATTGACAGTTTCAAGATAATTACAGCACGAATTAAACGCTGTTGTTTCTTCATTGACAGCATTAATTAAACGCTGTCTTCTATTTATATAACAGCTTTAATATTCCACTCTATTTTTGAATATTCCAAAACTATAATTTAAGCATATTCAAGCAACTAGTATATATAACAGGTTCTAATAACTATTAATTGGTTACATAAACTAGTTAAGAGAATATTAATAAACAAAAGACATCCATAAACCAAGTTTCAATAATATCCATAAACAAAAATAACAAAGTAAACCAAGTTGCCACAAATTCTGTTAAACAAATACACATTATATGTTAAGTATCGGAGAAGTGATCTTCAAAGCTGCTTGACCAGTGCTTTGGAGTACAGGTAGAGCGACATCTGCTGCCGGTTTCAGGGTATCATAAACTACTTTGATCACTTGCTGGTTCTGACCTAAAGTTTCCGAGGCACCATCTCCCACCAAGTCTATTATGTCTTCCACCTATAACATTTACTCTTTGATTTCAAACTGATACATATATTTATTATCATGTTCTGATGTTTTGATCTGTTTTGTTTTTACTTGCGATGAGTACTATCGAATATTACTTCCATTCACATTTTTTCCCTCAGATCTCCCTTCATTTGAGTGTGTACATGAATACATTATGTTAAGACTTCTTATCACATATAAAGAGGAGGAATTATGTTTACATTGAAAAGATATTCTAAACATGTTCTTATAAAAACAAAAAAGAAGAGAAACAGCAGCAGATCAAAAGGAAAATACTGACAGTAGAAATACGATAATTAATTGGTTTAAAAGTTGATCAAAAATTTCAAGACAGATTAAACTTGGTAAACACCTTGCATATGCACATAAAAACCAGGAAGGGAACAAGAGTTGACCTTTGTAGATAAAAAACGAACAAAGACGTGAAGAGGTTCCAGATCAGTTTTGTTACTTCTTATATACAGCAGTCATTTTCATCATTGACTTGTGCAAATTAAACAAAAGTTAAAAAAACAAAAGGAAAAAAAGCAACGAGGTAAATTGTCTTGTACTTCTAATATCTTTTCCTACGACAATTCGCTGTGGAAACAAGAAAAATAAGAACCACTGCATATAATTTCATGGCTATAACTGAACCATGATGAAAAAATGAACTTGTAACAAGAAATGAACTTAATAGTTATGCTATATATGTACTTATTATACTTGAGATAAATATCTAACCATTTGGATGTGATTTGTATGCAGGCATCAATTTCATGGCTATGGTTCAAAATATAGTCAGATGGACACATGCAGTTATTTATTTACGTAAGTCTTATGCAAAGCTACATCATTATTGTTTGCTTTTATGTTCTGCTATCAACAAACGATGAACACATGGGTGACGTGAAGAGAGAAGTAAAAACAAAGATGGTAACATGTTTTCTAAGCAAATAGTAAGAAGATGAATTAGTAATAAATTCTAATCAAATGAGAATTGAAGGGTCGGAAAAGATTGTATACCAATTTGGTATTAATACTTTATATAGGAAAATCAAAAAATAAATAATAAAAAGACCCTTGTTGGAAGTGCAATGGAGAGGAAATTTTTAAGCTAGAATTCAATTTCAATTTAACAGCACAGGGAAAAATGAATTGATAATCAAATTATATTTTGTCCAACAAATGAATCAAGCATACCTAATAGTGGAAATGATGCCAACAAAATCCAAGCAATCAGATGCCAGTAAGATACATCCATCTAATATGATTCTGAACTGTAAAAAAAGAAGAAGAAAAAAGAAAAAGAAAAAAAAGGCAAACACAACTTAACAACCAAAAATAATCAACTGGATTGTTCTTTATACTTAAAATTGCAATTTATAAGAGTGAGCATGAAAAACCTGATGGGGATTACAGTCAACTGGATTGTTCTTTAAACTTTAGCTTGCACTGAGTATTCACGATTTCTTCGTATGTGCATTGTCCATAATATGTTATTGAAGGCTTGGATGTTCTCGCTTACAACCTGTTATTGAAAACCTGTCAAATATATGTTGTAAAATATCGGCTTATCATTTTAACATTTTTTATAAATACAATCAACCGACGATGCAAGGATAAACACAAGAGCTCAGAGTACTCAGTTACTCAGTTATATTGTAACATATATTTGTCGGTGCTATAGTTTTAAATATCATCAAAGAACAGAATGATATGGAGATACAGAGTGTTTGATAAAGCAATGAACATTTTTTACATTCTTTGTAAGTTGGAATGACCAGGGTAGACGATCCTTGAGAAACATGTTGCAGAGGTCCGTGGTGATTCTATAACACTATGTTTGACAATTATACTAGTACATTCTTTGAGTGTTTTTCTTCTTGATGAAGTGCTTTGACAACGGTACCTGAACAGTAACAGAAGCACAATCTATAAGCAAAATAAGTGATGATGTGCCACTGGTAGAGTGACCACATGAGAACTTATATACTGATTGCTTTACAGACAATATAACCGATGAGTCAACTTCTGGTACGAACCCCATCTCAACCAAACCAAACAACGCAACAGTTGCATCATTTACCTTTCCAACCTCACACAATCCAGTCAACAGCTTATTTGATGCTGCAAAGTGAGGCATGAACCCTCTCCCAAGCATCAAACCTAACCGTTCACTGTAGGCAGAGAGACGCTATACAAGCAAGGCAGATTTAAAAGTTCCAAGAGAGATGTGGCTTGGGAATATAGCATTCAATATTACTTTCAAATGAAACAGCAATTCAAAGTCCAGATGTAATACTTACCTGCCACACGATCAGAAAGTCAATTATTGCCAGTCGTTAGTAAAAGTCGCCATTATTTGAATTGCACTGTACTTTCTAAACGTACAAAGGAGAATCATCTAAGTATATATACAGATAACAAACAAATATCAGTAATCGCCATTATTTAAGAAAAGTCGAATTTAAAACTTGGTAGCAAATATATAATGCCAGCGAGAAACGTAAAAATAATGTAAAAGACAGACATACTGCATACAACCAATCAAAATGACACTTGTAGGTTACTGAAGATTAAAGTCAGACTTTCCAGCCAACATCTGAGAAAATTTTATTCAAACAATGTGATGTTTACTTGATTGAATGTAAGTAGTACGAAAGTATTAATCTATTCTATATTTTATAAAATTGGATGCAGACTTATACTGGATTTTTTTTCCTTCTATTTTCACCCATAATTTTTTCCAGGTATTCCACACTATTCGGCTGCCCCTTTTTCCCTGATTATCATTTTAGAAGACATATTGCTAACTGATTGCAAATGGTTTTCCTTACCATTTGATTCTATAAATTTCATTTAACAAATTTATACTTGCAATATATCATAATCCATGGTTTGATATATAGATTCTTATTGTAGATCAAACCATGCTAAAATCACAATATGCTTCTAGCTAATCATTTACTAGACAGATGATAATTTGGCATTGTACTTGATAACTTTAATTTGCCAAAATGATTAGAAATGGCCTCAAGGGACTGTTGCTTCCATTTATATATATATACATACTTTGGCACTCCAGCTCAAACCATTGCAAAATTAAATTGGGCATAGCATTTCCTGTTTATGTAAATTATTACAACTATGGTACTGAGTTGCTTAGACACACAGATCCTACAAATCTACGATCCTAAATGTTATTATGATCAGTTCATGTTTATGTGTTTTTACCATTTAATGTGCATCATCCTTCACTTTTTTTATTTCGAACAAAAAATAACATTGCCGATTTGTAAATTAGCAACTCGTTTGCATGCAGTTAACATTTAATTTTACTCTTTTTTCTGGAAGGAAGGACTTGTATGCCATGTTTTTCATCATTATCATATTTGCAGTTTTTGCAGCCATGATATATATAGCATGTGTGTGTGTTTTTGATATTTATTTATCAGTTCAACTGGATGTATGAGAGGAGGAAAAGACAATGCTTGACCATTGAACAATGTAGCATAGTAAGATAGAGCTTGTCAAATAAGTCCTTGTTGGTCATACACATAGGTGCCCTCTGAATCCAGTAAAGCATGGAGTCTGTTTTTATGTTTTCTCATATATTGCACATGTGAAGTGTTATACACACAAACATACATACATATGTACGTATACATATATATAGGAAATGAATCTACAACAACCAATTAAGCAATAGGGGAGACAGACACAGGCATTAGCTTTACATATGAATAAAGACATACCTATTCTGAAAAGGGAAAACAACACGCTGAAACCTCAGTGCTCAAGTGAAAGACAGAAAACTACGACTTCAGAAATTGTCCTAGAGTCTTTTACTGAACCATTATAATAGGGTGAGCGTTCATGTTGCAAAGATCAAGCTAATGCTCTGGATTTCCTTAACAAAGACCTGCCAACAGAAATTAGAAGGTAAAAAATATATTACTGCCAATCATCAAATCGAAATTAGAAGGTAAAAATCAAATATCAAAACACCAAAATAAAAAATATCAGCATTTGTGTGATAAATAAAAGGATTGTTTGATTGATAGTGATGATAGAGGATTATTTGATTGGGAGTGGTGAATGGTACTAAATTAAAAGCATAACCTACTGTAACAAATAAACTAAAAAATGAAATCAATATTTGCTTTGTATAAAGCAATTTTTCATATCATTTAATCAAAAGTGATGAGTGATGCTCACATAATTCAAATCAGAATGACTTATATTTTACAATACATAGCAATATAGCATATTCGGATAGTTTTGAGGTTTCGAATTATTTATAGCAGAATGATATTGTAATTAACCAAATGATTAGTAGTCTACTCACCCAAGCCTAAAGCATGATGAGCACTATTATGTCAAAAAGCAGGAGATGAGCATATTATGTCAAAAAGCAGGAACTGGAGTAGGCTATGTATCAGTGTATTTATCCTGAATCCAGATTCTCTGTAAAACCTGAAATTGCAAAAACACTCAAAATTAGGGATTTTGAATATAGTTTGCATTGGTACATGAACTTGCAGGGGAAAATCGAACATGGGATTAGGTCAATCCAAATGAGGTTAAAATTTATAAAATAAGTTGAAGGAGGATAAGAAGAACAATAAATAAAACAATGGAACAATACGTGAATCAAAGTAAATAACAAAAAATTAAGTAAGCAAAGAGTACAAATATTTAAAATATGTGAATGTCAAGTGCCTTTAGATTTATGATCATTATCATGTCTAACTTGTTTTTGTGAAATTACAGCGTAAATTATCCATTTTGTTAGTAGCTTTCTTATTTTTAGCCAAACAAACCAAAGATGGCTGTTAGGTGTTGAGGAGTTTGATCACTTCACTCATCTTGAAATCATTGTTAGCTCCTCGTATATTCCATACAAATAAACTCATTTACCTTTTGTTGAGCTCCTAATATATCTTTTAGGGGGAGCTTTTGTTTTGTTTTTGTCTTGTTTTTCTTGCTTTTTTGATTGAATTTCTGCACTATATTCAGGATATCTTCTATGTAGGTTGACACGTTTTGCTGATTTGTTTCAAGTTCTTATATGATACTATCAACTATTTGTGTTGCAACATTACCCATAATTAATAACATCATTTGAAAAGGTTTCAAAAGCAGATACAAAATTTTGGGAACTATCAGTTTCGTTTAAGCTTCTATAGTAGCTATAAATCCAGACTCTATTTTTCTAAGGTTTATAGAAATTATATAGGATTTGTGATCTTTGTGATGTGCTGATCAGTAGATTCAGTTTCATTTAAATTGCCAGATGTAAATTTTATTTTTTGTTTCCTCAGGGACATAACATCTTCATGCTCTACTTGCTTTTCTTGTGCATTTAGATCTATGGTCATTATTATGTTTAAGTTATGCATAATATGTAAAATATTTAAAATGCATTTGATAGTCGATTACAAAGAATTGTTTCAGCTTTCAACAAAAAATAATAATATGATGGCAACAAATTCTATGATTTTGTCTTAGCAACAACACAGAAAACAGTTTCAAAATATAAAGAAAATGATCACAAATAGCAATATAGGCTCTTAATTGTACCTGCCACAACAAAATAGTGCACAAAGGAACTATGCAGTCAGTTGCCTCGACCAACTCCTCCACTTGCTGATCTGGATCTGGTATTTTTCTCTTCTTCTGATAATTTGTGATACCGTATAACTCATAAAATAGATTTGCTGCTAGCCTGCTATGTGATAACTTACTCTTAGTTGATAGTTGATGTTGTAAGTTAATCAGAATTTGTGATAGTTCACGTAAAGTAAGTTAACTAATTTTAATTTATATAAGAATTTGAGAACTTTAAAGTAAATAAGATATTTTTTAAAACTGATTATACTAATTTTATGCTGATTTTAATTTTTTTAAACTATTGTTCTTTTTTAAATTGTGTCAAGGACAGACCTTTGGCTTTAAAGTAAATGCATATTTTTCTTTTATTATTTATTGGTTTTATAATCTGTATTAAATCAAGGTACTGTTAATATGTTCATTTTTATGTAGACAATATACCAGATACCTGGTACGTTAATCAAGCCATTAATTCTTGACCAAGTTGACGCGATTCACTGATTGTCCGTTTGGTTTATTAGTATCTTTATATCCAAAGGAATTTAATATGTCCATATACATCCCAACAAACGTATATAGACGACTTTCAACTTAAGGAACAATGCATAATCTTGTTCTACTGTAAGTTTTTTCCATCAAAATAAAATCCAAATGGATATTTAATGAAGATCTTTTTTTTATCATACAGATGGACACTTGCAAACAGCAAGAGCATGTGGCTATTAATTGTATCCAGGTAATACAGTCGGTACATGCACGTGCAAGTGATAGCTTAAAGGTTCAGAACAAAATGGAATTGCTTGTGACTGATAGTGAGACTAAACAAATTCTGTATGCAGACAAGTTTGAGGAATGCAGAGGTCTAATCCTAAAGATTGGCAACAAACATACTGTGGTATTTCTAATATGTCGCATATTCTTTCAGTCCTGCAAAGCAAATTCTTCAAGTATATTAGCATAGTTTAATATAACTCAGTAACCAACTAAACGATCAGGAATCCCCTTAAATCTTGATAAGACCTTTAAAATTTTATAGTGCGTCAACTGATAATATTACTTTCACCAATAAAATTTGTTTCAATGTCAAAGTCATGTAACCACACAATTCTACAAATATCATATTCATGTTTTTTTTCAAGTCCAATGTTTTGTGCTTTCAATTGGTTGAACTTTTAGGAAGCATTGTGCAAAATGATTACTTTATAACTGACAAATATATCAAAAAAATGAATCACATATTATGTAGAAATCATTTTGATAACTGAATTAGATAACTGAAAATAATTTACTATCTATTTCCAAAAATACTTAATAGAATACCGAAGACAATTTACTCAAATAATACTTCCAATCTTAAATAAAAATCATTTGGAAATTTACTATCTATTTCCAAAAATACTTCGCTTTCAATAAAATTTTCTATTTTAATTTATTCCCCTTTCGATTAGTTTATAATGTGATCTCATCACAACAACAGTCGACCAAAAATATGTGATCTTATCGCAATTAAAATCAATCAAAGACGTGCAATAAAATTTCATCTAAATCAATCCACACCATTAAAATTTATCATCAAACAATCGACAACAACCTTTAAAAATGAGATCTACATAGTGGCGAGTTATCAAAATATAACTCGTCCAAACAATGCAAGTAAACGTAATGTCACCCGATTCAGTTTATATCATATCAATCCATTCACACAATATTCAATTTATAGCAAATAAAAATGGATTTTATACTAGCACATAGTTGTGAGTAAATAAATTTACTCACCTCAAATGATGCTCAAGCCTGAAATCAGCGACTATCCTTAGCTTAGCGCAAATGTTGCCATCGCCAATCACTGGAATGCCAGCCCTTCCATCACGAGCCTACCAATCAGTTCAAGCTCCAACACCCTCAGAAAACTAGCCCTATTTGCAGCCATCACCAAATCGCTAGTCACCTCCAGCCACACGCCCAGTATAATCGCGCACACCTTCTCTCACGCTGCTCCAGTCAAAGATCTTCATCGTCATCCCCATCGCGACTAAGCTCCAAGCGATGTGATTGGCTGACTTAATGAATGATTTCTCTCCGATACAAGCATAGCCAAGCATCCACGACTTTGTGAGCAACGGTCATGATAGAGAGGAGTAGTTTTAAAGAATTTGTTGAGCAGAGAAAATTAAGATTTGGAGAGGAGTCATTTAAAAATTTTTGCAGAGAGGAAGCGATTAAGATTTGAAGGCATTGGTGATTTAGGGTTGCTTATTTTTGGCAGAAGAGGGAAATTAATTATACGCGGCACTGAAATTTTCAGAGGGAACGACATTTTGCAATTTTCTGAAAAAAATCTCAGCGTTTTCCTACGTTGTCTTCAGATTTTCCTACCTATAAAAGGTTGCACAACAGCAATCAACGTATAAACGCTGTTCTCCATTGCCGTTAAAAGCAATTTTTCTTGTAGTGTACATTAATCCAAATTCAATTATTCCATAGTTCAATTGATGAAATACAAAATAATAGTCCATACAACCGAGAAAACTAAATAGCCATAGTATTAGAAAAACCAAAGTTTGCAATAAACCGAAAAAACAAGATTTCATAAACACAAGCACCACCGTTCATCATCATCACGGAGCATGCCTAGGGATCGCCCTTGATCCCATACATGTGTAAGTGACTTAGCCACATTACTTCGGGGTTTATTACTTATTCCATGCCATAAATCCAATAAGCTAATAATAAGCTGAAGACGATGCCTTGATCCAGTGCCATCTTCGTTTGAGGTAGGCGGTGGCTGTTCCTGTTCCACTACGATCAGCTTGATTTTTTATATATTGTTGCAAATGACCATTCCTCACATGCTCCTCAACGATATCCTTCAAATGCCTGTAGTCATTCGTGTTGTGCCCATCCAACTCATGGAATAGACAATGCTTTCCTAATGTCCGCTCGTATTCGGAGGGTTCCCTTTTTGCTGGCCTTTGATACTGGAGGTGCCCTCGAGTATTCAAATAGATCCTTTCCAGAGTTTCAGTCAAATCCATGTATTAAGAGAATTTCAATTCCATCCATTGGCATTTAGAGATATTGCATCCGTCGTTCATTTTCCATTTGCCTTTATAGTTCTTGTTTGAATCTTACCTGGGCGGACCTCCACCCTTTACAGCATAAACTTCAGCCTCTTCTCTCCCCTCTCTATCAGCCTTTGCATCCTCCTATCGCACAAACCTTTCTACTTCATGGTAAAATTCCCCATGATCCATCGGTGGATCTCATTCCAACGATATCATGAAATTCGAATTATCTGCAATCCCTGAGACTGCCGCCATCAGAACCATCAACGGATCAGGTCGATCCACCGAAACTACTACCGTATTGAACCTGGTTAAGAATTTTCTATGTGATTCTCCTTTCCACTGCTTCATTGATGTTAAAGTCATCGCAATCTTGGATCTCGCGATGTGGGCCCAAAATTGCCTCATAAACCTTTCGATCAATTCTGTCCATGTGCCAATAGAACCGCTTTCCAATTGTCTAAACCATAGCGCTGCTATATCCGTCAAATAGAAAGGGAAGCACCATGCCACGACCTGCTCTGAATCCCCCAGTACTTCCATGTGCCTCATATACTTTGTCAGGTGAACAGCGGGATCCGTCCTTCCATCATACATCTCCAACGTTGGTAGTTTAAATTCTAGTGGATTCCTAGCTTGCCTAATCGTAAGAGCGAAGGGGATCATATTCACATCCTCTAAATCTCTATTTACCAATCCTCCACTCATAGCCCGTTTGATCGTGTCCACTACCCTATCATTATCATCAAGTGGTAGTCTTTTCTCGCTGTTTCCAACCTGCCCCCCGAGTCCACGAGGGAATCCTGAAATCTGCCCTTCTGGGCGAGCATCCATATCCCGATCAACGCCAAACTACATAGCACTGCCTGGTAACCTGCTTGGAATCGAGCCAATATATTCGGGGGCTTGACCCTGAGTGTAGAACGATCAGGGCCAGCTCCCGGTGGTTCCACTCTATCTCGCATCCTGTCTGCTTCGTTTCCTTGGTTCTAATTATGGACTTCCTCCGCTCCTGCTTCTCCAGCTTCGTGATCCACATTTCCACATTCCCTGCAACTCCATTTCCTTGGTTTTACGCTCCAGCTTGTCCAATCTGTCGGAATAGGTTCTGCATCATTTCCTCCTGTCTTTTGAGTATCCTTTCGTGCATAGCATCCATCATCATTTCCATTTCGTCTCTAGTGATGAAGATCGAGGTCTGATTAGCTCCTGAGGAAGCCTCCTGACTTCCTTCATGATGAATCCTCTCATTCCTATGTCTCCTTGTTGATTGCCTAGCCATAGCTTCCTAAATCTGAGTTCCTAAGCTTTCAAATCCAAGATACAAACTTCCAAATCCCTGAGTGCTAGCTTTCTCAGTGGAAGCACCAAAATGTTTGCACCAAAATTGGTCACAAACACCCAATTGCAAGTGAAAGCACCAATATTCAGTCATAGATCACAGATAGAATATATGTAGAGAGTATAATATGAAGAATAATCAAAATTAAATTGAAGCAGTAAAAAAGACAAGATCGGCTAACTCCGGCCTACGTCCACTCCAGAAATTTCCTTTTTATTATACTGAAATCTGATTACAGTAACAATCCGGAATCTCTAAAACAAAAATGGTAGAGTAGCCTTTTGTAGTAGAAGATGAAGAGAATCAGAATGAGAGAATCCCTCTTTCTGAAGCCACACCTGCTGTATTTATAGGTGAAATCTTGGCTACAGGGCCTCCTCACCTACATGGGCCCACCATCGCGACCGTCTAGCCCAACTCATCCAAATATGCCGACCTGAAGTAGACAACATGTCAACACGAAGAAAACTCAATGCAAACCCGAAGCAAACCTGTGGATGACCCAAAGTAAGATGAATGTCAACCCCAAGTAACATGTACATCGACCCCAAATGAACTCTCCTCTGCCGACCTGAGTACTGACACGAACCACTTCCTTATGCCAACCCCAAGTAGTCCCTTCTCTACTGACCCGAGTGCCGACCCGAAGACCAACCTGTGTCGACCAAGAGTAATCCCCATAGCCGACCTGAAGTGCTTCTCCTCAATGCCGACCCCTCTCAACTTTTTATGCTGACCCCATATCTCTTTGCCGACCCGAAGTCACGTTTGTGCCGACCCCAAGCGCTCCCATATCCCGACCCCTCAAAGTGAAACGCCTTCATCCTAATGCCAACCCCAAGTCTTATGCCGACCCGGAGTTTCCCTGATGTCGTCCCGAAGCTGAGTGCATGCCGACCCCGAGTTGCTTCTACAGCCAACCCCAAGTGGACCAACTACCGACCCAAAGTAAGTGCCTCCCTGACCCGAAGTGAAACCTACTCTGACCAAAAGTTGTTCCATATGTCGATCCCTCAAAGTATGCCAACCCCATATCTCCTGATGTCGACCCGAAGCAAGGCCGATCCTAAACAACATGCCGACCCGACTCCTTGTCGACCCCAAGCACCTAGTATGCCGACCTGAAGTATTACTAGCACCAACCCCAAGTAGATATCGATCTGACCCAAACCAAGAGCAATGCCGACCTAACCAAAGTGCATCCAATCGTGACCCGAAGTAAATGCTTTCCTGACCCGAAGCAAACCACATGGTGACTCGAAGAAATCCCTTAGGTGACCCAAAGCAACTCGACCTTTCCTGAAATCCATCTCCAAATACCCGGCATCGTTTATCATCGACTGTGCTGAATCCTGACTTCATATTCATGTTTACTATCCATAATTGATTGTCCATCCATTCAACCGAATCAAACCCATAATATCCCAGCCTCGATAATCGTGCAGTCGATTGGGTTAAGTCCGCATGTATGCTGCCTTGCCAAAAGGCGGGTTAACAATAACGTTGTAAATTTTAGTTGTCGAACAAATTCTTTTCAATTTTCTAATGTTAATTCAGATTCTACTCATAAATTATTACCAAACGTGACTTTAATTTTGATACATCTTGGTTGGAACATAAATTCTAAATAGTGGTTTAGAATTGACATTTTGCACATGATAACCAAAATGTCATGTGTGTATGTTGGAACTAGGCCAACTTATAGCTGAAGAAATTGGTAAATTTAAAAAAAATCATCATTAAGTCTTTAATAAACCTATGTAATCTACATTAATTTAGAACTATTCTAAATTTAATTTAAACAAAATCAATATTTTATTTCTTTCATAAATAAAGTATTACTTTGATTCATTTTGTATTATATTAAAAATATGTTTATCATATACGCATATGTGTAAACATGCATGTGCAACATAATAATCCATAAATAGTTTAACATGCCCCTGTATAGATGTTGAGATTTACACCACAACTAACATATTATCCCATTTTTCATTCCATTGTATCATTTAAATGTATGTACAAATGCATCGGTATTGCTGCCACGTATATATGAGTATATATATGAAAACAAAGAAATATTAATTTTAAATAATTTATAATATATGCTATATGTATATAAATATTATATGAATAAAAGTTTATATAATACAATTAAGGTGATACGAAGAAGTTATTTGAAATGAAGGGGTAATGTATTATTAAAGAAAGAAAATTAATATGGTCACTAATCTCATTTAATACTACCTCTAGTTTCCAAAACTTAAAAATAAAATTAACATTTGAATTTTTTATAAATTGTTTATATAAAGAAAAGCATAAGTTTATAAAAAAAGAATTAAGGTGATATGGAGTATTTATTTGAAGTGAACAGGCAATGTATTATTAAAGGAAGAAAATTAACATGCACTTAATACAGTCATTGATATCATTTAATACTACCTTTTCTTTTCAAAACTTAAAAGAAAATTAATGTGTGATAAATTTTATAAAACATTTGTATAAAATAAAAAACTCTTGGCCTGAAAAAAAAGTTTTCCAATACATACACACATACATATAATAAAAGAATTAACATGTAAATAATTACATACATACATATATATGTTAATGCTAAGTTTTATAGAAAACTATGCAACACTAAATAATTCTCTATTATTATGCATAGATAAAATTCTTTCCAAATTTAAATAATAGTTTACATAACAAGTACATATTATACAAAGATTTACATAACTAAAACCAACTAAATAATATTATATTTATTTTTTAATTTCTTTAGTAAAATTGTGAGCAACATGAGTGATGTGTATAACCTCTTTTTTATATGTGCATTTGATGATACAACCATTGATTATACCGATAAACCAATTTACCAGGTACACGATAAATGAACTATCTAACAAACACGTGATATAACGGTCGAATTAAACATTCCAAACCATAGATATATTTTTCACCAAAGCCTTGGATTCACACTTTGAAACATTGAATTTACTCCTCAAATGAATTCCTAGTTCTGGGTTGCTAGCTCTCAAATTGCCTTACCACCGATGATGGAATCGTGTTATTTTAATGTAAATTTGTTAGGCCAAGGAATGGCACAACGCCCGAAAACAAATAAAAATATAGAGATTAAGCAAGAAACTGTTAGTAAAATTGAGAGAATACCAAATTTTTATAGTGGTTCGGTGGATCCAGGACCTGCATCCACTATATTGTTAATGATAGTAGATTATTAGTCACTAATACAAGGGTTTGACAAGTCTAACAGCCTAGGACAACCAAGAATAGTTTCTTTAGTGACTATGGTTAAGGAAAGATAGAAGAAGAAGAAATTAGAGTGCAAAAAATCCTTTCTCGAGGATCAACCCCGTGATATTTAATTTCATGGTCTAAACTACCAACTAACTAAGCCGGTACTGTTAGCTCAGCCGGGGTTAGATTGATTTTAAAATGATAAATACTCATAGTTTTTCTATAGTTAATCAAGTCCAATCAAAAGGGTTTTCTCGAACATAGTAATGATCTCAAGCTGGGTGATCATGTTCTTCCTTTCTCTTCACGATGGTTTTGGAATACTTTCCTCTTTGTATGGATGAACAAGTGAGTGATGGTAATATCAATCTTTTTCAAGGTAAATCAAAATATATTTCTCATCTCATTTATGTCGTCGATATCATAGTATTTACAAAAGTAGGCTTGAAAAGTGCTAATGCCTTAAAAACAATTTTTCAGAAAATGTATGTGTACAGGATTGCAATTAAATGAAAATAAATCAACTATTTTTTTATGGTGGTGTCCTCAACTCAGCAGAAATTGTGAATTGCCTTGATATCAATTAGCATAGTTTGTCGATCAAATACATAGGTATCCCATTGTATGTCATGAACATGAAAGATAGCGATTGTCGCTCTTCAGTTGATAAGGTTAAGCAAAGGATAGAAGGATGGGAAGCTAAGCTTCTAAGTGTTGTAGGAAGGATTGAATTAATTAAATCTACTACTTATCCTATAATCTAACTTTGGATGAATTGTTTCAAAATCCCATGTGCTGCTGTTAATAGATTAATGGATTTATGTTTAAATTTTTTATAGAAGAGTCGTTACAAAAAGTCCCTTGGGAAACTCTTTGCAAAACTAAAGAAGAATGAGGAACGGTGTTAAGAAAATTTGAGGATTTAAACTCTGCTGTTGGTATTAAGCTAACGTGGGAATTAGTTGATAAACAAGGAACCTAGGCTGATTGGATGTCGAGAAAATACATTAAGGATAATTCTTTTTGGAAAATCAATAGAAGGAATGACTAGTCGGTACTTGGAAATTTCTGTTAAAGATTAGAGGAAATACTCTAAAATGCATGAATAAGCAGATAGATAATGGTGTCTCTACTTCTCTTTGGTTCGACCAGTGGCTGCAAGGAGGGCGTTTGATCGATAAGCTTGGCAGAGACATTATGTTCATATCTAGAACTAAAAATCTTGTGGTAAGAGATATTCTTGTTGATCGTAGATGGAATACAGGTAGATATAGTTTATTACGATCTGTCGGTAACGAAATTGAAAGTATCAAAATTCATTTGAATGCTGAAGAGGATTTTTGGAATTAGTCTTGTTTGAATAACGAAAGCTACAAGTTTAAAAACGTTTGGAATTCTACTCATATTGAGCATGTTACAACTGGTTGGTATTCTTTTGTGCAGAATAAAACCAATGGGCTTGGCACTGAAGGTCCCTATTTTTGATGTTGTTATAAAAAAATCCCTATGATAATGAGTATGGAAATTAAGTCCCTGTTTTTTTCTAAATCAGACAGTGCAAACTATCTTGCGCTTTCCTTATAGAAAGTGCAAGTTAACTTGCGCTTTTCAAAAATTTAAATTTTTTTGAAAATTTTAAAATTTAAAAAAAAAATTCAAAATCAAAAAGCGCAAACTAGCTTGCGCTTTCTAGATAAAAAGTGCAAGTTAACTTGCGCTTTTCAAACATTTTAAAATTTTCGAAAATTTTTTAAAAAAATTCAGAATCAGAAAGCGCAAACTAGCTTGCGCTTTCCATCAAGTTAACTTGCATTTTTCAAAAATTTTAAAATTTTCAAAAATTTCAAAATTTTCAAAAGAATTCAAAATAAAAGCGCAAACTAGCTTGCGCTTTCCTGATAGAAAACACAAGTTAACTTGCGCTTTTTAAATTTTTCAAAAGTTTTAAAAGTTTCAAAATTTTCAAAAAAAATTCATAGTCAAAAAGCTGCAAGCTACCTTGCATTTTCTGTCGGAAAAATGCAAAACACCTTGCCTTTTCTATTTTTCAAAAATCAAGGGACTAAATTTACATATTCTTATCTACGGGGACTTTTCTTATAATAACGTCAAAAACAGGGACTTGTGACACTTTTATTGTAAAATCAATGTTTCAAAAATGTTGATTTGCCTCAATGGAGCCGTTAACGCTTTTTTACCATGTATAGAGTCATTTCTAGGTATATTCAACTGGTTGCAACTTGCAGCTTGTGTAATGAACAAGAAGGAACAAGTTCTCATCTTTTTTCTAATGTAAAGTTTCATCTTATAATTAGAATTTATATCGAGCTAAATACTTTGGCCTGTTAATCAAAATGATAAGTCGATCTTATTCTCAGAGATTGAAAATCTAAAACTCAGGTTCAACAAGATTAACTTTAGTAGAGATCTAGTACGCTTGTGTCATCTAATACTATATGGTGTATTTGGAAAACTAGAAAAAACATCGTGTTCAACAATCTGTTCAATACAGAGCAACATATTTGTAAACTTATCAAAGATCTTGTCAAAATTCTAGTTTTCAGATCGAAGCACATTAGCAAACTTTGCAACACAGACTTGCTTTTATATAATGAATGGGTGCTGTAAGTTCTTACCTTCCATCATTTATCCAGTGGCTATTTTGATTAGTATTGAATTACTTAGTATCATTAGCGATCCAAGCTCTCTGGTTTGATTTTGATACTTGTATTACTTCACAAATTTTTCATGACAAAACGTAAATTCACAGTCCTTTATTTAGAACTCTACTCTAACACTGTGAGATTAAGCTTTAAGCAAGTAGCATTTTATTCACCCTCTTAGTTGTTCTTCTTCAGCGGCGCCATCTCTCTTGAGCATCTCAGATCTGCTCTTCTTTGGAGGTTTTGTATCCTATTTCTTGTATAGATTTATTTTCATTGAAGCTTCAGCACCGCCATTTTTATTCATTCTGGGAAATTTTGAGCTTCTGAGATTGAAAACGTGTTGTTGGTTCATGTGGGACATCTTTGCCTCGCTTTGTTTGTTGGTGCATTAGGAGATTCAAGATCTTGGGTTTTGAAGCGGTTCCCAACCCGTTTGGGTGAGCCAGTTTTTAAAATACCCCACGCCCCTTAATACTCCCAAAAGGACGCATTAAAAGACGTGGTGTGTTGTAGGTATAACTAATGTTAACAGAGGCTAAGATTCACAAGACAAATATAGATAAAAACAGCGGAAACTTAAAATAATAACTTAATTAAAACAAAGCTTCATAATTTCTTTATAAATAAGTTAAATACCACATACATATTTAATGATCCAATATGTCTCATGAAACAAAAACTCATAGTCTCAAAATCAGAGTACATAATATCCCTCATAATAAGCCAGTACATAGAAAGAACAAAAGCTGAAATAAAAGAAATACATAGTAGTGAACTTCTCCAAGAAACCGCCAAGCAACAGCAATCTACTGACTTCTCCCTTGATTGCCTATGGGGGGGAAGGGGAAAATAGAGGAGTTGGTCAGACTAAAAGTCTGGTGAATGATATTAATTACTAGAGTCTTTAAGCAAGATAAAAGTAATAGACTTTGCAACAGTTCTAGCATAAATAAGGATAATAAAGGAAATAGGAAAGAGATAAATTGGGAATAAATACGATTAAGTATTTCTCAATTTATAAGATATGTTAACTTTGATTGCTTGCACTTGTCCTTGACTTCTGCTTTGATTAGGCTGAATTGCTAATCCTATAATTAGGATATAACCCTAATTCTACCCTTTTTGATCGACCTGCTACTCCATAGACCCAGCCGCTATATAACTCCCTACACAGTAGCCAATGGTATCTACGGAAGCTGCTCAGAGCAACTACTGTGGATCCGGACGACATATATATCTTCCTACACAGAAGGCAATTTTGTATACTAAAGACACCCATACTAAGCGCTTGGAACTCATAGCTATTAATGAGCACCCGCAAATGGAAGTCGCACGCGTAACTGCCACCATGCCCATGCTACCTTTTGCTCCACCTATTGGGTCTTCTTATTACCTCCAACTTCCAGCATAGTGTGCCCCTCATCTCACTTCAGGCTAATGTGAGATCATCAGTGTCTATAGAAACTATAGGGGAAATACTGTTGGTACTAGCCCTTCATCCAAACAATATCTAAGTGCACCCCTTATCCAAATCCCTTGGGATTTGGACTTCTATTTGACTAATTACTACCATTCTTAGCATAAGCATGCCCTCACCTCACTTCAGACTAATGTAAGACACCGTTTTGTCTAATAGGGAATGCTATTTGGTACAGGTCCTACTTTCATCTTTGCTTATTAACTTAGGTAAATTATTTAAATAAGCCTTTACATTTTTTTCTACTATTTGTGCTTATTAATTTATTCTAAGCCTTAAAATAAGCCTTATTCCGTTCTTTCTCTTATTATGACCTACGTTATAATCATGCTTATTACTTAACCCAAGGTCTAAGTGTGAAAATAAGCTTCTTTCATCTTTTACTCTTTTTAGTTATAATTCTACGTTATAACTAAGCCAATTAATTAGTCCAATTCTAATTTATATTACAGTCTTTATAATTTACATCTCATAATTATAAATAGGCCAATCTCTTTAATTCAGTCCAATTAATATCATAATTAGGCATAATTTCAGTCTTAATTCCATTTATATCACAGTCTTTGAAATTTACATCTTATATTCCTTTATTTCAGTTTTCTTACAATTTAATATGTATTCGCGTTAATCTTATTCTAATCCATACGCAAAGAAGGAGGAATAAAAGAAAACTGAAAGTATAAAAAAAGTCCAAAACGTATAAAGAAGATGTAAATAACTTATAAATAACAGCAAATAACTAAAATACTGTAAATAATCGGAAAAGCTATAATTAACAGAAATAAATTAAAATTACTACAAAAAATAGCTGAAAGGAAATAGACTGAAAATAATTCTAAAAACTGTAAATAACCTACTGAAAAGGCTATTCCAAAAATCGTAGTAAAACTACAACTATTGGAAACCCTATTATTTTAAATTACTTAAAGAAACCTTAAAATAATTACAATCACTCACCTTCGGTCCATAGCTCTTCCCTTTAGGCTTTCACGGATCCACTTGGGGTTGTTAAAATATTTTTATTAAAAAGATTCTCTCCTTAGAAAATTATTCCTTTTAGGGTCCTTCCTGAAAAGGTGAACCCAAGCGAAGAAAATCTAGAATGAGAAAAAGTGTTAGGTCTAGGGGTCTATTTATAGGGATAGAAGTGGATCTTGGACTGTTGGATTTTGGGGCCTGAATAGGATGCAACCACGTCATAGGCTGAATAGGAGCCATTGGATGCAGAAACGGAGGGACCAGATCAGTTAAAACAATGCAAAATACGTCGATTAGGGGCTCTGGAACGTTCGAACGAATGAAAGTTCGTTCGTTCGAAATTTACAGAGGTGGGTCGACCGCTAGGTGTCTACTTATAGATGTTTTATTGATAGTTAAATAACCGACTGTCAATATTGGCCAATTTTGTTAATCGTTTCGAAGAGACCAGGATCATATTTAATTATCCGAAAAAAACTTCGATCCAGTTTGAACGTTACGAATGAATACCATGAAGATGATGAAGATGGTGATTCGGTTTATCCAGACCAAGGACAACTTGTATGGACGAATGCTATCAGAACATCATCATTGGAGGACGATAAGCATTCTAAGTGGAATTGTTCTTGAAAGGTAGCGTTTAGCCTCAAGCCTCATCAATCGGGAATGACTAAAACAGGGGATATGCAGCAAGGCTAAGTGGGTCGCACCCAATTAGGGTATGTTATCACTTTTCTAGATATCCTCGGAAATATATCAACTATGGATATGGTTGTGCATGAAAAAGGGAGCGCTCGATTTTTAAGGGTGGGAACACCCGGGGTGATAACATATTCGGTCTATCCAGGTTAGGGGTAGGTCGGCCTTGTGTAGCAGGGGATCCCGGTGAGGTCCTCGGTATATTTTTCTAGAGGTGTATTATGATGGGCGATACCCCAGTCGCCCAGTCATTGTATGAGATCCATTCTCCAATACGATCCTTTACAGTTTTGTTTGTAGAGCCTAGTATGCTAGAATTTAATTAATGTAACAATTTCGGCTATTTGAATAAGTATTTGTATTTAGACACTATTATAATATCACTGGATTTTCTATAGAATGTTTTGGTTATCATAAGGGAAAAACCCGTCGTGTTTATGTGTGACGCGGTCTTACGAGACACCTTTATTTTTCAAAGGATTTTGATAACTCTAATAATTCAAATTGAGTGTGTTTTCTCACGTTGGTTTTCTAGACTAACTCGGGTGTTATTTTATTATAATACCCGAGTCAGACCGAGTGTTACAGTTTCAGGATTAGAATGCTATGGAGCTCAGGAGGCGAGCTGGAGGAGTTCAGACGTATTTCCGTACTTGGTTATATTTCCGCTGTGTGAGGACAAGTGATTATAACTGTCTAGATTTATGTATTGATTTTTGTACTCTAATGATTGTAAGTATAAACAGATACAGATTCTTTTGTATAAAAATCTGTTATTATATATTAAATTTTGTTCCGCTGCGATTGTGAGATTCTGTGTTGTTGTTTAATTTTCTTCTACTCTTTCTTCTTCTTTACCCTAGTTATTCGCTCTTTCGTACAATTTGGGTTGAACGGGAGTGAATTATTATCAAATTAAAAGGGTACGGAACTGCGGGTCGCTATAGAGGTGGTTTGTGCGATGATTGTAATTACAAGAACTTCTCTTTTATTAATTGAAACAGACAGTATAAAATATAGTAATCATCTCTATTTTATACATCTATTTCTTTTATAAGTATATATTGATTACTTATCACTTCAAACATCACACTTTTGTTAACTTTGAATTTGATAATATATGGAAATCCTGTTTTAATAACATACATTACAATAAATTAAAATATCACTTAAATACCAAAAGTCCAGTTAGCTTTATTTTATGCAGTCTCGATCATCAAATAAAATGGAATCTCAGTTCATTATGTCTCAGCCAATTAATTCGACGTAAAACTGATAATTAAAATCATTTCGCAATTACGGAATTAAATCTAATCATTACATAATTATAGAAATAAAACTAATCATTACATAATTACAGATTTAAAACTACTCATTACACTTCTGTAATTATCACTAAAATTTGTATGAATTCATTTGTAATTAAACAATCAGAATCAGGCATATAGGAATAGGTTTGCAGCGATATAATCTTATAAAAATATGTAACATTCTCACCCACGTTTAATTAGCGCTCCCAAATATCTTAGTTTAATCTAGATCTGACCCTATTAATTGTATTATCCACTTTTTGACTTCCTACTCAGATCCACATACAATATTTTATACAGATCAATTAGAGATTGGATTAGAGAGAAGAGATTTGGATTTAAATTTATTAATTAGAGCCGGTTCTAAATGTTTACCTTTGATGTAGCAATCTGATTTGAACCTATTTCCTATCGTTTGTTCTTTTCTACTCTTCTCCAAAGTGTATCTTTACTATCAAAACCTATTTTTGTGTATTTAGAAATTTTGGAGGAGAGAGGAAAATGGCAGAGCTGCTGCCTCATTAGAAAAATAATGAACTGGAAGTGAAGCCTGTGTCCTAATTTATAGAGGTTCAAATCCGTGCTAACCGTCGAATGGGAACTGAATTAGATTAGGGCCATACAGCCTTCATTAATTCCCACCTCCAAGACAAGGCGGGTCGACTACCCCAAGCGTAGGTCGACGACTCACAGTCGACCGTGGATTGGTCATGGTCGATCTGACCAATGAATTTTGGTTTGTTTCGATCTCGTTTGATTTCTGGTTATATTTTTTCCTTTAACACTCAATAGAGTTAATTAACATTATCTTCTGCCTTGGTAAATTTTCTTAATCATTATGCAACCGATAACTTTAACGATGTTAGTCAATCATTAATTTATTTTAAATTAATTCCTTAATTACATATATGATAATTTCCAACTACGACATTCAAACGCTGATAATTTTTTCGTTTGAACTCTCATTGGAAAATTTTATATATGCAAAATGATCAGAAAATTTCCACGTATCCAATGGTAAAAGTCTCGTCGCCAAATTCAAAAATTTGTAAAAATTCTATTTTTCACAGTTTATTATTTATTAATTTCTATTTTAATTAATTAATGTAAAAACATGGGGTGTTACATTCGTCCTCCCTTAAAAGAATTTCATCCACGAAATTCCCCAATGGTTCAATCATATAAACCGTTGCACATTCATTCTACACTAATAATCACTTAGTGTACAACCAATTTTGCAACAATCCCTGTACATGTGCACAGTGTGTCACAATACGTACGATATGCATAAACAATAATTTGAATTTAGCACCTCCTATACGAATGATTTCTTTTTAAATCAACTTCGAAAATATGAAGCTAACATCTTGAATATACTGGCAGTTCTACATGAATGTGGTTTATTGAAAAATCAAAACTGCTTTTCACCCAAATTTCCCACACTCCTATAAATAGAAGCATAGTTCATCCAATTTTCCATCCAATCCTTACCATCCAAATTCCAAGTACACCATTGCTAACATCCAAATCTAGAAAAATACAGTTTTCTAAACCTATTTTCTTGTGCCTAAAAAGGGTATATATGAAATTTCATACTTCCATCATTCTCTTATGTAACAACTTTCAATTGTACCTTGGGATCTACTCATTTGCCCCCAAATCTTTTCCTACTTTCTCAAGCACAGTTTGTACAAGTAACTTTTATTTTTAAAGTTCAAAAACATCATTGTTTCAAAATCCATCCCATTTTAATTTTTTTCACTCATCGACAAGGCATAAGGGGAAAAACACTTTATTTGCAAAATAGCTTTATTGTCACTCATCATATACTTTTTACTACAAAAACGGCTATGTAGTAAAATTTACATTAATCAACTTATCAACTAGTCCTCAACGTCAGGATGTGGTATTCTAAAATTTCAAATACTCAAAATCTTTAGCTTTTAAAATATTTCCAAAGATATGTGTTTTTTTTTCATATTCATATTATTTATAATGAAAACATTTCATAAATAAATTTTACATAAATTTTTTTTCCAAAAATATACAATTACATTTCATAAATAAATTTTTGTATTTTTAATATCGAGGTTTAGCCAAACATCCACCGTCCATATCGGATTTCACTTAATTGCACGAAAATTTTTAAGTTCTCAAAATTTTTTCTTTTTTATTAATATCAACCAGCACACATGTTCAATTTTAAATTTCTATCTTCGAGGAATAGGAACCTTGACCCATGGCTCACCCCTTCGTAATCATGTCTTATGTCTTCTGAAATTTATCAACCGAAAAATTCTTATTTTTTGAAAACTACACTTTCATTTAAAATTTATTTAGTAACTAGTTAAATAAATCTTCTTAATTTATTATTAACTTCCATTTCCAACTATTTTCATTTCCCTTGCATTGGTTAAGTGACTTCATGAAATCTCCTTTTACTGTTTTCTTAAATCATTGCGGTCTACCTAGAAAACACATAAAAAGGAATATTTACCTAACCGTATGCAGTCCATTGCAACAACAAATGCTTACAAGCCACAAAAAGAATAACTAACACTAGAAGAAAACACAACACCACTAACTACCACTACTGTGATAACCCATATTTCGAAAGGTTTAAATCGACAATAATCCACACATGTCCAACTTAAACAATCCGGAATGTAGATAATCAATGAGGTTAATTATGAAAAAAAATAAGAAAAGAAGAAGAAAAATATAATAATCAAATAATAGTTCATGAAGCAGTTTACTATACATTTGATTATAATCCACACAACATTTATCAGAGTTATATATACATCAGCGATAAATAAAAATAATGCAGCAGACAACGTGATGCAGAGAATAATAATAGTAATAATGTACCAAATCTTCGTCTTCATCCTCCAGAAAATGATCTTCAATACACTGAAAAATCGGGGCTGACCCGAGTGTAATGAAAAGACAAAACACTCGAGGCAGGACTAAAATACTCTTATGTAAGTCAAATCAATATCATGAAATATGAGTGCAATAACTTAAGAGATGTTATAGGTTTTTCCATCTCCTAAGGATCCGTCAAACTATCTATATAAAGTATTGTACGCTATAATAGATAATGTCTATCAGTAAAATAAATATCAAAATAGCGTTAAGGCTTTACATTATCCCCCTTAACATATTTTTATAGCATGTAGTCTATGCAGGTCCTACAACACAACCAATAACGTCGGTAGCCAGGGAGTCCCTTATAGGTACAGTACTAAACCAAAGTCATAATGAGCTCGTATAAGGATAAATATGACAAGGCACGTGAGGCAATGCCCAAGGTAGGATTCTACCAGTTTACCCTTTCTGGCTGGTCGTAACCCATCCGTGGCCGACCGCGACAATCAATCCAAACAAAAAAGGTGCACCCATCGAATACAATATATTTTCTAAAAATAATCAACTTATAAATATAAACATCTTATTTGCAAAACTATTACTACGCTTCTACTATGCCACTCCGATATTGGTTTTACGGAAAATATAACTTATACATAAAAACAAGTTATAAAAATTTTCAAAACCTCAAAAAATTTCTAACTCTCAGATTTACGAAAAATTTCGGCAGTCTCCTTTGCGCGACTCGATCGGAAAAAATTTACAATATAATATATAACACAAATATACTCAATATATATCAAATATACATCTCATCTCAATGACGAGGCATCTCGAAGGGAAAAATATAAAATCGCTGTATGTAATCTGAGATACGTACCTTATTATTAATACTCGTATTAAGCAAGCAAAAGCAAAATACGTGCAATCGAACTCCAAAAGCTAGCACATGTCATCCATACCTACTAAACACTCAATAACCAAATGAGGACACATTTATACAAAGAGTAAAATCGATATATGACATGGATTATGCAATAACCGTAAACGAATATAGCAAATGCAACAAAACAAACATCCAACAAACAATATCCATCCAATCTTATTCACAACATACTAATTCACACTTCCTAATGTCAATATTCCATTTATTATACTTTCATTTCCTATCAATATTAAATTGATTTACTTTTAATTCGTTGGCATTTCAATTTATTTGCATTCAACCAACTTTCATTCAATTAGATTCACGTTTAATTGATTTTCATGCAATTTATTTACTTCCAATTGATTGACATGCACTTATCAACATTAATGAATTCACATTCTATTAATTTACATTCGTTTATAGTTACATTCATTTTTTCTAACTTCCATTATTTCGTTTCAGTAATTCATATAATTAATTTCACTTAAACAAACTTTGATTCCATACCACATTCCATATTTTCTTTTCGTATCATTTATATTTATCAATTCAATAAGTTAAAAAACTTTAGATTTTATGCTTCGCAAAACATTTAAATTCTAATGTTCATATTTCTTTTTCATATAAACATCATCTATGAACCGTTTTATAAAATTATTCCATTTAACCTTGTTAAGTTAAATTTATTTCATTATCACTTAGTATTTTAATACTAATTATTATTTATAAACCATTTAAGTTTATTATAAACATTTTACACAATTTCAACTCATTTTATTTTTATTATTATTCCATAGCTTAAATTCATATTAATTTATTGATTCAAACTCATATAATAAATTCACTTCAGTAAATTTTATTTATAACTCCAATTCATATTAATAAAAAAATTCTTCGCCATCAATTTTATTCAACTCCTCTTAAGTCAACTTCAATTTATATTTTATTCCCTTAACTTATTTCATATTCAATTAGTTAGCATTCAATTTTATTGAAACTCATTCTATTTGCATTTAATTTATGTACATCCAATTTAAATTAAATTCAGATTTTTATATTAATTTTACTTACACGCATTTATTTCCATTCAATTTCTTTCACACTTAAATTACATTTCATTTTAAAATTCAAGTTCATATTCGTTTATTAATTCATTTTAGATCAAGTGAAAATAATTCACTTTACTATTTCCTCTAGTTCAATTCAAATCCAACTCAACACATTTAATCTTTATTAAGTGAAATTCTTTTTTAATCCATTTCTCATTTTATTTCACTCTCTTTTAAATATTTTCTTCTTATCATTCCTATTCAACCAAATTTTAAAATTTGTTTTTAGCTTAATATTCTAAAATCTAAAAATTATACAAACTTATTCACTTAACTTTCAATTTATTAATTTATCTATTTCATTTCAAATACAATTCACTTTTATTTAAGCTTTCTCGAGTTAACTTCATTTTATTTTTTTTATTTACTAACTCAATTTTTTTAACATTCTTAAGTTAATTATTTTTGTTAACGCTGAAAAAGTGAACGCTAACACCCGGTGTGTGTAATAGAATCGTGAAAGCACCCCTGCGTACCGGGAATAGAATTTAAGCAGTAAAATAGCAGAAAAGCAGTAGAACACAGCAATTTATAGTGGTTCGGCTTGAGATTTAGCCTACATCCACTTTGAATCTCTTTATTATTGAATCAGGTTACAAATCGATACAAAACACTTGTCAAATACAATACAACTTGATCATACAACAATCTCGACTACTAGCTCAAGCTTCGGTGACGAATCTTGCTAAATCCGTGTCGGATGAATGAAGTCCTTCACAAAGCTTGTTGTAGTGCCTTGAGTGTTGAAAGATCTTTACTTGTTGAATGAGTTGTGAGTGCAGCAGAGTATGGATGCTTGGAGAAATGATTTGCCAAAAGTCCTCTTCATGTTGGAAGTGGTGGCCTATTTATAGGAGCTGATTTCTGAGCAGAAAATTTGCCTAAGTCTTAGGTCGCGTACGACCTTAGCTAAGTCGTAGGTCGCGAGCGACCTAAGCTAGGTCGCAGTCCCCTTGCGGCTTAAGAAATTAGCTGGTGAAGCTATACTTGGCTTCATTTGATCAAGTGGTAGGTCGCAGGCGAGTTAAGGAATAGCCGTGGGAGCTCTAGGTCGTTGAAGTCCTAGCTTGTTAGCCTCTTAGGTCGTAGGGCGCTGAACATGTTTTAATAGTTAGGTCGTGCAACCTGTTAACTCGCTAGCTACCTTAGGTCGCAACCTTTTCCTGCTGTTAGGTCGCAAACCTCTGTTCTTAGGCCGCAAAGCTTTATGTCCTTAGGTCGCAAACCTTTTTGTAGTTAGGTCGCGAAGCTTTCTGCTGTTAGGTCGCAAAGCTTTCTGTTCTTAGGTCGCGAAGCTTTCTGCTGTTAGGTCGCAAAGCTTTCTGCTGTTAGGTCGCAAAGCTTTCTGTTCTTAGGTCGCGAAGCTTTCTGCTGTTAGGTCGCAAAGCTTTCTGCTGTTAGGTCGCAAGCCCCTCTTAGGTCGCTAATCCCTTTTAGGTCGCTAAGTTCTAGGTCGCTGAGATTATGGAATTAACATTTGCCCCTCGAGGCATATGACTATGCCATAGGTCGTATGCTTCGACTCAACCTTGCTAAGTCGCGAACGACCTAGAACTTGCACGCCTGTTCGCCTCCCATTCTCAGTTTCATATAAATTGGTTAGGTCGCACCTTCTTCCTCACCTTACTGTTTTGAGCCTCCATCGCCATTAACGATTTTTCGAGCTTCCAAAGACAAATTCGACTCATTCAACTGACGATTCTTTCTCACCAATCATAATCCGTAAGTGGATCGACCTTTATTCGTCCATAGTCACTACTTTGATCACGAATCGTTGTTACTTGTCCTAAGCCTAATTTCATACATCATGCTTTTTGAACGGTAGTCTCAACTGACTTTCGTTTGTCATTTGATGTGTCGTGGTGATTTGCGATCATACGAAAGCTTTTACTACGGATCTGTGGGGTTTGCAATTGATTTGCTAGTTAATTGGTGGTATGTCGAGGTAGGATGAAGGGGAAGATGAACTCTTTTGAACTGGCGGTATTGGGTTATCGGACCCAATATGATGTTGCTTGGAGAGGAAGTCAACAACCTATCAGATTTGAACGACCTAAGAGTTAGGTCGCGTGGGAACGCCTAGCGACTTAAGCCTTTGCGATCTGACAACATTTGCGACCTAGAGAATCTCCAACCTAAAAAAACAATTGTGCACGACCTAGGACTTAAAGAAAATTGCCTCATCTTAATCCATTCAATTGCAACGTGCGACTTACAGAAATCTTGACCCATGATAGGTCGCTGAACGACCTAATACTTAGACAATTTTTCACAGCCCGAACTTTTAACCTGAACAACATAGCATAAGAACGCTGCAACCTTTGTTAGGTCGTAAGCGACCTAACATTTAGAATTTTGAGCATAATTTGACTGATTTTCTGAATTTGAATTGTTTTGGATTTTGTACTTCTTTTCAGATTGCCTTAACTTTAATGCTGATAACCTGTTTAGAAGCAACATTCACAGAAAAATGGGACGAATATACTGCTGTTGATTGCCCACATCAAACGACAGATTAGTTGACAAAGAATATCAAACTTAAATGAACTTCGTGAATGAAATGCTGTGAACTAACAAATCTAAGTGAAGTATTAAAGCAAAATTGAAATGATCAACTAAAGCTGATTTATTTGCATCAACACAACACTATTCTTGGACTTAAGATATCAAGCCCTGAAACTTTATAATCGACAAGTATCAATTAATTTAGTTTCATTTACATTTGCTTGTTATTGCATTAGTTTTGCACAACACTTCACTCTTTTTAGGAAACGTGCACCTTAATATTTGATCGTCCAGTTCCTTGTGTAGAATGGAATCTCAACAGGAAGACTTGGAAACAGCTGGAGAAGCCTTTCCAATTGCTACTCCATTAAACGATCCTCCGGAAAGGACTCCTACCACTTTGAGTCATAAAATCTTCCGTCAATTATGCATCCAATTTGGCATTGCCGAAGCTGACGCTTTGTTCCCTGGGATAAATGACACTGCTGATAGGCCGCCCCATGGCTTTGTCGCAGTTAACCGTCAGATGTGTTCAAGTGGAGCCATTCCCCCATTTAACGACTATCTTCGAGAACTTCTCCTTCGGCTATCTATTTCTCCCTTTCAACTACACCCTAATGGATACTCCATTCTGCTGGGATTGTGTGTGCTTTTCAGGAGAACGTTGGACCGTTTTCCCACTTTTGCCGAAATTCGCTTCTTGTGTACATTTGCAAAGAACAAAGACCATCCCTCTATCACACTTGTGAGGAGTGCCAGGAACCGTAAACTAATTCTGGACTTGCCCGAAAGTGCCCATGGATTCTTGACTCAATTCTTTTACGTTCGCTGTCCTCCGGGATTTTATGCCATCTGGAGAGTCGGAAGTAAGATTGCCTTTCACCGATTCGTTTTCTAGATTTTTCAGAATTCGAACCGTCAAATGCTTAATTCCATTCTTTCTTTTTGCAGCACTTCCTTCTCTTCTTCGAGATACCAGCCACAAGTCGATTTTAGATACTTTGAGTGTCGTTGATGCTGAAGAGAGGAGTGCCAAATTCTTGCTGAAAGATGAATTTCTGCGCCAGTTTGGTCTTTTACATCCTTCTAGATCGACTTAGATTCATGAAATTTCTAGTTCTGATGCGGAAACGTTAGTTGCTTCGGGCTCTCAAGCAGAGGCCTTGAATGCCCCAACTTCTGTAGAAGAAATTGCATCAAAAACACCTGTCGTAGAGGCTGCTTTGATAAAATGTTCCGCATCCATCGATGTTGTAGGGTCAGTCAGCAAGTCGGCACTTGCCCCAATTATTGAGGAGGAAGAGAATCCTCGAGTTTCTGAAAAATCAATTGATATGGAAGTTGAAAAGGAGAAGTCCGCTGAGCTCCAGGGTGATGACACCTTTGATGGCTTGAGCGATATCATGATAACTTCTCAAGAGCTTTTCGGGGATAATAATCCAAAAGTGACTTCTCCCGTTGTTGAAGCGACTTCCACCCTAAAACAAACCCTGACGCCTACTACGCCAGTCGTCTCTGTTTCCACACTAAAGCGTGGTCTGTAGTTTGACGCATGTAGCTTGCACGCCGCACACACTTAGGATTTTTCAGCACTTATAAGCATTTATCCTCTTTTTCTGGAAATTTCTAAACTTTACTTCTTTTCCGTTTTTCAGATTCTCCGATGGGACGTACCGGCTCATACTACGACTCATTTCAGCGCCATGGAGGTCGTGGATCTTATGACTTTAGAAAATATCTTGATGATCAGAGAGAGACAGATGAGGAAAGGGCTCAAAGGAAGGCTCAAGAAAATGGGATTATGAGCAGCGGCAGAGAAGAAGAGATGCTGACCGACATGATTCTTCTTACAGAAGTTACGATTCTCATAAGCGAAAATCTTATGATGACAAGGGAAAAACTCAGATTACTGACGAATCGAGCAAACGGTCCAAGCCAAGTGACGCGTCTGCTATTTCTGAGAAGGCTAACGCTCCCATTTCTTCTGATATTCCAGCCGGCTCTCCTCCTTTGAAGAAAACCAATATCCAAACAATCATCAGCAGGCCCCTATATCAGGTTAAAGACGGCCCTCCAAGCCTTCAAAGTCGGTTTCCGAACTGGTGTTTAAAAGGAGTGCGCTTTGACCTGGATTTGGTCCCGATCGATAAGCAAGACATGCTTAAAAGTCTCGATGCAGTTCGGCTTAACATTGAGAGGATGTCGCAATGGCAGAAACTTGTTGATGAACTCCAGAGAGTCAACCATCTGAATCTTGAGGCCATGATGACTATGGAGAATGATAAAGCTGAATGGGATAAATGGTGTAAGCAGCATGACGCAGAGATGACGAACATCGCGGATGACAATGCAAGGCTTGAATCTGAAGTTAAGCAGCTTAAGGAAAATCTCGCCTCTTCTTCTGCATCACATACCCAAAAAGAAGAAGTCTTTCAGAAGCAAGTGCGGGATGCTCATGCTGCACAAAGGGACGTTGAAATGAAGCTTGCCGCTGAACAGAACATTACTGAGAAATATCGCACAGAAAACGCCGAACTGCGGGAAAAATTCACCTCCCAGAACGCAGAGATCGAGTTACTAAAGTCTCGACTTGCTAAAGCTAAGACAGAGCGTGATGAGGCGATTGCTGGTCGAACTGCTGCCGTTGCTGAAAAAGAAGCGGCTGAGTAGTCACATGAGGCAACGAAAGCAAACATCAGCTCTACCCTGTTCGACTTCTATTTACACAGTGTTCTGGGTCATGGAAGTCTTTCTTTTTTGGGTCCCGACTATGAAATTACATTGGCTGAAGTGTGGGAATTCGCAATGGATATGCTTGGCGGGGCCAGCTATGATGAGTCGGAACTTGAGGAGCGCTATCTTGATGATGAGGCTCGTGCCGCTCTTGTTAAGGGGAAGGAGCAGCTTGCTAAAGTACGAGCTGAATCAACGGGAGAAGAGCCTCCAAAAGAAAAAGCTTCTTTAACTGCCCCTGTTCATACTTCTACTTCAGCTGACGTTAATATTATGGATTCCAGCTCTCATTCTTCACATCCAGCTAAAGTTGCCCAAGAAACTGTGACCACTCCTGCTGAGGATGAGACACCAGATGATATTGAAGCCGAGAAATTTGAGATTGATCTTGCAAAGCCAACTCCTCCAGGTAATTTTGGCGTCGTCCCGGGCCCAACGAACCAGTTATTTGATTTAACTGAATTCGATGACCTTCTTACTTGTTACTTAAACTTTGGTGAACCGATACCTTCTCTGTTTTCGGGGGATGTTGATTTTAACTTCTTTTCTTCTACAACGGAGGTACCAAACACTGCACAAGCTTCCACTCCTTCAGTTGCCGTTCCTCCATCTTCACAAATTACTCCTCCTTCTGCTTCCCAGACGGGATCACAGGCAGAGAAAATCGAAGCCCTTCAAGGCCTGGATGACCCGGCAGCTTGGCAGGAACAGAAGGCGGAGGACCTTGAAGACGTCGAGAAGACCCCGGAGCAGTCCCTTGATGATGACACGAAGCTTTCAACACTGCTTGCTACTCCGGGGAGCGAATCTTCTTCAAAGAGGAAGGGGAAGCGTGGCATAAGGAAGAAGAAGAGAAGTGCTTCAACTGGGGAGGAAGCAGAAGTTGATCCAGCCACGCCTTTTTCTCCTTCTGCCCCGACCCGTTCACAACGGCTCCAAAAACTAATCATTAGGCCGGGGAAAGGCTCCAAAGGTGGCGAGAAGAAGGAATAACAAGCTAGATTTTCTACTCCTTACTTTTGCTTTTTGCATGTATCGAATGGGGATTGTGCGGGTACCGGTCCCTGCTTTTGCTTTTTGAGATATCTGCACATGTAAAGAATTTTCATAGTACTAAATAAAACAATTATTTTACTTGTACAAACTCCTGTGTATGTGAGAATGCATCTGTTTTTTATTTTTAGTGTAGAACAAACGATTCTTTTTACTTGTGCAAACTTTTTGTCTGCGTTTGAGAATGCATTTATTCCACATCATCTATTTTTCATGATATTGTGATGAACTCACGGTATGTTGCTTGTATATTACTTTGTTCATGTAACTGAATCGTATAGTATTGCCCCCATACCGCAAGTGCATTGCAATATTCCTAGCTTTTTCAAGACTGATACTCTTATTCCAGAGAATAACTATTCCACTTTTAAGGGAAGAATCATTCTGCTTTTAATAAAGTATATCTCGTCTTCCGAGAAGTTTTTACTTTCTCTTTCCTTCTGAAGAACACTTCAACTTTTGGGGATGATCACTTTTATTTGTTAAAAGCGAATTTTCCTACGTAGTGAAATGAGCTTCCGAAGAAGGTTTTGATTTTGTGCCCCAGTAAAGGGCTTATTTTTGGTACTTCAAGCAAGGTGAAGTGCGCCTCTGAAGAGGTTTTTTGGTCATTGAAGAGAAGCGATTTTGGTCTCCGAAGAGAAGCAATTTTGGTCTCCGAAGAGAAGCAATTTTGATATTTCAACTCTGGTGAAGTGAGTCTCCGAAGAGAAGCATTTTGCACTTCTACCCTGGTGAAATGTGTCTCCGAAGAGGGCTTTTTATTTTATGCTTCAAGCATGGTGAAGCGTGCCTCCGAAGATGGCTTGTGCCTCCGAAGAGGGTTTGCGCCTCTGAAGAGAGCTTGTGCCTCCGAAAAGGGCTTCTGATTTTGTGCTTCAAGCATGGTGAAGCGTGCCTCCGAAGATGGCTTGTGCCTCCGAAGAGGGATTGTGCCTCCGAAAAGGGCTTTTGATTGCCTGGAAGTTACTTTCTCATGGTCGGAGGGGTCCACGGGGCGAACGCAAGTTGCTTGATTGGATGTTTGTTTGCACAAACGATCGCAATTAACCAACAAAGTGCCCCTTTGGTAGTCCCACCGATCTTTTTGATTGAGGAAAGCTCTCCCATTTATTGGCGTGCCTCGTTAGAGGGCTTTGGTTGGTTGGTGTGCCAGGTAGGTTGCGTCTCAGGGGCGAGTGGATCCACGGGACGGACGTAAGCTATCTGATCGGATGCATCACGACCAGTTAGCGAGGGTCCTGTTCCTTCCGCTTGGGAAGGTGTCCCTTTAGTGGATCTTCCGGCCTTCCTGTTGAGAGGCATACCTCCCTTTGTCTGCTTCTTTGTTTGCTTGGCAACTTTCTCTCATCATCTGCCCATTAGCGATCTCTTATTATCGTTCCCAAGCACATCTTCTTTCCTTTTACAAGTAAATTGCTTCATCCGAAGGAGTGGACTTCACTGTTGAATGACTTCACGAGACAAACGCGAGTTATCTAGTTGGATGTATATTCATAACGACAATCTCAACTAGTGAACAAAGGTTTGTCACAGTGGAGTCGCCAACTTTTTATGTGAAGTTTTCCTTGCATAGGATTTGAGTTTGGAATTTTTTGTCGCTTGGTTTTCGTGTAGTAGCTGATTTATAGAGGTCGCTTAGCTTTGTGATGAGCAAGCCTTGTTATAATGTCCTGCAATTTTGAATCGACATTTTAGCAATACTTTTAAGGCATTTATATATCGAAATAAAACAGGCATTATGAAATAGTAAAGAACACAAGATTTATAGTGATTCGGCCAAGAATCGGGCCTACGTCCACTTTATAGCTTTCATTCATTTACACTGATTTACAATGTTTCACAATACAACTGATACATTCATCATTATTTTACAATTTTGAGCAGAGCTTCTTTTTTTTAAGTAAAATAAGGACGTAAGTGGTTGCTGTTCCAGGCTCTTGGAATTGGATCTCCTTCAACAGTTATGAGTTTGAAAGTGCCATCAAGAAGTTTAGTGCCTATGACATATGGTCCTTCCCAGTTTGGCCCAAACACACCAGTTGCTGTCATGATCCTTTTCAAAACCAAGTCTCCGATCTCAAAGCTGCGTTGGCGAACCTTAGAGTTGAAATGCCTGGCAATTCTCTGCTGATGAGCTGAAACTCTGAGCCTAGCTTCTTCTCTTTTCTCATCAAGAAAATCAAGTGCTTCAAGTTGCAGTTTCTCATTTTCAGCTTCGTTGAAATGAACTCTTCTATGTGAAGGAACTTCTACTTCCACTGGAATCATTGCCTCTGATCCGTATGCCAGTGAAAATGGAGTGTGCCCAATCGCAGTTTTGTGAGTAGTTCTGTACGCCCATAGTGCTAATGGAAGCTTATCAACCCAACCACCTTTTGCTTTTTCGAGTTGCTTTTTGATAGTTGACTTGATGATCTTATTAACTGCTTCCACTTGCCCATTTGCCTGCGGATGAGCCACTGCTGAGAAGCTTTTTCGAATTCTGAACCATTTGCAAAAATCCTGGAATTCTTCACTTTCAAACTGAGTACCGTTGTCTGTGATTATCTTCTGTGGCACACCATATCTGCAAATGATATTCTTCGTTACAAAATTTATCATCTTTTTAGAAGTGATGGTGGCCAAAGGTTCAGCTTCAGCCCATTTGGTGAAATAATCAACGACAACAATAGCATATTTAATCCCTGATTTAGCGATCGGTAATGGTCCAATTAGGTCTATTCCCCAAATGGAAAATGGCCATGGGCTGACCATCTTTGTGAGTTCGGTGGAAGGCGCTCTTGGGATTTTTGCAAATCTTTGGCATTTGTCGCACTTCCTGGAATAAGCTGCAGCATCTCGATTAATATCCGGCCAGAAATACCCATATCGGAGAATTTTCTTTGCAAGTGTTTGACCACCTGAATGATCTCCACATTCTCCTCCGTGTACCTCTGCTAAGATTGTCTTAGCTTCTTCCTTGGTTACACATCGGAGTAATAGCATTGAGAATCCCCGCCTGTACAACCGACCATCCTGAATTACATATCTTGATGCTTTTCTCAACAGCTTTAGACGTTCTTTAGAGTTTTCTGGCAATGAACCATTGAGCAGATATTCTTTGATTGGAGTCATCCATGATTCATGCTCTGGAGACGTAGCCATGATCCAATCGACATCCATTTCATCAATGCTTGGAGCCGACAGAACTTCTACAGGAACTAATCCCAGTAATTCAGCTTCCCCGGAACTCGAGTACTTTGCTAGAGAATCTGCCTTCATATTTTCCTCTCGGGGTATGTGGCTTATTGAATAGTGATCCAAATCATTGAGAAGTTCAGATGTTTTTGACAAATATGCAGGCAAATTCCCTCCTTTGGCTTGAAACTCTTTCTTCACCTGGCAAACAATAAGCTGAGAGTCGCTGAAAATCTGTATCACTTTGATGTTTAGTTCCTTGGCGATTTTTAAACCGACAATAAGGGCTTTATATTCTGCTTCATTGTTTGTCGAAGGGAATTCTAGTCTCAATGCATAACATAGTGATCGTCCTTCGGGAGTTTCAAGCACAACTTCTGCCCCAGAACAATAATCATTTCTCGAGCCATCAACATACAACTTCCACTGTATCGGAATGCAGTCAGTTGTTTCTTCCTTGATGTCACCTTTGTTAGTGGACTCTGCAATGAAATCTGCTAAAGCTTGTCCGTTAATTGCTCTTCGGGGATGGTAAGTGATGTCATATTGGCTGAGTTCTATGTTCCACTTCAAGAGACGACCCGAAGTTTCAGGACGATACAGGACTTGCTTTAGAGGTTGATCAGTCAGGACCTTGATAGGATGAGATTGAAAATAGGGCCTCAACTTCCTGGAAGTGATTAACAAACAATAGGCAAGCTTTTCTATCTTTGAATAATTCATCTCTGCCCCAGTGAACCGTTTGCTGATGTAGTAGACTGGACGTTGTATTCTCATATCTTCTCGTACGAGTGCTGCACTTAGAGCATGGGATGAAATTGCTAAATAGATGAAGAGGTCTTCGCCATCACTAGGCTTGGAAAGGACCGGAGGAGTTCTCATATGATGAATCAGTTGATCGAAAGCATTCTGACATTCGAGAGTCCATTCAAAAATTTTCTTTCCTTTCTTTAAAGCATCAAAGAAGGGAATGCATTTGTCTGTGGCCTTGGAGATGAAGCGACTAAGAGCGGCAACTTTTCCATTGAGACTTTGCAGTTCTCTCTTTGTTCTAGGGGCTTTAACTTCTCTCAGAGCTGTGATTTGAGCAGGATTGGCCTCAATACACCTAGCGCTTATGATGTAACCCAGGAATTTCCCAGACTCTACCCCGAAAGAACATTTCAATGGGTTGAGCTTCATTCCATACTTTCGAAGAATTGTAAACATCTCCGCCAAATGATCCATGTGGTCTACTGCTTTCTTTGACTTTACTAACATATCGTCAACATAGACTTCCATAGTTTTGCCAATCTGAGGTTTGAACATAGCGTTGACAAGTCTTTGGTAGGTTGCCCCTGCATTCTTCAATCCGAATGGCATGACTTTGTAACAGTAGAGTCCCACATCTGTGATCAAGCTTGTGTCTTCCTGATCTGGTTCATTCATCATAATCTGATTGTATCCGGAGTAGGCATCCATAAAAGACAACAACTCATGTCCAGCCGTCCCATCTACCAGTTGATCGATTCTAGGCAACGGGAAGCAGTCTTTGGGGCAAGCTCTGTTTAGATCTGAGAAATCAATGCATACTCTCCACTTTCCATTTGCCTTCTTAACCAGTACTGGATTTGAAACCCAATTTGGATAAGTGGACTCTTTGATGAAATTATTCTCCATGAGACGATCTACTTCTTCCTTTAAAGCTGCTGACCTTTCTGGACCTTGAGTTCTTCGTTTCTGTTTTACTGGTGTGAATTTCGGATCGACATTCAGAGTGTGAACAGCAACTGTTGGAGAGATTCCACACATATCAGCATGACACCAAGCGAACACGTCCAGATTTGCTTTTAGAAATGATATCAGTGTGTTTTGAACTGTTGTACTTAGTTGCGAACCCACATTAAGTACTTTGTTTGGGTCTTTGGAGTCGACAGGTATTGGTACCGTAACTTCCACGGGCACCACTCTATTCTCCTCTGCACTGGATTTTCTGGGGTCCATTTCTCGCCTTGCACCACTATGCTCACCAGTGCAGGGACCACCCTGTATTTGCTATAAGATTGGGTTTTTGATGCGGAGGGGAGCTGCCGCATTTTTACCCATTTCTCTCTTTCTGGCTTCTCGAAGCTCTATAAGATAACATTCGCGTCCAGCATTTTGATCTCCCTTGATGACACCAACACCATTTTCTGTAGGAAACTTCATAGTTAGGCACCACGGGGCCAAAATGGCCTTGAATGCAGCTAGAGTTGGCCTGCCTAGGAAAGCATTGTAGGCAGAAAATCCATCGACAATTACAAAGGTTTGCTTGCGAACTACCCTTTTCTGCCCTTCCCCAAGTTCCACGAACAACTCGACAGTTCCGATTGGTTGCTGTGGTTCCCCAGTGAAACCAACGATCTTTTGTGACGAAGCTTGAACGTCGGTCATTGGGATCTTCATCTGGTCAAATGTTTTCTTGAAGAGTATATTGCAGGAAGCACCGCAATCAATGAGCACTCGTCTTACTATTGCCGGTCCAATTCCTGCAGAGATAACCAAGGGATCTATGGTGGGAACTTCAATACCAATAGAATCCCTAGCTTTGAACATAATATCATCATCTGAAATCTTTTGCTGTTTCAGGGGTGCAGCATTTTCTATAGCAAAAACATCTTCCTCTGCTGGGATGTATTTCAAAGCATGAGCATATCGTTCCATTTCACCGCAGCTTCTGCCCGCTGGGTGTGGGCCCCCCGTAATCACATTGATAACGGGCCTCTCAGATTCTTGTGCCGCAGTACCTTTACCTGAACCTGATGGCTGAGTAGGGAGTTGCTGCCGCTGAGTTGACGAAGATGGGTCACTTCTGTTTTTCTTGACATACTGTTGCAGCTTGTTTTCCCTCAACAATTCTTCAATTAATCTCTTTAAGTGACGACAGTCATTGGTATCATGACCGGGTTGGTTGTGAAAACGGCAGAACTTTCCATTTATCATAGCGCCCTTTCCCGGTTTTATCTCAGCCGGTTTGGGATAATCCACAGCATCTTTGGTGGCGAAGAAGATATTTTCCAAAGTGTCGGTCAATGGAGTGAAATTTGAGGGTTTGAAGAAGCGAGGTTTCTTTGTATCCTTTTGTTTCTTCCCCTCGTGATTTTCCCTTTTCTGACCTCCGGAATCTTTCTTTACCGAAGCGGCAGTATTATTTTCCACCTTTGCTACCACCACCTTCATCGATGCCGGAAGATTTTCCAAGCGTATGAATTCATCAGCTTTCTTGTAGAATTTCTCGTGAGAATTTGGCTCTTTCATCTTCAGCCATTTTCCAAATTCGCTCGATTTGTCGATAGCACGCATCAAATAGGTCAAGATCATTCGTGGCTCTGCGTTATCAACTTCTGCCAGAGCTATATTGAAACGGTTCAGGAATGATTTAATAGGTTCTCCCGGATTCTGTTCAAGACTGGACAATGACATTATGTCTTTTGCCTTTGAAGCGTATAGCCTGAATTGCTCTTTGAACTTTCGGGTCAGATCGGAAAACTGATCTACTGATCGGACAGGAAGCTTGGTAAACCAGAGAAGTGCCACTCCTTCCAAATATACTGGGAAATACCGGCACTTAATTTCATCAGTTGCTCTTGCGCCGGTCATGTGCCAGTCATATTTATACAAGAATTGATTTGGATCACTTGTTCCCCGATAAGCAGGAATGGTGGGGGGAACAAATTTTCTAGGAAATTCAGCCTTTAGAATCTTCTCAGTAAACGGAGTTCTACTCGGTGCGAATCCCCATTCGCTCTCATCTTCATCCCTCTGCATGATCTCCTTCATTATTTGCTTGATCATGCCAGAAAGATATTCCTCATTGTTCAAAGATTTGGCGGAATAGACCTCGGCCATTTTCTCAGAAGTTTGTCCGGGCAGATGTTCGCGGAAAATCGGTGATGGCCTAGATCCTTCAGCTTGGAGGGGTGCCCCTTCAGCAGCACCTGATCCCCCTTGAGGAATATTTTTTCCTTCGGAGTTGCGAAGAGCATCAGCGATGTTTTCTTCATTACCCACTGGCCTTTGGTTGGCGCCGAGCAGAGCGTTCAGTTTTTCCATCATCAGATTGTTTTGAGTTTCAATCTGTTGGTATAGTCCAGACACAGCAGCGTCTAGCTCCTCTCGCGTCACCCCGACGCTTGGAGCCGCTTGACTTGGTGAAATAGAAGTGGCGGTATTATCTTGAACATTTTCAGATCTGACAGCCTTTCGTTTCCTTCTAGGAGCCATTATGTCTGATAGACTTATGGTTTTGTAGGAAATTTTTTCAACAAACTTGTGTGAAGCAATGGTGAATGGTAGCCTGAGTTGGGTTCTCAGTGAAAGCACCAAAATGTTAACGCTGAAAAAGTGAACGCTAACACCCGGTGTGTGTAATAGAATCGTGAAAGCACCACCCGCGTGACGGGAACAGAATTTAAGCAGTAAAATAGCAAAAAAGCAGTAGAACACAGCAATTTATAGTGGTTCGGCTTGAGATTTAGCCTACATCCACTTTGAATCTCTTTATTATTGAATCCGGTTACAAATTGATACAAAACACTTGTCAAATACAATACAACTTGATCATACAACAATCTCGACTACTAGCTCAAGCTTCGGTGACGAATCTTGCTAAATCCGTGTCGGATGAATGAAGTCCTTCACAAAGCTTGTTGTAGTGCCTTGAGTGTTGAAAGATCTTTACTTGTTGAATGAGTTGTGAGTGCAGCAGAGTATGGATGCTTGGAGAAATGATTTGCCAAAAGTCCTCTTCATGTTGGAAGTGGTGGCCTATTTATAGGAGCTGATTTCTGAGCAGAAAATTTGCCTAAGTCTTAGGTCGCGTACGACCTTAGCTAAGTCGTAGGTCGCGAGCGACCTAAGCTAGGTCGCAGTCCCCTTGCGGCTTAAGAAATTAGCTGGTGAAGCTATACTTGGCTTCATTTGATCAAGTGGTAGGTCGCAGGCGAGTTAAGGAATAGCCGTGGGAGCTCTAGGTCGTTGAAGTCCTAGCTTGTTAGCCTCTTAGGTCGTAGGGCGCTGAACATGTTTTAATAGTTAGGTCGTGCAACCTGTTAACTCGCTAGCTACCTTAGGTCGCAACCTTTTCCTGCTGTTAGGTCGCAAACCTCTGTTCTTAGGCCGCAAAGCTTTATGTCCTTAGGTCGCAAACCTTTTTGTAGTTAGGTCGCGAAGCTTTCTGCTATTAGGTCGCAAAGCTTTCTGTTCTTAGGTCGCGAAGCTTTCTGCTGTTAGGTCGCAAAGCTTTCTGCTGTTAGGTCGCAAAGCTTTCTGTTCTTAGGTCGCGAAGCTTTCTGCTGTTAGGTCGCAAGCCCCTCTTAGGTCGCTAATCCCTTTTAGGTCGCTAAGTTCTAGGTCGCTGAGATTATGGAATTAACATTTGCCCCTCGAGGCATATGACTATGCCATAGGTCGTATGCTTCGACTCAACCTTGCTAAGTCGCGAACGACCTAGAACTTGCACGCCTGTTCGCCTCCCATTCTCAGTTTCATATAAATTGGTTAGGTCGCACCTTCTTCCTCACCTTACTGTTTTGAGCCTCCATCGCCATTAACGATTTTTCGAGCTTCCAAAGACAAATTCGACTCATTCAACTGACGATTCTTTCTCACCAATCATAATCCGTAAGTGGATCGACCTTTATTCGTCCATAGTCACTGCTTTGATCATGAATCGTTGTTACTTGTCCTAAGCCTAATTTCATGCATCATGCTTTCTGAACGGTAGTCTCAACTGACTTTCGTTTGTCATTTGATGTGTCGTGGTGATTTGCGATCATACGAAAGCGTGTTTAATGCTTTTATTTCGTTCAAAAATCTTTCAAAACATTTTTCTAGTCAAAACGCTTTCAAATAATACTATTATTAAATTTTAAGGCTTTGAGAAAAAACAATTTTGAAAACAAAAGGATTTTATATTCTAAAATTCTCAATTTATATAAGCTATATTATAAATATACTTATGCAAATTTCCTTACCTTATTACCAAAATATTTCATTAATTTACAACTTTGTCATTTTAACCAATTCTTATTTTAATCGATCTCAATTCAATTTAATTATCAAATGCTTCATAAAATAAAATTCATTAAGTATTCATTTTATTATAATTCAACCAATAATCGATGATAACTAAATATTATCATCTCCTAACAACTTCATTAATAATCATTTTATATATATAAAATATAATTTAAGTAAAATAATTTCATTTACCTGATTTTTAAAACAATATTATGTCGACTTTCCTCGTTTAAGTGTTTAGAAACCCCTATCGATAACATGGCATCCCACGTACCGACCAGAATTCATAAACAACTCAACGGATAAGTAAACACAATATAAAACATTTTATAACACTAACAAGTACGCTCTCTCATATATACACACTCAAACAGACTCATTCTAGGGTATTGCTACCCTATATCTAATGAGTTAAACCCCACAAAGCCAAGGTTATCGCTAAACCAAAGCTTTGATACCAACTGTAATGACCCACATTTTGGAAGGTTTAAATCGGCAATAATCCACACATGTCCAACTTAAACAATCCGGAACGTAGATAATCAATGCGGTTAGTTAAGAAAAAAATAAGAAAAGAAGAAAAAAACAAACACATAATCTCATAGTGGAACGATACAATATAATAATCAAATAACAGTTCACGAAGCTCTTTACTATACATTTGATTATAATCTACACAACATTTATCAGTTATATATACATCAGGGATAAATAAAAATAATGCAGCTGACAACGTGATGCAGAGTATAATAATAGTAATAATATACCAAATCTTCTTCTTCATCCTCTAGAAAATGATCTTCAATACATTGAAAACTCAGGGATGACCCGAGCGTAATGAAAAGACAAAACACTCGAGTCAGGAATAAAATACTCTTATGTAAGTCAAATCAATATCATGAAATATGAGTGCAATAACTTAAGAGATGTTATGGGGTTTTCCATCCCCTAAGGATCTGTCAAACTATCTATATATAATCATGTACGCTATAATATATAATGTCTAACAGTAAAATAAATATCAAATAGCATTAAGGCTTTACATTATCCACCTTAACACATTTATATAGCATGTAGTCTATACAGGTCCTATAACACAACCAGTAACGTCGATAGCCAGGAAGTCCCCTATAGGTACAGTACTAAACCAAAGTCGTAATGGGCTCGTATAAGGATAAATATGACAAGGTACGTGAGGCAATGCTCAAGGTAGGATTCTACCAGTTTACCCTTTCAAGCTGGTTGTAACCCATCCGTGGCCGACCGCGACAATTAATCCAAATGAAAAAGGTGCACCCATCGAATACGAAATCACAATAGTAATACGAGGGATCAACGTAGCTAGAGGTAGCTAACCTCATTGGCCAGACATAGGCTCATGTTTTAGTCATTTTTTTTATGACACGAGTGTCAATACTGTCCATCATCGTCGCTAGAGGTAGCAAACCTCATTGGCCAGACATAGGCTCCTGTTTTAGTCATTTTAGTTATGACACGAGTGTCAAAGCTATCCATCATCGTTCTCTTACTTCATTCCAGTAAACGTTCGCCAATTCAATCACTACATTCTAGATATCATCCACCGCGTACACGATTGTAAAAGTGGTTTCAATACTGACAGAGAGTATGCCAATAAGAGACCCCGGTCTCTTTAAAAACCAAACGTCATTTTACACAATGGTTGGTACTTTTATATTTCGAAACCAATTCGTACTTGATATCAAAATATCATATTCATTTTCAAAAATCAAATTCATTTCGAAATCTTCGTATTCATCTCAAAAAACCATATTTTACTTCAAAATATCAATTTAGTTCGATATATCGATTTCACTTCAAAATTTGATTCGAATTTCAATTTTTGGTTATAACTTCACTCTAACCCAACTAGCATTTAAATCCAAGATTTAAATATAAACTTTCCACCCTTTTGACCGGTTTGAATTTTAGAAAATAATTTAAATAGTTTTAAAATAGTCAAATAGTTAAAATAGTTTATAGAAAATAGTTTGAGTAATAAGAATGGTTTATATAGTAAAATAGTTTGGAAAATTAAAATAATTTGAATATTTAAAGAATATAGATTTTAAACCATTTATACAAAAATAATTCATTTGAAACTAGTTTCAAAGTCAAACCAGTTCACTTTCCAATTTTCCAATTCAAATCAGTTCAAATTTCCATTTCGATTTAATCAATTCAATTCTGATTTTATGTCAAATTTTACTTCGATTCCGATTTCAATTCAAATAATTTCGATTTCGAATCAATTCAATTTCGCTTTCAATTCCAATTGATTTCAATTTATATTCCAACTTGAATAAATATCAATCCAATCCCAATTTAATTTCAATTTCAATTCCAAACTAATTTCAAATTCCAACTCCAAATTAATTTCAGTCCCAATTCCAAATTAATTTCAATTCCAAATTAATTTAAATTTCAACTCCAAATTAATTTCAATTCCAACTACAATTTAATTTCTAATTTTAATCCAAATTAATTTTAATTTCAAATTATCCAGTTCAGTGCTTTAATTCCAACTCAAGTCTCTAATTTAAAGTATTTCGATTTATATAAATTTCGAGTTTGATTTTTAAAATATCGATTCAAATCACTTAAATCGATGTAACTTTCAATATTTAATTAGAAATCCAAATATTCAAATATAATTCAATTCCAAGCTCAATTTTGAAATATCGTTTTATATTACTTTTACTCAGCAATATTCAAAGTTCAAATAAAAGTCCAATCTTTTAAAAAAAATCAATTTCTGAAATTCAAATCATATTTCGATTAAAATTTCAAAAATCTCAACTTTGATTATTTAAACAATTCCTATTATCAATTTAAATTTCAACATTTCAAGTTCAAGTTCAAAAATAATTTGATTTTTATTTCTTAAAATCAAATCATTTGGACAATTTCAAAACAAAAATTTTAAAATCATTTAATTTAACCAATCCGGTGTCCGTATATAATTTTCTATCATTATGGCCAAGTGAAACAATTATTTGCATTTAATTCCAAGGATCGATATATATCATTTCAATCCAAAAGAAATGCCATAGGTATATATCATTTCAACATATTTCTTAATTTATTCGAAATAATTTGATTTACAGTTTTATGTATTGTAAATAATATACAGGATGATATAGGATATATAAATATAAATAAATAACCAAATCATTCAAATATCAACCAATTTTCATCCATCGCAATCAATAAATTACAACAATTTAACCAAATATCAATAATCGAGAATTTTATAAGCAATTTAATTTTCATTTCAAATTTTAACTATAAATTCAAATTCCTATCATTTTAATTCATATCAATTTAAATGCTAGCTAAATTTTACCAAAAAACAGTCATTAAATTTAAATCACTTCACTATATAAATTTTACTAACATAAAAATATATTAGTCAAACGTGAGCGTATAAAAATATATTAGTCAAACATAAATTTGAACGAAATAAACGTTTATTAAATTCAAAAATATTAGGTGTTTTTAATTCTTTTCAAAAACTTGCATTTTAAGATTTTGGAATTTAACTTATTTCCTAAACTTAAAAGGGAACATTAGAAATTCTAAAATTAAAATCAAATCAGCCTTTTCTTTTAAAGACATTTGTTTCATAAAAATGTGGGATTTTTAATTCAGTCACTTATTAAGTTCTTCTTTCAAAAAATTATTCATTTCATCAAACAATTTCTTCCAAAAACAAAATTTACATGTTTCTAAAACACTTTTCATAACTTTGAATTTATAAAAACTGGAGTAGACAAGGATAACTCTCATTGTATCAATTCCTTTACATTTCTTACTCTCCCAAACATCCAATATTGGGCAGAGTCTTAATTATCATAAAAGGGAGACTTTTAAAAGATACCTAAATTAAATGCCCATAAAAATGGAAAATGTGTATTTTCCTTTGTTTAGCTTCTTTAATTAGATTACTGGAATTGTTCAATGTAATTTAATAACACTACTAATTATTGCACTTAAGTATCCTATATTTTAATGCATTAGAACTACTTCTCCCTTAAGGGGAATTATTAGCGCTACAATTTTCTATGAATCACTTAAAAGAGGATTTATTTTGTGTGAAATTACAAGGAATCATGTTTCATTTTCTTTATTGAAAAGACAATATAAAATACAGGTTTCCATATTTTGTACATCTCTTTTTTGGCATTTACATTTCTTATTATTTCAAACAAAACACCTTTGTTTGTAACTTGATTGATTCATAGAAACTTATTTTGTTGTCCCTCTTCATTCTAATGAATTAAGATATGTCAGATCCCAACCTAATTAAAATAAATCAAACCTCTTTTTTATTTAATTTCAAAACTTCCTACTAGTCAACCCTTTAGCCTAAACTGCACTAATTCTAACTTTTTTCCTCTTAATTTACCATCCTTTTACTTAAACTATTATAACGTAGCCACTTGCAGCTCAATTTATATTTTTTTCAAACCATTTGCTCTATTCTTATTTATATACCACTCATATTGTCCACTCATAAAAATGTTTTTATATCCTAAAAACTTTCATTATATAGAAAGATTCACAAGCTATATTGTTCCATCATTTCTTTTCAAAATAAAACAACCTTAGACAAAAATTTCCTTTACTGAAACCTAAGTGTGTATAATATTTTTTTTGAAAATCAAAAGATTCTTTATTAATAAACATATGAGAACCAAAACATAGCAGGATTCGCCTTCTTAAAAAACCATACCATTGTGGTAAGGAAAAAGAGCATGACATTCCATATGGAATACTCTAATTCAGATGAGAAAAACAAAACAAAAAAATACATACAGTCCAAATACCAGCTCAAAGCTAAACAAAAAACAATTAGCTTCAGCCCAAAACTAGGTATAAGAAAAGGAACTCCTCCACCACTTCGTGAAAATGCAACCCAGCCCAACCCAATAAATATCGAAATACAGAACGACACCATCCTTATACCACTGATTAGCAGCTCATCACATCATCCAGAGTCATCTAGATCTATACCCCAAAGTAACAATTTCTCTCTCTCTCCTGGTCCTAGTTGTCGTAGGTGAATTCGTCGACAAAGTTGCAAGCGAACATCAAGTTCAATCAGCTTTGCTCTTTGCTCCTTTGAACAGGACTTTCCCTCAGATCGGTGGTGCACACGTTCTAGCCAAACATGGTGAGTAATTGTCGATGCAGCCACAAACGCTGGGGCTTGGAGAGCTGATTTCTTTGCAAAGTTTCGTCTTAGATCGGTTAGTTGTTGCCTCAGCGTTTGTGTGTGGGAAATATGCATATTTAACTGAGCAACAACTCATTCCATAAATATATATATATATATATTTTAACGACCCAGAATTTTGGACCATTCGCATCCATTATAAGTGTATAGGTAGACACTCATGCCGGAGTTGAATTGCTCAAAATACCGCGTTGTTAATTTAAATTGGCAAAACTGAACATATACAGTAAATAAAATAATCACAGATCACAGACACAGAGTAATAAGTGCAGCGGAAATAAAAGAGATAGTAGTTCATGAAGCTACTATATGAAATATATAAGATACATCAGAGTTTACAACAGAAGAGTAATACGATACATCAGATACAAATCAGAATACATCACTGGAATCATCGAACACTGAAAACAGAATAGATGGCTGGATCTTCAAGCAAAGCTCCAACTCCAAAGGTGAGTCTCGAAAGCTGAACCACTCAGTCTGACCCGAGCGTAAAGCAAAAACACAAGACACTCGAGTCAGGATTAACATTCTTATATTAATAAATCCAACTCAAGTGAAATAGCAATTGAAATACAAGTAACTCAAAGGATGTTTGGAATAACCATCCTTTAAGGATCCGTTAAACTATCTACTATGTAGTAGTGTACGATAAGTAGATAATGTCTATCAGTAATATAAAGATATCAAAATAGCGTTAAGTCATGGCCCATTCCACCCTTAACACAATTTTATTCCCACAAGCATATACAAGACCGTAGTTTCCCCAAAACCGGAAGTCACCAGAGGGAAATACATATACTCAAGGTACAAAACAAATTCGTAGTGGTCGCGCATAAATGGAATACAAGTATGACAAGGCACATGAGGCTATACCCAAGGTAGTGATACTACCGTTCGCCTGATCCGGACTGGTGAGAACGCAACGCCGCAGCGCCCGCAACACCGTGAGACAACACTCCCAAAATCAAGGGTGCACCAATCGACAACAAGTATAAGTAGTTCGAAGAAGTGTGTCCACTTGAGGTATCAATCCTCCATTGGCCCGGCACAGCTCCTGTTTTAGTCATTTCCAATTTGACACAAGTGTCAAGGCTATCCATCATCGTTCTCTTTCTTCAGTCAACACGATCACCATTCCAACCACTTCATTCTGGATCATCACTCCGCGTATAGTTATTAAAGTGGTTTCGGTTCAGATAGAGAGTATATCCATTACCGATCCCGGTCTCTTTAATAACTTTCGTAATTATTACACCGATTGGTCGTTTATATATTTCAAAAACCAAATCAATTTCAATTTCAATTTCAATTCGTAAACCAGCATTTCATTTGTCTTTCTAAACCAATTTCCAATATTTACGTTTCAAAACTTTCAAATCATAATTTCAAAATCTTATAATTCCAATTCAATTTTATTTAAAACAATACGAATATTGATTCACGTTTGAATATAAGTTTCACTCCGAAATCATTTAAATCAATTTTAATTTAACACTCAAATTAGTTTAACTTCATTTATCGATTTTTATTCAATATTCGTTAAGTAAATTTATCGTTCAAATCAATTCTATTTAATTTCCAATTCATTAAATCAATTTCTTAAGTTCAACTTCATTATATCAAAACTTACAAATTTTGAATTAAATTAAATTCGTCAAATCAATTCTCCAATTACAAGTCTTACATTAATTCCAAAAATATCACATTTCATTTTCGTTAAAGAAATCCAATTTCACTTATTTACTTACTTAAATAATTTTCCAAAACTTAATTTATAAAGAAACTCAATTTCAATTATTTACGAAGTAAAATTCACTTATTCAAAAATTCAAATTTTCTTATTTGAGAATTCAATTCAATTTAATCATTAAATAATTCAATCTTATTTAATTATTAAATAATTCAAAACTTAATTATTCGTTTCTCAAATTAAACACCGTTCTTTCATCAATTTCAATTTTTATATTTTGTTTCAGATTTTTAAATATTCACATTTAAATCTTATTAAAATTCAATTTCAACTTCATTTCAAAATAATAATATTTTTCAAATAAAATCTTCGTTTATTTTTAATCAAATTATTGACCAATCGGTTTTTATTTAATTTTCTATCCTGGGTCAAAGTTCAATGTGGGTATTTATCATTTCAACCCGATTCCAATTCAATTCCAAAATCAAAGCATAGTAAAGGGAACTTGCAGTGTGATAACAGGGATGGTGTCAAAGTAAATAAACAAGCAATAACAACAATTAATAACAATCCAATAATCAATTCAAATAATCCCGAAATAACCCTATTAATTCGCATTGTTATTTGTACGAATTAATATAATTATTTCTAGAATCTACACTATCATTTCATGTAGATTAAAGATTATTACATTACAGTTTTTCACTTGTCATCTATTTCGATTACATACATCATCAGTTTAAACAACATACAATTCAATGGTTCAAGGTATAATTAACACTATTCTACGTGTCAATTTATTTAACATTTAAAGGGGTCGTACTATACAAATGTCAGTTAATCAAATTTAACATTAAATTATCCTATATCAAGTTCAATTTCATACTGTTTATCATTTTAACATCAACAATTTAACGTCCAATATAAACATCAACAATCAATCAATTATCAGTCAAACTGTATTATCATCGCATAAATAATTAACAGATAATGGTGTCAGATGTCACAGGTGAACTGATACAGGTAATAGCATATATAACAGTGTAATTAACTAACAGTTGCATATTTCAATTGTCGTTTCAATTGAAATCAAATCTAATAAATAAAAGAACGTTAATCGTGAGTGAGTGCTCACCTTTCGATGCTAGATAGAACAAGAGATGACACAGATATGCCCACCGATACGGACACTGAAATTGAGTTACAAACCCAAGCACGAATTCGATGATCAAAGCTGATAAAAAGAATAGACGAAGTCAAATCAGGATTGGGTCGATGAGGATAGATAGTAACAGTGAACTTATATATAACTATATATATATAAATCATATACAACCCAATTTAAATTAAACAAATGACTTTCAAAAATCTAAATACACACACACATGTAAATAACAACAATTTCAACTTTAGAACTTACACACACACAACATATATAACAAGTACGCTTGTATATAAACTTGCAAACAAACAAATCAAATGTATATACTATTATATACAAACATTGTATACAAAACAATATATACTAATATATATATCAAAACTGTTTTCAACCACTATCCAGTACTATAACAACAGTATATATATATAAATATATAAGACAAACCTATAGCTAAACTTATATAACCCAAAACTAATGCGATATATACAAAAATCTGTATAAAGATGTAGTGATAAAATATACATATCAGATTTTAGTTTTATATATTATATATAAAACAAAATATAACCCATGTTTGTAGTACTGCTATTGCATTATACAATAGCCCATATTAATTAACTTTCACAACTACATATACAATCATAAACATATTATACAATATATAACGTATGACAGCTTATTTTAAACTTATCTACAAACAGGATTTTTTCTTCTTTCTTATTTATATATATATATAACTTCATACTTATATATATAAAAGACTCATAGACTGTAATAACATATACAGGTTTAAGTATACATATAAACAACATTATAGTTTAAGTAAATAGCATCTAAACAGCGTGTATATTTGGCTGCTATAGGGTATAATAAAAATCAAAGCATATATATATGTAATTTGAATACCCAGCCTAAGTATATTTACCTAATAAATTTACTATCCTATAGCTTACATATAATAATATATTTAAAACAACACTTTATAGAAATTACTGTTGAACGCATATACCATTATAATAACAAACAGATATATAGACAAATGTGTGAACAAACAGAGAGAGAAAAGAATCAATGTAAAAATCAAGAGCTTGCCTCGGTGGTCCAAAGGAGTTTTCGGCAAGGCTTGAGATGTGTCGGAGGGTCAGTGACTATGGCTGATGGTGAAGGCGAGAGTAGGACATTAGGACGTGGAGGCTGAGGGGATAAGCATCGGAGAGATGAGGTGCGGGCTGCGGCGAAGTGGAAGGGGCAGTGGTGGATACGGGTTAGACGTGGCACAGAGGAGAGTATGGTGGAGGAGATTGGATGGTTGTTGAGGCCGAGCTCCGCGAGTTGATGGAGGAAAGGCCGACTCCAGGGAAGAACGAATTGAATGCATGCTTCGTATATATTATATATTACATTTTTGTTTTCTTTGAGGCATGTGTGAATTGGTAGGGAAGAGAGGTGAGACAGTGGTCTTCACGGAAATGAACGGAAGCAAAAAGGAAGACAAACGAACCAAAATAAATATATTGAAATGGGAAATAGCAAAAGTCACACATTAATTTTTTTTTTTTGGGAATAATAAAAGTTACGGCTGTTGTTAATGCAAGGTGGAAATTGAATGGGCACGAAACGGACAACAATACGGTTACCGTTTTCGCATATTCTGTCGCGTACCGGACTCCGAACACGCAAATGAATATACAGTGGAGATCAGTACAACCAGACGATCAAAACGGTATATCAATAGCAGTAGTACGATCGAATTATAAAAATTCGAATTTTTATACTAGCGGAAAATGCAAGAAAAACGCTGAAAAATAAGATCGACGGAGCCAAAGATGTCCGAATTTGGAAAAATGACGAACTGATATTTTGCTCAGAAGATGGTTTAGAATTTTTCTATGTAAAAATATTTTGGTTTCGAAAACATTTTATTTTCAACGCTTTTTAACTGATTAAATTGAAGTAAATTTACGCGCGAAATAAACTTTCATATTTTCGGACGAAAATTTACAGTTTGCTATGTTTAATTAGACACATTTCAAATATCAAATTTATATTTCAAAATTTTATCGTTTAAAATTTCACAAAATTTCAACTAATTACGTTATTAAAACAGTTGAAATTTACGGGTCGTTACACTCTCCCCCACTCAAAACTTTTCGTCCCCGAAAAGGAATGAGGTAGGAGAATAGAAACAACCAGAAAGAAAAACAGATTTGAAATGTAAAATAACAATTAATTTAAACCATATAAATTCAAATTTAAATTAATTGATATTCAATAATTGATTTAATCCATTTGGTTTCAAATCAATCTCAACTATTTCTAAATTCATTATCTTATTATCCAATTATCCTAAATTTACAATTTCTAAAACCATAAATTTGAATAGTCTTTTATTATAATCATAAATTTTTCCAGTAATTTAAATTCTTCTTTATTCCAAATTATTGTTAAGTTTATTTCACTTAATATATCTTATTACATATATTTAAACCATATAAATTAATTTAAACCCCTAATTTATATTTACTAATTGCTTTCAAATTCAAAGTATTTTCATAAGTTGATCAAATTTCAATTTATTAATTCTTTAAAACAAATTTATTAATTCTTTCAAAACAATTTATTTCATTTTTAACTGAGTTTACTTATTATCCTATCTAACTCTATTAACATCTTTATAACCAAAATTTTAGTGTATAACATTTATTATAAAACCCAAAATTTTATTTATAAATTCAATTTATCTTATATATTATCCAATTACATATTCAACTTCTGAATGATTTAGGTAAGTTGTATTAGAATGTAGTTGACCAATATACAAATAAAAATTTACCAAATTCAATTATTCAAGTTTAAATACTTATTCCAAATTTTTGGTTTTTATTTATAATTAAAATCATCTCTTAACAAAATTTAAGAATTAGATTTCCGATTAACTTTAAACAACTTAGAGATATATATAATATATTTATATCAAATCAAACTAAATTTTAAAATAAGATACTTATATATATAAATCAAAATATATAGAAGAAATTTAAATCAAAATATTTTCAAAACAAAACCATAGCAATGCTACAGAATAGTATCTCCACTTCGAAACTCGAAAATGAATGTCGATGATGCGGCCGCCATCACCGAGATTATTTTCCAGCGACAAAGAGAAGAGCACTGGTTTCAACCTTTTAAATTTTCTTTGAAACGATTTCTGTTCGAAAATACTTTCAATAATATATACTTTAAAATTTTAAAACCAAAGTTTGAAATTACCGGAAACTAATAAATTCTTAAATTTCTGAATTAAATTCATTTCAAATTCCAAATCAATTTATAAACCATAATTATAAATTCATTTAGAATAATAATTATAATTTTAAACAACCAATTTAATTAACTTATTAAATTCCAGAAAATATTACTTATATTTTTACAATATAATCAAACAAATTTGAAAACAATATTGTGTCAGTTTGCTCTGCTCAAGTGTTTTGGAAATCCTATCGATAGCGTTGATCAGACGAATCGATCGAAAACCCAAATCAACATCAGCAACTCAAACAACACAATATATAAAACATTTTTAATATAAATTTACAAATACACTTCCTCGCTTGATGATACAAGAATAGATTTCAAAGTAAAGACGGAGATTCAAATTTGATGGACTCAAATCAAAGAGAATTTTGATTCAAAAATAAGTTTGAAACAGAAGATAAGATAATTCGATTACCCCAATCAGGAGATGGATAAGTTTATTAAATTTACGGGCAACCTTAACCGGGTCGTCCGTAACTTCAAGAATAAGACCGATGCTGAATTCCGAGGTAAATCAACACTCGATCTCAAGAGATGGAATTCAGGTATAGCAAGAGATAGATAGCATCGTAAACCGAGGATACAGAAATCTCCGGTAAATCGATGTTATTGTGAGGGAGTTTCACTCCTTTACAAATAATTCAAGATTGGCGAGACCGCTGATCTATTATAGATATCATACAAAAATGGAGTTATGGGGTGCTCTAGAATTGAAAGAAGACGAATAGTGAGGGACACGAATGAATTTTTTTTTGAAACCGCAGGGAACGTTCCAAAATTCAAAGAAATCGAATCAAAACAGAAGAGATTGAAACTCGAAATGAAAGTGATTCTGTAAATACATTTACCTTATATGTTAAGTTTTGCCTAGAGCTACCAAAGCTCTGATACCAACTTTAACGACCCAGAATTTTGGACCATTCGCATCCATTATAAGTGTATAGGTAGACACTCATGCCGGAGTTGAATTGCTCAAAATACCGCGTTGTTAATTTAAATTGGCAAAACTGAACATATACAGTAAATAAAATAATCACAGATCACAGACACAGAGTAATAAGTGCAGCGGAAATAAAAGAGATAGTAGTTCATGAAGCTACTATATGAAATATATAAGATACATCAGAGTTTACAACAGAAGAGTAATACGATACATCAGATACAAATCAGAATACATCATTGGAATCATCGAACACTGAAAACAGAATAGATGGCTGGATCTTCAAGCAAAGCTCCAACTCCAAAGGTGAGTCTCGAAAGCTGAACCACTCAGTCTGACCCGAGCGTAAAGCAAAAACACAAGACAATCGAGTTAGGATTAACATTCTTATATTAATAAATCCAACTCAAGTGAAATAGCAATTGAAATACAAGTAACTCAAAGGATGTTTGGAATAACCATCCTTTAAGGATCCGTTAAACTATCTACTATGTAGTAGTGTACGATAAGTAGATAATGTCTATCAGTAATATAAAGATATCAAAATAGCGTTAAGTCATGGCCCATTCCACCCTTAACACAATTTTATTCCCACAAGCATATACAAGACCGTAGTTTCCCCAAAACCGGAAGTCACCAGAGGGCAATACATATACTAAAGGTACAAAACAAATTCGTAGTGGTCGCGCATAAATGGAATACAAGTATGACAAGGCACATGAGGCTATACCCAAGGTAGTGATACTACCGTTCGCCTGATCCGGACTGGTGAGAACGCAACGCCGCAGCGCCCGCAACACCGTGAGACAACACTCCCAAAATCAAGGGTGCACCAATCGACAACAAGTATAAGTAGTTCGAAGAAGTGTGTCCACTTGAGGTATCAATCCTCCATTGGCCCGGCACAGCTCCTGTTTTAGTCATTTCCAATTTGACACAAGTGTCAAGGCTATCCATCATCGTTCTCTTTCTTCAGTCAACACGATCACCATTCCAACCACTTCATTCTGGATCATCACTCCGCGTATAGTTATTAAAGTGGTTTCGGTTCAGATAGAGAGTATATCCATTACCGATCCCGGTCTCTTTAATAACTTTCGTAATTATTACACCGATTGGTCGTTTATATATTTCAAAAACCAAATCAATTTCAATTTCAATTCGTAAACCAGCATTTCATTTGTCTTTCTGAACCAATTTCCAATATTTACGTTTCAAAACTTTCAAATCATAATTTCAAAATCTTATAATTCCAATTCAATTTTATTTAAAACAATACGAATATTGATTCACGTTTGAATATAAGTTTCACTCCGAAATCATTTAAATCAATTTTAATTTAACACTCAAATTAGTTTAACTTCATTTATCGATTTTTATTCAATATTCGTTAAGTAAATTTATCGTTCAAATCAATTCTATTTAATTTCCAATTCATTAAATCAATTTCTTAAGTTCAACTTCATTATATCAAAACTTACAAATTTTGAATTAAATTAAATTCGTCAAATCAATTCTCCAATTACAAGTCTTACATTAATTCCAAAAATATCACATTTCATTTTCGTTAAAGAAATCCAATTTCACTTATTTACTTACTTAAATAATTTTCCAAAACTTAATTTATAAAGAAACTCAATTTCAATTATTTACGAAGTAAAATTCACTTATTCAAAAATTCAAATTTTCTTATTTGAGAATTCAATTCAATTTAATCATTAAATAATTCAATCTTATTTAATTATTAAATAATTCAAAACTTAATTATTCGTTTCTCAAATTAAACACCGTTCTTTCATCAATTTCAATTTTTATATTTTGTTTCAGATTTTTAAATATTCACATTTAAATCTTATTAAAATTCAATTTCAACTTCATTTCAAAACAATAATATTTTTCAAATAAAATCTTCATTTATTTTTAATCAAATTATTGACCAATCGGTTTTTATTTAATTTTCTATCTTGGGTCAAAGTTCAATGTGGGTATTTATCATTTCAACCCGATTCCAATTCAATTCCAAAATCAAAGCATAGTAAAGGGAACTTGCAGTGTGATAACAGGGATGGTGTCAAAGTAAATAAACAAGCAATAACAAAATTAATAACAATCCAATAATCAATTCAAATAATCCCGAAATAACCCTATTAATTCGCATTGTTATTTGTACGAATTAATATAATTATTTCTAGAATCTACACTATCATTTCATGTAGATTAAAGATTATTACATTACAGTTTTTCACTTGTCATCTATTTCGATTACATACATCATCAGTTTAAAACAACATACAATTCAATGGTTCAAGGTATAATTAACACTATTCTACGTGTCAATTTATTTAACATTTAAAGGGGTCGTACTATACAAATGTCAGTTAATCAAATTTAACATTAAATTATCCTATATCAAGTTCAATTTCATACTGTTTATCATTTTAACATCAACAATTTAACGTCCAATATAAACATCAACAATCAATCAATTATCAGTCAAACTGTATTATCATCGCATAAATAATTAACAGATAATGGTGTCAGATGTCACAGGTGAACTGATACAGGTAATAGCATATATAACAGTGTAATTAACTAACAGTTGCATATTTCAATTGTCGTTTCAATTGAAATCAAATCTAATAAATAAAAGAACGTTAATCGTGAGTGAGTGCTCACCTTTCGATGCTAGATAGAACAAGAGATGACACAGATATGCCCACCGATACGGACACTGAAATTGAGTTACAAACCCAAGCACGAATTCGATGATCAAAGCTGATAAAAAGAATAGACGAAGTCAAATCAGGATTGGGTCGATGAGGATAGATAGTAACAGTGAACTTATATATAACTATATATATATAAATCATATACAACCCAATTTAAATTAAACAAATGACTTTCAAAAATCTAAATACACACACACATGTAAATAACAACAATTTCAACTTTAGAACTTACACACACACAACATATATAACAAGTACGCTTGTATATAAACTTGCAAACAAACAAATCAAATGTATATACTATTATATACAAACATTGTATACAAAACAATATATACTAATATATATATCAAAACTGTTTTCAACCACTATCCAGTACTGTAACAACAGTATATATATATAAATATATAAGACAAACCTATAGCTAAACTTATATAACCCAAAACTAATGCGATATATACAAAAATCTGTATAAAGATGTAGTGATAAAATATACATATCAGATTTTAGTTTTATATATTATATATAAAACAAAATATAACCCATGTTTGTAGTACTGCTATTGCATTATACAACAGCCCATATTAATTAACTTTCACAACTACATATACAATCATAAACATATTATACAATATATAACGTATGACAGCTTATTTTAAACTTATCTACAAACAGGATTTTTTCTTCTTTATTATTTATATATATATATAACTTCATACTTATATATATAAAAGACTCATAGACTGTAATAACATATACAGGTTTAAGTATACATATAAACAACATTATAGTTTAAGTAAATAGCATCTAAACAGCGTGTATATTTGGCTGCTATAGGGCATAATAAAAATCAAAGCATATATATATGTAATTTGAATACCCAGCCTAAGTATATTTACCTAATAAATTTACTATCCTATAGCTTACATATAATAATATATTTAAAACAACACTTTATAGAAATTACTGTTGAACGCATATACTATTATAATAACAAACAGATATATAGACAAATGTGTGAACAAACAGAGAGAGAAAAGAATCAATGTAAAAATCAAGAGCTTGCCTCGGTGGTCCAAAGGAGTTTTCGGCAAGGCTTGAGATGTGTCGGAGGGTCAGTGACTATGGCTGATGGTGAAGGCGAGAGTAGGACATTAGGACGTGGAGGCTGAGGGGATAAGCATCGGAGAGATTAGGTGCGGGCTGCGGCGAAGTGGAAGGGGCAGTGGTGGATACGGGTTAGACGTGGCACAGAGGAGAGTATGGTGGAGGAGATTGGATGGTTGTTGAGGCCGAGCTCCGCGAGTTGATGGAGGAAAGGCCGACTCCAGGGAAGAACGAATTGAATGCATGCTTCGTATATATTATATATTACATTTTTGTTTTCTTTGAGGCATGTGTGAATTGGTAGGGAAGAGAGGTGAGACAGTGGTCTTCACGGAAATGAACGGAAGCAAAAAGGAAGACAAACGAACCAAAATAAATATATTGAAATGGGAAATAGCAAAAGTCACACATTAATTTTTTTTTTGGGAATAATAAAAGTTACGGCTGTTGTTAATGCAAGGTGGAAATTGAATGGGCACGAAACGGACAACAATACGGTTACCGTTTTCGCATATTCTGTCGCGTACCGGACTCCGAACACGCAAATGAATATACAGTGGAGATCAGTACAACCAGACGATCAAAACGGTATATCAATAGCAGTAGTACGATCGAATTATAAAAATTCGAATTTTTATACTAGCGGAAAATGCAAGAAAAACGCTGAAAAATAAGATCGACGGAGCCAAAGATGTCCGAATTTGGAAAAATGACGAACTGATATTTTGCTCAGAAGATGGTTTAGAATTTTTCTATGTAAAAATATTTTGGTTTCGAAAACATTTTATTTTCAACGCTTTTTAACCGATTAAATTGAAGTAAATTTACGCGTGAAATAAACTTTCATATTTTCGGACGAAAATTTACAGTTTGCTATGTTTAATTAGACACATTTCAAATATCAAATTTATATTTCAAAATTTTATCGTTTAAAATTTCACAAAATTTCAACTAATTACGTTATTAAAACAGTTGAAATTTACGGGTCGTTACATATATTCTCGAAATTTGATACTTACTACTTTTTTCATTAAAGTTCTTTTAAAGTATACAATTTCTACATTTCCTCAATTTCCAAAAATTTCTTATTATTGGGTTGGACTCAAAGTGGACTTCTGACTATTCTCTTAAGAACATCTTTCGTTCCATTTCCAAAGATCCAAAAATCCAATTATAAATTAAGGGTGACTATTTCACACCTTCTTGAGGAACTTCTCCGCATTCGACTTTCTATAACATACATACCCTTTTTTTCCTTTATCTAAACTTATTGTACATCATCGGTCGGTAATCAAAATGGGGATCAACAATCATTAGGCTATCAAAGCCCGACTGGGAAGTCAAGTACCATCCAGTTTTAGAGATATTCCATACGTAACTACTCTATAGATAGAATTCTTAGGATTTTGGTGTACACTATATTTATATTTATAGTCAAAATACAGATACAATCAATCATTGTTTTCTAATTTTTAGGAATCCACTAACCTAAGCTCTGATACCAATGTAACAACCCGCATTTCAGTGGACCCAGATTTTCACTAACTCGAAAACCCAATTCCACTAAAATACGGATCATTGGTTTGGTATCTTGTAACATGGAAAGCATATCAGGGAACTAATTGTAGTAACTCGCAGCAGATATAAAAATTATAATAGATCGATATAACTACTGACCAAAAATTGACATCTCAAATGTCAAGAGCCTCAGCCAGACAGCTGCTCCAAATCAACACTAGTAACTACCCTTATAAATCCTATAGGTTGTAATGAGAAGGGGGTCAGAACAACATTATGGTGACTGGTAAATTATACATCTTATACATAACACTAGCTTATGCCGATTTGTTACCGTTGCATGTTATGTTAGATTTTATTATTAGCCGCTAGGATCCATTGCTACATACGAACCGTACTAATCTGTACCATGATGATCTATGTCTATATAGGTATAGGTATGTATGTATGTGTGTGTATGTATGTATATACCCCAAGTCCACTAATGGATCTAGATGATATCCCCACCAGTATCAATCACTCAAAACCTCGTAAAGATCCATCGTTATTATATCATCGAGGAAATCCTGCCATGTGCATCGATGATCCCTAGTCTACGACCTCCAGTCCATAAGGTCCTAATGCTTCAAGGATTTTTCATTACGTATGCCAGTATTTTGCGTAACCTTATTTGGTTCTTATCGTGGATTTTAGGCTCCACGCACCACTACCCCGTCTACGTTTTGAAGGAAACTTTGTATGGGTTAACAAGCCGTGCCCTATCAAACAACGTGTCATTGCATAACCCCAACTGAACCAATCCTAGTATGCAGAAGAGATTAGTTAGGTGTAATCTTGTCCTTCCTGTTGACCGTAAGAGACCAATTCCAAGCTCTACCAATATGCAACTACTACCCCAGTTTATGGTACCCAAGTATGCCAACCTTTTATGTGCAATTGTTGCAACTCATTTTGGTACCTCGGCAGACCAGACTTTCTATGCCACGATGCATAAGTCCGATCTCACTCACCGTCCATTTAGAATGCCTAGTGCAATCAAGGCAATACCCACACTTAAAAACTTTGAAGCAGATCTAATTTTACTGTGCACCTTCGGACTTGACATGATTATAAATGATATTTCAAATTATGATAGACAATTTGTAATCAAGGCAATAAGCACAGTACAGACCTGCGGGTACCCCTCTAATACAAAATCGTACACTCATTACCGATCCCATTGTTTGGATATGTTTTTAGCATCCCAACCCAGTCTAACGACCTTTAAACATCGACCCACTATAAATATAATAGTCATGCTATAATTATTCACACCGTCATAAACGCATATCCGAGGCTACTTATACTCATATTCAAACTTATGTATACTTATTCTTCTTTTATTTTCTTTATTGCCTCGACGCCTTTTATGTTCGGCTTTAGTCTTCAGTCTTACTATGCGTTTATCTTTTATTTTATTAATTCCATATACCGCTTCTTAAATTCAGACATCAATATCGTTGCTACAACATTCATTAGTTCAGCCTTTGATTTCTATTCCAATTCTTATTTCTTTTCCTTACCCATAATCTAGACTTACTTTTTCATTGGTTTCCATTTTATTAACCTTTAAATTACATTCTTATTTCAATATTCCACTTCTAGGGACTGTATTTTGATAAATTAGAATCAATCTTTAACAATTTATCTGTTACGCAGTAAATTTCTATATCTTATCCTAAAGAGGTGGCTTGTGCAATGTTTGTAATTAGAAGAACTTCTTTTTTATTTATTGAAATATATAGTATAAAATACAGTAATCGTCCCTATTTTATACATCTCCTTCTATTATAAGTATATGTTGATTACTTGTCACTTCAAACATCACACTTTATTTAAGTTTGAATTTGATAATATATGGGAATCCACTTTTAATAACATACATTTCAATAAATTAAAATATCACTAAAATACAAAAAGTCTAGTTAGCTTTATTTTATACAGTCTCATTCATCAAATAAAATGAAATCTCTATTCATTATGTTTTCAGTTAATTAATCCGACGTAACAATGATAGTTAAAATCGGTTTGCAATTATAGTATTAAATCTAATCATTACATAATTATAGAAATAACAAAAACCATTATGTAATTGCAAAATTAAAACAAATCATTACGCTTCTGTAATTATCACTACTAATTTATAGGCAAGTTTACAGTCTTCAGCATTTCATATATATGAATCCATTTGTAATTAAATTATCAGACTTGGGCAAATAAGAATAGATCCGCAAAGATATAATCCAGTATTATATAAAAACATATAATATTCCCATTCACCTTTAATTAGCGCTCCTAAATCTCTAGATTTAATACAAATCGTGCCTTATCTTTTTGACCCCCTACTTGGATACACAGACAATATTTGATACAAATCTATTAGATATTGGATTAGAGAGAAGAGATTTGGATTTAGATTTATTAAATAGAACCAGATCTAAAAGTTAACCTTTTATGTAGCAATCTAGTTTGAACCTATTTTTCATCCTCTGTTCTTTTTTATTCTTCTCCAAAGTGTATCCCTATTATCTAGATCTATTTCTATGTATTTAGCAATTTCGAAAGAGAAAGGAAAATGGTAGAGTTTCCATGCTTACTAGAAAAATAATGAGTTGGAAGTGAACCCCTAAGTCCTAATTTATAGAGGTTCAAATCAGCGCTAACCATCGGATGGGAACTGAACTAGATCTGGGCCATACAGCCTCTATTAACTACCGCCTTTAAGGCAAGGCAGATCGACCGCCCCAAGCCGGGATCGACCGCTCATGGTCGACCGTGGCTAGGTCATGGTTGACTTGACCCATGAATTCTGGTGTGTTTCGATCTCGTTTGGTTTCTGGTTGATTTATTTCCTTTAACACTCAATTAACGTCAGTTAACAATATCTCATGCCTTAATAAATTTGCTTAACCATTAAGCAACTGTTAACTTTAACGGTGTTGGTCAATCATTGATTTATTTTAAATTATTTCTTCAATTGCATATATAATTATTTCTAGCTATGAAAATTCAAACGCTAAAAACTATTCGATTGAACTCCGATTGGAAATGTTTATATATACAAACTGATTAGAAAATCGCCACGAATCCAATGGTATAAGTCTTATAGCATAATTCCAACATTTATAAAAATTCCAATTTTTTCACAGTTTATTATTTATTAATTAACTTCCATTTTAATTAATTAACGTAAAAATGTGAGGTGTGACAAGAATGGTCGGTTCATCATGTTTGGGACATATGGCTCATACTTTATAGATTGACACTTTCAATTGCATCAATCGACATTCAGTGATTAGTCAACACATATCAAAATTCTTTGGATTTTGGGCGTCGGTCACAAGGGTTCACATTTAAACTAAAATTTCAAAATAAACATCCTCGATTGTGTTGCATGCCATGTTTTCCTATCCAATGAGTCGTCATTATCCAAGATTCAGTATTGGCACTGGGCCATCTACTTCTTTTGAAGTAGGTTTTTAAAATGCTCAACGTTCAACTTCCATGCCTTTTGGACCTAGGCATTTAATTACCGCCAAGTTAAAAAGGATGATCATAGCAGTAAAATTGATTCAAAATCAACCTCCTCCTTTAAGCAGACATACTAGTTTAGGTATTCTGGATGATCTACCAAAACAAATGCCAATAATTCTAATCGCAAAAACACACTGAAGTATATGTCGATAAAATGGGAATCCTAAGGAAGACATCCTGCTTTCGAGGAAAATTCAATGGGCGTATAGTCTTCCAATGGGCTACATGATGTGCAATAGATATTCGTGCTTAGGTAGCACTATACCACATTTCAATCCTTTCCTATATTCATTCCTCCGGTTGGGTTGCTCCAACATAAGTCCATCCTAATGGATATGTCTTACTAAGCTCCTTATACGTCTTTTTCATGGACCAATTCTGGCAACCTCCTTCAAAGAGCTAACACACATCATGTGCTTCAAACAACAAAACGATTCACCATCTTATATGATCATCGAAGCCTGTTGAATTTGTAAGGCCATCGAAGTGCTTTATAGTAAACGTTCGTGCTTCAAGAATGAATACTCCTGTGTTTGGTGTCCATACGAATTAATAGGCTCTGGATTTCTGCAAGTAAGATTCTTCTCTTTTCGATCTTCTTCTTGTTCCAGCTTTCATCCTATGTGTATCTAATTTGTTATCTCTTTTCCTCTTATATATTCCTACTTAGGACTCGGCTGCATAACATCTGAGACTCTTGAGATCCTTAAGAGCCTTCCTCTTTGATATTGGTCCACCCCTTATCTTCTGATAAATGAGAACCTTGGTCAATGCAACCTTTTACTTCCTGGTCATTTTATCATTCCCATTGAAAACCCTTTAAACAGCCCCAGAATGTCGACTAGGTCCTCTATCGTGGTAGCTCTAGCGGCAATCTTCAAGGGGAAGTCGAAGCCCTATTTAGTATGGCAAATATTAATGAGCTGGTTGATAGAGCAATAAGAGAGCACATTGTCGGTGAAGTTATAGGAGAAGAAGATAAGGGAGTTGAAATACAAACAATTCAAGAAGAAAATGATGGGGAAGAAAGAAGAGAGGGACAAGAGCAGGAGAATGAAAAGGAAGAAGAAAGTGATGAAGGAGTCGATGGTGATTATGATATCTATTATTCACAAATTTCAATGTTGGAAGCGAAGTTATAAGCAACAACATCATAAAAGGATTAAGGCCACTGAGTTCTAAATTAAAGAATAAAGCAAGATATCTCTTTGAGGGTGTCTCTTCGTGATTTGTCGTTCCTTCAATAGCACATCTCTTCGGAAAATAGGAATGTACCTCTTTGATAGAGTATCACCTTGTGCCTCACCATTTTATAAGGTTAGGAAGGACTTGACCTAAATCACATCACCCATCACCAACATCACTACTCACACGACTTCGAAGGTATTAAATATTAAAGATAAGTTGGCATTGAAGAGGCATTTCACTAGCAATCACTGGAATAGTTAAAACCACAATGGTGTCCTACCTTACAAGCTCTTCGAAAGCATTCAAGTCGAACAAAGTCACTTCACTCTTCGCCAATAACCACATCGAGTTTGTGTGGCACATCGAAGACATGCTATTATTAATATGTGCATCGAGTTACTTATCAAAATCGAGCAGGTTCATTGCAATGCCACTCTTCGACTGCTGAAGCACCTTACTATTCATAAGGGACCATATGTCGTCGACGGCATCATCGCCTATCTCAAAAATTCATATGTCACATAAAGGTGGAGACATAGTCCATTGTGCCTCAATGATACCACTTTTACACCACTAATGATCAGCAGAGCCGAATACTGTAACAGCCCGCAAATTTTGAAAATATTTTAAATGAAAATTCATTTGAAACTTTGAATATAATTATTTTAAAATTTGATAAATTTGGAAATTTAATGTAATATTTTGGGTTTTGATGTGAAATGTTCTTCCAAATTTAATAAAATAAAGATTTTTCTTAAATTACAAATTTTGTCAACTTTGGTCAAATTTTGACTTTCTGTGAAAATTTTAAATTTTGAATTTTTAACTTTTACTTTTTTTTATGAAGATGAATTTAATTCTAACATTTTCTTTGTTTTTCGTTTTGTTAATTTTTGATTTCTACTTCTCAAAACTTACAATTTTTGGCGTATTACACGTAGTTATTTTCTCTTAACATTCATCTTATTTACATTGTGATTTTGGGCTTGTACTAATGGGCTAGGAATTCCTTTAGTAGATGAGAAGCCACCTGTTGAGATGCCTATATAATATCCTAGGGTTTTGCTTGATGTCTCGTTGTCATTTGTGCCTCCATAGAAGAAAAAAACAATGTAAGTTTCTTCTTCATCTTCCTCCTCAAAACCCTACACTTTCTCCCTCCTTTCCTCTACAATTTTTCCTCCTCCTTCCCCAAAAATTTCGGCCATGCTCATCACCACACCATCTCCTCTTCCTCCAACCACAAACCCTAACCAAAACCACTTCCCCTCTTTCCTTTTCCCCTTTTTCTTCTCCACAATTTTGGGCCCCTACCTCCCCTCCTCCAACCAAAACCCCATAGCTGAACTTCCTCAACCCATTCCCCTTGCCTTGCCTTGGCCGTGACCACCTCCTTCATCACCTAATCCCTAGGCTGAGCCCTCCACTACCAAAACCCTAACCCTAGTCCGAGCCCCTTCACCAAAACCCTAGCCTAACCTAGCCAAAACTCCTATGGCCGAACCGTAGCCTAGTCCACACCTCTATGACCGAACCCAAACACAAACAAAACCTTATGGTTGAACCCAAACTAGCTTATGGTCGAGCCTATGCACCCCTAGCAAGCCCTCTTCACATGTTTACAAATATATATTTTTTTTTCTATTTTTATTTTTCTATGTGAATTATTTTTTTACCTATGGAATTTATTTTATTTTTCAAAGCGTCGGATTTGGATTCTCCTCTCACTCAAGCTTGTCCGTAATTTGTCGTGCTCATTGTAGTCATTGTGTTCCGTTTCGAATCACTTCTCTAACCAAAGAAAGGTGAGTAATCACTCTTGACAACATACTTATATTTTGGTGTATTGATGACAATGGAATTGTATGGATTTTTATATGCAAATTGAGAATTTCACCTATGTTTATATTATGTTATTTCATATCATATTTTACCTATTATGATCATATGCCATGATATATTGAATATTGTTATGTTTATTTAATATTATGTTCTCACGCTGCAAGTTCCTTCACTATGGGTTGAAATGATACATACCCGAATGATCTTTAGATTAAGGAAAATTATGATGGGCTGAAATGATAGACCTGAGCAATTTTAGTTGACTTGGGATTGCGGGTTTGAAATGATATAAAACCTGAAAAATTAATAAATTGCGGATTGAAATGATATATGTCCGTATTTATTTGACCCTAGGGTAGAGAATTTTATAAAGACTCCTTGGTTGATTTAAAATGATTTTCTAAAAATTATTAAGTATTTTGGATTTCTATATATGAATCTCAACTAAAATTTAATGTTATAATTTCTGTGAATTTGTTTACATGATTTAAAATTTGTATAAGAAAAATGAATAGTTGGAAATGTAAATTTTGGAATCTAATTTACAGAATGAAGGTTAATTGAAATTTAATAATCCGATTTGACTTAATTATGGTATTTTATTCTAACCTATAAATTGTATGTTTTAATTCATGTAATAGTGATTAAAATGATAAATGGTTTTTTTGTGCAAAAAAAATGTAAGTTAAAACGTACATTTTACATGTATGTTTTTAACTAATGTAAATGGTATAACTTGGGTAATAAAAATGATAAATTTTATTTACTAAAAAGAAAATAAAGTGTAAGTTAATAACGTACTTTTAACTTAACATAAGGATTTCAGCTTTAAAATTTGACATTATAGTAACAAAGTTATTTAACTAAAGGTGTGGTTTCTTAATGACCAAATAGCTAAAATTAGAGTAATATAATAAGAATTATATAACGACTATGATAAAAACTACAAATATATGTACTATTTGATTATATAAACTATTGTAGTAGGAAGTATTACAGTAACAATTCAAAACTGCTGTGATTTCTTACGGTAACAATTCAAAACTGCTGCGATTTCCTTACTATAACAATTCTGCACTGCTGCGGATTCTTACAGTAACAATTCTGCACCGTTCAGAATTCTTACAATAGCATTTCTACACTGCTGCGAATTCTTACAGTAGCATTTCAGTACTGCTGCATTTTCTTAAAGGTGACATTTCCAGAATACTACAAAATTTCTAAAGGGTTATGTTCCCGAATGTATGGTTCTAAAGGTTACATTTTTAGGTGCTATGATTTCTAAATTTTTACGTTTCAAAGGGGTTATAGTAAAATGAATTTGGAAATGTATGACTTTGGAAAAATGAATAATATTTTAAAAGAATAATGATATGGAACTTATATGGTTTTGAAAAGAATATGTTGATATGAAAAATAAACCATTTGAAATTGAATAACCACGGGTTATAATAACGTTTGGTTGTTAAAGAGACCAGGATCGGATATGGGCATACTCTCTGTCGATACCGAAAACCACTTTAACAACTGTGCACGCGGTGGAGATTCCCGAATGAAGTAGGATGGTGGCGACGATCCTAAAGGTATACATACGTGGACCTAACTCCCGTGAGTTAGCATAAGGTGGCTAAAACAGGAGCAACCGACGGGCCAAGGAGGTAGCTCCTCTAATCGGACACACTTTATCGTTAGCCATTCTATTACTTTGTGATTGATTTGGTGCGCACCTTTGATTCGGGAGTGTGGATTGAGTTGGGCGGTAGTTGCGACTATGCATTACCAACAGTCCGGAAGAGTAATTGGTATATCTACCCTGGCATTGCCTAGTTGTGTCATGTCACCTACCCTAGCGCGCCTTCTATGAGTTTGTTTTATGTCGTACCTATGGGGTATCCTCTGGCGGCCCCTGTTTACGGGGAGTTACGGTACTGTATAGACTATTGGCATTATAAAAATGTGTTAAGGGGGAAAATGTAATGCCTTAACGGTATTTTAATAGTTTACCTTACTTTAGACATTATTATAATAGCGTATATTACTACATAGTAGATAGTTTAACGGATCCTTAAAGGATGGGCGATCCCAAGCATCCTTTAAGTTGCTGAGGTATTTCTTTTACAGTTCACTTGAGTCGATTTATATTTTATAAGTATGTATGTCCTGACTCGATTGTTTTGTGTTTTTCTATACACTCGGGTCAGCCTGAGTTTCACAGCTTTGGTTTCATCTTTTTGGAGCTAGAGATCCGCCGGAGATTTAGCTGTCTACCTGATATTTCTATTCTAGTTATTTCCACTCAGCTTTTTCTTTTGTAGTAGAGAACTTAGGTACCTTGAATTTCCAAATGTATTGGTTTCAGACTTTGGTATTATGTATTAGTTTTGAGACTTTGTATCTAGTAGCTTCATGAACTACTATAGTTATTTTATTCCACTGCGAGTTATTATTATATTTTGTGTCTGTGATTCTGTGATTGATTTTATTTACCCTAAATTTTATTAACAATCTGTTGTTTTGAATTATTCAAGTCTGACATGTGTGGTTTTATTATCGATTTGAATGGTCCAAATTGGTGGGATGTTGCAAATATGGTAAAGAGAGGCTACGCTGCCTCCACAAATATTAAAAGCACAAATGACACCATCGAAGTCGAGGGCTGTCGAAGTCCACCTGATCAAAGATGCTAGGTTTAGAGTGAAAGTGCTGCTAAGGATCGTAATATGGAATAGTAACTAAAGTTAACTACTAGTGTAGAATAAAATGTAAAAAGTAAATAGTAAAGTAAATGACACCAGAGATTTTTATACTGGTTCAAACTCCCATTGTACATCCTGTCCCATATTCCTTCTAGAATTAAACTATCAACCATCCCTTAACCTGGAGGAATAGGTATTACACCGCCTGAGCAACCGAACAGGACTCTAACAATACAGAGAATTTTCATGACTGGTTGTGCTCTTTTGATAGCATGAATAAGTCTTTAAAGTACACCCTTCTTATAATCTTCTCCTTTGTGGTATATAGTGTAGTTTGTGAAGGTTGGAAGTTAATTTAATCACAAATGAATTTGTTCTTGAATGTGCAAGTGATTTGAACAAGTTTTGAAAGCAAATGGCAGAATATTTTAGATAATAAGAATATGAGAATAGAATCAGAAAATTAAATTGTTAAAACAATTGAAATGAAGGCTATATATAGAGTTTAAGTGATGCAATTCTTCATGAAGAGTTATAGTTAAAAGATATAGAAAAAACTCTTGAACCAAGGGTTGTTTCTATTCGTTAAATGGAAGTGACCGTTCATAAAATAACCATTATGAATTTTCAATCGACTAAAGAAAAGATTTTAGTCTACTGAATATTCAAAAATTTGAATTTGAAAGTTTAATAATAAAAAGACACATATTTCAATCGACTAAATGGGGTGGTTTAGTCGACTGAACCTTCAAGTACACTGTGCACATGCACAGGTATTCAATCGACCGAATTCAGAGTTTCTACCATATTGAAGTACTTTTGAAAACTTTTTGACATGGAATTTGAAAATAACGAAATACTTCGTGTGTGTATGATTTTAAAATAATTTTAAATACTTGTGTGCATGCATATACCACTTAGGAGAGATTTTAACAATGATTAACTACTATACTAGACTGTAGACAAACCATTAATTAATTTTGAAACTTCTCTTTGAATTCTTGGTCTTTAATCTATTATCGAGTGGTATAGTATCTTCTCCTGCAAATATGGTTATTTCACATAATATTTATTTATATAGTTGTCATGATCAAAACATCAAAATACAAGGTTCTAACATTCCCCTCCTTTTTGATGATGACAACTATGTAAGTAAAAAAAAATTTAAAAGTAATTGTTACTCCCTCTGAATAAATGATCTACCTGCTGAACATTTATATTTCTCCTCCTTTATCATCGACAAAAAGGAATATATAGATAATAATAGTATCAAATATGAACATATATGAGTAATGATAGACAAAGTAACGAGGAATGTATACATGCATAAGAACAACAGCTAGAAGAATATGTTGAAACAAAATAATAACAAACAAGCAACATCAAATAACATTAAATAAACAACATCAAGAGTGCATTGAAACATCATAAGGAACAACAGGAATTAACAGAAATAGATATGCATAAAATAAAATAAAGAAATCTAAATTCCTCACTTCCCAATTCTTCCTCTTCTTCTTCCTCCTTCGATGTAGACCATGTGAAAGGAGTGAGATTCTTCGGCAACTTATAGAAGTAGAGCCGGTACAAGAAATCTTCTCCCATATTTTGTTTAAGAAGCCCTTGATGGAGTTAAGATTCTTATTGGTCTTGACGACGTTCTTTTCGACGGTGATCAATCATCGATTAAGCTTGCTTTGATTTCGAGAGAGAGTGACAAGGCCTTGCTTTGGATTAAAATCTCCTTGAAGCTCTTGAATTTCGTCGTCTTCTTCTTCTTCCTCTATTTGACGGGAAGTGGAGGAGGAGGCAATGTGCATTTCTTGAGATTGTAGAATCCGTTGTGCTCGATTGGCCGCCCACTGTTGAAAACTTATATTCTTGAGTAGGGGGACGCTTGGGAAAATTCATAAGACTTAAAGTCTTAGAATTTAGCTCACCAATAGTGATGAAGTCGGCATCGAGTACGGTGACTCCAAAATTCATGAGAATGTGCATGATATAAGCTCCGTAGAAGATGGTCTTATAGCTTAGCTTGTGATTGACGGTTAGAAATTCATCTAGAATAAGTTTAGCCCAATTTACTCGATGGGAGGAGTAAATGGCATAGATAGCTTGAAAGTCTCTCTTGTAAACCTTCTTGTAACTCCCGGTACGAGGTTGAGGAGATTAGATTAGAGCACGGTGTAGGATACGCACCTTTGGTCGCAAGGCAATGGATTTAAGAACGGTTAAGTCATCGGAGAGAAATCTATGAGAGTCTCTATTGTCCATGTCGACATCAATATCGTTGATATCGGCTCCATCAGATGGACAACGGAGATTATGGCTGAGACGTTGAAGAGGGAGATAGGTGCGGACGCCGCAAACTAACGTCCAAATGCAATCATCTTTATTTCTTGGATCTTGGTGAACCAATTCATGTTAGCGAAGAATAGTTTGATGAGAAGGGGGTAAATCTTGACATTATTAGCATCGAACCCAATCAAGCTATCAATCCCACTAGCTTCCGCAGTTTCACAATGGTATAGGCATTGAAATCGGGAAATTTGACGTAGGATCCATCAAAAATCCTTGAGCTCTTCATAGCGTTGAATCGAGTAACCACAATGTCGTTATGAAGCCATGATCTTATTTTACTTTCTAATGGTCCAGTAGAGGATTCTCTTAATCTCTTAGTTCTTGGGGCCATTTAATTGATTGGATTGGAGATTAAAAAGTTGATTTGAAGAAACATGGAGCCAGGGTTTTTGTGCTGAAAGAGGTAAGGGTTTGATGAAAAAGAAGATATTATATAGGGTTGGTGAAAAGGTATGTTGGGAAATGTGTAGATATATTTTTAAAAACCAAAAATATACGAATCACTCAACTAAAATGATAGGAGCAGTCGACTGATATGCAGAGAAAACTATCCCGCTTGTTTTAAGTGTAAAATTGGCAAATTCAGTCGATTGAATATATAAGGTCGTTCGACTGTTTTCTGAAACAATTTGAAGTATATATGTTAACCCGCCTTTTGGCAAGGCCGTGGACAGGCGGATTTAACTAAATCGACTGCTCGTTTGTCGAGGCTGGAGTACGATGGGTTTGAGTCGACTGGATGGATAGACGATCAATCATGGATGATAAATATGATTACGAAGCCGGGGGTTCGGCATAACATGGTTTGGTCAATGGATTCCGGCCATGTGGGTCGGCCGTTCGACTAACGTGGCTTGGTCGTACTTGGATCGGTCAAGTTAGTGCCGATCGACATAGAAGGGACTAGGTTGGATTAGCATAAGCGCGGATCGACTATAACTTGGGTCTATAAAATATGGATCGGCATCAAACTGGTTCGGCATCTCGGAGCTTGACTCTGGATCGACCTTCGTACATACCTCGGATTGGCAGCTTGGTTTTGGGGATCGATGAGAGTGGGTCGGCACTGGGTGGATCGGCATTTCAGTGGCTCGACCAAGGTAGTTAGGCTGAGGTGGTTCGGCATGTCGAAGTGGGTCGGTCTTGGTGGTGTGGATCGGTGATGGAAGTGGGTCAGTAGTAGTATGGCTCGGCATTTGGATGGGTCGGTGCCTGCTTGTCCTTGAGATGGACTCGGGTCGGTGGATTGGTCTTGGAACGGTGAACTTGGGATCGTCATAGGGTTGTACTTGGGTCGGCATGTCCTAATACCTCAATGGGGTCGGCAGACATGCCAGCTCCGGGTTGGTGTAGGATGAAGCTCGGGTCGGCCATGGTAGTTCAACATGGGGCTGGCATTGGAAGGAGTGAAGTTTACTTCGGATCAAACGCTATTCTACTTCGAGTCAGGGATGGATTTTATTCGAGTCATTCCCAAGGAAATATTGGATCGGTGTGTTCTGAGCTTGAGGTTGGTCATAATGATGGAGTTGGGTTCCGCTATGGCCTTGATGGGCCCAGACTACTCAGGAAGCCCAGTAACTCGGGTCTTGCCTATAAATACAGCAGGTGGGGCTTCAGAAAGGGGATCTTCATTTTATTTCTCTTCGTCTTCTATACTAAGGCAGCTCTGCTATTGTTGTTCTAAAAACTATGGATTGTAACTGTAATTGATTCTGACATCAATAAAACAGAAATTTCTGGAGTGGACGTAGGCCGGAGTCAGCCGAACCACTATAAATCCTCTGTTATTATTGCTTTCTTTTTTATTTTGACTGGTCTTTATATTTATACTCTCTACATACATTCTATCTGTTATCTGTGACTGTTGGTTGGTGCTTTCATCTGGATTTGGGTGTTAGTGACCAATTTTGGCGCTAACATTTTGGTGCTTTCACTGAGAATAGCACTCAAGGATTCAGAAGCTTGGATTTTGGATTTAAAGGCTTAGGAACTTGGATGCTGGAGACTATGGCAAAGCAATCAACCAGGAGACAAAGAACGAAAAGGAGTCAGCAAGAAGGAAGTTATGAGGCTTCCTCTGGAGCTAATCAAGCCTCAACCTACATCACGAGGGACGAGATGCAGGTCGTGATGAATTCCATATGGAAAGGCAAGAGGAAATGATGCAGACACTTTTCAGACAATTTAGGCAAGCAGGAACTGCAGGAGCTCAGAAACATGGAGCTGGATCAGAAGGACTCAACAGGCAAGCAAATGGAGTGGTTCAACAGGGGCAGTCTCCAATCAGCAAACAACTGTCAACCCTGATGAACCTGGACTTGGGGGCATACCGCTAGGTAGTGTATGACCAATCCATGGAGGGATACCAAATGGCACGGCGTAGCTTGGCGCCAATAGAGGTACAGGAGTGCGTGATGAGGAGTATGTACCGGAATTCCCTCGAGGACTTGGAGGGCAGTTAGGAAATGTGGATAGGGGGCAACCCTTGGTAGGTAACAATGGATTGGCTGACATTATCCAGCGAACTATTCGTGGAGGTCTGACAAACAGAGATTTGGAGAGAGTCAACAAAAGTTCGTTTACCCGGAACATCAGGATAGCTAGGAATCCACCCGATTTCAAACTGCCCACTCTGAAAGTATACAACGGAAAGACGGATCCCACTGACCACTTGATGAGGTACACAAGGCATCTGGAAGTGCTAGGGGCATCAGAGGAGGTTATGGCCCGATGTTTCCCTTTGTACTTGACCGATATAGCTGCTATGCGGTTCAGACAACTGGAGGATGGATCTATTGGAACATGGACAGAACTGGTGGATAAGTTCTTGAGTCAGTTTTGAGTTCACATAAAAAGGACGAAGAATGTGATGACACTGACATCGGTTAAAAGGGCAGATGAATCGCTCAGGACTTTCTTAAGTCGGTTTAATGCAGCAATTGCTTCGGTGGATCGGCCGGATCCATCAATGGTTTTGATGGCTGCAGTATCAGGAGTCAAGGATAATTCTGATTTCAAAGTATCGTTGATACGGGACCCACCAATGGATCTCGGGGAATTCTTTCATGAAGCGGAGAGATTTCTCCGACAAGAGGACGCGTGTTTGGATATGAAGTCAAAGGAAGTAAACATGGTTAAGGATAGAGGACCGCCCGGTGAAAGCTCGAGTAAAGACAAGGATAAAGGGAAAAGGAAGCGCTAGGGAGAACCAAAATTCTCCACTTACATAGGATTGAATGCAACGTTGGAGCGGATATTCTTGGATACTTAGGATCGCCTTCCTTATCGAAGGCATGCAAGGAGGGAGCCCTCAGAACGTGAAAGGGCATCAGGAAGGCACTGTCTCTTTCATGACCTGGACGGGCATGATACTAATAGCTGTCGACATCTAAAAGATATAATCAAGGAGCATGTAAGGAATGGTCAGTTACGATAATATGTCGAAACTCGGAATGTGGTGGTGGAACAGGAACAGCCACCGCCTACCCTGAACGATGATGGCGCAAGGCCCAGGAATGGTGGTCGGTTGGTCATCAACTAATCATGATGGTTTGGAATAAGTAGCAAACTCTGGGCAAACGGCTAAGTCGCTTACTCATGTACAACGACGGAGACAACCCCTAGGCATGCTCTAAGATGATGGTAAACCGTGATGCTCTGGTTTGTGAAATCTGTTTTTTCTTTTTGGCTTAGACACTTGCTTTTTCCGCTTTGGTTTTGGAGTTTGGTTTGAACTCCCAGTTTTGTTGGTTTTCTGCTTTGGATTTTGGTTTGGATGCTTGATTTTTGATTTGGATTTTGATAAGGATATTTGATATGTATTTTTGGTTTTCTGGTTGGATTTGGATTTTGGATTAGATTTTGATTGGATTTTCCTCTGGATTTTGTCTAAAAGGTCGTCGAGCATGGACTATGCTCGACAAAGGTCCGGAGAGACCAGGATTCGGCCTAGGACTTAGGCCCCATATTATTTATCACTTGTTATTTCAGGTCGTCAAGAATGGACTATGCTCAGCAAGGGTCCGGAGAGACCAGGATTCGGCTTAGGATTTAGGCCCTCTATTATCTATCGGTTACTATTTCAGGTCGTCGAGTACGGACTATGCTTGTAACAACCCGTATATTTGGACCATTTAAATTGACAATAATCCAAACATGTCGACTTAAATAATACAAAACACGAATCATTATGGGATTATAAATACATAAATGTAAATGAGAATCAATATAACAACACAGACATAGAACAGTCACAGAATAATGCAGCGGAAAATACATCATCATAATAGCAGTTCATGAACCTACTACATAAAATACAACAATGTCTTAACATAAAGTGACTAAAAGAAAATACATAAATGTCCAACAGACTAGGACATCAATACAGGAATAGAAATAGACTGATAAAGATAAATTCTAAGCCTTCAGCATCTTCAACCAACCTTGATCGGCAAACTGGATAGCTTCAGACTGACCCGAGCATATACAAAAAGAAACACTCGAGTCAGGACTCAAAATCTTATACAAGAAAATCAAGTGCAAGGAAAAATGTCCATAACTTAAAAGATGAATAAAATAAACATCTCTAAGGATCCGATAAACTATCTATATATACAATAGAATACGATAGATAGATAATGTCTAATCAGTAAAGTACGATATTAACATAGTGTTAAAGCATTACCATAATTCCCCTTAACACGTTTTATTCCCAAGAGCATATACAAGACCGTAGTTTCCCCAAAACCGGAAGTCACCAGAGGGCAATCCATATACTAAAGGTACAAACAAAAATGTAGTGGTCGCGAATAGGATAATCAGTATGACAAGGTACATGAGGCGATACCAACTAGAATACTAGTAGTTGCATGATCCGGACTGATGTTGAGCATAGCAGCTACTACCTCAACACCGCGAAACATCACTCCCAAATCAAGGGGTGCACCCAAATCGAATCACAAAAGTAATAGATATGGTATCAAAGAAGTGTGTCCGCTAGAGGTGGCGAACCTCAATGGCCCGGTGCGGCTCCTGATTTAGTCATGTCAGGGGTCATCCAATATCGTTCTCTTTCTTCAGTCAACGCGTTCGTCAAAACATCCACTTCGTTCTGGATCAATACTCCGCGTATAATAGTTATTAAAGTGGTTTTCGGTATCGACAGAGAGCATGTCCATTCCCGATCCCGGTCTCTTTAATAACCACGTATTCACTACCCGATGGTCGGTTAAATTAACGTTTAAACAAATCAAAGTCCAAAAGTCAAGGTGCAAGTTTGACTTCCAAAATTTGACATTTCACGATTCAATTTATTTCGGATATTAAAAACATCTTTCCAAATGCAATCTTTGGTTCAACATTTGAGTTAACAATAAAATTAAGTATTCCTGTTTAATTTAATAAGATCCAAATTTCACTTCCTAAATTTAGTTAATACTCCAATTAATTCGATTTAATGGTAAATTTTAGTTCACATCATTAAACCAAATTCTATTCATTTCAATTCGTATTTACATTCATCATTATATTAACCATAATCATAAATTTGATTAAATCAATTGTATTAAATTTTAAAATCATTTTAAATTTAAATTATCACTAAATTAAATCCATAAAACTTTAGTTAGTTTCGTATTCCACTTAAGTCAAATTTTCTAAATCTCAAACTTAATTTATGACAAGTTTCAAATCTATTTAATTAAAACCGATTTTAAATCTAAATCTAACAAACCTAATAAATTTCAAATTATTAAATTCTAAAACTTCCTTGTTTTTAAATCTCATTTCAAATAAATTTGCCAATTCATTTTATTCAATTAAATAGGTTTATTAATCCGTTTCAATTAAACTCCATTAATTTATTCCTATTAATTTATTTCGATTTAATCCATTAATTAAATCCATTAAGTTCGTTACTCAATTTCCAAACAAATTGTTAAGTTCATTCCTTAATTTCAAATAGATTTCAATTTCAAAAATAATTTTTGTTGACCAATCGGGTTTCTTATTTTTTTTTATTATCTATCCTAGGCCAAGTTGTTTAATTGGGTATTTATCATTTCAGCCCAATATCATTCAATATAAAACAAAGCATAGTAATGGGAACTTGTAGTGTGATAACTAGGATGGTGTCAAAGTAAATAAAAAAGCAATAGCAAACATACATAACAATTTAACAATACATGGCGTCAATTTAGACAATTTATCACATTAAATCTTTTTAACAATACATGGCGTCAATTTAGAAAATTTAAGTTCTATCAATACTCCATTTTAACTTGTATAGCAATTTTATTTCAACAATTTTAACAATCAACAATTTAATATCCAAATTAATATTAACAACAATTATCACTTGATTTTCATAGCATAATAGGTTGAGTCGTGAATGAAATATTCACCTTGCGTGGTTAGAGATTGGACGACGAAGCACGAAGACGAATAGATAGGATAGACACTAACCGGCACGACGCAAAACGAACACAACTGCAAATCAAATAAAAGATTATCCAACCATGGTTCAATACAAAGTATATATATCGATTGTATATATATAAATCATACCAAAATAACGAAGCTAGATAGATTCGAACAAGCCGGACGAAGCCTTGGACTGAGATCCCGGATCAGCAGTTGCTGGAACAGCGCAATCAAATAAACGTGAGCCCATAGATTACAAACTATCACTGCTATATAAATTAACATGTTATATATATATTAATATATATACTGAAACTATGAATCGAAACAATATATAATAAAAACGAACAGGGCGGTCGAGGTCGGCTCGGTGGGCATTGGCGAGGTCAGGGTCGGGAACTGCGGTGACGAGGGTCGAGGGTAGCAGGGCTGGTGGCGAACGGAAGGCAGGGCGAATGGGCTGGCTGGTACGGCGGGTGGACTGGAAGCAGGTGGGCGGAAGGGCAGGGCGACTGGTGGTGAACGGAAGGCAGGGCGAATGGGCTGGCTGGTGGGGCAGGTGGACTGGAAGCAGGTGGGCGGAAGGGCAGGGCGACTAGTGGTGGACTGGTGAGGGTAGCAGGGCTGGTGGTTGACTGGTGAGGGTAGCAGGGCTGGTGGTGGCGAACGGAAGGCAGGGCGAATGGTGGTGGACTGGCGAGGGTAGCAGGGGACGTGGGGAGTGGAGGGCGGAGCAGGCAGGGGACGCGGGGAGTGGAGGGCGGAGCAGGCATGGGACACGGGGAGTGGAGGGCGGGGTAGAGCGGCAGGGCAGTGCGGCAGTGGGTGCGGCGGAGCGGGCTGTGGGTAGGGCGTGCAGTGGAGGGGGAGAGGGTGGACGTGCATGCATGAAGGAGTTTGGGTTTGGTGAGTTTCTTGCTGGAAGAGGACAATATAATAAAAGAATGATGTAGGAGGGAGAAGAGAGGAAGTGCAGAGACGTACCAGAGAAGTGAGCTGGGTAATTAATGAAAGCAGAGGAATAAAAGAAGGCAGAGGTAGCAAATATATACAGAGAGGTTTACAGAGAGGTTTAGAGTCCCCAGGCCAAAGCAATGATGTCTTCTGTAAAGTGATGGCTATTGGGTTTCTGAATGGTCAAGGGCTCCTAGAATTCTGACCGTTGGAAAGTTGGGTACCGGTTTGTGTGGCGTAACGGACCAGTTTGTAGTCCGTTAAACAATTATGATTTGCAACGCCGAACTCCGATTGACACAAATAAATATACCGTTTTGATCAGCACGACGAGGCGAACGCAACGGTATGAAGATATTGATGGTTTGACATTGTTTGTGAAGTGGTTAAACTTATTGAACCATTTGCTCGAGCGACAATTTAACTAGCAATTAAAAGCGGAATTTGACGAAACGAAATGCGCCGTCATGCTCAGAATATTTTTCTTATGCAACATTGTGAAAAATATTTGAGTTCGAACGATAGAAAATTTACACATAAAATTTAAACTAATATGTAAATGCGACGAGCGAAATTTACTTCCATATTATTCGACGCAATTTGGCGTATGCCTATGTCTATCTAGACGCATTCCAAATGTGAAGTTTGAATAGAAACGAAAGTTGTTTGTGAAAATTCATAATTTTTCTATTACGGAGAATGCAGCAAAACGCAGAAGAATAAGATCGACGGAGCTAAAGATGTCCGAATTTTGAAAAACGAAAAATGACGTCTTTGTCAGAAGATGATTTAGAATTTTTCTATGTAAAAATATTCAGGTTCGGAAGATAAAATTTTCACGTTTAAAATGAATTGATGTGCAATAAAATACGAACGAAATTTACTGCGGTATTTTCCGACGAAACTTTACCCATATCTATAACCATCTAGGCGCAATTTATAAACAAAGTTTGGACGTTAATTGAAATCGTATGTAAGTTTCACATTTTATATTAAAATAATGGTTCTAAAAATTTTAAAATTGGGTCGGAAATTCAAGGTCGTTACATTCTCCCACACTCAAAACTTTTCGTCCTCGAAAAGGAACAAGGTAAAGAGTGGAAGAACAGATAAAAGAGATACGATGGATATAGAATAGATTATCGAATAAAATATAGAATATAGAATGGAATTTTACCTTCAACAAATAATTCTGGATTTGAATCCCGGATACTCTCCTCGATCTCCCAAGTACAATCACGATCATCGGGACTCCATTGGACTTTGACTAGGCTAACAGATTTCCTTCTAAGCTGCTTCGTATCCCTATCAATAATACGAAGTGTTCTCCTCTCTATAGTCAAATCCGGCTCAATATCAACCTCATTTAACTGAGCAATAGGAATGGTCATGGATGGATCATGTACAACCTTCCGAAGATGTGAAACGTGGAATACGTTGTGCACGCCCTCAAATTTCTCCGGCAGTGCAACTCTGTAGGCTAGTGTACCAATTCTCTCAATGATAGACAATGGTCCAACAAATCTAGGAGCAAGCTTCCCTCTACGACCAAATCGAATAACATTCTTCAAAGGTGATACCTTCAGAAATACCTCATCCCCAACCTGGAATTCCAACTCTCTTCTACGCCTATCTGCATAGCTCTTCTGCCTATCCTGTGTGGTCTTCATCTTTCTTCCGATCTCATTAACCTTCTCGGATGCTTCTATAATCATATCTGGGCCAAGAACCAATCGATCACCAGGCTCAATCCAACAAGCTGGCGATTTGCATGGTCGTCCATATAAAGCTTCGAACGGTGCCATATCGATACTTGCTTGATAACTGTTATTATAAGTGAATTCAACCAAATGGAGATGGTCTTCCCAAGATCCACCGAAATCAATTATGCAAGCTCAGAGCAGATCCTCCAAAATCTGATTCACCCTTTCAGTTTGGCCATCTGTTTGAGGATGATAAGCTATGCTCAGATTCAATTTAGTGCCTAAGACGTCCTGAAATGCCTTCCAGAATTTACTAGTGAATAAAGGGTCTCTATCGCACACAATACTAGATGGAACTCCATGAAGTCTAACAATCTCTCTCATATACATCTCGGCCAAACTCAAAGCAGTACGAGTGGTCTTAACAGGAATAAAATGAGCAGATTTGGTCAACCTATCAACAATCACCCAAATACCCTCGTTACCTTTTCTGGTCCTCGGTAATCCATCAATGAAGTCCATAGAAATCTAATCCCATTTCGAACACGGAATCTCTAGGGGTTGAAGTAATCCTGCCGTCTTCCGGTGATCGGCCTTGACTTGCTGGCAAGTGGTGCATCTACTGGCATATACAGAAATATCTCTCTTCATCCCACTCCACCAATATAAACGCTTCATATTTCGGTACATCTTAGTGACACCTGGATGAAATGAAGTGATGACTGATGGTTTTCTCTAAGCACTTCTTGTCTCAACCCATCGACATTAGGAACACAAATACGGTTGTCAATCCTCATAACTCCATTACTATCTATCTGTGCTCCCACTTTACTGTCAGCATTTCCAACTCTACCAAGAACTAACTCCTTCATGCGATAGAGCAAGGTGTCCTCATATTGCTTAGCTTTGATGCGATCTATAAGAGATGGGGAGATAACAAGCTGAAATAGCATGCCTTCTACAAGATTACAACATGACAATGCTTTGCTACGGCTCAAAGCATCAGCTACAACATTTGCTTTCCCAGGAGTATAATTGATGTCGAGATCATATGCAGCTAAGAATTCGAGCCATTGGACTTGTCTCTGGTTCAAATCCTTCTGAGAAAAGATATATCTCAAGGACTTATGATCAGAGAATAATTCAAATTTAGTTCCCAAAAGATGATGCCTCCATAGTTTCAAAGCAAATACAACTGCAAGAAGCTCTAGATCATGAGTTGCATAGTTTACTTCATGGATCTTCAACTGGCGGCCAGCATAAGCAATAACCTTTCCGTTTTGCATCAAGACAGCGCCTAAACCTTCTCGGCAAGCATATGTATAGACAGTTAATCCTTCACTTCCATCGATTACCGCAAGAACTGGAGCTGAAGTTAACTTACACTTCAACTTATTAAAAGCTGAATCGCGCTTCTCACTCCAAATAAACTTGACATCCTTTCGAGTTAAAGCAGTAAGTGGGGCAAAAATCCGGGCAAAGTGCTCAATAAATCTACGATAATAACCGTCCAAGCCCAAGAAGCTACGGATATCAGTAGGAGTTTTGGGAGTCTCCCAATCCTGTAGATAAAATTTCAAATTAGAAAGGAATAAGAGGGATTGAATAGAAATTACGAATATGATAGAACTTACATTGATTACGGCGATCTTAGCTGGATCGACCGAAATCCCATTTTTAGAAACTATGTGGCCCAGGAATCTCACTTCGTCTTGCCAGAAGTGGCATTTAGAGAACTTGGCTTTTAGCTGATGATTTCGAAGAGTTTCCAGAACATAAGCAAGATGTGTCTCATGCTCTTTCTCATCCTTGGAGAAGACGAGAATATCATCAATGAAGACCAGTACAAACTTATTAAGGACATCACGGAAGACTCGATTCATTAAGTCGACGAAATAAGCAGGTGCGTTGGTCAAACCGAATGGCATAGCCAACCATTCATAGAATCCATTCTCGGTACGGAAAGCTGTCTTATGAATACTATCTTTTGCTACTCTGAGTTGGTGGAACCCAGTGGCAAGATCAAGTTGGGAGAAGACTTTAGCTCCATGGAGCTGATCGAATAAATTATTGATGCGAGGCATCGGATAGCGGTTCTTGAGAGTGCGTTTGTTCAGTTCCCTGTAATCAACACACATGCGAAGAGACCCATCTGATTTGGTGACAAATACAACTGCGGCGCCCCATTTAGAACAACTTCTCCTAATCAAACTCCTAGCAAATAGATCATCAATTTGAGTTTTAAGTTCAGCTTTCTCTTTAGGAGCCATTCTTTTGTGAGGGAGAACTACGGGAGTAGCTCCGGGAAGAAGGTCAATGCGGAAATCGATCTCCCATTTAGGCGGTAGGGAGTTGACCTCTCCAAATACATCGGGAAACCGCTGGACAATAGGGGTGGTACCAAGATCATCCGGGTGAGCATCAAGAGAGAATATGAAGCTTTCGGCATATTTCTGCGGTGATTTGCATTCAATGACAAGCGGTAGACCCTTGTCATTGACTAGAGAAACAGAACGAGCTTCGCAAGAAATAACAGCATCGAATTTCCTTAACCAATCAGCACCCAATAAGATGTCGAATGCTACAAAGCCAAGCGCATAAAAATCCCAAGTGAATCGATATCTTCCATACAAGAGCACAACCTCTTTACAAATTCTACTGAGGTTGGCAAGTCCTCCAATAGGGTTGGAGACACATAAGGAAGTAGTAGCAAGAGTAGGTTCTAATTTGAGCTTATTACAAAGATCAATAGATATGAAGCTATGAGAAGCACCAGTATCGAATAATACCCTAACAGGTAAATCATGTAATGAAAAAGTACTTCGTAAGGTACCTTGGTCATCCTGAGCAGGCGGTGGAGGTGGTGTAGGAGTGGTGATAGCAAATAATCCAGATGGTGTGCCTCTCTTTTGCATTGGGCAGTCTCTCTTGAAATGTCCTGGCTGGAGGCAGACATGGCATAAATCTCTCCTAGTCATAGAAGGTGGGGGAACAGCAGCTCTGGTAGATGGACAACTATTAGCATAATGGCCCTTCTTATCGCATTTGAAGCAAGTGATATTAGCAAGGTCGATTGGGCTTTTCTGGGCGTATCCCAATCCAGTAGTCTTCTGCCAAGCTTTCTTTTGTTGATCAAAGTTCATCTTCCTCTTCCCGGGCTGGCTAGAGGAGGGCTGAGTAGGAGTGGCCTTGGCAGTAGGTCCCCTAGGCTTCGCCTCATATCTAAGAGCATAGTCAACAAGCTCTGTGAAGGTGCAGTGGGTGTGGCCAGTAAGCAAGTCATAATACTCTGGTCTTGCTCCTAAAATGAACTTCTCGTTCTTTAGAAGGGGTGTATCAATCAATCCCGGGCCGAACTTAGAGAGTTCGTTGAATTTCGTCTCATACTCCGAAAAGGTCATACTGCCTTGCTTAAGATCCATAAAAGCTCTATATAGTTGGGTTTTCCCAGCAGCTGGCATCCATTGTGCCGAGAAAGTATCCCTAATCAAAAGATAGACTAGATGAATAACATTCCAAATATTAAAAGAAGAATTTAGACTACGAAATCCAAATAATTTTATACCTAAACTGGGCCCAAGTGATGGTGTTCTCCTCGATACGAGAAGTAACTGATTCCCACCAATCTTGCGCGGCATCCTGAAGTTGCCAGGCAGCAAGCTGACGCTTTTGAGCATCAGTGATCTCCAGACAATAAATATCTTCTCTAAGCCTTTAAGCCATTCTTGAGCCTCGATAATGTTCTCGGATCCAGAAAACTTAATACCTCCTAGCTGTGTATACTCCTTACTAAGAGTGGTGAATTTGACAGAAGCTGGAGCGGCAGGTGCAGCCTGAGCAGGACCATGGCCCCTTCCTCCCCTATTGTTTCCTCTGGTACCCATCCTGAAATACCAAAAGAGATTTTTAGAACCAAGGATAGAAAATCAAAGAATTTTAAGGAAAGTCCAATCAACGAATCAAAGAAGTTTGGAATGAAAGGATTTGGATATTGAATCGATTCTCCTCATTCTAGGGTATTGCTACCCTATCTCTAATGAGTTTATATATAATCCCTAACTAAGGTTTTTAGGGAAACCGAAGCTTTGATACCAACTGTAACGACCCGTATATTTGGACCATTTAAATTGACAATAATCCACACATGTCGACTTAAATAATACAAAACACGAATCATTATGGGATTATAAATACATAAATGTAAATGAGAATCAATACAACATCACAGACACAGAACAGTCACAGAATAATGCAGCGGAAAAAACATCGTCATAATAGCAGTTCATGAAGCTACTACATAAAATACAACAATGTCTTAACATAAAGTGACTAAAAGAAAATACATAAATGTCCAACAGACTAGGACATCAATACAGGAATAGAAATAGACTGATAAAGATAAATGTTAAGCCTTCAGCATCTTCAACCAACCTTGATTAGCAAACTGGATAGCTTCAGACTGACCCGAGCATATACAAAAAGAAACACTCGAGTCAGGACTCAAAATCTTATACAAGAAAATCAAGTGCAAGGAAAAAAGTCCATAACTTAAAAGATGAATAAAATAAACATCTCTAAGGATCCGATAAACTATCTATATATACAGTAGAATACGATAGATAGATAATGTCTAATCAGTAAAGTATGATATTAACATAGTGTTAAGGCGTTACCATAATCCCCCTTAACACGTTTTATTCCCAAGAGCATATACAAGACCGTAGTTTCCCCAAAACCGGAAGTCACCAGAGGGCAATCCATATACTAAAGGTACAAACCAAAACGTAGTGGTCGGGAATAGGATAATCAGTATGACAAGGTACATGAGGCGATACCAACTAGGATACTAGTAGTTGCGTGATTCGGACTGATGTTGAGCATAGCAGCTACTACCTCAACACCGCGAAACATCACTCCCAAATCAAGGGGTGCACCCAAATCGAATAACAAAAGTAATAGATATGATATCGAAGAAGTGTGTCCGCTAGAGGTGGCGAACCTCAATGGCCCGGCGTGGCTCCTGTTTTAGTCATGTCAGGGGTCATCTAATATCGTTCTCTTTCTTCAGTCAACGTGTTCATCAAAACATCCACTTCGTTCTGGATCAATACTCCGCGTATAATAGTTATTAAAGTGGTTTTCGGTATCGACAGAGAGTATGTCCATTCCCGATCCCGGTCTCTTTAATAACTGCGTATTCACTACCCGATGGTCGGTTAAATTAACGTTTAAACAAATCAAAGTCCAAAAGTCAAGGTGCAAATTTGACTTCCAAAATTTGACATTTCACGATTCAATTTATTTCGGATATTAAAAACATCTTTCCAAATGCAATCTTTGGTTCAACATTTGAGTTAACAATAAAATTAAGTATTCCTGTTTAATTTAATTAGATCCAAATTTCACTTCCTAAATTTAGTTAATACTCCAATTAATTCGATTTAATGGTAAATTTTAATTCACATCATTAAACCAAATTCTATTAATTTCAATTCGTATTTACATTCATCGTTATATTAACCATAATCATAAATTTGATTAAATCAATTGTATTAAATTTTAAAATCATTTTAAATTTAAATTATCACTAAATTAAATCCATAAAACTTTAGTTAGTTTCGTATTCCACTTAAGTCAAATTTTCTAAATATCAAACTTAATTTATGACAAGTTTCAAATCTATTTAATTAAAACCGATTTTAAATCTAAATCTAACAAACCTAATAAATTTCAAATTATTAAATTCTAAAACTTCCTTGTTTTTAAATCTCATTTCAAATAAATTTGCCAATTCATTTTATTTAATTAAAAAGGTTTATTAATCCATTTCAATTAAACTCCATTAATTTATTCCTATTAATTTATTTCGATTTAATCCATTAAGTTCGTTACTCAATTTCCAAACAAATTGTTAAGTTCATTCCTTAATTTCAAATAGATTTCAATTTCAAAAATAATTTTTGTTGACCAATCGGGTTTCTTATTTTTTTTATTATCTATCCTAGGCCAAGTTGTTTAATTGGGTATTTATCATTTCAGCCCATTATCATTCAATATAAAACAAAGCATAGCAAAGGGAACTTGCAGTGTGATAACTGGGATGGTGTCAAAGTAAATAAACAAGCAATAGCAAACATACATAACAATTTAACAATACATGGCGTCAATTTAGACAATTTATCACATTAAATCTTTTTAACAATACATGGCGTCAATTTAGAAAATTTAAGTTCTATCAATACTCCATTTTAACTTGTATAGCAATTTTATTTCAACAATTTTAACAATCAACAATTTAATATCCAAATTAATATTAACAATAATTATCACTTGATTTTCATAGCATAATAGGTTGAGTCGTGAATGAAATATTCACCTTGCGTGGTTAGAGATTGGACGACGAAGCACGAAGACGAATAGATAGGATAGACACTAACCGGCAAGACGCAAAACGAACACAACTGCAAATCAAATAAAAGATTATCCAACCATGGTTCAATACAAAGTATATATATCGATTGTATATATATAAATCATACCAAAATAACAAAGCTAGATAGATTTGAACAAGCCGGACGAAGCCTAGGACTGAGATCCCGGATCAGCAGTTGCTGGAACAGCGCAATCAAATAAACGTGAGCCCATAGATTACAAACTATCACTGCTATATAAATTAACATGTTATATATATATATATATATATTAATATATATACTGAAACTATGAACCGAAACTATATATAATAAAAACAAACAGGGCGGTCGAGGTCGGCTCGGTGGGCATTGGCGAGGTCAGGGTCGGGGACTGCGGTGACGAGGGTCGAGGGTAGCAGGGCTGGTGGCGAACGGAAGGCAGGGCGAATGGGCTGGCTGGTACGGCGGGTGGACTGGAAGCAGGTGGGCGGAAGGGCAGGGCGACTGGTGGTGAACGGAAGGCAGGGAGAATGGGCTGGCTGGTGGGGCAGGTGGACTGGAAGCAGGTGGGCGGAAGGGCAGGGCGACTGGTGGTGGACTGGTGAGGGTAGCAGCGCTGGTGGTGGACTGGTGAGGGTAGCAGGGCTGGTGGTGGCGAACGGAAGGCAGGGCGAATGGTGGTGGACTGGCGAGGGTAGCAGGGGACGCGGGTAGTGGAGGGTGGAGCAGGCAGGGGACGCGGGGAGTGGAGGGCGGAGCAGGCATGGGACACGGGGGGTGGAGGGCGGAGCAGAGCGGTAGGGGCGGAGGTGGGCTGGTGCAGTGCGGCAGTGCAATGCGGTAGTGGGTGCGGCGGAGCGGGCTGTGGGTAGGGCGTGCAGTGGAGGGGGAGAGGGTGGACGTGCATGCATGAAGGAGTTTGGGTTTGGTGAGTTTCTTGCTGGAAGAGGACAATATAATAAAAGAATGATGTAGGAGGGAGAAGAGAGGAAGTGCAGAGACGTACCAGAGAAGTGACCTGGATAATTAATGAAAGCAGAGGAATAAAAGAAGGCAGAGGTAGCAAATATATACAGAGAGGTTTACAGAGAGGTTTAGAGTCCCCAGGCCAAAGCAATGATGTCTTCTGTAAAGTGATGGCTATTGGGTTTCTGAATGGTCAAGGGCTCCTAGAATTTTGAGCGTTGGAAAGTTGGATACCGGTTTGTGTGGCGTAACGGACCAGTTTGTACTCCGTTAAACAATTATGATTTGCAACGCCGAACTCCGATTGACACAAATAAATATACCGTTTTGATCAGCGCGACGAGGCGAACGCAACGGTATGAAGATATTGATGGTTTGACATTGTTTGCGAAGTGGTTAAACTTATTGAACCATTTGCTCGAACGACAATTTAACTAGCAATTAAAAGCGGAATTTGACGAAACGAAATGCGCTATCATGCTCAGAATATTTTTCTTATGCAACATTGTGAAAAATATTTGAGTTCGGACGATAGAAAATTTACATATAAAATTTAAACTAATATGTAAATGCGACGAGCGAAATTTACTTCCATATTATTCGACGCAATTTGGCATATGCCTATGTCTATCTAGACGCATTCCAAATGTGAAGTTTGAATAGCAACGGAAGTTGTTTGTGAAAATTCGCAATTTTTCTATTAAGGAGAATGCAGCAAAACGTAGAAGAATAAGATCGACGGACCTAAAGCTGTCCGAATTTTGAAAAACGAAAAATGACGTCTTTGTCAGAAGATGATTTAGAATTTTTCTATGTAAAAATATTCAGGTTTGGAAGATAAAATTTTCACGTTTAAAATGAACTGATGTGCAATAAAATGCGAACGAAATTTACTGCGGTATTTTCCGACGAAACTTTACCCATATCTATAACCATCTAGGCGCAATTTATAAACAAAGTTTGGACGTTAATTGAAATCGTATGTAAGTTTCACATTTTATATTAAAATAATGGTTCTAAAATTTTTAGAATTGGGTCGGAAATTCAGGGTCGTTACAATGCACGACAAGGATGCGACTAGGATTCATCTTAGGATTTAAGCCACGGCATTACTCAGCGTTCAAGCACACTGAACCAGGAACACCAAGGCATCGCTAGATACAAGTCGTCGGGTGTGGGTTACGCTTGGCAAGAACCCAGAGAGGTTACGGGTTTGGATATTGGCTATGAACAGCTAAAGATTTGGGCATGGACCCGGAGCGGTCCCGGATTTGGATATCGACCCGGAGAGTTCATGGATTCGGTTATTGGATATGGATGAATTAGAGCTCAGCTGTCGGATTCGGATTTGGTTTAGGATTTGGATCCGGTTATGTCCCGGATATGGATTTTAGGACCCGTTGAGGTCCCGACTTAGGATTTGGACCCATAAAGGTCCCCAATTTGGACTACATGACCCGGAGAGGTCTCGGACTTGGATAAAATGATCCGGAGAGGTCGTGGATTTGGTTAATTGATTTCGGATGGATGTGGAATTGGATGTGGATTTGGTTACTGGATAGGAATTGGATATCGACTCAAAGCAGTCGTAGATTCGGATAAGGATACGGCAATGGCACTTGGATAAAATGGATTGGATTATGAATCGGAAAGTATGGCTATGGATAACATATGGACTTCAGATATCGGATTTGAGGCTATTCAAAACACACCTTCTAATAGCAAGGCATGTTTTGGTGGGAAAATGTTAACCCGCCTTTTGGCAAGGCCGTGGACATGTGGATTTAACTGAATCAACTGCTCGTTTGTCGAGGCTGGAGTACGATGGGTTTGAGTCGAATGGATGGATAGACAATCAATCACGGATGATAAATATGATTACGAAGCCGGGGGTTCGGCATAACATGGTTCGGTCATTGGAGTTCGGCCATGTGGGTCGGCCGTTCGACTAAGGTGGCTCGGCCGTACTTGGATCGGTCGAGTTAGTGTCGATCGGCATGGGAGGGACTAGGTTGGATTAGCATAAGCGCGGATCGGCTATAACTTGGGTCTAGAAAATATGGATCGGCATCTCGGAGCTTGACTCCGAATCGGCCTTCGTACTAACTTTGAATTGGCAGCTCAATTTTGGGGATCGATGAGAGTGGGTCGGCATTGGGTGGATCGGCATTTGAGTGGCTCGGCCAAGGTAGTTGGGCTGACGTGGTTCGGCATGTCGAAGTGGGTCGGTCTTGGTGGTGTGGATCGGTGATGGAAGTGGGTCAGTAGTAGTATGGCTTGACATTTGGATGGGTCGGTGCCTGCTTGTCCTCGAGATGGACTCGGGTCGGTGGATTGGTCTTGGAACGGTGAACTTGGGATCGGCATAGGGTTGTACTTGGGTCGGCATGTCCTAATACCTCAATGGGATCGGCAGACATGCCAGCTCCGGGTTGGTGTAGGATGAAACTCGGGTCGGCCATGGTAGTTCAACATGGGGCCGGCATTAGAAGGAGTGAAGTTTACTTCGGGTCAACCGCTATTCTACTTCAAATCAGGGATGGATTTTCTTCGAGTCATTCCCGAGGCAATATTGGATCGGTGTGTTCTGAGCTTGAGGTCGGTCATAATGATGGAGTTGGCTTCGGCTATTGCCTTGATGGGCCCAGACTACTCAGGAAGCCCAGTAACTCGGGTCTTGCCTATAAATACAGCAGGCGGGGCTTCAGAAAGGGGATCTTCATTCTGTTTCTCTTCGTCTTCTATACTAAGGCTGCTCTGCCATTGTTGTTCTAAAAACTCTAGATTGTAACTGTAATTGATTATGACATCAATAAAAAGGAAATTTCTGGAGTGGACGTAGACCGTAGTCAGCCGAACCACTATAAATCCTCTATTATTATTGCTTTTTTTAATTTTGATTGTTCTTCATATATATACTATCTACATACATTCTATCTGTTATCTGTGACTGTTGGTTGGTGCTTTCATCTAGATTTGGGTGTTAGTGACCAATTTTGGCGCTAACAATATTTGAATGTTTAATCGATCGAATCCATATTGTAGTCGACTGATATGCAGGAATTTTAAGTCTGCAAGTTTTTACCTAAAAAACAAGCCTTTTAGTCGACTGTTTTTGGTGGAGCAGTCGACTGAATCTGTTGTTTTAAAATAGTTCCTATGAAGTTTCAGTCGACTGTCTTTACCTTTTCAGTCGACTTAAACTGTGCCTTTTTGAAAGATTGGCCTATTTTACTAAAGATTTTTCTGTTCGAAAACTAAATAATATATATACTCATTAATTTTATAAATATAATCTATTGGAAAACAAATATATATTATTATTTAATAGATAAAACATATAATACAAACAAAATCTTCTACAAAACAATATACATGAGATCATAGTTTCCAAAAGATTTTAAATCATCTGAATGCAGTTTAACCTTCGTAATTTCTTGTAATGGATGGATAGGTTACCATACATTACTACGCTCCCAGGAGTTTGGTGACATCTAAGGACATTGGGGGCTTTATTCCCAAGAGTTTGGTGGCACTTGAGGACGTTGTGGTGAGGTTGATACACGCATTGTTTTGATGATGACCTGCAAAACTTTAAAGCGGCTTATTCTAGAAGGCTTAAGCGTTTAGCATTAACTTTCTGCTCATAGTACATTTCACGTTGAAGTTCCATATTCTCTCTTTGGTAATAGTGAATATCATTAATTTTATCTTTAGTGGATGGAGAGCCAAAACCTAATTTACGTTTAGCTCGCTTCCCCTATGGCGTATATCTAGTGTGATGTTGGAGACGGTGTAATTTTGACTGGAATATATGTAGGAGTTGAGTTGTTGGAATTTTTGACGATTCGGAAGTGAGGGTGCTGAAAAAAAATGAAATATTGATTTGATCCTTCCTGTGAAGACATTATGGAATGTGTAAAAAAAATTAAGATATATTGAGCCAAAAAGATTGAATGTAAGAGAATATGAAGAAAAATGTGAAGTGGGAAGCCTTTATAATACTTAGAGTATACACTATTTTCAGGTTGAAGTAACCTGAGAAATAGATTGTTTGAACGTTTATAACCAAAGGAAAAATTAGAGGTAGATAAACATAAGAAATAAAAATCGTATAGGTAAATAGAGATAGGTAATTATTGTTGAAACAAAAACAACATAGCATAACGGAAAAGCATATAACTTCCTTGCTAGTGACCTGAGTTCGAGTGCCAGCAGCTTCAGTTTTTTTTAAAAATTATTTTCGGAAAATATTTTATAAAATAAATTTTAATTGTAAATCATGCAAAGATATAATACCTAATTCTTGACGTAATCTAATAAAAGTATTTTCATTTAAAGGTTTAGTAAAAATATCAGCTATCTGATTTTCTGAAGATACAAGTCTAGTGAAGTATTTCCTTTTTCGATATTATCTCGAAGAAAATAATGTCTCATATCTATATCTTTAGTTCTAGAATGGTTTATTGGATTTTTCGATAAATTTATCACACTTTTATTATCACAGTAAATTGTTAAATTAGAAAGATTTATTCCAAAGTCTTGAAGTGTTTGCTGCATGTAGATTACTTAAGCACATGCCAAAGCAGCAGAGATATATTCTACTTCACACGTCGAAAGTGAAACGCAATTTTATTTCTTACTAAACCAAGATACTAAATTCGTCCAATGAAGTGACAAGGACCACTAGTAATTTCAATCCGTTTGACATCCTCCAAAATTAGCGTCACTGTATGATACTAATTCAAAAGAACATTCTTTGGGATAAAAGAGACCGTAATCTTTAGTCTTGCTTATGTATCTCAAAATTCGCTTCACTGCCCGCAAATGTGATTCTTTGGGATTTGCTTGAAATCGTGCACACAAGCATACACTCATCATTATGTCTAGTCGACTAGCAGCTAAATATAGTAATGAACCAATCATACTACGATATAGTTTTCGGTTAACACTTTTGTCATTTTCATCTCTATCGAGATGTACTGTAGTACTCGTAGGAGTTGGTTTAGCAGAAGTATTTTCCATACCAAATCGTTTTATGAAATTATTACAATATTTTTCTTAATTAATAAAAATTCCATTTTTTAATTGTTTAATTTGTAAACCAAGAAAGTATGAAAGTTCTCCCATGCGAGACATTTCAAATTCTCTTGTCATAATTTCTGAAAATTCTTGACATAATTTTTCGTTTATGGAACCAAAAATAATGTCATCTACATAAATTTAAATTATTAAAGTATCATTTTTAACTTGTTTTATGAATAAAGTTTGATCTACTTTTCCAACTTTAAAACCAGAATTAATTAAATAACTTTTAAGACGGTCATACCAAGCACGGGGTGCCTGTTTTAAACCATACAAAGCCTTTTCTAATTTATAAACATGATTTGGATATTTTTCATGTGCGAATAAAGGAGGTTGTTCTACATATACATTCTCTTTTATAAAACCATTTAAGAAAGTGCTTTTTACATCCATTTGATATAGTTTAAAACTATTAAAACATGCATATGCTAATAAAATACGTATAGCTTTTAGACGAGCTACAAGTGCAAATGTTTCATCATAATCAATTCCTTCTTCTTGATTATGACCTTGAGCAAATAGTCTAGCTTTATTTCTAATAATATTTCCTTGCTCATCAGCTTTATTTTTGAAAACCCATTTTGTACCAATAATCGGTTGATTACTAGGTCTAGAAACTAAGTCCCAAATGTGATTATGTTCAAATTGATTTAATTCTTCTTGCTAAGCTATAATCTAGTAGTCATCAGTTAAAGCTTCTTTAGCATTTTTGGGTTCAATATTCGAATGAAAAGCTCATTGACCCATTTGATTTAGTTGATTTCGTGTTCTTACATTGGTTTTATTTCTCCAACGATATTTCCAGCAGGATGATTTCTTAGAAGTCTTAGTAAGGATCTTATTTCATTATTATTTTGCAAATTGTTGTCTGTATTATTTTCAATATTTTCAAAATCATCATCTGAGTCGTTTGATTTAGAAATAATTTCTTCATCTTTTATTTTATGGTTAACTTTGAAATTTTCATCGAATGACACATGAAGTGTTTCTTTGATTATTTTAGTTCTTTTATTATAAATTCCATAAGCTTTGCTTCATTTTCAATATCCAATGAATATTCCTTCATCGGATTTTGGATCAAATTTACCAAGCTTATCTTTTGTATTTAATATAAAACATTTTGAACCAAAAACTTTAAAATATGATATGTTAGGTTTTCTTCCATTAAAAAGCTCATAAGTTGTATGTTTAGTTAATGGTCTGATGGAAACTCGATTTAAAACATAACAAGCATTTGCTACGGCTTCTGCTCAAAATGTTTTGGTAGAGTACTTCCATTTAATAAAGTTCTAGCACATTCTTGAAGTGTTTTATTTTCTTTCTACAATGCCATTTTGTTACGAAGTTCTAGGAAATAAAAAATTATGAACAATTCCTTTCTTATTACGGTAATTTCAAAAGATTCCTTTTCGAATTCACCATCGTGATCGCTTCAAATGTTTTTTATTTGTAAATTTCTAATATTTTGAATTCTTGTAGCAAATATTTTAAAATTTTCAAAAGTATCGCTTTTATTTATCAAAAATATTGTCCAAGTATATCTTAAAAAATCATTAACAATTACAAAAACATATTTATTATGGTTTACAAACTGTACTTGAGTTGGTCCAAAAAGATCCAAATGTAATAATTCAAGTGGTTGTAATGTAGAAATCTTTTTCTTTGATTTGAAAGAAGATTTGGTTAATTTTCCTAATTGACAAGCATCACAGATTCTTTTTACTTTAAAATTCCTTTTTGGTAAGCCTTTATGTAACGACCCGTAAATTTCAACTGTTTTAATAACGTAATTAGTTGAAATTTTGTGAAATTTTAAACGATAAAATTTTGAAATATAAATTTGATATTTGGAATGCGTCTAGTTAAACATAACAACTGGTAAATTTTCGTCCGAAAATACGAAAGTTTATTTCGCGCGTAAATTCACTTCAATTTAATCAGTTAAAATGCAGTGAAAATAAAACGTTTTCAAAACCAAAATATTTTTACATAGAAAAATTCTAAACCATCTTCTGAGCAAAATATCAGTTCGTCATTTTTCCGAATTCGGACATCTATTGCTCCGTCGTTCTTATTTTCTGCAAAATAGCAGTATGCTGGTACCGATATCGATTTTGATCGGATGATCGTACCACTGATTTCTATATACCATTTTGATCGTCTCGTCGTGCTGATCTCTACGGTATATTCGATTGTCAAATTCGGTGTTCCGATGTACGTTGCACTTTGCGTAACGTCTGTCATATCGGTATACGTTCAAGTCTGTTTGTGTTCCGTGACCATTCGAATTTTCCACTGGTTGAATTCAACGGTCATCAGCTTTTATTACCTTGAATTCATACGTTACTTTTTAATGTTAGTTTACATTTCCCATTTTTTTTCTAGTGGCTCACACCATCTCCCTCTGTCACTTTTCTTTTCTTCTCCTCATATCTCCTTCTCACCCCTCTGCCTGTACGCATGCATGCCCACATCTCCACCTAAATAACCAACTTCTTCCAGCCATCTTTCTTAGTCTTCCCTTCCCACTGCCTCACCTCCGCAAGCGACCAGCCCACGCCATCACTCTCCTCAGCCCTGCCGAAACCAGCTTCCACCACCTCTCATGCAACCTCACATGCCGACCCACCCCGCCTATCTCCACCCTTCGAAATCCAACAACACACAACCGCACCCGACTACCTTCCTCTTACCTCCTTCATGACCGCCCAGCCCACATCTCCTCCACCCTGATCCACGAAATTCGCCATGGCCACCCTCAACAACACGCTGATCTTCCCGAAGCCTTCCTCTCTATAATATATATACGATTTGTTGGAAAAGGTAATATATTATTTTGTATAATTTCTGTTAGTTATGTATGTTGTTCAAATTCTAAGTACTTACAGTATATTATTATTGCATAGAGGAAGTGTAGTACCCAACCATATATTGCAGTACTGGATATATCAAATTTGTTTAAACTAATAAGACCCGAACATAAAAATAAAAAAAAGCAGAACAATGCAGAACAATGCGGAGCCAACTATCTAAATGTGGGAAATAACAGAGCTTATTATATATACATATATAGTGGGTGTATTATGTTGTCTTTATATATATATGTGGATTTATATAAGTCTATATTATTTTGTGGCAAGTAAAGGTTATATATGAATTAGTTATATTATTATATGTCCAGTTTGTACATGCATTGCTTGTATTTGATCTTCCAGTATAATATAAGAACTTATAGTAGTTTATGTATATACCTATGCGTGCTTGTTAACCTGTTTATATAAGTATATAGGTTTCCTACTTAACGTGTGGTTTATATGTATATATATTTTAAGTATGTCGATTTTAATAAGTATATATATATTGTTTTAAATGTAACATATAGTGCTTATATTTTATAATATGGTTAATGGTATAGTATATTATGTATGATATGTTGTGAGGATAGCGTGGGTTTTAAATATGAGTTGATATAATCAATATTTGTTTTGTACATTAGTGAGTTCCGTGTGTTACATTAATATAATATAAGCTTTATATAAACTGTTGTTTACATTGTTAGTGTACTGGTTCATAACTTATTCGTATTATATCTTTGAAATATGTTATAAGGTGAGTCGTTGTTATATAAATGTATAATGGTTTTCTTTGTATAAAAAAAAAGAAGAAGAGAAAAAAGGGGTTTATAATATGAAAATGAGTATATACGTGATAGCGGTGAGTTAGTATATATTATATATACTGAATACTTTATTTTGCCAGTGCTTAATTGATAGGTATGTTGTTTTAAATTTCGATATGGGTATAAGTTTTGATATATATTAGTATATAATGTTTCGTATACAATGTTTGTATATATTAGTATGTATATAAATGGTTGGGTACATAAGTTATTTATATAATAAAAAAAAAGTATAGATATACATATGTAGTTGCATACTTTACCACATTTTTGTCTTAGCGTGTAAATACGTTGTTATGTAATGTAAATTTTAAAGAGTTATGTATTTTGTAATATATATGTGAGTGAATATTTTATAAAATATATATATATATATATGTTTATAAATGGGGTTTTAGTGAAAATTCATTATATTATATATCTGTTCGGTCATATCCAGCTATTTGACTTATTCCATCGAATTTTGATTTATCAGCTGTGTCCGTCGAATTCGTGCCCAACCCACTTCGCTTTGGAATTCATACTTGGATTGTAACTCACTTCGTTATCAAAATTCCTCTAGCCTCGAAAGGTGAGCACTCACTCACGATTAACGTTCTTTTATTTATTAGATTTGATTTCAATTGAAACGACAATTGAAATATGCTGCTATTAGTTAATGACACTGTTATATATGCTATTACCTGTATCAGTTCACCTGTGACATTTGACACCATTATCTGTTAATTATTTATGCGATGATAGTACAGTTTGGCTGATAATTGATTGATTGTTGATGTTTATATTGGACGATAAATTGTTAATGTTAAAATGATAAATAGTATGAAATTGAACTTGATATAGGATAATTAAATGTTAAATTTGATTAACCGACATTTGTATAATATGACCCCTTTTAACTGTTTAAGTTATTGACACGTAGGATTTGTTTAATTACACTTTGAACCACTGAATGTATGTTGCTAAATTGATGATGTATGAAATTGTAAATTGAATGACAAGTGAAAACCGTAATGTAATAATCTTTAATCTACATGAAATGATAGTGTAGATTCTAGAAATAATTTTATTAATTCGTACAAATAACAATGCGAATTAATACGGTTATTTCGGGATTATTTGAATTGATTATTGGATTGATATTGATTGATGTTATTGCTTGTTTATTTACTTTGATACCATCCCAGTTATCACACTGCAAGTTCCCTTTATGATTTGATTTTTGGATTGAATTGGAATCGGGTTGAAATGATAAATACCCAAAATTGAATTTTGACCTAGGATAGAAAATTAAATAAAAACCGATTGGTCAATAATTTGATTTAAAAATAAAACGAAGATCGTATTTGAATAAAAATATGGTTTTGAAACAAAGTTGGAAATTGAATTTAATGAGATTTAAACGTGAATATTTAATAATCTGAAATGAAATATTAATAAGGAAATTGATGAAAGAAGGTTGTTTAATTTGAGAAATGATTGAATTAAGATTGAAATGATTTGATAATTAGGTTTGAAATTATAATTAAGTTTGAAATTATTAAACTTTGAAATTATTTAATAATTAAGTTTTGAATTATTTAATAATTAAATAAGATTGAATTATTTAATGAAAAAAAATTGAATTTTGAATAAGTGAATTTTACTTCGAAGATAATTGAAATTGAGTTTCTTTATAAATTAAGTTTTGGGAAAATTATTTAAGAAAGTAAATAAGTGAAATGGAATTTCTTTAACAAGAAATGAAATGTGATATTTTTTGGAATTAATATAAGACTTGTAATTGGAGAATTGATTTGACGAATTTAGTTTAATTCAAAATTGTAAGTTTTGTTTTAATGAAGTTGAACTTAAGAATTGATTAAATGAATTGGAAATTTAATAGAAATTGTTTTGAATGATAAAGTAACTTAACGAATATTGAATGAAATTGATAAATGAGTTTAAATTGATTTGAATGTTAAATAGAATTTATTTAAATGATTTCGGAATGAAACTTATATACGAACTTGAATCAATATTTGAATTGTTTAAATAGAAATTGAAATTGAATTATAAGATTTTGAAACGGAAAATTGGAAGTTTTGAAACGAAAATTTGGAAATTGTTTTAGAAAGACAAATGAAATGTTGATTTACGAATTCTATTTGAAATTGAAATTGATTGGTTTTTGAAATATATAAACGACCAATCGGTGTAATAATTACGAAAGTTATTAAAGAGACCGGGATCGGTAATGGATATACTCTCTATCTGAACCGAAACCACTTTAATAACTGTACGCGGAGTGTTGATCCAGAACGAAGTGGATGGTTTTGATGAACGCGTTGACTGAAGAAAGAGAACGATTTTAGATGACCCCTGACATGACTAAAACAGGAGCCGCGCCGGGCCATTGAGGTTCGCCACCTCTAGCGGACACACTTCTTCGTTACCATATCTATTACTTTTGTGATTCGATTTGGGTGCACCCCTCGATTATGGGAGTGTTGTTTCGCGGTGTTGGGGTAGTAGCTGCTATGCCCAACATCAGTCCGGATCACGCAACTACTAGTATCCTAGTTGGTATCGCCTCATGTACCTTGTCATACTGATTATACTATTCGCGACCACTACGATTTTGATTTGTACCTTTAGTATATGGATTGCCCTCTGGTGACTTCCGGTTTTGGGGAAACTACGGTCTTGTATATGCTTTTGGGAATAAACAGGTTAAGAGGTGTATGGGCCCTGCTTAACCCTACTTTGATATCTTTATATTACTGATAGACATTATCTACTTAGCGTACATTACTACCTAGTAGATAGTTTAACGGATCCTTAAAGGATGGTTATTCCAAACATCCTTTGAGTTACTTGTATTTCAATTGCTATTTCACTTGAGTTGGATTTATTAATATAAGAATGTTAATCCTGACTCGAGTGTCTTGTGTTTTTGCTTTACGCTCGGGTCAGACTGAGTGGTTCAGCTTTCGAGACTTACCTTTGGAATTGGAGCTTTGCTTGAAGGTCCAGCCGTCTATTCTGCTTTCAGTATTCGATGATTCCAGTGATGTAGTCTGATTTGTATCTGATGTATCGTATTACTCTTCTGTTGTAAACTCTGATGTATTTTTATATATTCATATAGTAGCTTCATGAACTACTATCTCTTTTATTTCCGCTGCATTTATTACTCTGTGTCTGTGATCTGTGATTATATCTATTTACTGTATATGTTCAGTTTTGCCAATTTAAATTAACAACGCGATATTTTGAGCAATTCAACTCCGGCATGAGTGTCTACCTATTCACTTATAATGGACGCGAATGGTCCAAAATTCCGGGTCGTTACAGTTGGTATCAGAGCTTTGGTAGCTCTAGGCAAAACTTAGCATATAGGGTAAATGTATTTACAGAATCACTCTCATTCGAGTTTCAATCTCTTCCTTTGACTCAATTCCTTTGAATTTTGGAACGTTCCCCTCGGTTCCAAAATTCATTCGTGTCCTTCAATATTCGTCTTCTTTCAATCATGGAGCACCCCATAACTCCATTCTGAATGTCATCTATAATAGATCGGCGGTCTCGCCAATATTCGAATGATTCGTAAAGGAGCAAAACTCCTTTATTATAGGCATCGATTTACCGGAGATTCCTGTACCCTCGGTTTACGATGCTATTTATCTCCTGCTATACCTAAATTCTATTTCTTGAGATCGAATGTCAATTTCCTCGGAAGTCTACACCGATCTCATTCTTGAAGTCACGGTCGATCCAGTTAAGGTTGCCCGCGATTTATATAAACTTATCAATCTTCCTACTTTGCTATTAATCATCATATCTTGTTTCGAACTTATTTTCGAATCAAAATTCTCTTTGATTTAAGTCAACAAAAATTTGAATCCCCATCCTTATTTTGAAAATTTATTCCTGTATCGTCGAGCGAAGAGAGTATATTTGTAAATTAATATTTAAAATGTTTTTATATTGTGTTGTTTGAGTTGTTGATGTTGATTTGGGTTTTCGATCGATTCGCCTGATCAACGCTATCGATAGGATTTCCAAAACACTTGAACAGAGCAAACTGACACAATATCGTTTTCAAATTTGGTAAATGGAATAAATTTGTATGAATATATATTATCAATATATATAAGTAAAAATTTTCTGGAATTTAATAGGTAAATTAAATTGTTTGTTTGAAATGATAATATTTGATTATCATTTATTGTTCTAAATAAATTTATAAATACGGTTTATAAATTGATTTGAAGTTTGAAATGAATTTAATTCAGAAATTTGAGAATTTAGTTTCCGGTGATTTCGAACTTTGATTTTTTTTAATTTTAAAGTATATATTATTGAAAGTATTTTCGAATAGAAATCGTTTTCAAAGAATTTTTAAAATGTTGAAATCAGTGCTCTTCTCTTTGTCGCTGGAAAATAATTTCGGTGATGGCGGCCGCATCATCGACATTCATTTTCGGGTTTCGAAGTGGAGATACTATTCTGTAGCATTGCTACGGTTTTGTTTTGAAAAATATTTTGATTTAAATTTCTTCAGTATATTTTGATTTACATATATATATGGGTATCTTATTTTAAAATTTAATTTGATTTGATATAAATATATTATATATATTTCTAAATTGTTTAAAGTTAATCGGAAATCTAATTCTTAAATTTGGTTAAGGGATGATTTAATTATAGATAAGACCAAAATTTGGAATAAATATTTAAATTTGAATAATTGAATTTGAAAAAAAATTTGTATATTGTTCAACTGCATTCTAATACAACTTACCTAAATCATTCAGAAGTTGAATATGTAATTGGATAATATATAAGATAAATTGAATTTATAAATAAAATTTGGGTGTTTATAATAAATGTTATACACTTAAATTTTAATTATAAAATGTTAATTGAAATAAACAGAACAATAAGTTAACTGAATAACAGGTGTGGCAAATAAATTTGTTTTGGAAGAATTAATAATTGAAATTTGATCAACTTATGTAAATATCTTGAATTTAAAATCAATTATTGAATATAAATTTATTTAAATCGAAACTTTTATGGTTTAAATTAATTTATATGGGTAAATATAGGTAATAAGATACATTAAGTGGAACAAATTTAATAATAATTTGGAATAAAAGAGAATTAGATTTGTTGAATAAAATATGATTAAAATAAAAGACTATTCAAGTTTATGATTTTAGAAATTGTTAATAAAGGATAATTGGATAATAAAACAATGAATAAATGAGATAAATAAAAATAAAATTTTGTTTTGAAGAAATCTTTTGGTATCAAATATTAATAAATTGGAATTAAATCAACTTATTGAAATACCCTGAATTTTAAATCAAATATTGAGTATTAATTAAGGTAAATTGAAATTTATACGGTTTAAACCAATTGTTTTATTTTGTTTTCAATCTGTTTTTCTTTCGGGTTGTTTCTATTCTCCTACCTCGTTCCTTTTCGGGGACGAAAAGTTTTGAGTGGGGGAGAATGTAACGACCCGTAAATTTCAACTGTTTTAATAACGTAATTAGTTGAAATTTTGTGAAATTTTAAACGATAAAATTTTGAAATATAAATTTGATATTTGGAATGCGTCTAGTTAAACATAACAACTGGTAAATTTTCGTCCGAAAATACGAAAGTTTATTTCGCGCGTAAATTCACTTCAATTTAATCAGTTAAAAAGCAGTGAAAATAAAACGTTTCCAAAACCAAAATATTTTTACATAGAAAAATTCTAAACCATCTTCTGAGCAAAATATCAGTTCGTCATTTTTCCGAATTCGGACATCTATTGCTCCGTCGTTCTTATTTTCTGCAAAATAGCAGTATGCTGGTACCGATATCGATTTTGATCGGATGATCGTACCACTGATTTCTATATACCATTTTGATCGTCTCGTCGTGCTGATCTCTACGGTATATTCGATTGTCAAATTCGGTGTTCCGATGTACGTTGCACTTTGCGTAACGTCTGTCATATCGGTATACGTTCAAGTCTGTTTGTGTTCCGTGACCATTCGAATTTTCCACTGGTTGAATTCAACGGTCATCAGCTTTTATTACCTTGAATTCATACGTTACTTTTTAATGTTAGTTTACATTTCCCATTTTTTTTCTAGTGGCTCACACCATCTCCCTCTGTCACTTTTCTTTTCTTCTCCTCATATCTCCTTCTCACCCCTCTGCCTGTACGCATGCATGCCCACATCTCCACCTAAATAACCAACTTCTTCCAGCCATCTTTCTTAGTCTTCCCTTCCCACTGCCTCACCTCCGCAAGCGACCAGCCCACGCCATCACTCTCCTCAGCCCTGCCGAAACCAGCTTCCACCACCTCTCATGCAACCTCACATGCCGACCCACCCCGCCTATCTCCACCCTTCGAAATCCAACAACACACAACCGCACCCGACTACCTTCCTCTTACCTCCTTCATGACCGCCCAGCCCACATCTCCTCCACCCTGATCCACGAAATTCGCCATGGCCACCCTCAACAACACGCTGATCTTCCCGAAGCCTTCCTCTCTATAATATATATACGGTTTGTTGGAAAAGGTAATATATTATTTTGTATAATTTCTGTTAGTTATGTATGTTGTTCAAATTCTAAGTACTTACAGTATATTATTATTGCATAGAGGAAGTGTAGTACCCAACCATATATTGCAGTACTGGATATATCAAATTTGTTTAAACTAATAAGACCCGAACATAAAAATAAAAAAAAGCAGAACAATGCAGAACAATGCAGAACAATGCGGAGCCAACTATCTAAATGTGGGAAATAACAGAGCTTATTATATATACATATATAGTGGGTGTATTATGTTGTCTTTATATATATATGTGGATTTATATAAGTCTATATTATTTTGTGGCAAGTAAAGGTTATATATGAATTAGTTATATTATTATATGTCCAGTTTGTACATGCATTGCTTGTATTTGATCTTCCAGTATAATATAAGAACTTATAGTAGTTTATGTATATACCTATGCGTGCTTGTTAACCTGTTTATATAAGTATATAGGTTTCCTACTTAACGTGTGGTTTATATGTATATATATTTTAAGTATGTCGATTTTAATAAGTATATATATATTGTTTTAAATGTAACATATAGTGCTTATATTTTATAATATGGTTAATGGTATAGTATATTATGTATGATATGTTGTGAGGATAGCGTGGGTTTTAAATATGAGTTGATATAATCAATATTTGTTTTGTACATTAGTGAGTTCCGTGTGTTACATTAATATAATATAAGCTTTATATAAACTGTTGTTTACATTGTTAGTGTACTGGTTCATAACTTATTCGTATTATATCTTTGAAATATGTTATAAGGTGAGTCGTTGTTATATAAATGTATAATGGTTTTCTTTGTATAAAAAAAAAGAAGAAGAGAAAAAAGGGGTTTATAATATGAAAATGAGTATATACGTGATAGCGGTGAGTTAGTATATATTATATATACTGAATACTTTATTTTGCCAGTGCTTAATTGATAGGTATGTTGTTTTAAATTTCGATATGGGTATAAGTTTTGATATATATTAGTATATAATGTTTCGTATACAATGTTTGTATATATTAGTATGTATATAAATGGTTGGGTACATAAGTTATTTATATAATAAAAAAAAAAGTATAGATATACATATGTAGTTGCATACTTTACCACATTTTTGTCTTAGCGTGTAAATACGTTGTTATGTAATGTAAATTTTAAAGAGTTATGTATTTTGTAATATATATGTGAGTGAATATTTTATAAAATATATATATATATATATGTTTATAAATGGGGTTTTAGTGAAAATTCATTATATTATATATCTGTTCGGTCATATCCAGCTATTTGACTTATTCCATCGAATTTTGATTTATCAGCTGTGTCCGTCGAATTCGTGCCCAACCCACTTCGCTTTGGAATTCATACTTGGATTGTAACTCACTTCGTTATCAAAATTCCTCTAGCCTCGAAAGGTGAGCACTCACTCACGATTAACGTTCTTTTATTTATTAGATTTGATTTCAATTGAAACGACAATTGAAATATGCTGCTATTAGTTAATGACACTGTTATATATGCTATTACCTGTATCAGTTCACCTGTGACATTTGACACCATTATCTGTTAATTATTTATGCGATGATAGTACAGTTTGGCTGATAATTGATTGATTGTTGATGTTTATATTGGACGATAAATTGTTAATGTTAAAATGATAAATAGTATGAAATTGAACTTGATATAGGATAATTAAATGTTAAATTTGATTAACCGACATTTGTATAATATGACCCCTTTTAACTGTTTAAGTTATTGACACGTAGGATTTGTTTAATTACACTTTGAACCACTGAATGTATGTTGCTAAATTGATGATGTATGAAATTGTAAATTGAATGACAAGTGAAAACCGTAATGTAATAATCTTTAATCTACATGAAATGATAGTGTAGATTCTAGAAATAATTTTATTAATTCGTACAAATAACAATGCGAATTAATACGGTTATTTCGGGATTATTTGAATTGATTATTGGATTGATATTGATTGATGTTATTGCTTGTTTATTTACTTTGATACCATCCCAGTTATCACACTGCAAGTTCCCTTTATGATTTGATTTTTGGATTGAATTGGAATCGGGTTGAAATGATAAATACCCAAAATTGAATTTTGACCTAGGATAGAAAATTAAATAAAAACCGATTGGTCAATAATTTGATTTAAAAATAAAACGAAGATCGTATTTGAATAAAAATATGGTTTTGAAACGAAGTTGGAAATTGAATTTAATGAGATTTAAACGTGAATATTTAATAATCTGAAATGAAATATTAATAAGGAAATTGATGAAAGAAGGTTGTTTAATTTGAGAAATGATTGAATTAAGATTGAAATGATTTGATAATTAGGTTTGAAATTATAATTAAGTTTGAAATTATTAAACTTTGAAATTATTTAATAATTAAGTTTTGAATTATTTAATAATTAAATAAGATTGAATTATTTAATGAAAAAAAAATTGAATTTTGAATAAGTGAATTTTACTTCGAAGATAATTGAAATTGAGTTTCTTTATAAATTAAGTTTTGGGAAAATTATTTAAGAAAGTAAATAAGTGAAATGGAATTTCTTTAACAAGAAATGAAATGTGATATTTTTTGGAATTAATATAAGACTTGTAATTGGAGAATTGATTTGACGAATTTAGTTTAATTCAAAATTGTAAGTTTTGTTTTAATGAAGTTGAACTTAAGAATTGATTAAATGAATTGGAAATTTAATAGAAATTGTTTTGAATGATAAAGTAACTTAACGAATATTGAATGAAATTGATAAATGAGTTTAAATTGATTTGAATGTTAAATAGAATTTATTTAAATGATTTCGGAATGAAACTTATATACGAACTTGAATCAATATTTGAATTGTTTAAATAGAAATTGAAATTGAATTATAAGATTTTGAAACGGAAAATTGGAAGTTTTGAAACGAAAATTTGGAAATTGTTTTAGAAAGACAAATGAAATGTTGATTTACGAATTCTATTTGAAATTGAAATTGATTGGTTTTTGAAATATATAAACGACCAATCGGTGTAATAATTACGAAAGTTATTAAAGAGACCGGGATCGGTAATGGATATACTCTTTATCTGAACCGAAACCACTTTAATAACTGTACGCGGAGTGTTGATCCAGAACGAAGTGGATGGTTTTGATGAACGCGTTGACTGAAGAAAGAGAACGATTTTGGATGACCCCTGACATGACTAAAACAGGAGCCGCGCCGAGCCATTGAGGTTCGCCACCTCTAGCGGACACACTTCTTCGTTACCATATCTATTACTTTTGTGATTCGATTTGGGTGCACCCCTCGATTATGGGAGTGTTGTTTCGCGGTGTTGGGGTAGTAGCTGCTATGACCAACATCAGTCCGGATCACGCAACTACTAGTATCCTAGTTGGTATCGCCTCATGTACCTTGTCATACTGATTATACTATTCGCGACCACTACGATTTTGATTTGTACCTTTAGTATATGGATTGCCCTCTGGTGACTTCCGGTTTTGGGGAAACTACGGTCTTGTATATGCTTTTGGGAATAAACAGGTTAAGAGGTGTATGGGCCCTGCTTAACCCTACTTTGATATCTTTATATTACTGATAGACATTATCTACTTAGCGTACATTACTACCTAGTAGATAGTTTAACGGATCCTTAAAGGATGGTTATTCCAAACATCCTTTGAGTTACTTGTATTTCAATTGCTATTTCACTTGAGTTGGATTTATTAATATAAGAATGTTAATCCTGACTCGAGTGTCTTGTGTTTTTGCTTTACGCTCGGGTCAGACTGAGTGGTTCAGCTTTCGAGACTTACCTTTGGAATTGGAGCTTTGCTTGAAGGTCCAGCCGTCTATTCTGCTTTCAGTATTCGATGATTCCAGTGATGTAGTCTGATTTGTATCTGATGTATCGTATTACTCTTCTGTTGTAAACTCTGATGTATTTTTATATATTCATATAGTAGCTTCATGAACTACTATCTCTTTTATTTCCGCTGCATTTATTACTCTGTGTCTGTGATCTGTGATTATATCTATTTACTGTATATGTTCAGTTTTGCCAATTTAAATTAACAACGCGGTATTTTGAGCAATTCAACTCCGGCATGAGTGTCTACCTATTCACTTATAATGGACGCGAATGGTCCAAAATTCCGGGTCGTTACACTTTAACTAGATTATTTTTAGATAATTTGTTTATAACTTTAAAATTTATATGACAAAATCTTTTGTGCCATAATCAAGGATCATTTTCTTTGGCTATTAGACACATATAAGTGTTATGATTGACTTTCATATTTAATATATAAATATTTCCTTATCTGGTTCCTTCAAATATAATATTATTATTTTGACCAAATATATTGCATTTATTTTCTAAAAAAGTTATATTAAAACCTTTATCACATAGTTGACTTATACTTAGCAAATTATGTTTTAAATTTTTAACTAGTAAAACATTTGAAATAAGAGGTAAGTTAGATCTACCGTCATTGCTCGCATTGCCTTTGTTGATGATATAGCCTTTGGAATTATCTCCAAATGTGACAGATCCTCCATCTGAGTAGATAATGTTGGTTAGCATATCTTTGTTTCCTGTCATATGTTTTGAGCAACCACTGTCTGGTATCCACTTTCCTCTTTTCTTAGTTAGTACCTGCAATATATATATATTAATGACGTTAGTACCCATCTTTTATTAGGGTCCTATATTAGATCTTAGGAAACCAAACCCAAGTGGGTTTAGAATTTCCTTTATAAGTAAAGTCTTTATTTTTAGGAACTGTATTTATAAAAGATTTAATATATTTATTTCTGATTAAATTATTATTGGTTTTTGGTACCCAAATTTTCATAGTGTTTGTTTTTCCTATATCTTTCATTGGCTTTGGTTTTGCTTCTACAAAATTATTATGCAAATTGAAATTTTATATGATATACTATTCTTCTTTGAACTAGTCTTTGAAGAATTTTTATGTCCTAATCCATTCTTGTTAGTAATAGTTTGAGAATTATTGATAATTTTAGAAAGATTTTCTCTTCCTTTTAAAATTAGTTACATTTTAGTGATATTCTCTAACTCAGTTTTGAGACTGGTATTTTTCAATTCAAGAATCTTAACATTTGATTTTAAATCATAACTTTCTGAAGCTAATGTCATATTCTTTTCTTTTTTGCACTTCTACTTCATTTGATAGCATCGTGAGTTGAGAAAAATTAGACAAAGATTCTTGTGTATTAACAAGTTCTTCATTTAGGATTTTCTTTTCATCTCTTAGCATATCAACTTCTATTTTAGTTCTGTTTAATTTTTCTAGTGCATCTTTATACTTTCTTTTAACTTCTTTGAGTTTATCTAACAGTTCTGAATTTATATCAATTAAATCATCAAAAGTTAAATCACTTACATCGTTAGTCGAAGCCATAAAACAGACGTTGGCTTGTTTAGAATCACTGTTTGTGTCATTGTCTGATGATGAAGACGATTCTGAATCATCCCATGTAAAAGAGAATGCTTGCTTCTTTTTGTACTTCTGCTTGTTATTCTTGAATCTGTCTTTCTTTTTATCAGGACAATCTTCCTTCATGTGACCCTTCTTATGACATTCGTAACATTCGAGATTTGAGACTGGCGGTTTACTGGAGTTGTCTCTCCTATTGTTTCCAAACTTCTTGTTCTTTCTGAATTTAAAAACTTTTTGAAATTCTTTGCAATTAATGCCATGTTATCTTTATCTGAATCTGAATCCTCTTGTTTAGCTTTGAAGGTAATATTCTTTTTATCTTGTGCTTGATCTCGCTTAGACTGCAAATTCACTTCATATGACATGAGATTTCCTATTAACTCTTAAGGATTGATGGTGGAAATGTCATTAGCTTCTTCAATAGCTAAGACTTTTTGTTCTCAGTCATCCGTTAAAGAGTTTAGAATTTTTGAGACAATATCAAAATCTGAAAAAATTTCTCCTAGTGCCAATAGTGAATGATGTATGTCTTGAAATCTAGAATGCATGTCATTTATAGTTTCATCTGGTCTTATTCTGAAATTTTGGAGTTGATTTTTGTGCATAGAAATCTTGCTTTGTTTAACTTTGTTTGTTCCTTCATCTGTGAATTTAAGAGTTCTCCAAATTTCATAAGCAGTTGTACACATGCTAACTCTATTAAGTTCATTTTTATCTAAGGCACAAAATAACATATTCATGGCTTTTGCATTCGATGTAGCATCTAACTTTTGTGTATTTGACCATTCTGCAAATAGTGTAGTGGGTATAGTGTATTCAGTTTAAGTAATATTCCAAGTACCATATCCATTTGCTTGCATAAAAATTCTCATTCGAGTTGACCAATAATTGTAATTCGAACCATTAAATAGTGGTGGTCGTGCAGTGGATTGACTTTCGACTAAACTTTTGTTAGTGTTATTTTCCATATTAACTGTGTATCAAATAACTGTGTTATGGTTATATGATGACCTTGCTCTGATACCAAATGAAAGTGCTGCTAAGGATCGTAATAGGGAATAGTAACTAAAGTTATCTACTAGTGCGGAATAAAATGTAAAAAGTAAATAGTAAAGTAAATGACACCAAGGATTTTTGTACTGGTTCGAACTCACGTTCTACGTCCAGTCCCAAATGCCTTTTGGAATTTAACTATCAACCCTCTCTTAACCCGGAGGAATAGGTATTACACCTTCTGAGCAACCGAACATGACTTCAAAAATACAGAGAATTTTCTTGATTGATTATGCTCTTTTGATAGCATAATAAGTCTTTAGAGTATACCCTTCCTATAATCTTATCCTTTGTGGTATATAGTGTAGTTCGTGAAGATTGAAAGTTAATTTAATCCCAAATGAATTTGTGCTTTAATGTGCAAGTGATTTGAACGAGTTTTGAAAGCAAATGGCAGAATATTTTAGATAATAAGAATATGAGAATAGATTCAGAAAATTAAGTTGTTAAAACAACTGAAATGAAGGCTATATATAAAGTTTAAGTGATGCAATTCTTCGTGAAGAGTTACGGTCAAAAGATATGGAAATAACTCTTGAATCAAGGGTTCTTTCTGTTTGCTAAATGGAAGTGACCATTCAGAAAATAGCCGTTATAAATTTTCAGTCGACTGAAAAAAAGATATTAGTCTACTGAATATTCAAAAATTTGAATTTGAAAGTTTAATATTAAAAATACACATATTTCAATCGATTGAATGGGGTGGTTCAGTCGACTAAACCTTCATGTGCACTGTGCATGTGCATAAGTATTCAGTTGACTGGAGCTCCTCATTCAATGGACTGAATTCAGAGTTTCTACCATATTGAAGTACTTTTGAAAACTTTTTGACAATGGAATTTGAAAATAACAAAATACTTTATGTGTATATGATTTGAAAATAATTTTAAATACTTGTGTGCATCATATACCACCTAGGAGAGGCTTTAACAATGATTAACTATTAAACTAGAATATAGACAAACCATTAATAAATTTTGAAACTACTCTATGAATTCTTGGTCTTCAATCTATTGTCGAGTAGTATAGTATCTTCTCCTGCAAATATGTTAGTTCACATAATATTTACTGATATAGTTGTCAAGATCAAAACATCAAAATACAAAATTCTAACATAGAGAGGGTGGCAACCTGCCTCTATAAATACAACCCTAAGGGCGCCATTTTAGTGGAGAAATTTTCATTTCTCTATCTCTTTAGAAATTAAAGTCTTGTAACCCTAAATCGAATTAGGGATAATTCAATTTGACTATAATCATATTCGAATTAAATGAACATGAACTTAGCTTTGCATATTAACTTCGATTATGACTTATTAAACACTATTAACTTGGACATGCATAATGTGAACTAATCACGACCAAATCGAATTGAATCTAGTCAAAGAGCCTTAAACCGTGACGAACTTCTATATGCATACTCATATGAATTATGAATTATGAACTATGGACATCGAACATAAGGACAAGATGTCTAGCCTAATGCCATACATAATGAAAACATGACTTCGAGACCTATTTTCCCTACCTATTGAACATATGAAATAGCGTCATCCCTTTGGCTTATCTTATTTAGAGGCCAACATGGATTCATATATATATATATATATTTATATATATATGCCACTTCTAATGGCCTTAGAGGACTTTGAACATATCAAACGATAATGGTGAAGATGAAATTTTCCTCAAAGGCCATTGGACTTCCATTCTTTTATGATCTTATCATATGACTAGTCTGAAAGTAATAAGTTACATCTTGGTATATCATCATATTAGCCTGATGCCTCGATCACACTTCGGTGTGGGGTCTTCGCATAAGCACCAATCACATCGGTATGGTCAATCTTTTCTTGATTATGTCTCTACACATGTACGGGTCAAGTCGATTAGATTAGCTTGTTATGACTTCATATATACTCAAATCAAGGAATAGTTTATTACATATGACATCTGAGGTGTTATGCCGTTTTTTGGTCTAACATTTTTAGCGCTGGAAGGTGGGTTTGAACCTTTGATCTTGTTTGATCCGTCTCTTAAACTAATCAAGAAAGATTTGTTTCAGGAAATGGAAAAATCCAAATGAACTAATGTTGTTGGTGGTGCAGTGCCGCAAGCAACAACACTAGAAGAAAACATTACACCTAATTTCAACCCAAGGAATGCTGAACCCAGACAACCATCTACACCAGTGCAACCATCCAGCAATAAGGCCAAAATTAAAAACCTAGAACAACAATTGATGGATATGAAGGGATTATCAAAAGCAGTGCTCGCTTAGAGATCTCCTAAGAATACCAGACTCATAAGCGGAGAGGAGGCGGAATCTCAGAAGAGAAACTTCAATGCTTCCCTTCTCGGAGATAAAAGAAAAAGAAAGTTTACCCAAGCTCGATAGAAAAATGGAAACAATAAACAAGCTATTGCAGACTATCAGGGAAGGATGGGGAAGAAACTTGGAGAGCGGTCTGGATGGGGAAGAAACTGGGAGAGCAGTCTAGAAGTTTGACTTTTGAGGGATATAGACCAAAGACGAGAAATTACCAAAATAACAATTCTAACTTGAAGGATCTAGCAAATAAGGTGGCAAAGGATATGCTTAACCTCAAGGGAAAGAGGACTTTAGATGATTGGGCTAACGATAACAAAGAGGTTCCTTTTACTAAAGAAATCATGATCGAGAAGATTACATCCTCTACCAAGATTCCCAGTATCAAGTATGACAGAACTATCGATCTGGACAACCAATTATTATCACTTGAAAGTTAAATGGATTTGTAAAATGCATCCAGAGATATTCGCTGCAGACTATTTCCAACTAAATTCCAAGGAGTGGCAGTTAAGTGATACCGACAATATTGGGACGGGTCCATTTATTCGTAGTAGCAATTTTCTTATGAGTTCTCAATGCAATTTTGCATCTGCAAAGACCCCAACATTGATTACACTGTAGTGGCCAATATCAAGCAGAAACCTAGGGAGCTGCTAGGTGATTATCTCAAGAGATTCGATGCAAAAGCTTTGAAGGAAAAGAACATGATTGACAGAGACAAGTTAGTAGCCATGCATTCAGGATTAATTGAGCAAACCCCATTCTAGCAGGAGCTTTACATCCATAGGTGTAAGGATTTGCAAGACTTCCATTTCCAGGTCGACAAATTCATCCATATGGATGAAATGTACCATGCTAGGAAGAAGGCTCAAGTAAAGAAGGAAACCGAGGAATTCAACAATGGCTGCAATCATAAAAGGCCAAGGTGGGAAGAAGATTCAAATGCTACTCATGTCACTCTGAATAAGCCACTCTTCTCTGTGTGTGTGTGTGTGTGTATATATATATGTACACACACATATACACATGCCACCATAAAGGAGAAGGATGAATTCCCTATTTCTTATAAGGCCAAGATCGATCTCGAACCAAGAAAGAGTAGAGACTACTGCGCATATCATAAATCAAATAGACACAAGATAGATGAGTACAGGGTGTTGGCGGGTATAATCCAGCGGATGATCTTCAATGGGCAATTGAAGGAATTTATCAAACATGGACAAAAGGCTACTCGTTTTGGAAATAACAATCAAAGGCCACCAAGAAATACTGCAAATATGTTGAAAGACGATGTTCAGCCTGATTTCATTCCACCTCTTAACCGGATTGATGTAATTCATGGAGGCTCGCATTTGGCTTGGAGCAGTAATGGAGCTAGATGCTGATATGTTAGGAAAGTGAAGGAAGGGATTTTCTCCATTCAGAAAGAACCACCGCATAAAAACTAGAGACTTCAAATTCAAATGAACACTTTGACAATCACTCCACCGAAACTAAGAGGAGTTCACCATCTACATAATAATCCACTGATGATTACTACACAAAGCAGGCTCTTTGTGGTCTCCAAGATTTTAATTGATATTGGCAATGCCGTCAATGTAATATTTAAACATGTATTTGACTAGATGGGGATTCCGAAGGATAAGCTGAAACAAAGCTTGGAGCCTATCTTTGGGTTCAAAAAAAGGCGTCAACATCAGTAGGACAACTGAAGCTCCTTGTACAAATGGGAATTCCACCTTGCTGCAGGACCTTTGAAACTCTCTTTATTTCTATGGACCAACCATCTTACTATAACGCTTTCTTTGGGAGGCCTACCCTGGATGAGGTAGAAGCGTTCGTATCGTCGAAATACTTGATTGTGAAATTTTTGATGAAAAATGGATGGGGAACTATACAAGGTGAGCAATTCAGTGCTCGAGAGATGTTTGCAACTGTTGAAAAAAATAAACGAAGCCATCTTTCTCATTATGAGTGGAGGGGAAACAAACTAACTAAAGGTGATAGTAAAAAGCCTTTAGATGATGATTCTTCAAACTCATCACCCAAAGCTAAAGCAAAGCCATATAAGACAACTAGGAACATGCTAAGAAAATTTAACTTCTTCAAGGAGTAAAGGAAATGAGAAGAGGAAAACCTAGTTAATGAAAAATAAAGGAAGAAGAGGCTGATACCAAGCTGGATTGCAGGAATGAGCAAGAAAGAATGAAACCGACAGAAAACCATAAGGAAGTATGCATAGATTTGATAGATAAAATGAAAACGATTAAGATCGATAAAGAACCAGATGGTCAAACCAAGGAGAAGTTAATTTAATTTCTCCAGTCTTGCAAGGACATGATTGCTTGGACTCACTCGGGTATGGTCGGGATAGACCCGACCGTCATGTGTCCTGCCATAAATATAGATCCAAATGTTTTCCCAGTTCGGCAAAAGTAAAGACAATTTGACATGGTTTGGTCTAATTCTTTAAAGGAAGAAGTAAAGGCTGTTTGAGAATGGATTCATACGAGAAGTGTTACATCCAAAATGGTTAGCTAACCCAATGCTAATTAAAAAACCAATGGAAAATGGAGGACATGCGTTGATTACATTGACTTGAATAAAGCATGCCCGAAGGACTGTTATGTGCTCCCAAGGGTATACTAGTTGGTTGACGCGACAAGTGGACATCAAATCTTACCTTTTATAGGTGCATATTCCGGTTATAATCAAACCCCAATGTTCAAACCAGATGAAGAACATACCAGCTTTATAATAGACTGGGGAACCTATTGTTACAAAGTGATGCCCTTTGCCTTAAAGAACGCTGGAGAAACCTATCAAAGACTAGTGAATCGATTGTTTGGGGAACATATAGGCCGCAATATGGAAGTGTATGTAGAAGACATGCTGGTTAAATCATAAGAAAAAGGTAGTCATCTAGGAGATCTAGAAGTGATGTTGCATCTGTTGTAAAAATACCAAATGAAGCTTAACCCACAAAAGTGTTCTTTTGGGATCCAATCCGATAAGTTCTTAGGATATACTGCTAGCGCAAGAGGAATTGAAGTCAACCCCAATCAAATCAAAGCAAAAGGAGACACAGCAGAGCCTAAAACAAGCAAATATGTAATGTGCCTGAATTAAAGAGCGGCATCATTAAAAGATATATTTCTAAGGCCACTAACAAATGCGTTTCATTCTTTAATGTTATATATAAGGAGAAGAATGTTGAATGGAGTGAAGATTGTCAAAAGGGTTTTGACGAATTGATAGACCATCTGGAAAAACCACTAATTCTTTCTAGTCCAATAGATGGGGAAAGTCTCTACCTTTATATGGCAGTTTCCATGCACGCTGTTAGTTCGATGCTAATACGAGAAGAAAAGGGAATCCAATTTTCGGTGTATTATACTAGTAAAAGGCTCAATAATGCGGAAACCAGATATCCAGTTATATAGAAACTAGCATAATGTCTAATGCTTACGACATACAAATTGAGAGCCTATTTTCAGGCACACCTAATCAAATTCTTAACTAATTTTCCACTCAAGCAAATCTTTAGTAAGCCAGAAGCTTCAAGAAGATTAGTTAAGTGGGTGATTGAGCTTAGCCAATATGATATTGAATTTGTACCACATAACTCCTGATCGGCATCGCTTGCATTATGCATTGAAACTAGGGTTTTCGGCCACAAACAACATGGCAGAATATGAATCTATGATAGCGGACCTTAGCTCTTCAATTAAAAATGCCCAAATTGAAATCTTCAGTGATGCACGGTTAATGGTAAACCAACTAAACTAGAAATATGAAGGATTCCAAGTTGATGTTATAAGTCAAAAAAATATTGAAGATACTGACTCTATTAAAGGATTTTGTAATACATCAAATACCCAGAGACAAGAACTCTCAAACTGACTCTTTAGCTAAGCTGGCAAGTGCATAAGGAGTGCCAGAAGCTCAAATTATGCCGATGGGATATCAGAAGGATCCTAACATTGAGGAACATAAAGCTAACTCAGAAAAAGAAGCTTTAACACTGACTAGATCTCAGGCTTTAGCACGTAAAGAGAAGGATATGAAGTTAAGAGTCCTCAGAAAGAACTACCCCATAAGAAACTAATGATCGATAAGAGGATAATTGGATGACTCTTATTGTTGAGTATATAACAGAAGAAAAATTACCTATGGATAAAAAGGAAGCAAGAAGGGTAAAGTGCCAATCCCTAAATTTTATCATGGCAGATAGAATACTCTATAAAAGGGGATATTCACTCCCTTACTTGAGATGTGTTAGTCCAAAAACAGGTCCAAGTTACTCAAGGAAGGCCATTAAGAATTTTGTGGAGACCACTCCAACGGAGTAAAACTGGCAAAGAAATTTATGAGACAAGGCTTCTATTGGCCTTAGATGACCAGTTAGGCCGTTGATTATGTGAAAAGATGTGGTAAGTGCCAGAAATTCTCTAATTCCCTCGTTTAACTCCAAGTGAACTAACTTTTAAATCAAGTCTGTGGCCTTTCGATGTATGGGGAATTGACTTAATATGACCATTGCCAGTGTCTAAGGGGGAGCTAAGTATGCACTGGTAGCCCTCGATTGTTTTACTAAGTGGGTAGAGGTTGAACCACTTCCAAATATCACATGATGAAAGGTTCTCAAATTTGTAATTAAAAATATTGGTACCCGAATTGGAATCTCGCATAAGATAATTTCTGATAATAGAATCCAATTTGAAAGCGAAGAGTTCACTCGATTTTGTAACAAAAATCAGATTATTAAAAGCTTTTCATCTATAGCCCATCCCAAGCAAAATGGAGCCGTTGAGTCAGCCAACAAAACCATAAAAACTATTTTGAAGAATGGTTGGACAAATCAAAAGAGAACTGGGTGAAGCAGCTACCTTTAGTCCTATGGGCATATAGAACTTCTACTAAAACTTCTATAGGACATACCCTGTATTCTCTTACATATGGATGTGAAGCCATACTTCCAATTGAAGTCGACGTTCCTTGTCATCGAAGGATCGCATATGCATTTGACCCAAATCAAGAGTTGAAGAAAGAGTTCTTAAACCTAATCAATGATTTAAGAGATGAGGCGGTTGTCCGAACGGTTGAGTACCAACAAAGAGCAACCAAGTAGTATAATTCAAGAGTAAGAGAACGGTCATTCCAAAAGGGATATCTAATGCTCTAACCAGTCATGGAAAATAACAAGAATTCTACAAACAGACTATTAGGGCCAAGCTAGGAAGGGCCCCTAATAGTGCACAAAGTAATCCTGCCAAGTACTTGTATGCTTTGTCAGCCAGATAGCAATGTCGTAGTAAGAATATGGAATGCCGAACATTTGTGGCCATACTTTCCAACAATGGATGAATAAAAAAGGTTTATCAATGTAGTTGTAGAAAGAAGTAAGATTCTCTTAGGGAAAAACAAAGGCCCTAACTATCAAAGGCTTAACTATAAGAGATCCCGTCCATCAAATGCCTCAGCCACCAAAGGCTTGACCATAAGAGGACCTGGCCATCAAAGGTCCCAGCCATCAATGGCTTGACCGCAAGAGGTCCCGGCCATAAAAGGCCCTAACCATCAAAGGCTTGACTGCAAGAGGTCCAGACCATCAAAGGCCCCATCCATCAAAGACTTGACTCCAAGAGGTCCCGGCCATCAAAGGCCCTAGCCATCATAAGCTTGACAGCAAGAGGACCTAGCCATCAAAGGCCTTAAGCCTTCAGTGTCATCATCAAAGGCCTCACTAAAGTGCCTCCAAGAGGGGGGTTAGGTACGCCTTTAGTGCCTTCGATCATATGGCCTTACTAAAACACCGGGAAAGCCTCCAGCGTCTTTCATCGAAGGCACTCGTTGAAGCGCCTCTTAAAGGAGGGTCATATAAGCCTTTACTACCATCATCAAAGACCCCGCTAAAGCGCCGAGAAAGCCTTTAAACCCTGCCTACATGGCCTGGCTAAAGTGCCTCCTAGAGGGAGGATGGAGTAAGCCTTTAGTGTCATCATCAAAGGCCTCAATAAAGCACCGAAATTTTCAAAAGGAAGATCAATCAAAATCAAGAATCAGGTAGTACTCCAAAATCAATGAAAATCAGGAGCCAAGTAGTGCTTTAAAATCAATTAAAATATGAACCGACTAGTGCTCCAAAATCAATCAAAATGGGGTCAAGTAGTGCTACAAAATCAATCAAAATAAGGAGCCAAGTAGTGCTCCAAAATCAATTGGGATTCGAGCCAAGTAATGCTCATGATCAATTAAAATCCAAGTCAAGTAGTGCTTCTGATCTCTCAGAATCAAAGTTGAGTGGTGCTTCACATCAAGGAAATTCTTCTAGAAGAATAAATCATTGAGTACATGAATTATGGCCTTCTATTTTTATTGCCAGATATGAATATTTGGTCTTTAACTAGGATTTCCGACCTTCTATTATTATTTCCATATATGAATCTTTTGTCTTCGAACATGGATTTCTAGCCTTATACTATTTTTTTCATATATGAACTTTTGGTCTTCTAACAAGATTTATGGCCTTCCATTATTATTGCTATATATGAATTTTAGGTCTTCTAGCATGGGTTTCTGATCTTCTATTATTATTACTAGATATGAAATTTTGATCTTCTAACATGGGTTTCTTGTCTCCTATCATCAATATGGATTTATAATCTTCATATAAGCTCTCCTAAATTACCGTGAGATACGGATTCTTGGTCTTCTCATATTAATTTCAGATACCGGTCTATTGTTTAAACTATTTTCATACATGGATTTATGGACTTATATCATCATTTCCAAACTTAGATTTATGATTTCCTTCTCTTCCACTATGTTGATTTCTGATATGGATTACTAGGCTTCCTTTGTTGAAGGGAGTTTCATTACAAAATAATCTTTTAGCCTCCACTATTTGCTAGAGAGAATCTCTTATGCCTAGATTTGTGGCATGACTGAATAATCTTATGGGTTTTGCTTGAAATCTTATTATTATCTATTAATCTCCTATAATGAAATTGCAAACTTAGATACACGCTGGAAAATATGAGTAATAAATGTCAATTAATATGCAGAAGGGTAATTGCTAACAAAAATATCATTCATTTATTGTTCTATAAGAATATTGGGCCCACAAAGAAGTCTCGTTGAAAGATTGGGCAATGCAAGGAATCCTTGGTTTTACCTTAAAGAGTAAAAGCTTCTCTTATACTGATGGGGGAACTAAATGTTATCCACATAATTTCAATGTTGGAAGTGAAGTTATAAGCAACAACATCATAAAAGGATTATGGCCACTGAGTTCTAAATTGAAGAATAAAGCAAGATATCTCTTTGAGAGTGTCTCTCCATGGTTTGTCACTCCTTCAACAGCACGTCTCTTCAGAAAATAGGAATGTGCCTCTTCGATAGAGTATCACCTCGTGCCTCACCGTTTTGCAAGGTTGATAAGGACTTTGACCTAAATCACACCACCCATCACCAACACCACTACTCACACGACTTTGAAGTTGTTAAATATTAAAGATGAATTGGCACCAAAGAGGCATTTCACTAGCAATCCCTGGAATGGCTAAAACCTCAACGTCATCCCACCCTGCAAGATTTTCAGAAGCATTCAAGTCAAACAAAGTCACATTACTCTTCGCTAATAACCACATTGCGTTTATGTGGTACATTGAAGACATGCTAGTATTAACAGGCGCCTCGGGTTGCTTACCAAAACCAAGTAGATTCATCAGCATGCTGCTCTTTGACTGTTGAAGCACTTTAATATTCATAAGGGACCACGTGTCACTGTTGGCATTATCACCCATCTCTGAAATTCTTATGTTAATAAAGGCGGAGACATGGTCCACAATGCCTCGATGATACCACTTTTACACAAGCAATGATCAGTAGTGTCGAAGACATTAAAGAGAGGCAATGCCGCCTCTACAAATATTAAAAGCGCAAATGACACCATCAAAGTCGAGGGCCGTCGAAGTCCACTTGAGCGAATGCTAGGTTCAAAGAGGGTGGTCGCCTGCCTCTATAAATACAACCCTAGGGGAACTATTTTAGTGGTGGATTTTTCATTTCTCTATCTCTTTTGCAATTAAAGTCTTGTGACCCTAAATCGAATTAGGGATAATTCAATTTGACTGTAATCATATTCGAATTGAATAAACACGAACTTAGCCTTGCATATTGACTTCAAATATGACTTCAATTATGACATATCGAACATTATTGACATGGACATGCATAATATGAACTAATCATTGCCAAGTTGACTTGAATCTAGTCGAAGAGCCTTAAATCATGACAAAATTTTATATGCATACTCATACGAACTATGAATTATAAAGTATGGACAACGAACATAAGGATAAGATGTCTAGCCTAGTGTCATACATAATGAACAACAACATAATTTTAAGACTTATTTTCCCTACCTATTGAACATATGATATAGCATGATCCCTTTGGATTATCTTATCAAAAGGCCCACTTGGATTCATATATATGACACTTTTAATGGCCTTAGAGGACTTCGAACATATCAAACGATAACGATGAAGATGAACTTTTCCTCAACGGCCATTGGACTTCCATTCTTTAATGATCCTATCATATGACCAGTATCAAAGCAATAAGTTTTACCTTGGTATATCATCATATCAGCGCAATGCCCTCAATCATGTCGATGTGGGGTCCTCGCATAAGCACTAGTCACATCGGTATGGTCAGCCTTTTCTTAATTACATCTCTGCACATGTATTGTCAAGTCGATGAGATTAGCTTGTTATGACATCGTATATACTCAAATCAAGGAATAATTTATTACATTTGGCATCTGAGGTGTCATTCCATTTTTTGATTTGACAATATCAATCAAGACGGAGATGAGTCGTACGGTGAGATGTCTCCCAAAGGTGTCGAACTTCCTGCCTCCTATTATCCAAAGTGTATCGTAGTCAAAATTCCAAAGCAAACTGTAGAATCAAGCATGGTGCCAACAACCGAGCCAATTCCTCCAACTAATTCTTCTGATGATATCTTCGCCTTGTTGAGAAACTTTGATGTTTCAATTGCTGGTCTCCTTACGGAGGGCTCTATAGGATACACCTTCCCGTCCGAGGGCATCCTGGCCAAAGGAGGCGAGACTCCATCCGTGTTTCCTTTCGAACATGGTCCATAGAGTACTTAGGGTGACATCGACACTCCACACACTCTTAGAATCACGAACACGCATACACAACATTTGCTCATGTTCCAATATTCCAAACTAGCATGACCTTTCATTTCATTCCAAGTATAATGGGCATGGATCGGTTCAGTAATCTTCAATATAATATTACTGAGGAAAGAAAGCACACTCCCAATCCACCTCATTCTAGTTTTTATAGAGGGCATGAAACAGATAAGGAGAGATCTTGAAGGAAAGATTTAGAATGAAAGGTAGAAGAAGACCGCCAGGCCGAGAGGAATCGAAAGAAGAACTAGGTCGAAGAAAGGCAGCCCTATGATTAAGCAAAGAGGCATAAAGCTCACATGACCATGTGATTCCTCTTCTACAATTCCTCCACCTCGATCTCAACCCCATCTTCCTTTATAACAACAAACTCCCACATCACTTTTCTTACTACTACTTCTCCCCCTCTAACTTCATCCAAAGGGACCACTATGCACCACTTCCTTCTCCAGCCCCATCTAGCCACATATACGCTACCTTTCCCGACCTCAGCTTAACTGGTGTGATGTTTGAGTGTGACATAAAGAATATCCCTAAGGAAGAAGTAGACCATAAGGTCAAGTGGTTTCAAAAGCTGGTTGATTAAGGGTATGAGTGGAAAAAGCTTTCCTATGTCCTTTCCAATCTTAACCGAATCAATCAAACAAATGTTCAGTCGTTTAAACCTAAAAAGAAAACCTATGACCGCTTCATCAAGGGTTACAAAAAAGACTTGGAGAAGATGGAAAAGCGAAGAAATGCAGCTCTAAAAGTAGAGCCTAGAGCTACTGATATGAGGAGGAGATAAAGAGAGCTTACCAATAAGCAAAGATCACGGTGAAGGATTTTTTCAAAACCACTCATGAAAATAATGCTACCCTTAAGACACAACTTGCAGATAAATATTTGACCCTCTACAAGAAAGACAAGACTATCCAAGCAAGGGATAAAACTATTATTGAGTAGGAAACTGTAATCTAAGAGTACCTTGTTGAAATGGACAAGCTTGAGAACAAAATGCTCTTAGTAATGACTGAGAAACCAGAGGTCAAAGTCGACTACACTACAACAGTGCGTGACCTAAATGAGCTCAACGAGTAGAAAGCCAAAGAGAGAGAGAGAAGAACTCAATACCACTCTTCAGCAATTCTTTGCTAATGTAATACAATACAAGAATCTGAAGTGATTGGGGAGTACATACGATGTTACCCTCGCCGATGCTTAGGAGGAGGTGTTTCGACCTGCAAAAGCACTTGATGAAGGCCTCACCGAAGATGTTCTTAAGGCCAAGTACGTCGATGTTGAAGATATCATTAAACGTGAAGAGGGAAAAACTATCTTCACCATGGAAGATGCTTCTTCTAAAGCTATCCCTGAAGCTCCTACTGACCTAATTACGTCGGATCAAGTAGAATTGTTAACTTAGTCTAAAGAACTTGTAGCGACTATATCGATACCTGAGGGGACCAACTCTGAGGTCACTCAAACCGTTACAGCTTATGTGGCAATCACTCCTATTGAACCCTACTTTCCTCCCATTATTAATCCACCAACTCGGCATCTAATCGAAGAGGGAGAAATATCTAAATCTCTCATTCATCAACTAAGTCAAAGGAAGGTATATCCCTTGTTTCTCTAGTAGTTGAAGTCCTTCAATTCTTGCCTGAGACTGTAACTACATGTACGTCTCCCTTTGTGGAGTTATAGCTCATCCTTCTCTTCCACCACCAATCACTAAAGGCATGGGCACTACTGCTATCACCATCAAATCAACTCTTGTGTGACTATTCATTCAAAGCCTCCCCTCTGGCACTATACCAGGACCTAATTCGAGGAAAATTGCTTCCTTGGAGAGGTCGGATAATATTTCTTAGTTTTTAGGAGAAGACATTACTGTAACCAGCACCTAAGTCCCGATCGGATCCGTTACTATGGCGGAGAAGTGAAAAATTAATATGTCCAAGGTTAAAATTAAAACTGAACCTAGTCAATCTTTAAAACACCGAAGAGCTAAAATCTTCTCATATCCTTCTAATCACTACGTCCTCCGAAATGGCAGCACTAGTGCTACTATGGAGATTTCCGAGGCCGCTATCGAACATCTGGAAGATCTTTCAATCATTACCATTGAGGGTGACACTACCTTTTCCAAAAGCAGCATACCTAGAGACATGACGGTCCATAAGAGGTCTCATGATGACTCAGGCCGCAAGGCTAAGGAAGAAGAAGGGTAATAAGTTGTATGCTCCTTGTTAATCACTTGGTGATGGTGAAATAGTTTCTATGTGTCTATTTTGGAGTTGTACCTTTTGGTTTTTCCTTTTGCTGTATATAGGTCACGTTTGTGCAGAAGCAACCCCTACGAACATTGATGTATATATAAAAAGTGATGCAATGAAAGTCAACTATTTCTTTGCAATCCTTTTGTTCCACTTACATTTCCATACTTTTATAAAGTAAACTAGCCTACATATAACTGCATGCATATATAATATAATTGATTGTATTACAACTTATCCATATTATACATGCTTATCTCCATACAATGCTTTTATTTACTTCAACTCTGTGCATATAAATAAAATTCCAATAATTGCTCTATTTACATCCCATTATTTAGCTTTGTTTATAACTACCAAAGTGCTTTGTTCAGCTAAAAAAACTATAATTTAACCAACTCTGTGATTATTCCTGTTTATGTTAGGTCGAGTTTCCTTCGAACATTAACAAGTCATAAATAATTCAATTTTTGTACTATTCCCTATCTCCAAAAAATAGTAGTTTGAATATTTATTTCTCGACGTCCCTAATCTCGCCAATAACCAAGCAGGATCAATGTTTCCCATAAGTTTACATCATTGAACCTCGGAAAAGCGTATCCTACTAAGTCGTGAGTGAAAGCATAACTTTTGTTATTCTATCACATGGTGAGTCCTATTTTCGGGACTCATAGCTCCAAATGCCAAAATCCGAGCATTGACCACTAATCTTTCCTATGTTCGAGCATTGATTGGTGATTAATGATGTGGGGCAAATTATCAATTGCCCCGAGTCTGGTTATACCCTTTAGGTCCTTATCCTGGACTGGAGGAGTCCGATAGTTCTTGTCTTTAACCTTCAACAGCTAACCTTGCTTATTTTCAGCTGAGCGCATCCCATTAGGCCGTAAGCTCTATCATAAAGGTCGTTACGTGTATCGGTTCAAATATCTGAGATCCTTTGCCTTTGGATGCATATTTATGGGCATCTGCTTCTAGTCCTACCTATCTTTGGGTGTTGACTGAGAGTGTCTATTGACTATCCTCGCTTATCCTCGGTCTAGCGTATCATTCCAAGTCGCAAGCATGGCTGTTAGAATCTCAACCATACACCAGTTTCTATTTTTTGAAACCAGCCCTTTAACTCCTTTGTTCTACGCATGTGTTCCTGACATCACCTATCTTTAGGCAATAGTCAATTCCTAAAGGATGGGGTCGAATTATCCAATGAAGCCATGTGATTACACTCCTCATTCCTGATCTTGGACTAAAGTAGTTAGTATTGTTTTCAAGTACCTAAATGTACTGCTAATTGCACTGCATGATATTTTACTTATAAGAACATGGTTCCATTGGTTAAAGAAGCTAACTTTTCTTTATAAAAAGAAAACATGGAAAGTCCTACCTTATTACATTACCCTTAAAATCCTTCGGTGGCTTATTTGCATAAAATAAACTAAAATAAAACTAAATGAAATAGCATCACAGCAGATTGATGTTCCATATATGTGGAATCAAGATTCTATCAATAGTAGCTTGCTTGAACGTTCCATTTTTGATCTTTTGCTCGATTGCATAAGGATCTGCCTAACTAGGATGAAGTGCCCCATACTTTGGAGAACATGTTTCAAAATGAAATTTCCTACCTTTAAGGTACGTCTCAAGACCATAGTGTTGAGATGTCGTGCTACCTTTTCTTGTGAGCATCTACCCTTAATTCCAATTCCTTCCTTTTCCCATCAACCAAATCGAGGGACTCAAGCAAGAGTTTCTCGTTTACTTTTAGATCATAATGCTGAAAAGGGACTTCAAATTCTATCGGGGTCATGACCTCTGATCCGTAGGCCAGCACGAATGGTGTATATCCAATCGCAGTCTTGTGGGTCATCCTATAAGCCTATAATGCCAGTGGAAGCTTATTGACCAGATTTCCCTTGGCCTTAGTTAACCCTTTCTTCAAGGTGGTCTAGAGGATTTCATCCGCCGCCTCCACTTGTCCGTTCGCCTATGGGTATGATACCATTGAAAATCTTTTCTCAATCTTGTAGCGGTTGCAGATTTCATTGAATTTGACACTTTTAAATTGAGTTTCATTATCCCTTATGATATGTTAAGGAACTCCAAACCTACAGATGATATTCTTCGTCGCGAAGTTGATAACCTTTGCAACCATGATTGTGACAAGTGGTTCTGCTTCAGCCCACTTGGTAAAGTTATCCACTGTAACAATAACACACTTAGCTCCTCCTTTCACCATCAGTTGCACAATGATAATATCAATTCCATAAACCACAAATTTCCACGGGCTGACCATCTACGTATGCCTATTGATAGGGCTTTTGGTATATTTGCTAATCACTGGCAACAATCGCATTGTTTAGTGCAATCAATGCATCTTGATTTATTGTCGACCAGAAATATCCATAGAAAAGTACCTATTTCGCTAACTACTGATAGAGTTAAGGGTATGCCCTAGGGGCAATTATGTAATTTGTTACATATATCGAACTCGTTGACCAACCTTGTTCGAAATAAAAGGTATTTTCTTCCTATTATATACTCGATATAATGTGATTATATTAATCAATTAATTTAATTAAAAGTATATTTAATAGAAAAATCCATAAATGGTATATTTTGTGATAGTAGTTACAAAGTGTTGTAACCGTGAGTAATTTATCGTAACGAAACAAATATACCATTTTAAATGTTCCTAGTCAAGATGCATCGAGACTGGATATCAGTGTATCCGTTAAGAATGGAGTACATAACACACTCCAAATGTTGGGCAGTGTATTACTCATGACTGCCAGAGGCGGTTAGGGGTTACTATGGAACGATTCACTCGATAGTTTTATGTTGGTTAATATAACTAAGGTCAAACAGAAAATATCGATGAGATTGATTTACATAGTTCTCGACTTGAGAATACTGTGGATCTTCAATATGAAAGCTCTGCTTTGATTATAGTCAAATCATAGCATGGCGTCCATTGAGTGACTATAGTTAGGTAGAGTGGAAGTATTGGAAGTGAAACACAATTCAAGAGAGGATTCGTCTCCTCGGTTATATGCGGTTAGTATCACGGTCAACTCAAAGTCAAAGTCTCGGGCCAAAGCATTTCGGTTAATAATAATTGTTATTATTGAACCAAGGACCTTGTATTTGGACTATAAAGTTGAATGTGGATGAGGTTGGAATTTTGACCATTACCAAATTCCATAAGTCCAAAGTGATATAGTTTTGACGAAGAGAATTGGTGTAAACAAATGTCACAACCGGGTAACGCTTATTAAACTAAAATTGGATTTTACGGAAAATGAGTAAGCGATAAATTTGGCCATAATGTCGCACCACCTTCTAAGTGATAACGTTAACTTTAGAATAGTTCGATGTTAATCGCTGACCAAATTTACACCTGTAACGACCACGACTTTCTTTCCACAGAAAGTCGCATCGTTAATAAGAAAGAAAGGGATAGAAAGAGAAAAGAAGAGAAGAAAGAAAGAAACAACAACAACGATCTCACAGCGGAACGAATAAATTATATTAATAACATAAACTATTACATAGTATACAACAATTTACAGAGTTACACAGCATATACATCACTTACTAGACAGTTATAAACATCTGTCTAGACATTACAACTCAAATACAAGACAAAACACTATCACAGATATCAACACAGCGTAATACTATATCTACGAACGCCGAAGCCTCCTGCTCCATTGCTCCTCCAGGATATTCGTCAAAGCTAAACCTGAATCCCTTGGCTACTCGTAAAAATTTGAGTACCCAAGAGTTTATAAAACAGAAATAAACACTTGGGTCAGACATGGGTCTGGTGTGAGTAACAGGTTAAACTTGCTTAACTTCAAAACCTTTAGAAAGAAAAGGTATCACGTAAGACTCCCCACAAATAAACATGGGTAAGTTTTTACCTTACGCTAACCAAAACATTTGATAGGAAATCCAGTTATATTATAATAGGGTCTAGGGTTTTCAAATAAATATGAAATAGCTGAAATTGTTACATTATTAAATTCCAGCATACTAGCCACAAAGTGGGTTATACAATCAAAACCGTAAGGGCACGTAGGAAGAATGGGTTTCCATACAATGGCAGGGCTACTGGGGTACCGCCCGTCACAGTACGTGGCCTAGATCACCGTACCGAGGAGTACGCCCGCTCCCCTGCAACACAAGGCCGGAACCATCCCTTACTGGATAATCCCGAACAAGACAATCCCGTAGTTGGCGCGACCAACCACACACTAAGCCGAATAAAAGAAAAGGGACCTCTAGACAGGGATCTATCTTGCTCTCAGTGGGTGCTACCCACGAAACCTTGCTGCACCTCCCCTGTTTTAGCCATTCCCGGTTGATGAGGCTTGAGGTTACGATTACCTTTAATCAGAACATATCACTTAGAATGCTCATCGTCCGCCTGACGATGTGCTGAAAGCATTCAATCCATATAAGTTCGTTCCGGGTTCGAACGAAACCGAAGGCATTATCTCGTTACACTCGTTTTGGAATCACCCTCAGAGTTAACGACAATAACCCTTGCACTCTGAATCTTCATCTTCACTTGAGATTCACGACCTATCGTTAATTTGGATCGATGTGGTATTCGGGTCTCCAGACCTGGAATACCGGTATACGGAAACCCGATCCCGGTCTCATCGAAATCCAAAACGTATCTTTTAAAGGCCAAGTTGTTTTAAGGTTAAAACAATTCAATTCTTATCTATATACACAAAGATAGATAATTCAATAGATAATCTACATTATCATCCCAAACAGATAATTCACATTATCATTATAATTCAACCAAACATTCATATCATATATCAATCATATCTCATCAGAGATATCAAACAATGCAAAGCATTCAATATCATTCATCATCCTTAAGTAATGATTTATATCATCTCTAATCAATTTAAAGTGAATTAAATTAATTACTTCATTTTATAAATCCTGCTTACTTAATTATTAATTAAACCAATTAATTAATCATTCTTTAAGTATCCAACTTAATTAATCCTTCCTGATTAATAATCCTTTAATTACTTTAAGTAATTAATACTTAATTAATTTCACAAATTAATTATCTTAAACCATTCAGTAATTAATCTTTAATTACTTCATTAATTAATTAACTATATTTAATTACATTAATCCTTAATTAATTACAATTAATTAATTACTTTAATCACTAATTATTTATTAATTAATCTTAATTAACCAATCCTTAATTACATCATTAATTAATTAATGATCCTTAATTATTCTTAATTAATTATCTTATTTAAATTAATAATTAATTAGTCACATTTATAAATCACCTTTGATTAATAACATTTAGTAATTAACTACCCTTAATTACTCTTTCATAAATTAATTTCTCCAAAATTAATTATCCTTTAATTAATCCTTTGATTAATTATACAAAAGTAATTAAACTAAAATTACATTTATTATTAAATCATCTTTAGTTAATTACATAAAGTAATTACCATTAATTACTTCATTAAATAATTTCACTTCATTAATTACATTTAAGTAATTACTTATTAAATCATTTCAATGATTAATTTAAATTAATTTAACTTAATTAATTAATTTAAACTAATCAAATTAAATTCATTTAATTACATTAAGTAATTAATTTCTTAATTTCCTCCATTGTGTAATTTCAAATTGATTAATCTTTAATTTATCAATTAATTAATCTCTAATTAAAAATCATTAATTATTCCTTAAATTAATTAATCGCAGACCTTAATTAATTTAATTTAAACTTGGAGTTACTAATTTAAATTAATTCAAATCATTTATTATCCATTATGGTTTACTTAAAATCAATGAATTACAAATCATTAAATCTTCATTTAACTTTAAAACAAAATTCATTTCTTATTAATGATTTAATTATCACTCACAAATATGTTTGAAAACATTTATCTTCAATTTTACCCTTTAAATTCATTTTCTTTTCAAGATTTAAAATGAACTCCTATTTATCTTTAATAAAGTTTAAAACAAATTTCTAAAAACTTTAAATTTCACATGCTAAAGGAAATTTTAAAGAGGTAAAATCAAATTTCTTTAAATTCACATATTTCAAGTATACCTCAACATTAAAACTCTTCTAAACATTTAAATTTGAATTTCAACTTTATTTATTTCAAACTAAGTTTCAGATTTTAAACTTGAATTTATATTTGTACCTTTGAATTAAAACTTAGTTTAACTTAGTTTTACAATTTAAATTTAAACTTCGGAAAAACAGAATAGAGTTTGAAACCTGAACTAAGCATTGACTCGAGCCTCCCCACTTTGCTTCGAGTCCATACTAGATTTACTTCGGGTAAATCACGAAAATACTCAGGTAAAACTCGATGCACAACACTGCTTCTCCTCTTCCTTCTTTTTCTTTTTAAAACCTGCTTTGTTTAAATTTATGAAACAAGCTACACTCGCATACTAACCCAATAAACACTCGAGTCCATCACCAATTTCTTCGAGATCACTTCGAGAAGAACTGCTCGTTCCACATCTTTATGAACTGACACCAATTCGTTATCGTGCACGTGCACAGATCGTCCACGCCGCCGCTACCTCCGGTGACTCCTCACACGCGTCGGCGATCAACCACCTAGACGTTTCTGACCCGCAACCTAATGCCACGAGGCCCAAGTCAAAATCGAGCATTCTCGAGCTCCATTGTCAACAGGCTCCGACCAAACTACCCTCGAGCAAACAACTCCGATCATCAGACGACGTGCAACTTCGTCCACACCTCGATGAACCTCTACGCCACCATCTCCCGAAGCTACGTTGCACTCGATCGACTAAACTAGCCGAGGCGATCGAACAATCAAACCCAGAAAAAACTAGGGTTCCAGAAGGAAACCCACTACCGCAACCTCCATGGTGAATTACATCACCATCCTCCATTTTTCCACCAATCTCTGATCGTTCCTCCACCTTCACGAGGAATTCCGACCCTCAAATCCAAGTAGATCATCAGAGAAACCCAGATTTCATGTTTTTGAGAAACCCAGAACTGCTCATTCATCCCATCTCTAAAAATTATAATTTTAGTTGTAAAAATCATGGTTTCATTCGAGTATTCGATTTATATCCCTGAATTTATAAACTAAGATGTTTGAAATTTCACAAAACTCTAACTTTCCTGTTTTTAGAGTTTTCCAGAGTAGAATTAAATTTATTATTGCCTTAAGTACAAATTTAAACTAAAGTTTACAATTTAACAACCAAGTTGGACTTGCATATTTAAATTTAAGTAGTGACAAGATCAAAGATTGAATTTTTAAATCCAAAACTGGGAGACTGGGAAGTAAAAACAGAGAGCACCCAGATGAACAATACATACATATCACACATTCATATATATACAGAGAAAAGCACTAATATACTAATGCATTTAAACATAATCATTTCAGAGATCTCATGCAACCAGATTCTACTTAAGTTATCTTAAATAAAATGTTACTCACAGGTTTGAAATGAAGAACAGAGCTTCATTTTGAAACTGCTTTGAAAACTTTTTAAAACTTGAATGCTGATTTTGAAACTTGCATGCATGCTCTAAAATCTTGTTTGTTGAGATGTTGCTTAGATCAGTTGTACTGAAATGATCTTGCTTCCAGATTTGAAAGAAAGAACATGCTTTTGATTCCAGGTTTTGAAAAAGATGCAGACTTTGTTTTGATAATCTCTGGTTTGAAGAATTTTGTTACAGGCTTTGCCTTTGTTTTTGGAAAATGATTTACAATTTGAAGAAATGTTGATTACGGTTTGAGGAGTTGATTACATATTTGTTTTGAGAAATTGTTTTGGTCTATACTTCAGGCTGAAGCTTCTTATCTTTTGAAAAGAACAGGAAAGAAAAATGGGATGAGAGGTAGATGAATATATAGGTTAAAATGATTTATTCAAAATAAAAGAAAAACAAAAGTTTAAAACTTGACATTTGTCATTCTCTTACCTTAATTTTATAACACATGTTATTACATAGCCTTAGGAATTTACACATGTCCTTTTAATTAGTTTGTATTTATTTTAAATGTAAATAAAAGCCTTTTCTTAATTTATAAATGCTTATTTATATATATATAAGTTACTTAAAAGAAAATAAAACTAATTATATATAAATAAAAGCTTATCCATATATTTATACAAATCCAATACTATTTAAATATTACCTCTCAAATTCTAAATTCAAATTCAAATTAAATTTTAAAAATCTAATCTAAAGTTAATTTAAAATAACACATTCAATTTAAAAATAACAATTCTATTTTATTAAATTTTTAAAGTATAAAATTCACTAATTAAATATTCATTTAATTAGATTATTAAACCAATTCAAATTTTATTATCAAAGATTATCAAATCAATTTAATTATTTAAACAGATTATTAAATTGATATTGCCCTAAATTTCCGGGATATTACAACACCCATGAGTTACACAGCCGAAATGATGAATTCCCTTAAGACCGAACGATATAATTAGTTTATAATTGTTATAAATTAATTAAATTAATTAATATTTATGAAATATTAATTATAAAATTTGAATATGATTTGAGAAATAATAATGTTATATATATTTATAACAGTTATAAATATAACGATCGATATACAATATCAACAAACGATTAAATCAGATTTAATTGCATAGTATTTTGGCTTGGGGTTAGATGGGTTTAAGGCCCATCATTAGGGCTGCAAAATTTTGGTTTTGGGAAGGTCAGGGGTGGCTAAAACATAGGGAATTGGCTTGGAGATAATGGGTTGAGATAAAGTGAGAATGGGTAAAAAGGTTTTCCTCGTTTCTCTTTAATACAACCCTATATATATATATATATATATATATATGTATGTATGTATGTATCTCTAAAAACAATTACTAACCATTTTGGCTGCCATTACCTTCTACATTGCTGGTTGAAACATAGCCCTCAATCCACTCCAAAATTCTCAAATATATTTCAAATTAAAATAATACTATTCGATAGTTAGAGGTCGGTGATTTCGGACATGCAATTTAACAAATCAAGAACAGTAAAATGAAGAGAAGTCATTGCTTCAACTTAGATTCAAAGGCATCATTAAATTGGTAATTTTAATTCATATTACAGTAATTAAATTATATTCTATGATCCTATAATGAGCAATTACATATCTGTTTAAATATATTGCTACTATATGTTTAGTTAGGTGAGATTTTGTAAGTAGATGTGGTTGTCACAAATCAGTTTGGTTATGTGCATAATTTGTTTATTATACTACTTGATTTATGTATAGAAAAATATTGTTTACTGTACAAAATCAATTTTTGTCATTAATAATTGTTTTATATATATTTATTAATAAATTCACTTATATATATATATATATATATATATATATATATATTAGTGTATATTCCTCTCTCATAATAGCATATACGCATATATAAGATATATATATATATATATGATTTAAAAAATTTAGTACACTTATTTATATATAGTATGAATTTATAAATTCGAAAATTAAATATCATTCATATATTCAAAATTTTAAATCAACATTTATTGAATTTTTGAATTGTTTTTTATATATAAAATAATTATTACATTAAAAATTCAATTTTATATTTAAAAAAAATATTATATCATTTCAGAAACAAGTAGAAAAATTTAGGAATTTTTCAATAAAGTTTATTATTTTTAATAATTAATATTATTTCGAAAAAACTATTTATGATTTATTAAAAATAATAATTTAATTGAAAAATTCTTTGTAACCTTTCATTCATGATCCTAGAATTTCAAAAAAAATTAAATTTGAATTTTTAATAATATATTATTTTATATTAAATAATTATTGCCGAAATCAATGTATTTATTTTTAAAAATAATAATTCAACTTTGAAAAATATTCAGATTTTTCCTAAGCTCTATTTTATGATCCTAGATTTTCGAAAATTTTAAATTTTTAATTTTCATCAATAGATTATTTTATGTTAATTATTTATGGATGAAAATATTATTTTATTCATAATATATACAAATTAAAATACTAAAATTATTATGTTTGCAAAACTAAGTTAATTTTGAATTATAAATAATTTTTAATAATTGTTCTCTCCCTTTTTATATATATATTTATCTATATATAAATATTTTATGTTCATATATATTATATATAATATACTTATACATACATATGTGTGTATGTGTGTGTATTTTTTGTAACACATATACATGCACATATTTGGACAACATACATGACATACAAAATGAGCTAATATGTCTGTTGCGATGTAAATTCCAACATCTACATATGGGCATATTATACCTTTCACGGATTATTATGTTACACATGCACTCACACATATATGTATATGATATATTTATCTATAAACTAAATCAAATAAAATTAATTTTATACCTTAATATATTTGAATTTAAATAAAATAAATGATTTTATTTAAATGAAATTTAGAAATGTTCTAATTCAGTTAGACTTCATAGGCCCAATAAAAGATCCAATAGGGTAAAATTTTTGAAATTCACCCATAACTTCCGTTGCGGGCTAGTCCAGTTCCAACAATGGTATCGGAGCCCAATAGCCTATGCGGTCTAAATTAGTCATATTAGGGCTAACTAATTAAGCTTGCCCACTTAGTACGGTGCCTAAAAGGTAATGTCTAGGATTGGAATTGGGTAATCAAGTACCATGTCCAACCTGGTTACCGACCTGGCCCGAAAGGTGAAGTAAGCCAAAAGTTTGCTCCTAATAGAAAAGGCCCAACTTAATTTGGGTCTTGGGCTAATTTTCAAAATCGTTTTGAAATTAATGTTAAAGATTTTAAATTTAATAGTTAAATTTAAAATAAAACATGTTTACAATACATAAGTTTTCAAAATGTTTGAAAGGATAATGATATTTTCAAAATGTTTGAAAATATTTATATATTAATTTCAAATTTCAAATTTATTAATAAGATTAATAAAATTAATTAATTAAATATGTTAATTAATTAATGCATATATGCATGTGTTACATATGTTGATATATGTTATGTTATTTTAAAATGTTTAAGATAACATAAGTATACATGTATGTATACAAGATAAATTTTGAAATTAATAAATTTTAATGAAAATTGTTTAATTGAATAAATTAATTAAAGGTTAATTAATTAAATAAAATACACATATATATATGATATATGTGTGTTACACATAAAGGTTATAGTATACACTATAAATGTTTTAGTACATATGTCCAATATAAAAGTTATATTGGAATACTAATATAAAATTAATTAAAGAGTTAATTGATTAAAATTAATTAGATAATATTTAATTAATGATATATTATACGTAAGACTATCATATAAGTAATATGAAATATATAAGTTATATAACAATAAAACTTATATGATATGTGTATAAACTAAATGTGGAACATTAAAGAAACCCAAATAGACTTGAGAAATAAATACATATGTAAATGTACATATACCGTGATTTCTGATGTGTCTGACACTTGAATCGCTGGGGTATTTCATAAGAAATGTATTATTCTATAAGTTGATAGCACTCAATATATATATTGAAGATTATGAATCTTCAATATAATGTTGTCCTCTACCATATATATACTAATAAATTACTTATATACTCCTTAGTTGTTGAGCAAACTCAAGCTAGGGATGTTATGTGTAGTATTATTAATATATTGAACAGATGAGGTAAGATAACTATATGTATTTGTTGAGCAAAATCAAGGTACATATACTATACTTAGGCCATCATAATATGGTAAGTATGAGTGAATAATCTCTTTCGATTTGTTGAGCAAACTCAAGGTCGAAATGAGATTAGAACAAGGAAAAATGGGTTAGGAGTTGTATATGATACAACCGATAAGTAGTTATCCATCTTTTGTGGGGCTATGATTTGCTGAGCAAACTCAAGGTCATAATACGAAAACAAACGAGTCCTAATACCTACTAATGAAGTTGTAAGACTTCTATGTTTCATCTTAGGGTTTGGAGAAATCTAAAAGACTAGTGAGAGCCTTATTAGAAAAATGAAATGGTAACGTTTAACCTTTCTAATATTGTAAGGACATATGTTATATAATGTTATAATTATCTATAGTGATAAATTTGTGCATTTAATATGATTGATAAAACATTTATCAATTAACATATATAAACAAACTGAATTGAAAGATTACAAATAGAAATATAATATATAGTTACTAATAATTCTAATTACATGTTATATAATGTTTCTATACCCATGCAAGTGCCCAATTTCAACCACTTAATACATTCGTAAGTTGGTCACTTATATGTTTATTTGCTTTAGATATTGTGTTGCATTTTATGAGTTTTTGAACTCTAAATGCAATTCAAGACTATGGATATTTGATTCATGTACTTTTACATATAAATGTTATATGGCGAACACTCATAGTTTGTGGGGTACAATATTTTGATGAAGTTAGTTCATTCGAAGTAAGCCAATAAACAGTATTTTAAGATCATGTATTCAACTTGAATGATTTCAAAAGGATCATATTGTGTTAATGTAACACAAGACCATAGATTACGAGATACATCTAAGAACTCGATCGTTGAAATGTCATCTTGATCGGTTTACATAAAGTGCAACATATTTGATGTCTTAAATGTTAAGAATAATCGAATGCGCTTTTATAAAAGGTTTGTTATGATATTGTAGTAAGGTTTTCTTTTGAATAGTTTGACCATTTGAAAGAAAAACGAATGTATAAGAATAGATGTAATTTAAGGTAAAGTTGGAATGAAGAGAATGAATAGTCACTTCTGCTTCATAGAGAAACATTGGAAACAAGAATTGTAATAATAACTGATACTTACTATTGGAATATGAAATATGAATTTTATTCTGAAATGTATTTTCATATAGAAAATTGTTTTCTATAACATTTATTTGTTTGAGTTCAAGATATTTGATCAAAGAACTCTCCTTTGTAAACTAGTTGCAGCATATGAAATAAGTAAACAATATTAACAATATTAAGTGAATGGTGGACCTCTAAATTTAGTACGCTATTATAGTAATGGCGGAAATAGTGGGAGCATGCCATATAGCACCTAATGATTGCATCAAATTACAAAAATTGTTTTCATAAAATGTACCGAACATTATTTGTGAAATAATGTTTATTTTTGGTATTGACTGAAAAATAGATATAACTATATTTCAATATGAGTATTATGAATATTCATTATGAAATAGAACTATATTATGGAATTTGGTTTCATAGTAAAAGTGATGCTACAAAAATACATATATATCTAATATTATTTACAGTTGTTTTGGAATTATAGACTAAGCCGTAGTTTTGAGAAATAATTTTACTATATGATTATGAATCATATGATACAGGTTAATTATATCTCAAACAATTAATGGTTATGCACCCATTCAGTGGGAACATCATAAGAGTTGATTCACTCTTTGAATTAATAAAATTGATGTATGCAATCACAAGTCTATTAATACCAAAAGGGTTCCACATATTTTGTTATATTCATCGATGATTTATTATCCACATAAACATGTGAATTAGATACACATGTAGTAAGTTTATGATAAAATCATAGAATATAAAAGAAAAGTAAATAAAATAACATGCAATAGAATAAAATGATTTGATTTGGTCGAATAAGTGAGTATATTGGAAAGAGTTCCAAATGTACCTAAAAATGAATATAGATTCAATCTCAAAATCACACCTCCATGTGATACATAATGATGCATCGATAAGGAGTAATCAGACATTGTTGGACAATTTACGATTTATTGTGAATGAAGTTGTGTTAGTTTCTTTCTATAAGGTCATGTACTTAAGATTAGTAGACAAGGTTGATATTATTTCATCTAAACAACAGTTTACAAAATCATACAAGATAAGGGTTTGTAAGAAATCCCAACATATCCTAGACCAAGGAGTTGACAGGTTGTGCGAGTCGAAAGATTGCATGTAATAAATGTTCATGAGGGATCTTGTATGAATCTCCAGAAGGTTTATTGGATAGGTCTGTCATCAAATGACATATTTATGTTTTGAACATAATTTTTGTAAACTAAAATCAGTTTTATAAATAAAAAGGTTCATAAAGCGTTTGTGAATCCCTATTCTATTTGCACTAAGAAACGATTATTATTTCAAGATATATCAACTTCATTGTGAAGGAATTTCTTTGAGAAATTTTTGGTAGTTAAATGGAATTATATCGGATCCATAGATAGAACTGATTATATGAGATGAAGTGAAATTAACTAACCTAAATGAACACATATGTCTAATAAATATTCTCGTACATCAAAGTGAAACTATGAGTTTCTTATTAATGTCAAAAATATACATTACCCTCGGTTGTTCAATTAAACCATTAAGATTGTTGACTGTATATGGTATGATGCGCAGATCTGAAAGAATTCCAAGTACGCTATCAAAATATGATTTGGTGTTCGTAACCAAAGAGATGCGATCCATCGGCCGAGATTGTGTCTTTATTGGAAAGAATAATGTGGTTGGAATTAAATAAGCTATGTTGATAAGAATAATATCGCAAATTTCAATTGTTGAAATTAGCATAACAGATTCGGTATTCAACATGCTCAAGTTAATTCAGATTTACTCAAAAAATTATCGCTCGATAAGACTTAGTGTTTGGTACTTATGTATTGAACCAAAAAATTCTAAATAATGATTTAGAGTAAGCCATTTACACATATTAACCAAAAATGCCTCGACGTCAGTGGGAGCGATATTGGGTTTGTGAGTCTGTGGACATGATCCAAGAAATGATACGAATGTATCATTTTATAAGCATCAAGATGAAATAAGTATTTTGATAGAAATATCAAATAGTTTGATTTTCAATCAAAGTGAAGAGGAAGTTTGTGTACATAAGAAAGAACGTTAAAAGGTACATTAATATTTTTAAACTATAAGTAAACAACACGTTGTTGATTTTAACAATATGCTTGTATTAAAATCAACTTTAGTTGTTTTAATGCTTAATTTTGGATTGTAAATGATGTCTTTAACGGTGAGTATAAAAGATATAGGGATTGTCCCAAAACGATATACAAGTGCACCCTATTAAAAGGAGAACATGTAAGTTGGATTCCTTATGCATTAGCAATTGGAATTATCATACAGGTTATGTTGTGTATGATATTGTGTTTTGTTTATGTATTTGATACATGGAGAAAATATAAAATCCAAATTGATATCACTAAATGGTTGTTTGAGGTGTTCTCGCATATTTATGAAATACTAGAGAACTCGTTATGATGGAACGTTTGGACATAAACTTTTATAAGTGATATTGAGTATAACATGTCGATGATAAAATTCAAGTTAAAATCTTTAATTTGAAAATGTTTCAAAATAAAAGTGATGTGGTCGATCCAACAAAATGTTGAGAACATTAACTTGAATAGCGCTACAATAAACCAATGTATATAGATATAAATGCACAAATTTATAATTGAGCCAAAGGTGATTCCAAATGTTGAGAATCCCATAATATTGTTATAAGATAATAATGTCATGAAATTGGTCATGATAGAACTTAAAGCTCACTAGAAGTCGAAAGACATACTTCGAATCGTTGCACATGATAAAGGCAGTTTATGAGTGTTAGAGAGAGTTAATCGACAAAGTAGATAATTAAAACATTATAGCATACCCATTCACTAAGTGACTGACCTAATTGGTTTTGAGAAAACTGATTGGAGAAGTTGGAATTAGATTCCATAATTGACCCCAAGTGCAAGTGAGAGATTGACAGAGTTAGGGGTATGCCCTAGGGGCAATTATGTAATTTGTGACATATATCTAACTCGTTGACCAATCTAGTTCGAAATAAAAGGTATTTTCTTCCTATTATATACTCGATATAATGTGATTATATTAATCAATTAACTTAATTAAAAGTATATTTAATAGAAAAATCCATAAATGGTATATTTTGTGATAGTAGTTACAAAGTGTTGTAACCGTGAGTAATTTATCATAACGAAACAAATATACCATTTTAAATGTTCCTAGTCAAGATGCATCGAGACTGGATATCGGTGTATCCGTTAAGAATGGAGTACGTAACGCTCTCCAAATGTTGGGCAGTGTATTACTCATGACTGCCTGGGGAACCTAGGGGTTACATACTAATAGTTATTGGATAACTTTGGAACGACACACTCGATAGTTTTCTATTGGTTAATATAACTAAGGTCAAATAGAAAATATCAATGTGACTGATTTACACAGTTCTCTCGACTTGAGAATACTGTGGATCTTCAATATGAAAGCTCTGCTTTGATTACAGCCAAATCATGGCATGGCGTCCATCGAGTGACTATAGTTCGGTCGAGTGGAAGTATTGGAAGTGAAGCACTATTCAAGAGAGGATTCGTCTCCTCAGTTATATGCGGTTAGTATCACAGTCAACTCAAGTCAACTCAAAGTCAAAGTCTCTGGCCAGAGAATTTCAGTTAATAATAATTTTTATTATTGAACCAAGGACTTTGTATTTAGACTATAAAGTTGAATGTGGATGAGTTTGGAATTTTGACCATTACCAAATTCCATAAGCCCAAAGTGATATAGTTTTGATGAAGAGAATTGGTGTAAACAAATGTCACAACCAGGTAATGCTTATTAAACTAAAATTGGATTTTACCGAAAATGAGGAAGCGATAAATTTGGCTATAATGTCACACCACCTGCTAAGTGACGTGTGAACGTTAACATTAGAATAGTTTGATGTTAATCGCTGAACAAATTTACACCAAGAGTTACACAGTCGAAATGATGAATTCCCTTAAGATCGAACGATTTAATTAGTTTATAATTGTTATAAATTAATTAAATTAATTAATATTTATGAAATATTAATTATAAAATTTGAATATGATTTGAGAACTAAATAATGTTATATATATTTATAACAGTTATAATATATCGATCGATATACAATATCGACAAGCGATTATATTAGAATTAATTGCATAGTATTTGGTTTGGGCTCAGATGGGTTTATGGCCCATCATTAGGGCTGCAAAATTTTGGTTTTGGGAAGGTCAGGGGTGGCTAAAACATAAGGAATTGGCTTGGAGATAATGGGTTGAGATAAAGTGAGAATGGGTAAAGAGGTTTTCCTCATTTCTCTCTAATACAACCTTATATATATACATATATATATATACATATATATATATACATATATATATGTATATATGTGTACATAATTACTAACCTTTTTGGCCGCCATTACCTTCTACATTGCTGGTTAAAACATAGCTCTCAATCCACTCCAAAATTCTCAAATATATTTCAAATTAAAATAATACAATTCGATAGTTAGAGGTCGGTGATTCCGGACTTGCAATCTAACGAATCAAGAACAGTAAAAGGAAGGGAAGTCATTGCTTCAATGTGGATTTAAAGGCACCATTAAATTGGTAATTTTAATTCATATTTATTCGAAAGCAATATTCAGGAAAGTGGAAGTCTAGAATTCCAAGCTACAGCGAGTACACTCCGCTAAACGCCCCACTTGAAAACATTTACCTATCCACCTGCAATACTTTTCAATACCGAAAGCCACGTCCGAAAGAATCAACCGAGGAACAGAAGCGGACCGGGAAATATTGCCGCTTCCATGAAACTTATGGGCACAACATGGAAGAGTGCAGACACCTGCATGACGCTATCGAGAAGTTGATCAGACAGAAGAAGTTTCAAGAATTTGTAAAGGATCCACAGGAAGGAGGGCAGGGAACGTCCAACCCAGGTCGTGCACCAGCTCCGCGTCATCCTGAGGAGCCTGCCCGGACCGTTGGTAGACTGGTCATAAATACAATTATCGGCGGGCCTCACCCCGCGGATAAGAATTGGCAGGAGATGAAGCGATATGCAAGTTCCTTGAAGCATGCAGATTTTGAGTGTTGTTCGAACGTGGAGGACGGAGCCTCTGCTAAGCAGCAGCGCGTAATGACAGACGATATTGTGTTTAGAAGCAGAGACACTGATCAGGTAGAGGCTCCGACCATCGACCCCATGGTCATATCTGCAACGATCGGACCAGCATATGTAAAAAGAATTCTGATTGATTCTGGAAGTTCAGTCAACATCATCTTCAAGAAGGCCTACGATCAAATGAAGCTAGAAACAAAAGACTTAAAACCATCCAAAGCTCATATTCACGGCTTCAACGACGCTGCAACTGATGTAGTGGGATATGTCGAGTTACCAGTTGAACTGGGACAAGGCGAGCGTCGGAGAGTGCGAATTCTACCCTTTGTAGTTTTGGATGTGGACTCTCCATATAGCGTTTTCTTGGGTCGGCCGGCCCTGGCAGAGTTTAGGGCAGCGTTAGCCCCGTGGTGTTTAAATTTGAAGTTCCCGACTGACAAAGGAGTAGGCATTGTTCACGGCGACCAAGCAGCTGGTCGTTCCTGTTATGTGGCCGAGCTTCGAGAGGCCCACCGGAGGGAGAAGGGAAAGGTTGCGGACAATCCCGTCCGCATCCTCAATGCGGATAATTGACAAGTAGTGCCCGAGCCCTGGCTCAGGCATAGTTCTCGGATCTACGGAGATATAGATCCGAGAGACGACGATGAGAAACCTAGGGAAGAGAAGGCGGCACCGGCTGAATTAACAATTGACATTTCAGTTAGCCGTGACGACCCTTCGTGAATACTGAAGATCGGATCACAGCTAGGCCCCGCAATGACTGAAGACCTTAGCGACTTCCTTCGGGCGAACCTTGATGTTTTCGCCTGGACGCATTCTGATATGTGTGGGATTTCTCCCGCCATCACGAGTCATATGTTGAACATAGACCCGAAATACGTCCCAGTCAAGCAAAAAAGGAGAGGAATGGATCCGGAGAGATCCGCCGCTCTTGGAGAGGAGGTGGACAAACTCAAAGCAAATGGGTTCGTCCGCGACGCCCTCTACCCTGAATGGGTATCCAACCCCTTCTAGTAAAGAAGGCGAATGGGAAATGGAGGACTTGCGTAGATTATTCCGACTTGAACAAAGCATGCCCTAAGGACAGTTTCCCATTGCCTAGGATCGATCAGTTGGTCGATTCCACCGCAGGACACGAGTTACTGTCATTCATGGATGCGTACTCAGGATACAACCAAATCCCAAATCATTTTCCGGACCAAGAACACACCAGCTTCGTTACAAATGTCGTACTGTATTGCTATGTAGTGATGCCCTTTGGATTGAAGAATGCTGGAGCAACTTACCAACGTCTGGTGAATCGAATGTTCAAGGACCAGCTGGGTAAAACCATGGAAGTCTATGTGGATGACATGCTCATGAAGTCACGACGGTCAAACGACCACATTCAAGACTTGGCTGAAATGTTCGACATACTCAGGTTTTATGGCATGAAGATCAACCCGTTGAAGTGTTCTTTTGAGGTTGCATCAGGGAAGTTTTTGGGATTCATCGTCAACGCTAGGAGAATCGAAGCCAGCCCAAAAAAGATCCAAGCTATTCGAGATGTACAAGCGCCCAGGACTATAAAGCAGGTACAGAGCTTAAACGGAAAAGTAGCCGTGCTGAGTCGATTTATATCCAAGGCAACTGACAAGTGCTTCCCGTTCTTTGACATAATAAAGAAAGGAAAGAGAAATTTTGAATGGACGTCTAGCTGTGAGGAAGCATTCCGGAATCTGGTGAGGCATCTGGAGAGCCCACCAATGCTATCAAAACCGGTTGACCATGAGATGTTGTACATATACTTGGCTGTATCCCCACATGCGATAAGTGCGGCTTTGGTACGAGAGGAGGATCGAGTCCAAAAGCCAGTGTATTATGTTAGCAAACGTTTAACAGGGGCCGAGAGGAATTACCCTAAAATAGAGAAATTGGCTTATTGCTTGGTGATTGCATCACGAAAGCTTCGCCCGTACTTTCAAGAACATTCAATCGATGTTTATTCTGATCAACCCCTGAGGCAGGTACTCTAACGGCCGGAAACTTCTGGAAGATTGCTAAGATGGAACATCGAGTTGAGCCAATTCGATATCGCGTACCTACCACGGAGAGCCATCCGAGGGCAAGCGTTAGCAGACTTGATCGCTGAGTTTACCATACCCATCAAACCGGACGATCACGACATCATTCCCCCCGTTCGATGGAAATTATACACTGACGGTGCATCAAACGACCGTTGCTCCGGCGCGGGCGTAGTTCTTGTAACTCCGGAAAACCGATCGATCTGTTATGCCCTGAAGCTCGATTTCCCGGCTACAAATAACGAAGCCGAATATGAAGCACTGATCGCTGGCTTGAAGCTCATCAGGGAACTCGGGATCGAATCAGTCGAAATCTTTTGTGACTCGCAGTTGGTGGTTTACCAAGTACGGGGAGACTACCAAGCAAAGGGACGAAAGCTTGCTCCGTACCTCATTCAGGTCCAAGAACTACTATCAAATCTTGAGCGTTATGACATCTCACATATCCCGTGCGAACAGAACAAAGAAGCCGACTTATTGGCTAAGTTCGCGAGTACCGACGATGCGCAACAAATGGGATTGTATCCCGTCGAAGTCTTGCATGCCCCGAGCATAGACGAGATGAAAGTCGATCGTGTGTTGGAAACAGAAATCAAGAAGGACTCATGGATAACCCCATTCAAACTGTACCTAACGACCGGGGCTTTACCAGAAGAAAGAAGCGAAAGATGCCAGGTTCTTCGAAAGGCCGCGCGATACGTGATGCAGGATGGGTTAATGTATCGAAAGGGATTCTCTGTCCCGTTGTTACGATGTATCGCTCATGATGAGACAAAGCGGGTCTTAAGAGAAGTTCATGAAGGGGAATGTGGCGACCATACTGGGGGGCAAACGCTGGCAAAGAAGATCCTCCGCTATGGGTATTACTGGCCAACCATAAACCTAGACGCCACAGACTACGCGAGAAAGTGTGACAAGTGTCAAAGATATGCGAAAATCCCGAGAGCTCCATCAACGGAACTCACACAAATGGTTAGTCCCTGACCGTTTGCAATCTGGGGGATCGACATAATCGGCTCTTTGCCTATATCCAAAGGTGGTGCGAAATACGCGATAGTTGCAGTCGACTATTTCACGAAATGGGTTGAGGTAGAGCCTTTGGCCACGATCACCTCAAAGAAGGTCATTAACTTCGTTGTACGAAACATTATATGCCGCTTTGGCCTTCCACGCACCATCATCACGGATAACGGGACGCAATTTGAAAGTAGAGAGTTCAAAGAGTTCTGTTTAAAGTACGACATCGAGAAAAAGTTCGCCGCCGTTGCACACCCAAAAGCTAATGGACAAGTCGAGGCCGTTAACAAAATAATCAAGTCCATATTGAAGAAGCGTCTGGAGAAGGTTGGAGGCAAGTTGTAACGACCCATATTTTTACGGATCGAAAAGTTCGTTCGAATCTGGAATTTTCAGCATTTTTAGTCGTTTTAGATTTTAGGCAGAATTTTTCTAAGTCCTAGGTCGTGAACGACCTAAGTGATAGGTCGTGACCGACTTATAGGATTGGCGACCTAAGGGGTAGGTCGGCAGCGACTTAATAGAAGTTAGCGGGTTGAGTGAGTTGCGACCTAGTGGCTACCGAGTTAGTATATTTAGGTCGGCAGCGACCTAAGGAAACTAGTGAGATGCGACCTATAATAGTTCGCGACCTATAGGAGTTAGCGATCTAATTGTTAGCGACCTAAGAGTTAAGCAGAGTAGGGGATGGCTGGTTAGGGTAGTTAGGTCGTACACGACCTAAGTTAGGTCGTGAGTTCTGTTTTAGTTAGGTCGCTTGTTGGCATAAGTTGTTAGGTCGCATAGGTTGGTAGGTCGCGTGGGAGTTAGGTCGCGTGTTGTTTTAGGTCGTCATGTGTTAGGTCGCTGAGGAGTTAAGTCGTAGCATCTGTTGGTCTCGTGGGTTGCTAAGTTGTTAGGTCGCAAGGTTTTGTCTAAGTGTTAGGTCGTACCTGTTGTTAAGTCGCACGCTTGTGATAGGTCGTGCGCATTAGGTCGTAGGTCGCTGGCATGTTAAGTCGCAGATGCGCATTGTTGTAGGTCGTTAGGCTTAGGTCGGTGGGGCTTAGGTCGGAGGGGCTTAGGTCGGAGACGACCTATAGAGTTAGACGACCTAAAAATCTGCCTATAAATAGAAGGGTTTTTCTCACTTTTTGGGATCCGGATTTCGAAGCAACAAAGTGCTGCCATTTTGAGAGCTCGACTTCTACACTTCTTCACTTCTTTTCTCCACTCTAATCTAGTGCTTCCTTTCATCCAAATCGAAGATCAAGATTGAAGATTCAAGAGCTTAGATTTAAGATCTTCATCTTTTCGAGAGAGATTTCTTCGTTTGAAGCGGATTCGTGATAGATCAAGATTGATCCTTCGCTGTCCAGATCTGAAGCGTGTTGATTTAGGGTTGTTTAGGTGATTTGGTGAGTGGTGATTATCTCTCACACGGATCCAAAGGAGTAGATCGGATTGTTGGCTTGATTTGGTGTTAAAATAGTGATTTCTATGCATTTTTGTAAACCTAAGTGTAGATCCATGTAGATCCATTGTTCATGATGATTCAACAACCAATTTTGTATATGATTAACCTATGCAAGTTCATTCATCAAGTTGTAGAGATAATTCTCATGTTTTCATGCTTGTTAGACTTTCAACTCCTTAATTACGAAATTGCCATTATTGTTATAATTGTTCATTTTGCTTATATTTGAATGCTTGGTTACTTGGATTGATGTTTGACATGATTGATTGCTATGAATTAGATGATTATTGATTGGGTTTAGACAGGGTGGCCGAAGATGATTCAAAAGCTAGGAGAAAGGCTCTTGAATTGGGTAAGCTGCTCGTGGCATATGAAGCGGGAAGATGAAGCTCTTATGCGTAGATTTGATGATGTGATGTTGAGATGAGGCTTTGCGAGGATGTGATGAAGCGAGGCAATCATGTGATGAAGACTTGGTCTAATCCAGACGGGATCATTCCAAGCATGTTGATAACTCGGTGATATGATTCGAGTTGAGGATAATGAATGGATATGAGAATAGTCGTCGAGGAGGATGACTAGGAGGTTTGGATAACATCGTTGTTAAAGGTTCTAGCATGCTCTAAGCAAGAGTACGTTTGGGTAGATTCGATAGTCCCAACGGCCAACTGTTGATGGTCGAGTACTCTGGGCAGATTCGATAGTCCTAGGCACGGGCTGCGACGACGTGCGGGAGTTATGTCTAGAACCGGGGTTTCCATTATCCCTTGACGGACGGCTGAAAGAATGTGACGGTCATTCAATTAACGGTGATATCGAAGCAATGATAACAGTGATAGCCAGAGTCATGGATGTTTGGTTGTATTGTCATTCGGACTCAAGAGCGGTATTTTCTGGGTGCTTATCTGATTTAGGCCTTGGTACTTGGAAAACATCGCCCTTAACTCGAATGATTATTACTTTACTTTAAATTGTATGCTCTGCTGTGTTGTTTCTGCTTAGTGTGTGTCTGGGGGCTATCACTGTAGAAAGAGGTGGAGTGGGAGGGTTGTATTCCTATTCCTTTTCCTTTATGCTCTTTTGGTATGTTGTTAGTTAATTTACTGCTCACTAAGACTGTTGTCTGACTCAAGGCTTTATGTTTTAATTCTTATTGCCTTGGGCTGTTCGTCCATTTTTGGGACGGGCAGACTAGGTAGCAGGTGACAGGTGCTGTTCTCTTCTCACGATGCTGATATCGAAGATGAGCTGGAGGGTTGCATATTATCTTCTTATTATATGTACTGGATGTTCCGCTGTTTTGTATTCTCTGAGTGTTATGTAGTGAGGCTTGATGTATTGGCTATTTGGATGCTTGTATTCAACTATTATGGAGTTTTATATGATGTCATTTTGTTCTGTAAAGCTTCACTATACATATGTTCTATTGTATTTTGTCCATGCGCTGTGAATAATACGATAGATTCTGTTGTTTTAATCTACCCTGACAATCGTCCATGGTCGCTTGGCACACTTTACAGCGCACTATCTCTAGATTCAGTGCAGGGGTCATGGGCGGTCGTCACATTTGGTATCAGAGCATTGGTTAATCGATTTTACCCAACGCTCGCTGACGTAACTACGTATGAGAGACGTAATTGTATTTTGATGGATGATTACTATATATAATATAGTAGTTTAGCAGTAAGTTAGTCCTTTATGCAGTTGTTTCTCTAGATGTTCTGATCATTCCTTTTTATAGATATTGAGAATGAGTCGAAGAGGGAGACCAGCTGCTAGGGAAGGCCGTGCTACTGAGGGGACTACTGATTATGCAGCCATGTTCGAAGCTATGATGACTTCGATCATGAGAAGGATACCAGTTCCGGGGGCAGCAGTAGATGTTGGAGTTCAAGTCCAAACTCCGAAACCAGTGGATTTTGCTAAGTTGTGCAAGGATTATACTGCTCTTGGAGGAAAGGTTTTCTTGGGAACAGAATCAACTATTGAGGTCCAGAGGTGGATAGATGCTTGTAGAAGGATTTTTGGTGATTTGGGAATTGAGGATGCAACTAAGAGGAAGTTGGCATCAAGGCAGCTTCAAGGGAGAGCCTCTGATTGGTGGAATTCTATTACCATCACTACTCCGGAGGAAGAGATTACTTGGGAGCAATTTCAAGTTAGGTTTGAAGCTAAGTTCATTTTTACAGCTCAGAAGTCTGTTCTGTTCAAGAGGTTTGTGGAGCTCAAGCAAGGTGGGAGACCAGTTCTTGAGTATGTTTCTGAGTTCGAAGCTTTGTCCAAGTATGCCCGGTCATATATTGAATCTGCTTATCAGAAGAATGAGAAGTTTGTGACAGGCTTGGACAGTTATCTTGGGAGACAGTTGGTGGATCATTTGGACGATTCATTTGAGAAGCTTGTGGAGAAAGCTCTTAGGCATGAGAGTCTGTTTCCTAAGGAAGGATCTGTTGTTGCTGTGACCAGGGAAGAGTCTAAACCCCAGCAGGGTGGAAACAAGAAGAGGAAGCAGCAGCAGCAGAAGGGTAAGGATGGCCAGAAGAAGCCAAAAGGCGAGGTGACTTGCTACAATTGTCAGCAGAAGGGCCATTTCTCGAAGGATTGTAAGAATTCGAAGGTGCCGATGAAGTGTCACAACTGTGACAAGCTGGGGCATTTCAGGAAGAATTGTCCAGAACCAAGGAGGGACAAGCAGATTGTGCAAGCTTATGCTTTGGGAGCTGTTCCGTCGTCTTCGAAAGCTCCTACTGCTGAAGAGAAAGGAAAGAGTGTGGTTGTTCAAGGTACTCTTTTCCTATGTGGTGTTCCAGTTAGAGTTTTGTTTGATACTGGAGCGTCGCATTCGTTTGTTTGTAATGAACTCGTAGGCCGGTTAGATTTGAAGCCGGATATTGTTGATAGGCCATTGGTTGTGACTAATCCAGTTGGGGGTTCGTCTTGTTTGTGTATGTTATGTCGTGGTCTAGTTGTATCGAGTCATGGTTGCTCTTTTGTTTGTGATTGCTTTGTTCTGAACTTTGCGGGGTTCAGAATTATTTTGGGTATGGACTGGCTTAGGAAGTATGCGGCAAAGGTTGATTGCGAGAGGTTGGAAGTGACAATCGAGAATGTGGAGGGGCGAAAGGTTGTAATACGATGTAAGCATGAGGAAGGCGTCTTCATGAGCTTCATGTATTCACTGGTTATTCCACGGGATGGACTGTCATCGGTGCAAATCGCTAATGGATTCGAGGATGTCTTTGACGAAGTCAAAGGGTTGCCGCCGCATAGAGAGATCGAGTTTCGTATAGATCTAGTTGAAGGAGCCAGACCTGTTGTGATGCCTCTTAGGCGGATGGCGCCTAGTGAACAGCAGGAGTTGAGGGTGCAAGTTGATGATCTTTTGCAGAAAGGATTCATTCGGCGTAGTGTGTCCGAGTGGGGTGCACCAGTTGTGTTTGCAACCAAGGTAGATGGGTCGCTGAGATTGTGTGTGGATTATCGTGGGCTGAATAAGGTGACTAAGAAGAACAAGTATCCGTTGCCGAGAATAGATGACTTGTTTGATCAGCTTCACGAAGCCAAGGTGTTTTCTCAGATGGATTTGGCAACGGGATTTCACCAGTTGAGAGTGGCTAAGGATAGTGTGCCGAAGACTGCTTTTCGGACACCATCGGGTTTCTTTGAGTGGCTGGTAATGCCGTTTGGATTGACTAACGCGACAGCATATTTTGTGGATCTTATGAATAGAGTGTTCAGAGATCAGTTGAACAAGTTTGTACTTGTGTTCGTGGATGATATTCTGATTTATTCCAGAACGGAAGAGGAGCACAAGACGCACTTGCGTATTGTTTTGGAAATCTTGCGGAAACATCAGCTGAAGGCTAAGTTTTCGAAGTGTCACTTCTGGAAGAGTGAATTGAGGTTCTTAGGCCATGTGATTTCTGGAAATGGAATAGCGGTTGATCCCGCTAAGGTGGCAGCAATCCAGGATTGGGTTAGACCTAAGAATGCATCTGATGTGAGAAGTTTTCTTGGATTAGCAGGATATTATCGACGGTTTATCAAAGACTTCTCCAAGGTAGCTGCACCGTTAACAGGATTGACAAAGAAGAACCAAGTGTTCAGTTGGGATGCTAAGTGTGAGCAAGCTTTCGGAATCCTGAAAGAGAGATTGACAAGTGCTCCTGTTTTGACTATTCCAAGTGGGAATGATGAGATGGTGGTTTACACCGACGCATGTGGTACTGGACTTGGAGCAGTGCTGATGCAGAGGGATAAAGTTGTTGCGTATGCAAGTCGACAACTGAAGCCGCATGAAAGGAATTACCCGACTCATGATTTGGAGTTAGCGGCGATTGTATTTGCTCTGAAGATGTGGAGACATTATCTGTTGGGAGTTCGATTCGAGTTGTTTACGGATCATAAGTCGTTGAAGTATCTTTTCTCCCAAAAGGATTTGAATCTTCGGCAGCAACGTTGGCTAGAGTTTTTAGCATCATATGATTTTGGTATAGCTTATACTCCGGGAAAAGGTAACGCAGTGGCAGATGCGTTAAGTCGAAGACATGCAGGATTGGGAGCCATGTTTTCAGAATGGAAGAATCTCGAGTATTTAGCTGGATTTGACTTCAGGCCTAGATGTGAATTGGAACCTGAGATGTTGGCAAACTTATCGATAAGACCTTCTCTTGTGGAAAGGATTGGCGAGAGCCAAAAGCAAGACGATAAGCTTGTCAGGATTATCCGTGATTTGGAATCTGGATTGGATCTAGAAAAGGATAAAGGATTCGAGGTCGATCGAGAGGGTTGGCTTCGGAAGCAAGGACGACTAGTCGTTCCCGATATAGATGAATTGAGGAGTGAAGTTCTGAAGGAAAGTCATCACTCGAAGTTGACAATTCATCCAGGTGGAAATAAGATGTATCGGGATATGAAGAGAACCTACTACTGGGAAGGTATGAAGAAGGATGTTGGAAATTTTATTTCCAAGTGTACGAACTGCCAGTTGGTAAAAGCCGAACAGAAAAAGCCAAGTGGATTACTTCAGCCATTGGGAGTTCCTACATGGAAGTGGGAGCAGATATCGATGGATTTTATTGATGGATTACCTAGAACAAGAACGGGAAATGAAGGGATTTGGGTATTCGTAGATCGTCTGACTAAGAGCGCAAGATTCATTCCTGTTCGATCGACTAGGACCGCATCAAATTTGGCTGAGTTGTATGTGAAGTGGATAGTTCGATTCCATGGTATTCCGAAGAGTATAGTGAGCGATCGAGATCCATTGTTCACTAGTGGATTTTGGAAGAGCTTCCAGGAAGTTTTGGGAACCGAGTTGTGTTTGAGTACAGCTTATCACCCTCAAACAGATGGTCAGAATGAGAGAGTCAACCGAGTTTTGGAAGATCTTCTTAGAGCATGTGTTTTGGACTTCGGAGGATCATGGGAAGATCACCTTCATTTGGTGGAGTTTGCGTACAACAACAGTTACCAGTCAAGCATTGGTATGGCACCGTATGAGGCATTGTATGGAAGACCGTGTAACTCTCCGACATGTAAGTTGGAAACTGGAGAAAAGCTGATGCTTGGGCCAGAGATGATTCGGCAGACTTCAGATTGTATAGAGATCATTCGGCAACGAATGAAGGCAGCCCAAGACCGTCAGAAGAGTTATGATGATAAGCGTCGTAAGGATTTGGAGTTCGACGTAGGTGATATGGTTTTTGTGAAGATTTCTCCACTGAAGAATGTTATTCGATTCGGGAAGAAAGGAAAATTGACTCCGAGATTTGTTGGACCATTCCCGATCATCGAGCGAATTGGAAAGCTCGCCTACAGATTGGAGTTACCAGAGAAGATGTCGAGTGTGCACAATGTTTTTCATGTATCATATCTACGGAAGTGTGTGCACGACTCAAGTACGGTGGTTTCTGCTGATAGCTGTGAAGATTTCGAAGTTGATCCAGTCGATAGAAGACCTCGTAAGCCGCTTCGTGTTGTTGAAACTGACACGAAACAGCTTAGGAGGAAGGTAGTTAAGTTGCTCAAGATACAATGGAGTGATGATGATAACGACTGTACGTGGGAGGTGGAAGAGAGGATGAAAGCAGCTCATCCTGAACTCTTCAAGGTATGGCCCTAAGGTGTCGTGTCATCTCACGAGATTGTGACTTGTTCTAGTGCTAGAATTCTGTACGCTAAGCTAGAATTGGATGCATGGTTTGTTGATTGTTATGGATGGTAGGCGTACAGAATAGTCTTTGATTGCTTTGGTTGTTTGGAATTTCGGGGGCGAAATTCCTAAGGGGGAGAGAATGTAACGACCCGTATTTTTACGGATCGAAAAGTTCGTTCGAATCTGGAATTTTCAGCATTTTTAGTCGTTTCAGATTTTAGGCAGAATTTTTCTAAGTCCTAGGTCGTGAACGACCTAAGTGATAGGTCGTGACCGACTTATAGGATTGGCGACCTAAGGGGTAGGTCGGCAGCGACTTAATAGAAGTTAGCGGGTTGAGTGAGTTGCGACCTAGTGGCTAGCGAGTTAGTATATTTAGGTCGGCAGCGACCTAAGGAAACTAGTGAGATGCGACCTATAATAGTTCACGACCTATAGGAGTTAGCGATCTAATTGTTAGCGACCTAAGAGTTAAGCAGAGTAGGGGATGGCTGGTTAGGGTAGTTAGGTCGTACGCGACCTAAGTTAGGTCGTGAATTCTGTTTTAGTTAGGTCGCTTGTTGGCATAAGTTGTTAGGTCGCATAGGTTGGTAGGTCGCGTGGGAGTTAGGTCGCGTGTTGTTTTAGGTCGTCATGTGTTAGGTCGCTGAGGAGTTAAGTCGTAGCATCTGTTGGTCCTGTGGGTTGCTAAGTTGTTAGGTCGCAAGGTTTTGTCTAAGTGTTAGGTCGTACCTGTTGTTAAGTCGTGCGCTTGTGATAGGTCGTGCGCATTAGGTCGTAGGTCGCTGGCATGTTAAGTCGTAGATGCGCATTGTTGTAGGTCGTTAGGCTTAGGTCGGTGGGGCTTAGGTCGGAGGGGCTTAGGTCGGAGACGACCTATAGAGTTAGACGACCTAAAAATCTTCCTATAAATAGAAGTGTTTTTCTCACTTTTTGGGATCCGGATTTCGAAGCAACGAAGTGCTGCCATTTTGAGAGCTCGACTTCTACACTTCTTCACTTCTTTTCTCCACTCTAATCTAGTGCTTCCTTTCATCCAAATCGAAGATCAAGATTGAAGATTCAAGAGCTTAGATTTAAGATCTTCATCTTTTCGAGAGAGATTTCTTCGTTTGAAGCGGATTCGTGATAGATCAAGATTGATCCTTCGCTGTCCAGATCTGAAGCGTGTTGATTTGGGGTTGTTTAGGTGATTTGGTGAGTGGTGATTATCTCTCACACGGATCCAAAGGAGTAGATCGGATTGTTGGCTTGATTTGGTGTTAAAATAGTGATTTCTATGCATTTTTGTAAACCTAAGTGTAGATCCATGTAGATCCATTGTTCATGATGATTCGACAACCATTTTTGTATATGATTAACCTATGCAAGTTCATTCATCAAGTTGTAGAGATAATTCTCATGTTTTCATGCTTGTTAGACTTTCAACTCCTTAATTACGAAATTGTCATTATTGTTATAATTGTTCATTTTGCTTATATTTGAATGCTTGGTTACTTGGATTGATGTTTGACATGATTGATTGCTGTGAATTAGATGATTGTTGATTGGGTTTAGACAGGGTGGCCGAAGATGATTCAAAAGCTAGGAGAAAGGCTCTTGAATTGGGTAAGCTGCTTGTGGCATATGAAGCGGGAAGATGAAGCTCTTATGCATAGATTTGATGATGTGATGTTGAGATGAGGCTTTGCGAGGATGTGATGAAGCGAGGCAATCATGTGATGAAGACTTGGTCTAATCCAGACGGGATCATTCCAAGCATGTTGATAACTCGGTGATATGATTCGAGTTGAGGATAATGAATGGATATGAGAATAGTCGTCGAGGAGGATGACTAGGAGGCTTGGATAACATCGTTGTTGAAGGTTCTAGCATGCTCTAAGCAAGAGTACGTTTGGGCAGATTCGATAGTCCCAACGGCCAACTGTTGATGGTCGAGTACTCTGGGCAGATTCGATAGTCCTAGGCACGGGCTGCGACGACGTGCGGGAGTTATGTCTAGAACCGGGGTTTCCATTAGACCTTGACGGACGGCTGAAAGAATGTGCCGGTCATTTAATTAGCGGTGATATCGAAGCAATGATAACAGTGATAGCCAGAGTCATGGATGTTTGGTTGTATTGTCATTCGGACTCAAGAGCGGTATTTTCTGGGTGCTTATCTGATTTAGGCCTTGGTACTTGGAAAACATCGCCCTTAACTCGAATGATTATTACTTTACTTTAAATTGTATGCTCTGCTGTGTTGCTTCTGCTTAGTGTGTGTCTGGGGGCTATCACTGTAGAAAGAGGTGGAGTGGGAGGGTTGTATTCCTATTCCTTTTCCTTTATGCTCTTTTGGTATGTTGTTAGTTAATTTACTGCTCACTAAGACTGTTGTCTGACTCAAGGCTTTATGTTTTAATTCTTATTGCCTTGGGCTGTTCGTCCATTTTTGGGACGGGCAGACTAGGTAGCAGGTGACAGGTGCTGTTCTCTTCTCACGATGCTGATATCGAAGACGAGCTGGAGGGTTGCATATTATCTTCTTATTATATGTACTGGATGTTCCGCTGTTTTGTATTCTCTGAGTGTTATGTAGTGAGGCTTGATGTATTGGCTATTTGGATGCTTGTATTCAACTATTATGGAGTTTTATATGATGTCATTTTGTTCTGTAAAGCTTCACTATACATATGTTCTATTGTATTTTGTCCATGCGTTGTGAGTAATACGATAGATTCTGTTGTTTTAATCTACCCTGACAATCGTCCATGGTCGCCTGGCACACTTTACAGCGCACTATCTCTAGATTCGGTGCAGGGGTCATGGGCGGTCGTCACACAAGTGGGTAGATGAACTCCCGACAGCATTATGGGCATATAGAACTACCCACAAGTCCGCGACCGGCCACACTCCGTTCGCCTTGGCATACGGCTCTGAAGCCGTTATACCCGTGGAGCTTGAAGTTTCATCGCACCGAGTGACATACTATGATCCCAAGATGAACAAAAACCTCTTGCTGGAATCACTGGACTACGTCGACGAAAAGCGTGAAGAAGCTGAATTAAGGGCGGCAGCGCACAGACATCGAGTTAAGCGTTACTACGACGGCAGAGTCCGCCCAAGAACCTTTGATGTGGGTGATCTCGTTCTAAAACGAGTCTTCCCGGTACCATCACGCATGAATCCCAGCTGGGAAGGTCCGTACGCCATTGAACGGAAGCTTGGAGAAGGAACATTCAAGCTAGCGACCGTTGATGGCGCGACACTCCCCCGAGCATGGAACAGTGAACATTTGCGGCACTATTACATTTAGCATGTTTTCCTTCTTGTTTTAGGCACTTTTATTTCCATTCAGTCATAACTTAGTTTCTTTTCAAAAGTTGTAATCGGGCAGTTTAGTTGATTTTCATTAATAAAGGCTTGAAGCCGTTTTCTCTATGAAGTTTCTATATCTTATAGTTGGATGACAAATTACGTAATTCTGTACGACGCACAGACCCTTGCAAACAAACTTCAAATCTCCGAATCCCCAGAGTGCGGAGCGGAGTACTCTAAGTCCCTAGAGCGCGGACTAGAGTATAAACGACTTCAAATCTCCGAATCCCCAGAGTGCGGAGCGGAGTACTCTAAGTCCCCAGAGCGCGGACTAGAGTATAAACGACTTCAACTCTCCGAATCCCCAGAGCGCGGACTAGAGTATAAACGACTTCAAATCTCCGAATCCCCAGAGTGCGGAGCGGAGTACTCTAAGTCCCCAGAGCGCGGACTAGAGTATAAACGACTTCAAATCTCCGAATCCCCAGAGTGCGGAGCGGAGTACTCTAAGTCCCCAGAGCGCGGACTAGAGTATAAACGACTTCAACTCTCCGAATCCCCAGAGCGCGGACTAGAGTATGAACGACTTCAAATCTCCGAATCCCCAGAGTGCGGAGCGGAGTAATCTAAGTCCCCAGAGCGCGGACTAGAGTATAAACGACTTCAAATCTCCGAATCCCCAGAGTGCGGAGCGGAGTACTCTAAGTCCCCAGAACGCGGACTAGAGTCAGCGGAAGGTCCAAGTACTCGAGAGATGTGGTACGAGAAGCACGCCATGTCTAGAAAATGTTTGAACAACACGAGAATGGACCGGGAGATAATGCAACTCACGAGAACTTGAGTTATGGCTACTATCAGTCAACAAACCAAAGAAAGACAAGAGAATCATTCAAGCAATAAAGAAACTAAAAATTTTGTTCGATAAGTCCAAAATGGGGAATCCGGTTCCATAAACATCCGTGCATACAGTTAAGCCTTCACTCCCATTTAGAATGGTTAAAATAGGAGCAATAGTCAACTTCTCCTTCAATTCATTGAATGCTTGTTCACAATTAGACATCCATAAGAACTTAACATCTATTTTTATAAACTTCGTCGGATGAGAAGAAATATTCGAGAAGTTTTTGATGAACCTACATTAAATATTAACCAATCTCAAGAAACTTCAAACTTCCGTCGCACTTTCGGGCTTCTTCAGTCTTGAACCACAATAGCTTTAGCTGGGCCAACTGATATGCCTTCCCCTGAAATAACATGCCTCAGAAACCTAACTTTGAATTTCCAGTGATGGAACTTAGAAAACTTAGCCTTCAACACATGGCTCCTTAATGTATTGAGTATGACACAGAGATGATATTTTTTTGCTCCTCCTTCGTCTTTGAATAGAAAAGAATGTCATCAATATAGACATGAACAAATTTATTAACAACTTCTCGAAATACTCGATTCATTAAGTCCACAAAATAAGCGGGTGCATTAGTTAGCCCAAACGACATAACTAACCAGTCGTAAAAAATTATCTGGAGTCCAAAAAGATGTTAAGGGCACACTCTCCTCTGCTACCCTTAATTGGTGGAAACCGGTGGCAAGATCCAATTGAGAAAATATCCGAGCGCCATAGAGTTGATCAAACATATCATCGATCCTTGGTAAATGATATTTATTCTTTATATTCCTCTTATTCAATTCCCGATAGTCTACACAAACCTTAGAGAATCATCCACCTTTGTAACAAAAAGATTGGTGATCCCTAAGTCGAGGTACTACGTTGGATCAAACCCTTCTGCAACAAGTCAAATGTTTGCCCTTCTAACTCCCTTTTTTCTTTCGGAGCCAACCTTTGTGGGGGTTGTACAATAGGTTTGGTTTCTAGAATCAAATCAATACAGAACTCCACCTCATGGTGAGGCGGTAAACCTTGCACTTCATCAACAATATCAGTGAAATCCCGAATAACCAATATATCTCGTAGCCCCGCTTTAGCCACTTCGACTGAATAGAGAAAACTGCTCATTAACTTGTTAGGCTCTTCACAAAATATATCAACACTCTTCCTACTACATCCTTTTCCACGATCATTCTCTTAACACAATCCAAGATAGCTCAAACTTGGATAACTAATCCATTCCCAATAATAACCCAAAACCCATGAACCATAGAACAAACAAGTCAAAAAAGGAAAGAGATGATTTTGATAAGAAATATGCAAGACACATAGTGCTAAGATTTGTCGGACCTTCAATGGTGTTTGGCAAACAATGGGGTTTGACAAACAAAGAGGATTACTCAAAAGCATGGGTTTAATGTTAAGTTTACTTTTAATACCTCAATTATTGATTTTGATGATAACAACCTTAGTAACAATAATATATTCATATAAAATATGGATACTAATGTTTTTGTCAAGTTATATAGAATATAGTGCAGGATATTATATAGGTATCAATTCGAAGACCGTACAGTATAGAGACTCAAGAAATTGACATGAGGACTCATGAGTATAAAGATCAAGATATGAAGACCTCAAGACTATAGTAAGGTTTATAAAGTCATAGAATATTGTTAAGTCCCTGGTATCAATCTTTGATCTCTAATTTCTCATTTTCTAATCCTTTATATTTAAAACAAAATATATTTTAAAAATATTTAAAAATATTTTATAAAAGTTTTTTAAAGTTGAAAATGTTTATAAACTATTTTTAAATTATTTTACAAAGTATCAAAATAATTTACAAAGCATAAGATTTTCAAAACATTTTAAAATAAACAAGTTTTCCAAATACACTAGCCTATGTCGACATATAGGCAGATCATATGTCGATATACATTCCGCTAAATTGAAATTCAAATTTTGAAATAAAGTGTCTCTTTGTCGCAACTATTCACGAATGGACATGTTTGTTTGTTCTCTATATATAGGGGGTTTCTAATAATATTTTTAACAAACACTTTCTTATTATCTTCTCTTCTCTTACTCTACCAAAATTTATAGTGAAAATTTATTCAAAACTTCTTAAATTCAAACCAGAATCAATTCAATCTTCATCGTACTGATTCTCTTCTATTTACTCTCTGATTTTAATCATCTCTCTCTTTTAATCAAGGATGAAAGTGTTGTCCAAGAGGCTATATGATCAATTGTAACCAAAGATCAAGAAATTATCTTTGGAAAAACCATCAAAATCTAGTTGTATTTGCGTGGGTGTGATTATAGCCCATTCAAATCAATTGGGTGTGCTTGGTGTCTCGGAAATCTAAGTGGGTGTGCTTGTGTCCCGTCCAAATCAAGTGAGTGTACCCACAGCTCGAAAAATCTGAAGGGTGTGTCTCGTAGCCTTGAAATCGAGATTATATTACATTTGCCTTCTGCCCATTTAAAGATTGGTATTTGAAAAGAAATTTGTACAAGCAATTGTACGAGACTGGATGTAGGGTAACTCCGAACCAGTATAAAAATCTTTGGTGCGATCTCTCTAATTCTCTACTTTTTACTTTATTGTATATATACTTATATGTGTTTGCATCTATGATTGTTCATTCTATGTTGGTTAATAATAATCTTGAAAGAATTTTAAAAAGATTCATAAAACTTAGAAAACACTATTCACCCCCCTTTAGTGTTTAATTAGCCTTAAGATCCATAATTCTACAGTCCACACTTGGCATCGGAGCACTTGGTTTTCAAAAACTCGTAATTTGATCTTTGAAAAGTTTTCATAGCTTACAACATTGTTAGTACATTTGTTAATACTTTTGTCAAAGGACAATCTACTGCTAGACCCCTACTTTTTAATGGCAGAAATTATACTTATTGGTCATATAGGATGAAAATCTATTTACAATCTAACGGTCTATATATTTAGAATATTACACAAAATGAGTACACTGAACCACAAACAAATTTTGCATAATGGACTGCTGATCAAAAGATACTTGCACAGAATAAATCTAAAGCCATAAATATTCTGTTTTGTTCACGAGATAAAAATGAATTTAATAGTGTCTATTTGTAAATCTGCATAAGAAATTTGGAGAACACTACTAGTTACACATGAGGGCACTAGTAAAGTTAAACAGACTAAAATTTCCATGTTAACTAATTAGTTTCAATTATTTAAAATAAATCGAAACGAGTCCATTTCTGACATGTACTGTAGATTTCAAGATATAATGCATTCATTAGTTGCATTAGGGAAAAACTTTTCTAAAGAGGATCAAGTTACAAAAATCCTAAATTCTCTCTCTTCAGAGTGGGATCAAAAGACTCTTGCAATTGAATAGGCTAACGATATTAGTACTCTGAAAATTGAAGATTTAATAGGCAATTTAATGTCCTATTAAGCACAAATGCAGGGTAGAAAGGAAAGCAAGGCAATAGAAAATAAATCTATCGCTTTCAATGCAATAAATGATGATCAGGATTATGACAACGACAATGATGAAGAAATTTCTTTCATAACAAGAAATTTCAGAAATTTTCTAAAGTATAGATAAATGAACAACTTTCAGAAACCTGAAAATAAGACAAACAGAATTGGAATTGCAACTTGATGCTTCAACTGTGATGAACCCAATCATTTTCAAAGAGACTGCCCACATCCAAACAAATCAAAGATCTCACCAGCGAATGATTCATCCAAAAAAAGGTTTATATAGAAACTTTGGATGATTCAGACTCTTCCTCTAGTATGAACCTGATACTGAAAATGTGAATATGTGTTTCACGGTAACAACAAACTAGTCAAAACTGATCAACAAAAAGCAGCAAAAATTGATGCGCCTTACATTTTAATTTTTGGTTGCTTTTGATTGATAGGAATAGCCTATAAATTAATAATAATATTAGGATAATAAGGAATATATAGATATATAAGTATATAGGAATAATTTATCCAAAGTTTAGTTTTGAAATTTAATGGCTATATGTCGACATATGCCCCTCCTATATGCCGACATATATTCCAAAAAAAATGAAATTTGAAATTTCATTTCAAATTCAAAATTTGAACTTCCCTTCACATTTCACCTACTCCTATGTCTTGAAAAGATGCCCTTTTGACTAGAGAATATGTCATTTGATTCTATACTTATTCACTCCATCTCTATCCTATCACTTCATTCTCTTTGTTTCAAAATTCAAATATCATTTCACTCTCTTATCTCCTCAAACTTTCAATAGTGGCTTCCTTTAGTCAAAATCCAAAAACTATTAGGCTTTCCAAGAAAACAAAAGGCTTTCTCTTCAATGATAAAGATGCCATAAAAGGCTACATGGAATATACTACTTTCGGAAAAGTTTCTCCCAGAAGGTTTGCTAAATTTGAAGATTTTTATTCTTGTGGTTTACATGATCTCTGTTTTGAAAATAATATTCTTAGTTTGATTAAATCTTCTTAAAATGATTTTGTTTGTTACGCCGATTTGGTTAAAATGTTTTATGCTAATTTAAATGGAAAATTTTATCAAGGAGAAGAAGGTCAAATTTGAAGTAGCATTAATGACACCCAGATAGTTTTAAATTGTGAACTTTTGGGTCATATTCTTGTTTGTAGGTCTAGTGGAATTGACCTCTCCACTTTCCAAATTGATGTTCAATATCATGAATTATTTCAAAATATTTTCGAAAATGATGATGATTTTGAATTTAAACACAAAAACCTTCATCCAAAATCGAGACTTATGAGTCTCATTTTACAACAAAGCATAACTCCAAGGACGGAGAACTATAATAAACCTAATCAAAAGTTTTCAAAGCACTTTTCGCTATTTATGGTTGCTACGACATAAATTAGGCACTAGTCATTTTAGATGACTTTGTTCAAAAGAACATTTCTAGACACGAGAACACACTTTTTCATTGTGTGTATCTTACTAGAACTTTCTTATATTTTGGTGTGGATTTGAGAGGAGAAAAATCCATTTCTTGAAAGGTTTTCGACAAAGCCAATACTCACTTATGCATATTCCACCATTTTTCAAACATTATGAAACTCTTCCCGAAAAGGAGCAAAGGTTGGCATGGGAAGAAGAGCAAGAAATTCAACAAGAAAAGGAGGAAAGGGACAAAATGGAAGTAGAAGAAGAAAAAGAGGAGGAGGAGGAAGAAATGGATTCTTCTTTGGAAAGTTTAAAAAAAACCATCTAATCCTACCAACAAAGAGATACTAAGGAACCAAGAGAAGCTTCTTAAAAACCAAAAGAAACTTAAACGTTCTTTTAGTAAACAGTTGCTTTTCTTTCCAACAAAATGGTTAAATTCTTTGGAAAGGTCATTCACAAGCTTGGTGGCTCTTCATCATCTTCATCTACATCCTTCTAAGCTTGTCTAATTGTTCACTTATGTTATCTAGCTTTGTATTGTGTGTTTTTAGTTTAAATCAATGTTATTTCTATGTATTTTCCATTAGTTATCGTTGAAATCCATTTATCCCTCAAATTCTAGTAATGAAAATTATATATTATTGTTCTATATTATTTATTAGTCTTTGGAAGTCATAAATGTATAGTAGTGTAGGATAAAAACAAAAACTATAACAAAGAATTTAATTTTGAAAAATTAGGTAAGTATGTCGACATACATACATATGATATGTCGATATATAATGGCTAGAAAGTAAAATTTTTAAATTTCAAAATAAAAATAACTACCATCCATCCATTCATTCCAAACGACTTTCTACTCTTATAAAAGCCTATTTCTTCTAGAGAACGTGTAACGACCTGAAATTTTGGATATTTGAAATTGGAATATTTAATTAATTTTAAACAATCAGAAGTTAAATTTTAACTCGAAATTCAAATATCTCAATTTATTGGATAATTAAAATTTTAAATTTAACAATTGGGAATTGGGTAAAATGGTGAATCTGAAGTCTTAAGCTCGTTAAAAACATTTTAAAGGCTTGTAAAATTTATATTAAAAATACTGAAGACAATGCAACTTTTAAAATTGAATTTGGAGGTGATCCGTTCAGTTTTTAAAATATATCGTTTAAATTGACATTTAAAAATAGTCTTCCGAGGCACAGTCTCGGAATTCGACGAAACTAGTTCCATTAGATCCATAATATTGTATTATTATCGGATTTCAAAATTCGTAGTGTTTGGAGTTATTGTGTGGCCGTATGGAATATAAACACGCTGAAATTTATATCGGGAATTCCATGAAATAACTGGGTCCAAAAAGCTATCTTCTCCATATGATCGAATTAGGACTCGAAACCTTTTCCATTTCGTTCAAAATAGGGATATAAAATTATAAACGCCTAGCAGCACGCCTCGATAGGGGTTCGAGATTGGAAGTTGCATTTATCGAGACAATTTGAATTTAAAAATTAAGACATATATATTATACTGACCAGTAAAAACCCTTTCACGCCAAAACTTTTGCCTTCACATCAACTTTTGGCTTTTTAAAAATCACTGTAGCTCCTACCCAACACGCAACACACCTTTCACCTTTATATCACGTCTTTTCCCTTTTCAAAGCCTGTTCAAAACGAACAATATAAAATAACTCCCCTCCTTTATTTTCTTCAGCTTAACGAATCAATTCGTTCACAGAAAAGGAAAATAAAAATGGCGGAACGAAAATTCAAAATAGCAGAAGAGGCATATACTCCTCGTTCCTTTAATTAAATTCGCGAACTTCCCATATGTTTCTTCGGCTCCAGCTGGAATCAATAACAAAATCGAATTCGTTATTTTTAAAAAAAATTATAGAATCGATCGAGTTATTCGCACAAGCAGTAGGGTTTCAAATCAGCATGGGAGGGCTATGCGCGAGGTGATGTTGCAAGGAAGGGGGTTCGGCCTAGGATGTATGCGCGTGGAGTTCACCGAGAAGCTCGGAGTCGGGGTCGATGTTTGCTGACGAGGTGGTGGCAGGTGGGTTTCGATCGACGAGTAGCATCAGCGGCCTCGCATGGCAATGAGGTGGCTACTCAGGTGGTAGTGCGACTGTAGGGGAGGGGGTGATTTCATGGTCGAGACGAGGAGTCTCTGGTGGCTGGGTAACGCGGCCAGGCAGTGGATGGGCGATTGTGGATCGTGTTCGTTCGTCGATCGGCAATAAGGTAGCTAGCTTCTTCTTTTTTTCGTTTTATTTGAAAAGATATATGTATAGTCAGGTTCAAATGAAAAATATATGTATATATATAGATTAAGAAAAAAATACACATACTATAACTTACTAATTTATTTTAAAATATATCTTGGTGATCTCTTTTTATAAATTTAATGGTGAATTAAACTATTTTAGTTGCAAACTAAAAAGAAAAAATATATTAGGCTAGTATTTATTTAAAACTAGTGAATTAAAATTTATTAAGTGGTAAAAATAAATTGTTGGATTATTTCAAATATTTATAGACGATGTAATGTTTATACGAGGTCTATAATCGTGAAATCAAGTGAGGAAATACAAGCTGGAAATAAAGGTGGGATCGGGCAGAAAATTCAGGAAAAAATCATAAAGGTGAAAATCTCTCACTCATTTGGATTACCGTTCAAATTTAAATGCTTAAATTTAAATTACTGGATGATTGATTGAAATTGATAATTATGATCAGTCTGGATGTGATATTATATATAGTAGTATATATATATATATTGGAGTGATTGATATTCCTGCATTATATAACGGATGAGACCCTATGCGCCGCGCATAATAGCGGATGACCCTTTATACCGCGATATCCCCCTCGAAGTGGGATTGGTATTTTTATATTGTGCTAACATCTATGGATGTAGGGAAACAGGTTGGAGGGATCCAACTGGATTCCTCAAAAGTATTGAAATTTATTTTCATATTCCGTGACATGATTTATTTGATAATCCATGATAGATTATATTGAAAATCGAAATTACTGAATGCTGTAGCTTTGCTGAATATATTGTGGCATTTTAAGATATCAGAAATATAAAGATTAGATTTTTGAAGGAAAATAAAAAAGGGAAATTTTAAGTAAAATATTTATAACGGAGTTGAATAACTTAAAAGAGTGAATTTGGGAAAAAGGTAAAGGGTTTGATTTTGAAAGTCCTATTAAATAAATTCCGAGTAGAGAAAAAATAGGGATTTTGAATAAATGGGAAGTAAAAGAGTTTGAGGACTTAAACGATATTGTTTAAGAATTAAAGAATTTATTTTAAATTCAAGATTTAAAACGCCTTCGGAGAAATAAAAAGGGGAATTTTGAAATTAAGTGTGAAATTGATGTTCCAGATTTAAATAAGATTTTAAATAAGAAGAGGCAAGTAGATTTGAAATTAAGGGTTTGGGGTAATTTTGATAAATCCAGAAATAAATTTCAAAATGAAATTAATTCAGAGAATCGATTAGGTGTTTTTGAAATAGTGATTAAAAGGAGAGTGAGGCTATGGATTTATAAACTGGGTTTATAAATAAAGTGAGGTAATTATTAGTGGATAATTTGAAATTATAAATTCACGGTGGGAATTCATAAAGGGATGAGTAAATTGTTTTAAAAATAAAAGAGAGTTTTATTTTTAAAAGCATGGGAAAGAAAATTTACGGGATTGGGAAGTAAATTAAATTGGGATAAATAGAGAAGGATTTATAGAGGATTAGATGGGATATATTGGAGTGGAAAGTGTATTTTCTTGAAAAGCTAAGTATTTTTTCAAAGAAAGATCTTTATGTAACGACCCTGAATTTTTGACATTTGAAATTTGAATATTTAATTGATTTTAAATATTTGAATGTTAGTTTAATTTGAATTTCAAATATCAGAGTTTGTTTGGTAATTAAATTAGTGAATTTAATTGTTAAAATTTGTGTAAAATTTTGGAATCTTCAATTTTAAGCTGTTAAAAAATAATATGAAGTCTTGGAAAATTCATATTTATAATACTGAAGATAATGGAAGCTTCAGAATTGAATTTGAAACTGTTTTGTTCAGTTTTGAAATTTTGTTGTTTAAATCGATATTTAAAAAATAGCGTTCCGGGACACAGTCTCGGAATTCGACGAAACCAGTTTCATTGGATCCGTAATATTGAATTATTATCGGATTTCAATTTTCGTAATGTTTGGAGTGATCGTTTGGCCGTACGATAAGCAAACGCGCTGAAAATTGTATTGAAATTTAATTTAATAGCTATTTCCAAAAAGCTATCTTCTCTATACGATCGAGTTTGGACTCGAAACCTTTTCCATTGCGTTCGGAATAGGCTTATACTATTATAAACGTCTAGCAGCACGTCTCGATAGGAGGTCGAGATTTTGAGTTGCGTTTATCAAGACAATTTGAATTTAAATTTAAAATATATATATTTTTATAATGGTCAATTACAGCTAAATTTCTGTCACATCAGAGCTTTTCGTTCTCTTCAGATTTCTGTACACAAAAATATCAGCCGACACAGGGATGCTTTTGCACGCTAAACACCTCATATGGTCTTCTCATTCCTTTTCAAAAATGTACGTAGCGATCATTTCAAAAATAAGAAAAGAAATGGCGGTCTCTATTTTAATCGCGTAGGGCCAGTTCAACCGAGATATCTCATTTCTATTTTATCTTCATCCCTTGTTCCAGTTCAAATTAATTCGAAATCCCTCATTCAAAAACAATCGAGAGAAAAAAAAGGAGAATGGCTAAAATCGATCGTAAATTTCATGGCGAAGGCGTGAGCTCGCGATTGGGTGGAGCGCATTAGAGTGAGGCTTCGACTCGAGATCTCGAGCGCACGATGGAAGCTCGAGGCTGGGGTTTCGATTCGAGCAGCGCAGCGGCAAGCGCTGGCGATCTGGTGATGGCGCTTGTGAGTCAGAGCCGTGATTTTGGGTAGGGTTCGTCAAAGGTGGAGCATGGCGTTCGTGGGCACGCGGCAATGGAGGGATGACGCAACTATAGCGAGGTCGTAAGTTGTGGCCGAGCTATAATGTGGGGTTGCGTGCGAAGGGAAGGTCGTGGCTTTGGTTTGTGGGTTCGAGCAGTCGTCAGTGAGGTATTTTCTGAGTTTGTTTAAGTCATTTAAAAAATAAAAAAAATAAAATTAGAGTAGTAAATTTTATTTTACAGAAAATATATAGACAGTAAAGAAGAATTTTTTTTTTCTTACAGTAAAGGGAAATTTCCATTTTGTTATCAGTGACAGTAGAAAAGAAAGGGGCGGTTCTGTTTTAATTTGATATAGGTTAGAAAGGGATTTTATTTTCTTTGGGATCAATAAATGTATAAAGGTAAACGGCAAATGTATATATAAGATTTGGGAAAATATAGAAATTGTAAAAAGGTTGTAAAGTTTATATAAAAGAAAATTTATTTAAAATCATTTGTTAAGTAAATCATTAAATGGGAATTTTATTATTCGATTTATTTCGAATATTAATAAATGATATAATTATTTATACAAGGTCAAAATCGTGAAGAAATGGTCAAAATGGAAATGGACTGCTAATTAAAAGCAAAGGTGAGATCTTCTCACTCAAAGATAAAAAAATTGATTTTGCGGTTATTGATTGATTGACTGTTTGGATATGATAGTATATATATAGTAGTATATAGCAATATATATATATATATTGGAATATATATATATATATTGGAGTTGTGATTTCCCGCATTATATAGAGGATGAGACCCTATTGCGCCGCATAATAGCGGATGGTATTTTTATAAATCCCATATACCGCGATATTCCACCTCGAAGTGGAATGGGTATTGTGCTAACTTCTGTGGATGCGGGGAAACAGGTTGGAGGGATCCAACTGGATTCCTCAAATTGTATGAATTTATTTCATATGCTGTGTGATTGTTTATAATCTGTGTGTGATTATATCTGTGATTGGAATGGTTAAAGGCTAAAATTTAGCTGAATATATTTTTGGTATCATTGGATACCAGAAATAAATAAAAATTTGATTTTTGGAAATTAATTTTTAAGAATTGAATTAATTTAAAAGAAAAAAAAATTGATTTTTGTAATCTTACCGAATAAATTCCAAATTATGGGAAAAGATATTAATAAATGAGTTTTGAATAATATTGCTTAAAAGTTGAAGAATTCATTTAAAAATGGAATTTTGAATAATTTGGAAAGAATAAAGGAATTTATTTAAAAGTAATAAATTTCTAGAAATCAATTTGTAATTGATTTGGTATTTGAAAATGAATCTTTGAGAAATCGATATGGAAATTTATTTGGAGTTGAAATAAATTTAGAAATCAAATTTATAATTAATTTGGTGATGGAAAATAAATCATTGGAAAAATTAATTTGAAATTTATTTAGTGTTTGAAAAATAAATTTAGAAATCGATTTGCAAATGGTTTGTTATTTTGAAATAAACTTAGAAATAAATTTGCAATGTTTTGTTCTATTGGAATTAAACTTAGAAATCAATTTGTAATTGATTTGGTATTGAAATAAAGTTAGAAATCAATTTGGAATTTGATTTTGGGGTCAAAAGTGAATATTTGGAAATGTAAATTCAAATGGAATTTATAAAGGAAAGGGAAATTTGTTTTAGAAATAAACACTGAGTTATTTTTAAAGTGTGGAAATAAATTTACGGATTTGGAACGTAAGTTGAAAATAAATCGATAAGGATTTATTTAATAGGTTTAAATAGACCATTTTGAAGTGAAAGTGTATTTTCACTATAAAGCCGAGTATATTTCCAAAGTAGCTTTTAAAAATATAAATTAAAGGTTCTAAAGTTGGTTTTTAAAAAGAAATATTTGGAAATATATTCCGCGTAAGGAAATTGATTTGAAATTTATTTTCAAAAGTTGAAAGGTGAAAATTGATTTGAAATTTGTTTTCAAAGTTTTGAAGTGTGGAAAAAAATATATCTTGTGAAGATATGTTGAAAATAAATAATTTGGAAAAATTATTTAATTTGATGATTGTGTGAATGTTATTGATAGTTAAATCACCGACTATCAATATTTGCCTTTGAAATGGCACTTGAATTTGTTTTTAAAACAAACGCTTATTATTCGGGTTAGCCGGGAAAGGACCTTTGTGTCAGATAACCCATTCCAAATAATGATACGACGTGTATGAATTGCAATTGAAGACCGGTGTGAAGACCGGGTATTTTCGAAAATGAAAGGACAACCTGTCGAATGTCTCTGCATCGAGTTGCTCCGGTATAGAGATTTATATCACTTTTCTTGTGATGGGAAGTCCGATCGGGATTGTGAATAGCCGGATTGCAAGGGATTCTTTGGAAGTGTCTTCGGTTCTGTTCGAATTCGGAACAGACTTGTATGGTTACATGTCTGACATTACATTTTGAGATATAAAGCTGATTTCTTTCAAATACATTTCAGTTTGGTGGCGGAGAATTTATTCTCTTAGCTTAACACCCTTCTCTGAGACGTACGAGCTCAGAGGTTATGTAGTTAAAGGTTATCAGCGATATATTCCTAATTTGGTAATGTGGCATGCTGAGTATTGCTGTGTGATGATTATTTATTGATCATTTGTTGATCAAAGCATGGCTTTGTGAAAAAGCGTAGCTTTGTGGACGAGACTTCGTCAGACCTCACACCCCGGAAATGGTCGAAACATGAAGGATGCGGCAAGGTTATGAGGGTCGCGCCCTTTAGGGTATGTCATTTCCTTCTGGAAAAGGGTGGTATCAGGTATGGAGCCCTGGTATTTAACCTATGTGGTTGCTCCAATCTCATTTCTTTGTGGTTGTTGCTTTGTGATCGAGGCGCCTCGGATAAAGGTCCCAAAGGACCGGGGGATGGCATATTCGTGTAGTAGTTACCTATTTCCAGTGGTAACCCGGCCTTGTGTTGGCAGAGAGCCAGGTTGGTTCTCGGGACGTCCATCCAGAGGCGATCCCATTGGCAGTAGGAAGTTCCTTAGCCTGACCATTTGTTGGAAATCCATTTCCCAATACGAAACTTGTACGGTTTTATTTGTAGAACCTGCCATTTACTTATGGTGGTCACCACTGTTTAGATGGTAGCTATAGTAGGCATAGTTCGGAATGTCTATGCTGGCTAAGATTAATATTATACTTTCAAAATGTTTTCCACACTAGACATTAATAATAATAATCCAATGGTTTTGCGTAGTAAGCATCTTTGACTATAATAAGAAGAAATCTCCTCCAATTCTGCGTTTGCATTGCGTGTGTGGCGGAAGGTCTTATGGTAGTTTCATTTTCCAAAAGCATTGCGAATTAATTTTATTTTCTTTGTGAAAATAACTGTTTTACGATCTCACACCAGTCACCATGACTGACTCGGAGTTTATTGTTTCCTTTCTAAACTCTAGGTGCCCATAATTTTCCACACGGGCAGCCTAGAGTTATGTTATCAGGATATTCTGGATATTCTGGAGCTTTGGAAGCAAGCTGGATGGCGAAATGTACACCCGTACTTGTTTATTTATTCCGCTGTGTATTCTGTATGAGGACAAGTTTATATAACTGTCCATTGTTGTTTTAAGTTGTATAGTGACTCTGATGATGTATGTATAAACTGATATAATTCTTTGTTTAAAAGACTAGTGATTATCTATTATATATTGTTCCGCTGAGAATGTGAGATTCTGATATTGTTTCTGTTTCTGTTTTTCTGTTCTCTTTTTCTTCTGTCTTCTTCTACCTCTTCTTTTTAACCCTAATGATTCGGTTTTCCGGCATTCGATTGCGCAGCATTTGATACAGTGGACGTATTAATGTCGACTTTCGAGCGTCGAAAAATCGTATCGTTACACTTTAAGTATAAATTAGAAGTTTTAAAGATGTTTTAAAGGAATGTTTTAGAAAAGTTTATTATTTAGTTGTTTTAAATTTTTTAAAGTAAATATTAATTAAGTTAGTTTTAGTAGTAATTATTTTAAAGGTTAAATTAGTATTATGATTTAAAAGATAATTATTAAATATTTATACTTTATACAATAGTTTTATTTAAAAAAAGTTGTTTTTGGCTAAGTTCTACTTAGAGAATTATTTTAGAATTGCATAAGTATTATTTTGAATAAAGAATATAAGTAATTTTATTTTAAATGTTTTAAGTGTATATTTTTGGATAAAGTGATTTAATTTATTTAAAATCTAAATTTAATAAAACTTGGTGTTTTTCAGTGGAAATAAAATAATTGGTTGAATGATTATTTAATTTGATAGTTAAATAACCGACTATCAATATTGGCCAATGTGCTGATCGTTTCGAAGAGACCGGGATCAGATTTAATTATCCGAAAACCACTTCGATCCGGTTTGAACGTAGCGAATGAATACCGTGAAGATGATGAAGACGGTTATTCGGTTTGTCAAGACCTAGGGCAACTTATATGGACGAATGCTATCAGACCATCGTCATTGGTGGACGATGAGCATTCTAAGTAAATGAGATCTTTAAAAAGGTAACGCTTAGCCTCAATCCTCATCAACCGAGAATGGCTAAAACAGGGGAGGTGCAGCAAGGCTAAGTGGGTAGCACCCAATTAGGGTAAGTTCATCCCTGTCTAGAGTCCCTTTGATCTCGGCTGTGTGGCGGTTGCTGATCCGAACCGTAGGGTGATCTTTTTCAGACTATCCAGTAAGGGGTAGCTCCGGTCTTGTGTTGCAGGGGATCGGGAGTGGTCCTCGGTACTTTGATCTAGGCCAGGTACTGTGAGGGGCGGTACCCCAGTAGCCCTGCCATTGTATGGAATCCATTCTCCAATAAGCGCCCGTACGGTTTTGATTGTGCCCAACTATGCTGGAACGTGAGATGCAAGCATTTCAGCTATATTCTATTTACTTTCTATAAACACTATTATAATATCAGACGGATTTGATAAAAATGTGTTGGTTATCGTAAGGTAAAAACCCGACATGTTTATTTGTGGTGTGGTCTTACGAGATACCTTTGTTTTCAAAGGATTTTGGAAAATATAATAATAATTCAAATTGAGTGTGTTTTCTCACGCTGGTTTTCCAGACTAACTCGGGTGTTATTTTATTATAATGCTCGGGTCAGACCGAGTATTTCAGATTCAAGATAGGATGCTATGGAGCTCAGGAGACGAGCTAGATGACGGAGACGTATATCACGTATCTGACTTATATTCCACTGTGTATGGTATGCTGTATATTCAGCTTTGTGAGGACAAGTTATTATAATTGTCCAGTATTGTGTTTTATGTTGTGTTGTACTCTGATGATGTAATCTATAAACAGTTATAGTTCTTTTTGTATAAAGGTCAATTGTTATCTATTATATATTGTTCCGCTGCGACTGTGAGATTCTGTGTTGTTTTTCTATTTTCTTCTTCTACCTCTTTCTTCTTTCCCTTACGATCGGGTATTTCCGACATTCGATTGTTCGACATTTAATACTTTGGACGTATTTATGTCGATTTTTTGAAGGTCGAAAAACCGGGTCATGACAGAACTCATTTATCATTTTACATTGTACTCTATTTTCATTCTCAAACATATTTTTATAAATATATCTTCTCCACATAGAAAATTATGTGAAAATCTTAAACAAACTCTTCAATCATTCAAAGATATTCTCTCTTTTAATTTAAGAAATCAAAGGCACTTAGAATTGAGTTAAATACAGATGATAAAGGAACAAAAAAAGCATTTTGACGCTATTCGATGGATGATTTCTTTCTTAATCAAAAATGAACCATCCAATAACCAGAGTGCATTATTAATAAGGATAATGAAGATTGGGATGCCATTAAAGCATAACCAATCTTTGGGGCTGAAGGTTGGGTTGAAGTTCCACGAAACGTCTAGTTATTAGGTTTGGATTTAATATGCAAATATATATAAATACTTTTAGGATTTGGTTTGAATGACTTTGTGTGTACTTGGATTGAATTTGACTGGTTTTGGATTGTTTGTATGAGTGATTTGGTTTGATTGAATTGAATGTAATAAGTTGTATAGTTTGAAATTACATTAATAAATGTTACCTTACTATATATTATCATAGAATAGTACCATTTATCATATATTCATCATATGCATATCATTTTAACTTAGATTATCGATTTTGAATCATATATTTTAGTTAAGGGGACTTTTTTTCTTTAGTTTTTCTTAAATTATTTTCTCAATTTTTACATATTTTTGCTGGTGATAAAGGGGGAGAAAAATATAAATATACATACACACATATTTCGGGGGAGTTATCTATCTCAGGGGGAGTTATATCATATTTTATATGTACAAGATATTAATGGTTGTCATCATCAAAAGAGGGAGATCCAAAAATATAAAATGTACGTATACTCATAAGCAAGGGGAGTTATATCATATTTTATATGTGCAAGATATTAATGGTTATCATCATCAAAGGGGGAGATTGTTAATACCTCAGTTATTGATTTTGATGATAACAACCTTAGCAACATTAATACATTCATATAAAATATGGGTACTAATGTTTTTGTAAAGTTATATAGAATATAGTGCAGGATATTATACAGGTATTAATTCGAAGACTATATAGCATAGAGAATCAAGAAATGGACATGAAGACTCATGAGTATAAAGATCAAGATATGAAGATCTCAAGACTATAGTAAAGTTTATAGAGTCATAGCATATTGTTAAAGTCCCCGGTAGCAATCTTTGATCTCTAATTTCTTATTTTCTAATCCTTTATATTTAAAACAATATATATTTTTAAAATATTTAATAATATTTTATAAAAAAAATTTAAGGTTAAAAAGTTTATAAATAATGTTTAAATTATTTTACAAAGTATCAAAATAATTTACAAAGCATAAAATTGTCAAAACATTTTAAAATAAACAAGTTTTCAAAATACACTAGCCTATGTCGACATATAGGCAGATCATATGTCGACATACATGCCACTAATTTGAAATTCAAATTTTGAAATGAAGTGTCTATTCGTCGCAACTCTTCATGAATGGACATGTTTGTTTATTCTTTATATATATGAGGTTTCAAACGACTTTTTTAACAACTACTTTCTTATTATTTTCTCTCCTCTTACTATGCTAAAAATTTAAACGAAAATTTATTCAAAACTTCTCAAATTCAAACTAGAATCAATTCAATCTTCATTGTTGATTCTTTACTATTTACTCTTTGATTTCAATCATCTCTCTTTTTCTCTCTCAATCAAAGATCAAAGTGCTGTCTAAGAGGCTATAGGATCAATTATAACCAAAGATCAAGAAATTGTCTTTGGAAAAACCATCAAACTCTAGTTGTATTTGCTTAGGTTTGATTTTAGCCTGTTCAAATCAATTGGGTGTGCCTGGTATCCTAGAAATCTAAGCGGGTGTGCTTGGGTCCCGTCCAAATCAAGTGAGTGTACCCAAAGCTTGGAAAATCTGAAGGGTGTGTATTGGGTTTGCCTTCTGCCCGTTTAAAGATTGACATTTGAAATGAAATCTGTACAAGCAATTGTACGGGACTGGATGTAGGGTAACTCTGAACCAGTATAAAAATCCTTGGTATGATCTCTTTAATTCTCTAATTTTTACTTTATTGCATTTATACTTATCTGTGTTTACATCTGTGATTGTTCATTCTGTGTTGATTAATAATAATCTTGAAAGAATTTTAAAAGATTCATAAAAATTAGAAAACACTATTCTTCCCCTCTAGTGTTTAATTAGCCTTAAGAACCATAATTATGTAACCTCCATTATCAACAAGATCGACTGAAATAAAACTATGGGAAGCACCGGTGTCAAATAATACTCTTACAGGAATATCATAGATGGATAATGTACCTTACAACACTTGCTTCCTCTTTTGATCTATAGAAGTGGATGGTATGCCTTCCGTGGAAATTGTAGCTGACTGGTTCATTAGAGGTGCCAGTGCACTGATTTGCAATATAGCCCATTTTGTTGCACCTGAAACAAAGAATGTTGGCCAAGTTGAGCTACTTCTTCTGTGCTGGAACCCCACTTTCGAGTTTCTTCCCTGCCTACTGCTCTTTACCTTAAACTATGCTTGAAGTTTGGCTTGCCTCCAACTGGTATAACTAATAAAGGCTTGGCACTCACTGCCGACACTACTCCCTTCTGGACTCCCTCCTTAATATCTAGAGCTTCAAACCTCAAAGCCACACTGATAAGGTTGGTGAATATACCCATAAAATGGTGGTTCATTTCATGATGGAACTCTATTTGCATCCCATTCACAAACATTTCATTTTTCTTGAGTGGTGTATCTATCAATCCAAGTCCAAAACGGGACAATGTAGTGAACTTATGCACATACTATGTCACTGTCAAATCACCTTGCTTTTAATCAATGAAACTCCTAAACAATTATGTTCTCCCAGCCTTTGGAATAAAGCACGCTTCAAAAACTTCCTTGAACTAGGCCCAAGAAAAATCCTCCTCTAGAGTATTAGCTGTTACTAAATCCCACCAATCCATAGCTGACTTTTGAAGTTGTCGCTATGCCAACAGCCATTTCTCTGCATCTCCCAACTAAAGATCCACAAATATTCTTTCATAAGACCAGAGCCACTTCTGCACTCCAAGAATATCTTCAGTTCCATAGAATGGTTCCCTTCCCCAAAGTGGTAATATTCTTACATAAAGCCGCAAAGTTCATAAGGGGCTGAACTTGCACTACCACTTCTTCTACCAGATCTACAACTGGCATAGTAGCATTTCTATGTACCCTACCATTAGTAGCCGTGCTAGTTTTAGATCCTCTCCTTTCTCCTTTTCTTGTATCAATCTTCTATTACATGAACAAATAACTGGTATCTTTAGAATACAAGAATAGGAGTAATATAGTTTAAGGAAAGAACACTAAGGGATCTAAAACGAGACTTTAGAGGATAGATATTATTATTATAAAAATTAATAATACACTCTCTCAAGATTAACTCATTTTACAGCATCACTTACCCTATCTCTAATGAGTTGTACCCCAATGAGGCTAAGGTGTTCGCTCAACCAAAGCTCTGATACCAACTGTGACGACCCACCTTTCTGACCCTTGGGGATGACACTTAATACATCCATGGTATTCGTGTGTCATTGCCCAAATATCCGAAAGACGAGTTGTTGTGGGGTAAAATAAAAGAAACAGAACTAAAAACTCACAATGGAACAATTAAATATAATATAGCAATAAGATAGTACATAAGGTTACTCCCCAACATGGAGTTATCAAAGTTACAACATAAGTACTATCATCAGCCTAGGCAGTTATAACAACCTTCCATTACACTTGCTGATATAACATATATATACATAAACTACCAAACAGTGGAAATAGATAGCTAGATAGATAAGGAGCCTCTTGCTCGTCCATCATCTTCAAAAGAGCCCTAAGAAACCTATCACTCTCGGATTACTCAAATAAAATGAGTACCCGAGAGTTTAGGGAAAACAAACAACTCGGGTCAGACATCCCAGCATAAAGAGTGAACATAAATAAATAAACATCGTGAAGTGCATAAGACACTTCCCGATGTAATTAAGAAAGAACTAATTCAGAGGTTTGAACCAAAAATAAGGAAAAGGAAATTTTTGAACAATGACTAGGAGAGTGCATCTCCTTACCGAAAGTATACCTCTCGACAAAATACTTGAGAGGGTCATTTACTCTATGACTCTCTCAGACACGTCCAAGTCGGACCCTACCAACCAAACAGAAAATCCGAGTATTTCACATCTCCGCGCGCATACCACCGAATCCAATCTAGAGTAGATGTGAAGATACCATAATGGGAGCAACCCCACATAGCTTGGCTTCCACTCGCTTTTTGATTTTATTCATTTTCGACAAAGGATATCAATGCTCAAAACGAGCAACAAATCATCTTAGATTGACAAAACACAAAAGATAGCGGAATTGATAGTCAATAAATCAACTATCGAGAAAGATCAAAATGATCATATATGGAAATTAAATTACTTATCCTTACCACCACTCTCAAATTTCAAACTTGTACTATCCTCGGTTAAAAATGAAGCCGAGCCAGTTAAGGTAGTTTTACCTCTAAGCCTTACCTTAACGACATTTTTAACCTTCGAGATATAAACGAATTTCCACACCTTGACATTTAGTGTTAAGAATATGACTAATCCTTTCCATATAAGCGGTATCGTTTACAAAAATTAATTTTTTTATCCTTTCCATAACAGAATTAAACTTTTAAACTTTTAAAAACTGAATCTCTACTTGGTTTTCACTTCACCAATATTAACTTTAAACCGCTTTATTAAAGTGATTAATTAAATTTAAACGTCATTAATTTACTTTAAACATCATTATTAAAATGATTAATTAACTTTAAACTTCATTATTTAAAAAGATTAATTAACCTTAAACATCATTATTTAAAGTGATTAATTAACTTTAAAATAACATTATTAAAATGATTAATTAACTTTAAAACATCATTATTAAAATGATGTATTAACTCTAAAACATTATTATTAAAGTGATTTATTATTTATTAACTTGTTAAAACCCAAGCAGAAATCAAACACAAAAGATTTCAAAAGAGATGATATTTTCAAAGTGTCGATATAGCGATAGTCGCTATATAGATACTTCCGTAAAACATTATATATGTCATATATATTCATCCAAACATCTCATAATCATAAGCATATATATACACAAATGTAAATAACATTCACAGAGTAAGGTAAAATTTGTTACTTTATAACTTATGCACTTCGAGGTGGCGACCTATTCGCTACAAACACTTCCATTTTATTTCAAGTCCCTTGCAAACATCCTATGTGTCATCTGCTTTCAAGCGGGAACCAAACCAAACTATAATCATTTCATGTATTTATTAAACATAGGCAAACAAAAAAGATAATTATACAAATAATAAAGTTTAAAACTTGATTTTTAAAGTGGGCTTCACTCACCTAACTTAACATGAACTTTAACCAAACTACCACAACTTCGCAAACCACACGCAAACCTAGCTTTTGCTTGGGAAAACTTGACTTTCAGAGGCTAGAGAGGGTCAATATAGTTTGGCAATGGTGGCTAGAGGGCTCGGCCTTTGTTAAAAATGGGAGTTTTGGGTCTTGTTTTGAAGGAGTGATGTAGAGAAGAAAGGAAGAGGTTTTAGTGATTTTATTTAAAGAAAAAGTGGTAAAAGAAGCAACTTTTTAAATTATATTAACTAAAACTCTATGGAAGGAGAGAACAACATGAAAAGAAGAGAAATAAGAAACTGAAAATGAATATAAATGAAGTAAAGAGAAAGTGAAGCTACTTTTATAGAAAATGTAAAATGGAAATTTACCAAAATAACCCTTTTATCAAAATATCCAATACACCAAAATCATGCCACATTGCCTTCCTCCTTGCCTTCATCCAAATGCAAGCCACCCTCCTACACTCAACTATCACCTCATTTTTTTCATTGAAATGTACTCTGTCTTGGTTTTTGAAGTTTTATTAATTTTTTTATTTTTTAAAAGAAAAGTCAAAATTCACTTTATTTCTTAAGTATATTTTTAAACCAAAATATAATCAAATTACTTCACTAATAAAAGCATATGTTATTTATATAAATGTGTACACATGTACATTAGTTTACACATGTACATTAGTGTACACAACACGTTCCGATAACTATTGGTCGATGGAAAGTCGAAAATCCTAAAAACAATTTTCGGTCACATCTTCGATTTCTCTTCGAACTACTTATTTTTGTAAACCAAACTTTTAAACAACTTTACCATCATTAGTTATTATTAAAAAAAGGTCTATTTGAGTTATAAAATCCATTATTTAAATATTTAAAAATATATTAAATATTCAAATTCAAAGTGTTAAAAGGGTCGTTACATCTTATTCCAACTTCTCCAGTCGGTTTTCTCAAAACCAATTGGGTCAGGCCCTCGGTGAATTGGTTTGCTATTATGTTTAAATTACCTACTTTATCAATTAGCTCTCTCCGAAGCCGATAAACTACCTTTATCATGTGAACAATTAGGAGTATTTCTCTCAACTTCCAATGAGCTCTATGTTCTATTATGAACTATATCATGGCAATATTGTTATCTTATAACAATGTTATGGGATTCTCAACACCCTCGGTTCAGTTACAAATTTGTGCATTAATTATATATATCGATTTAATTACGGGCTATTCAAGGTGATGTACTTAGCCTTTTCATTGAATCGGCCCAGTCTTTCATTTGGAACATTTCAAACTTAAAGATTTTTTACTTGAATTTATTATTGACATATTATACTATGAAGTTTGAGTCCGAACACTCCATAAGGAGTTCGTTATTTCTATAAATATTTCTCTAGTATTTCATAAATACATGAGAGTACCTCAAACAACCATTTAGTGATATTTATTTGGATTGGATATTTGCTTCATGTACCAAATGCATAAACAAATCATAGTAACGTAGACAACATAACATGTACGATAATTTCTATTGCTAAAGCATCAAGTGTTGGAACTGGGCCAACCCGAAGTAGAAGTTATGAGTGAATTTCAAAATTTTTAAACCTTATTGGATCTATATTGTGCCTATGAAGTCTAATTTATTTAGAACATTTCTAAATGTTATTTAAATAAAATCTCCTATTTTATTTTAATTAATAAATTATATAGTTTTATTTAATTTATACTTTAATACATATAAATATACACACATGTATCAAATACATATATGTATGTGTGTGCATGTGTAACGTGATAGCCCATGCAAGGTATAACATGCTTATGTATAGACGTTGGGATTTACATTGCAGCAGATGCGTTAGCTAATCCGATATGTATTGTATGTTGTCCAAATATGCGTATGTATTTAAACTAGTCGCTTAAATGAGTATAATAAATCTATATATACATATGTGTGTGTGCGTGCGCGTTTGTATGTTAATTTTGTTTAAATAATTTTATGAAAATGAAAATATTTAATTATATGTATATATAAGTATATGTATTTATATGAAATTTATACAAAATAATAATAATATATATATATATATATTTATATATGCATAATATTATAATAAATATTAAAATAATATATATACACATAATATAATTTTTTTATTATAAATTATGAACCAAATATATATATACATCTATAATGAAAAATTAATTTTTTTTAAATATATATATTATACATTAACATATTTAAAATATTTAAAAATATTTATATAAAAAAATCAATAAAATATTTTTTTTAATAATTCCAAATCGTTTGTACTACATGATAAAATTTTATTATTGATTTACATTATTTTAAAATATATATTAATCGATTATTCACTAGAAAATTGATAAAATATTAATAAAAAATATTTTTGAAACATTTTATTTAAATTTAAAATTTCTAGAAAATCTTATTTGATATTTCAAAGTTTGAAGAAAATTTCATAACTCTTTTCGACCACAATCCATTTTTATTAATTTATTGTTTTTTGGTTGTTTATTAAAATAATTTTTAAAAATAGAAATATGATTTTTTTTATTTTCATTTTCTACCTAAGAGCTTAACTCATGGTAAAATAATTTTATAAAATTTAAAAATAATTTTTGAAACATATTTTATTTTATACGATTTATTTAGAAAGTATATTGATTTAAATTATATTAAATAATAATATAAAAATTATTTTACAGTTGTCGAAAATTATAATTGTTGTATATATACATGTACAAAATTATATGATCAATTATTACCATAGAATGATATTATAGTTTAAATATAAACCATAAATATATAGTAAATAATATATTTATATGCATTTATAAATTAATAAAATAATAATTATTATATATAAAATATTTGGCTGTACATATCTTACTTATATGGAAAAAAAAATTTTAAGTAAAGCCTTATATATAACCAATATAGCTTGTGGCAACATTAATACATATAGGAATCGTCACCCAAATAACAGTGTAATATATATAATGAAATATTATTCATAAATTATTAACTAAAATTCAGTAAAAACATACCTAAAACTAATTCCTTAAAGCACACCTTGTAACGATGAACTGTCTCTCTTTTGAAAGCTTTTCGATTCGACAAACCACTAATCCTTAAATCGTTGGCCTTTGACTATAGAATAGTAATCGACTTTGAATAGATTTGACCTTGATATGATAAGGCACCTAAGGAATGAAGTTGGCCAGCAATGAAAGGAAAGGGTGGCAGCAAAAAGTTATTTGTAATTAGGGTTAGAGGTGTTTAAATAGTGGATGGAAGAGAGAGAATAGTGGATCTCATCTAATATCAGTTCTCTCCCAATCTGAGCCATCCAGAACTCCACAACACTAACCTATTTGAGCCATCCCCTTTAGTCCTATTTCAGCCAAAAATACTCACCCATCATCATGGGACAAGACCCTATTTAAGCCCGTAGAAAAAATAATTTAATTATATATAATTTAATCGCTTATCGATATCGTATATCGGTTGATATATTTATAACTGTTATAAATATATTTATATTTAATAATACTTATCTCAAATCATAATCAAAATTTTATAATTAATATTTTTAATTAAATTAATTTATAACAATTATAAACTAATTAAATCGTTTGGTCAAAAGAGAATTCATCATTTCGGTTGTGTGACTCGTCAGGTGTAAATTTGGTCAGCAATTAACATCGAACTATTCGATTGTTCACGTTCACACATCGCTTAACAGGTGGTGCAATATTTTGGCCTTATTTATCGCTTACTTGATTTTGGTAAAATCCAAATTTACTTTATTTTATTAAGCGTTACCCGGTTGTGACTTTTATTTACACCGATTCTCTTTGTCAAAACTATATAAATTTAGACTTATGGAAGTTGGTAATGGTCGAAATTCCAATATCATCCATATTTAACTCTATAGTCCAAACATAAAGTCTTTTGTTTAGTAATAACAATTATTGTTAATTGAAATGCTCTGGCCAAAGACTTTAACTTTGAGTTGACTTGAGTTGACCTTGACACTAACCTTATATAAATGGGGTGGCGAATCCTCTCTTAAATAATGCTTCACTTCCAATACTTCCACTTGGCCCAATTATAGTCACTCGATGGACCTCATGCCACGATTTGACTATAATCAAAGCGGAGCTTTCATATTGAAGATCCGTGGTATTCCCAAGTTGAGAGAATTGTGTAAGTTAGTCACATCGATATTTTCTATTTGACCTTAATTATATTAACCAATAGGAAATTATCTAGTGAGTCGTTCCATGTTTATTCAATAACAATCAGTACGTAACTCTAGGTGCCTCTAGCAGTTATGAGTAATACGCTGCCCAACATTTGGGGAGCATTACATACTCTAGTCTCAATGGATACATCGATATCCAGTCTTTATATACCTTGACTAGGAATATTTAAAATGGTATATTTGTTTTCACTATGATAAATTACTTAAAGTTACAACATTTTTTAACTACTGTCTCAAAGCATATCATTTATGGATTTTCTATTAAATATACTTTCAATTAAATTAATTAATTAATATAACATATTATACTAAGTATATAATAAAAAGAAAACACCTTTTATTTCGCACTTTTTGTTTCGAACAAGATTGGCTATCGAGTTAGATATATATAACAAATTACATAATTGTCCCTAGGGCATACCCCTAACTCTATCGATCTCCCACTTGCACTTGGGGTCAATTATGGAATCATATCCTGACTTCTCCAATCGGTTTCCTCAAAACCAACTGGGTCAATCACTATGTTAGCGTGTATGCTATTATGTTTCAATTATCTACTCTGTCAATCAACTCTCTTTGACGTTGATAAACTACCTTTATCATGTGGAACAATTCGAAGTATGTATCTCGACTTCCAATGAGCTCTAAGTTCTATTTTGAACTATTTGCAACATTCTTATCATATAACAATATTGTGGGATTCTCAATGTTTGGAAACACTCTCGGCTTAATTATAAATTTGTGCATTTATTATATATACATTGCATTTATTATGACGCTATTCAAGTTAATGTACTTAGCATTTTAGTTGAATCGGCCATAATCTTTCATTTGAAACATTTCCAACTTAAATTTTTTTAACTTGAATTTATTATTGACACATTATACTCAATATCGCTTATGAAGGTTAGAGTCTGAACATTGCTTCATAAGGAGTTTGTTATTTCTATAAATAATTCTCTAGTATTTCGTAAATATACGAGAACACTCCAAACTACCATTTAGTGATATCAATTTGGATTTGATATTTGCTTCATGTATCAAATAATAAATAAATCATGGTATCGTAGACAATATAACATTTATGATAATTTCTATTGCTAATGCATAAGGAATCCATCTTACATGTTGCGTATTAAACATTTTAATAAGGTGTCCTTGCGTATCGTTTTTGGACATTCGCAATATCTTTTATACTTACTATAAATGACATCGTTTACAAATCCAACATCGAGTATTAAGATAACTAAGGCTGATTTTAACATAGGTACATTGTTAGAAGTCAGCAATGAGTTGTTTAATTATACTTTAGAAATATCAATGTACCTTTTAACATTCTTTCTTATGAACACACGCTTTCTCTGCATTCTGATTGATAATCAAAATATTTGATACATCTAGTAAAACACTTATTCAATTTTGATGCTTATCAGAATGATACTTTCGTATCTGTTTTTGGATTGTATCTAAAAACCCACAAACTCAATATCACTCTCATTGACTTTGAAAAACTTTGGTTGTTATGTGCAAACAGACTATTCTAAATCTATATTCAGAACTTTCTGTTTCAACGCATATATACCAAAACATAAAGTCATACTAGGCGATAATTTTGTAAGTAAATTCCAAACCAACTTGACCATATTTAATGGTGAATCTGTTCCATTAATTTCAATGATTGAAATTCTTGGCAATATTCTTATCAATACGTCTCACTATATTCCAACTGTATTTGTCTTTCTCATAAAGACACGTTTGCAACCAATGGATCATATCCTATTATATACGACCATCAAAATCATATTTTGATAATGTACTTGGAATCTATTTCAGATTAGCGCAGCATCATACCATATCATAGAGTCGATACTCTTAATGGTTGAATTAAACAACCAATAATTATTCTTGACATTGACAAGAAACTAATAGTTTCTCTTTAATGTACAAGAACAATCATTAGACTTTTAATGTATTTGTGTTCATTTAGGTTCGGTCAATTTCATTTCATCCCTTGTAACCAGTTTTATCATTGGACCATATCGAAATCCAATTTTATACCAATAATTTCTTAAAGAAATTTCTTCGCTATGAAGTTGGTATTTCTAAAAACAACAGTTGTTTCTCAATGCAACGGAACAGGCATTTATAAATATTTTACAAATTGCCTTATGTAAAACTGATTTTACATTATTCACAATCTATTTATGTTCACAACATAAATCATTTGTGACAACCCACCCTGGAATAGACCTAAACCCAAAAAAGGCCCATCAGGATTTATAGCCATTCTAAGATAGGCTGTTGGTTGGTGAAAAATTTAAAACATTACATAGTGCATAGAGCTATCTATCTAACTTTCAGAATCTCATAGCGGATGGATAAAATATAATAGTAAAACATGTACCCATAAACAACAACTATTACAGAAACACAGAACATTTCCATAAAATCCCAAAATATCTTAACATGGTCACTTCAGTACATATATCTCGACTAAAAATAGAAATAGCAATAACATAGTCTCAAATGTCTAGTCACATGAGAATAACATAAAATAGATAATAACGAAAGACAACTGCCACATCCATCAACTTTCCCCGCCTCTTGCTTCCTAGGCAATTCCATATGCGCCTAGCCTGTTTGTTGAAATGAGGAGGAAGTCAGAACAACAAATTCTGGTGAAATAAATTTCAAGTTTTACCATAATAGAAATCTGGGCAGCAGTGTTTGAAAATGTTATATGTCTTTGGCATTAAAATCATTATACACGCACAAAGTTAACTGTAAGCCCGAAGGCCTTTCCTGCCTAACTACGCCAAAAGTCATATGTAGGCTCTAAGGCTTTTCCAGTCTGACTAGTCCAAAGTCAACTGTATGCTCGAAGGCTCTTCCAGCCTGACTATACTCTTTTTCATAACATACGATGCGACAAGGAAATATCCAAACCACTTAATACATTTTAATGGAGCTTATGCAGACTCTTATCATATAATACCTATAAATAGGCAGATCCCCCTCATTTAAGACCAAACCCCAATACAGGTTCCTACATGGCTCTTCCTTATAACATCTTAAGAAATCCTATTAGGTCACTTAATACTTCATCTAAGAAAGAGGCGGACCCTACGATAGCCACTTAATACCTCAAACCAGAGGCAGGCTTCTCCTAAGGAATTCACCTACCGTATCCAAATGCAATTTATGACCCATAACTCACTTGTGACCTGTCACATTAGTTCGACTATTCATAGTAATTGGTAGCCAGATTAAATGGATAGGTTTACATCCAGAACTGGGACTAACCTTGCATCCCCTGGGTTATTTATTATAGGCGATGTCGCACATTTGTCCAGAAAGTCACACAGATGGTAGCCAGATTTAACCGGCCAGACTTCCATGTAGCTTTGGACTAACCTCGCATCCATGTAACTTAGTCATAACTTATATGTATATTCACTATACACATATAATTCAATGCAAACACTAATTGAGGTTATATAAGGTATCCCCTTATTACGCCTCTAGTTAGGGATTAATTCCCTAATTCATTCTAACTACCAAACAATAAAGTAATATTACTTAACTATTCTAATAATGATAATACACGATATTGAATACGCTATAACTAATACATTATATTTTACATATACATTATGTTTACGTGTGGAATTTCTAATATAAACTATGTTTTGGAAAATTCACTAACAATTCGCTTATAAGGTGTTTTCTAATATCAATCTTATACAAATCTACCATTCCACATAAATTGCTACCAACATAGCCAAATAAACAGATTTGCACCTACATGGACATTTACAATTGTTTATATCGGTACATTAGAATCTTCTTTTTTTCTTAAGGAACAAGTCATCATGAATTAGAATTATCTATATTCAATCTAACCTTTGTATATACGTTTTGAAGTGAAAAAAGGAATTTCTTATTTTAAGTAGTAGAAATAGGCAGTGCAAATTACAACAATTAAATTTGCGATTTACACATCATTTCTAATTCATTTTCTTTTAAATTCCTTTACCACTTCCATTTAAAAGGTACAGGATAGGTTAAATTGACTACAGATTTCTACAATTTACATGATTATAATATTCTAATACCAAAACAATTTAAATTCCAACATATACTAAGATTGATACTTACTTAGGGAAATTATAGGGTTTTGCATTTCTAGAATTACCTATGGCATATATCAAAATCCGAATAAGTATGACTTGTATTCTAGAGTAGGAAAAAATGAAATTCCACTCACCGAAACTCTTTAAAGATCAGATTTGGATTAAACTGCTTCTAAATATGAATGATCTTCCCATTTTATCATACAACAAAGATTGTAGATTCAAAAATTAGATTTTAGAATTAAGAAGATAGGGAGAAGGAAGATTGAATTTGAAATAGGAATTAGGATTTAAGATTTAGAATTTCTTACCTGTAGTTTACTGTTTCCTGAAACCCTAGGAGAATAGATTTTGATAGAGTCTCCATGTAGTTATAGAATTTTGTATGATGAAGGAGGAGTCTCCAGGTCTATTTATAGATGTAATAAGAAATGAGGACCATTCAATTAGTTTTAAAAAAATCTGCGCCGTAACGACTCGACCGGTCGACTACCAATATCGATTTCTTCATTCCCCTTTACATTGATTTATTCCCCAATTGATTACAAATATTTCATTGTTATTCCTCCTAACATTACCTTCCAGCTTAAAGGAACATTCAAATTCAAATTTTGGACTTTTGAAATTTCCTCCGAGTTTAAATTTTAAATATTAAATTCATTTTAAATTATTTTAAATCCGAAAACTTCAAACATCTGTAACTTCTTCATACGGACTATTTTTTCAGCATATTATATGTGAAATTCATCAGAAAACCACCATGAATGCAACGGTGTAACCCCCGTTACCAAATTCTGACATTTATAGAGTTTTCATTTTTAACCTTATTTCAGTTATCAATTTCTTATTAAATTTTACGGTTGTTACATTCTTCCCCCCTTAAAAAGGATTTTGCCCTCGAAATCACTAAGGGAAGACAGTGTAATGCGCACTCAGTAACCATGTTATACAACCAATTTGTTTCAATAATCTACACAACCATCTACTTAATCAAAAATGCAATGTAATTATGTATGCAAACATATTATAGGTGAGCTCAATTCTAGCATGAATGCAAGGTCGTGACATATAGGCATGTATGAAAGCGTCCTAAGTATGCATGAAATTCTATATAAGTGCAAAATAAAACAAACAAGGGTGTGGCAACCATACCTTACCATCCAATCTAGCAACCACGATATTATTAAATTTGAAGAGAAAAATTTACCAAAGAAAAGCTCAGAGTGAAAAGCATTCATCTTTTCTTCGGTTTCCTAGGTGCTTTCGCCGGGTTATATCCCCAATAAACTCGAACCCACTTAATTTCCTTGTTACCAGAGCTTCTTAATACCGTGTTCCATGATGTGCGTGGTGACATGAGGGGCGATCGGCTCCATCTCAACATCTAATAATTGATCATGCTCTACTACTGTGGCAGTTTTCTACAAACATTTCCTCAAATGGAATACATGAAAGATGTCATGAACTCCCGCTAGCTTGGTTGGAAGTTCCACTCTATAAGCAAGTTCTCTCACTCTCTCTAAAATCGAAAAAGGTCCAAAAAATCTAGGCGCCAACTTCCCTGAAGTACCAAACCTCATAAGCTTCCTAAGTGGGGAAGCTTTGACGAAAACCATGTCCCTAACACCAAATTCCAATTCTTTCCTTCGCCTATCAACATAGGACTTTTGACGGTCCTATGTGGCCTTCATGCACCATCTAATAAGTTCTACCTTCTCTAAGGTCTCGCGGATCTAATCCAGTCCAAGTATGATTTTGTCAGTGGCTTCCCACCAACAACTAGACGACTTACATGGCCTCCCATATAAGGCTTCATAGAGTGCCAAGCCAATCGTTGCTTGATAACTATTATTATATGCAAATTCTACTAAAGGAAAGTTTATTTCTCGTGATCCACCAAAATCCATGATGCATGCTCTCAACAAGTCTTCTAAAATTCTATTAACCCTTTAAGTTTGATCGTTGGTCTGTGGGTGATAAGCGGTGTTAAGACTCAAGGTAGTTCCTAAAACAGATTTAAACTTCCCCAAAATTCCCTGGTGAACAAGGGTCCCTATCGCTGACTATGCTGGTTGGGACTCCATGAAGTCGTACCACTTCCTAAATATAAATTGGTGCAAGAGATGCTCCAGTTCTATTACTCTTAATAGGAATAAAGTGGGCGCTCTTAGTGAGTCTGTCTACTACAACCCAAATAGCTTCATTTCCTCTTTGACGCCTAGGCAATCCATCAATAAAGTCCATGGATATATGCTCCCACTTCCAAGTCGGTATTTCCAATGGTAACAACAGTCCTCTAGGCTTCCCTTGATCTGCCTAAATCCTTTGACATGTCAGACACTTAGAGACATATTCTGCTATCATTTTCTTCATTTCGGGCCAAAAGAAAATCCTTTTCATATCTCTCTACATTTTATCCCCTCCAGGGTGAATAATCATCTTAGAATGGTGACACTCTGCTAGAACTTCTTTAAACATATCTTCTTTTATTGGGACACAAAGACGCCCATCTCTCCTTTGCCAACCTTTAGGATCCAAAACATATCTACCATCATGGGGACAATGCTCACCCCTCTCAAGCTTGTCGAAAATTTCTGTTAACAAAGCATCCTCCTTTTGCCTTGTCCCTATTCGATCCATTAATGTCGGCCTAAATTCCATAACTGAAAAATATCCAAGAGTGGGTACTATTGGCGGTTGGAAATTAAAATTCAATGGGAACTCCAATTGCCTCCACTCATGTATAGCATTAAGAGTGGCATGCCTCCAACCGAGGGCGTCAGCAACGACATTCCCTTTACTAGGGGTACACTGAATCTCAAAGTCGTATAATGCTATAAACTCCATCCACCTTTCCTGCCTAAGATTCAAGTCTTTTTTGGGAAAAGAGATACTTAAGAGATTTGTGATCGGTGAACAACTCAAACTTTTCTCCCAACAGATAGTGCCTTCACATCTTCAAAGATAAAAACAACAGCTGCCAATTCCAAGTCATGATTGGGATACATTTTCTCACGATACTACAATTACCTACTAGCATAAGCTACTATCTTTTCCTCTTGCATAAGGACTACTCTCAATCCCATCCCACACGCATTAGTGTCTACGGTGAATGGTTTCTATCCATCAGGAATCGTCAATACTGGTGCACAATCAACAATTTCTTCAAAGTCTCAAAAGATCTTGCACACTTTTCGTCCCATGCAAAGACAAGGTTCTTCTTGTTTAAGTGAATCAAGGGCACTGCTATTTTTGCAAAGTCCTTTATGAATTTCCTATAATAGCTAGCTAAACCAAGGAAACTTCTAATTTCCATAGCATAGGTACCTTCCAGCCTTGAACAGCTTCTACCTTAGTCGGATCCATAGATAATCCTTCCTCGGAAACAATATGACCTAAGAACTTCACCTCTATTCGCCAAAAAATAACACTTAGAGAATTTTTCTTTAAGCTGGTGACTCCTTAAGGTCTCTAATACCTCCTTTAGGTGTTTTTTATGCTCCCTCTCCATCTTGGAGTATATGAGAATATCATCCACAAACACCACAATAAACTTGTTCAACTGCCCTCTAAAGACTCTGCTTATGAGATTAAAAAAGTAGGAGGGGCATTAGTCAAACCAAAAGGCATCACCTCCCACTCAAACAGTCCTTCTGTAGTATGGAAAGCAGTCTTTGCTTTACTATCTTCAGCTACCCTTAACTAATGAAATCCGGTGGCCAAGTCCAATTGGGAAAAGACTTTGGCACCAATAGCTGATCGAATAAGTCATCTATAATAGGTAGAGGATACCTATTTTTCTTTGTCAACTTGTTCAATGCTCAATAATCGATGCATAGCCTTAAAGAACCATCTGCCTTGGTGGCAAAGACAACCGGTGCTCCCCATTTAGAAATGTTGCGGCGTATAAATTCTTTATGCAATAGTTCCAAAATCTGCTTGTCTAATTCCCGCCTCTCCTTTGCAGCCATATCCTCATTGGTAGTGCAACAGGTCTAGCGTCCTTCTCTAAATCAATTTTGAATTCGATCTCTCTATAGGGTGGAAGACCAGAGACTTCTTCAAAAACATCAGCAAAATCTCAGAGTACGAGTACAGATGAGTTCGTTCTAGGGTAGGTTAAGAGAATATAAATAGCTTAACTTAATCGAGTTTTGGGACGAACTACGAACATTGATGTCTATCCTCGCTCTACCACTTAGTCATACTATCCTCCTTTCAAAATCTAGGACAACCCCGTAGTGAGATATATTAAAATAAGTCCATACCCCCCAAGTCCAAGAATGTACGCATTGCATAAAAACTCAATGTTACAAATGTCTACAACAAGGTCTTTGCAAATTATGGAAAGATATGTCGATTCGCCAATAGGGTTCGCAACCGCTAATGGGTTAGTGACCACTTGGATTTTCAAATTCAAGGATCTAACTATTCTTTCAGCTACGAATGAGTGAGTAGCTCCAGAATCAAACAAGGTTCGAATAACATTTTCAGAAATAATAAGTGTATGTTCCAAGGCTGCCTGCCCTTTGTCCTTTGGAGGTGGCCTATTCGAAACAGGAACCGCCACTATAGCATAAGCCTGCCTACTCTGATCTCCTTTAGCAAGTTTTGGACACTTATTCTGATAGTGCCCTCCTCAAAGCAATTAAAGCACTTTCCTTTGAATTCCTCTCTCATCAAGCTAACCTTGCAATCTTTAGCAATGTGTCCTTTTTTCTACTTCCTCCAACAAACTATCCCTTCCTTCTTTAGCATAGCCTTAGCTTTCTTGTTTGCCCAAAATCCTTTCTTAGCTCCTCCTTGCTTAGATGCTGATTCAACCTTCTTTTTCTCCATCCCTTTCTCCTCACCACCAGAATTCTTAACAAGGCCATCTCGATAATAACTTCATAGGTAGCGCTTATGGAAATCTGGCCAAAATCAAGCCATCAATAGGGAATTCAGACCTTTCAAATTTCATGTCTTTCCTCATTAAGATGTCTATCAATCCCATCCCAAACTTAGCCAACTTAGTAAATTTGTTGTTGTACTCCTTCACATAGAATTCCTTTACTTCAGCGAAATGAACTTTTCCAACTACATACTAAGTTCTGCACTAGACATAAACCTTGACTCAAAACGAGTCCTAAAGTCATCCTAAGTGGTTTCCTCCTTGTCAGTTTCTCCTACAACAATAGTCCACCAATCTAAGGCTGCCTTCTTCAGATGCCAAGCAGTAATCCTTTTCTTGACCCTATCCTCCCAGCCAAGCTCCCTAAATGTGCAGTCACAGTCAACCATCCATGCTTTTATTTTCAGAAAATCCTCAGTTCCATTATATGCACATCCACCCATATTTGGAAGTCCTTGCACAATTTAGGAAAATCAAAAGGCCTAGGTGCTGCATCTACGAGTGGTGCTGCGGGGGCAGCTCCTTTGGAAGTGGAACCTCTCCTACATGCCTCAAATACTGTTTGAACCACTAAAGCATGCCACGAATGTTAGGCATCCCTTGGGGAGACGAGTTCCTAGCATTGGAATTCTCAGCCATTTCAACTATCTGTAGGTTTTAAAACTTGTTTAGTGACATTTTCCTAACATAGTACATATAGCTAAAAAGAAATTTTGCTTAGTATGGTTGCATATGTTCTTTAAAGGCATACACACACACATATATATAGGGGATTTTGGAAAAAATTTGAAAAACATTTTCAAATATAACAAGTATGCTCTCATACGCAACTTATTCTTTCCTTTGATCAAGTAACCTAGGCTCTGATACCAAATGTAACAACCCACCCGAAATAGACCTAAACCCCGACCCAGAAAAGGCCCATCGGGACTTAGAGCCATTCTAAGATAGGTTGTTGGTTGGAAAAAAGTTTAAAATATTACGTAGTACACAGAGCTATCTATCTAACTTTCAAAATCTCACAACGGATGGATAAAATATAATAGCAAAACATGTACCCATAAACAAATGCTATTTTAGAAACCCAGAACATTTTCATAAAATCCCAAAATATCACAACATAGTCATTCAGTACATAAATCTCAACTGAAAACGGAAATAGCAATAACATGGTCTTAAAGGTCTGGGTACATGAGAAGAACATAAAATAGATAATAATGGAAGGCAATTGCCACATCCATCAACTTTCCCCAGCTCTTGCTTCCTCAGCAAAACCTTGCATCCCTAACATGTTTGTGGAAATGAGGAGGGAGTCAAAATAACAAATTATGGTGAAAGAAATTTCAAGTTTTACCAAAATAGAAATCTGGGCAATAGTGTCTGAAAGTGTAATATGTCTTTCGTATTAAAATCATTATACACACACAAAGTTAACTGTAGGCCTAAAAGCCCTTCAGCCCAACTATGCCAAAAGTCAACTGTATGCTCTAAAGCTTTTCCAGTCTGACTAGTCCAAAATCAACTATAGGCCCGAAGGCCCTTCCAGCTTGATTATACCCTTTTTCATAACTAGCGCATACGATGCAAAAAAGGAAATACCCAAACCACTTAATACCTTTTTAATGGAGCTAACGCAGGCTTTGATCATTTAATACACATAAATAGGCAAATCCCCGTCATTTAAGACCAAACCCTATGGCGAGTCCCTATATGGCCCTTCCTTATAACATCGTAAGAAATCCTATTAGGTCACTTAATACTTCTTCTCTAAGAAAGAGGCTGACCCTATCATAACCACTTAGTACCTTAAATCAAAAGCGGACCTCTCCTAAGGATTTCACCTACCATATCCAAACGCGATTTATGACCCACACTTGTGACGTCTCACATTAGTTTGACTATTCGTATGAACTGATAGCCAGATTAAATGGGCAAGTCTACTGTATAGAATTGGGACTAACCTCGTATCCTCTGGGGTTATTTGTTATTGTAACGACCCCGGATTTTATAAATATTTAAATTGATAATTAATTTGATTTTTGAATTAAAATTGTAGAATTAATTTGTAAATTGATGCGAGTTTCCCCAATTCAAATAGAATATATATATAAATCATATGAATTTAAAAATGGTATGTGTGTGAATTTGAATTAAATTTTAAATAAATGGTTTAAAGATAAATTATAAATTATAAAGTAGCACATTAGCTAAAATTTTAGCAACATATTAAATATAGAAATTCACTTGTATTATAAAATAATAAGATTAAAGATAAAATTTTATATAAGATAAACTATAACTATAAATAAAAATAGAAATAGGTATGTATGAAGTAAACTATAAAATACAAAGTAACACATTAAATAAAATCTAACAACAAACTAAAATAGAAATTTATTTATATTATAAAGTAATATTACCAAAGACAAAACAAAACACAATTTACTTCAGCCACCAAATGTCTTCATATACGTACACAGCCGAACTGAAAGAAAAAAATGAATTTGTACAAAGTTAATTAATGCAAGGTACCTTAACACACAAAATAGATTCATCAGCCACCAAGTAGAAAACTGCATAGTCAAAAGAACAAACCAGAACACACAAAAAAACTATCTTATACATTGTACAAATGAAATGAAAGAAGAAATATATATTTGTACAAACTCATAAATGCAGCCACCAAAGCAAGATACCAGCCTCCATACGAAAAAAATATCCCTGCTAACTAGTACAAGAAAATATAATCACTTGTACAACATTTCATTTCAGCTGGAACAAATATTTTACCATCTTCAACAACATATCACTCTCCATCTCAGTTTCGTTTCTTCAAAACTGAGTAATATCTGAAGCAAGCTTCAGTTTAAAGAAAATTAAAAACAACTTAAACAAATCAAAGCCAGAGATCAAAAGAAGAAGATTTCAGTTTGCAAATTTTCAAAGCCTGGTTCAAAAGAAACTCTGTTCTTCTTCTGAAACACTGTGAGCAAACTCAACCTGATATATATCTAAATGATTTGTGAATTAGGATATGAAATGTGTTCGAATGATGTGTATATTTGCCTGCATGTTTGTATATATGCAAATATTTGTGTATAGGAAAGTAAGCTCTGTTCTTAGTTTACAGGATTCAGAAACCATATTAAAAATTCAACATCTCTTCCTATAATTGATGTTAAGATATAATCCTTAAAGAGATTTTTGTTTATATTAACCTAATGCCATTTTTAAAAATATTTATAAGAAAAATCAGTGTATTATTTTACTGTAAAGAAAGAAAATTACAGTAAACCTTTTTAAATCTGGAAAAGCAATGTTAAAAAAATTTCGAGATTGGATTTTATAAGGTGATTCGTATTGAAAAATGATAAATTTAGGTAAAGTAATCATAATTTTTAAATAGGTATATGGTGAAATATTTTAAGAGGAACAGAACTCGCAAATTCGTCAATTTCTGATGATCGGGGAAATATTGGGTTTCGAAATTTATGTCAAAGGTAGCTTGTATGTTGGGAATTGTCGAAAAAATACTGATTAAATTTATAAATGGTCAAATTGATGGTACGATGAAAAATTAGGGCTTATCCCTCAGTTTTGTTCGATGAGGAAAATGCGACGTTTTCGTCAACCACCGTGGATCGGAGGCGATCGCTCCCAGGGGAAAAGGCTCGTGGATCATCGGAGCATTTGTGGTCGGTGTCGTGTGGATTCTGGCGTCGTCTCGAGGCGGGGCGAAGAGGATGTTCGTCAGTAAGTTTTGGTCCCAGTTGAGTTGTAAAGCTCGATTTCGATTGACGTCGTGTTTGAAGAATCTGGGCGCTCAGGTGAGGTGAGGAGATGATCGGTGACTGGTAGGCGTTGGTGTTGATGATCAAAGTCGCTCCGATCGCGTGTACACATGCACGTGCGGGTTTCTGTACCTGGGTGTTTTGAAGTGATTGGGGAAGAAGCTGTTGTCTCGGGTTGATCTCGAGAATATTGCGTAGTTGCTCGAAGGTAGTGAGTTTGAGTGTAACTTGAGTTTTGACTCGAGAATGTTGATATGTGGCTCGGGTAATCTGATGGGTTTTCTCGGGTCTTGGTTTTCAAACGTTAAGCCTAAATAAACTTTTATGTTAATGATGTTAAATAAATTTTGCATTTATGAAGTAAATAATGTGGTACAGACTTTATTTAACATTGAAGCTTTTAGGTTAATAACTAAGTTATTTAAAGTTATTAAGGAATATTAATTAAGATAAATTGGTATTCATTCTATATTTTGAAATTAAAATGAGGTTTAAGCAGTAAATTTGAAAGAAATGTTTTCTAATGTATTTGTGAGTGCTAAATGAAAACATTTATAAGAATGAGTTTATCTTAAAAAATTAATTCGTGATTAAGGATGAATTATTTAAGAAATTAATTACGAACTAATAATTGATTAATTAAGTAATTAGGGATAATTACTTATTATGGTTAATTAAGGGTAATTAATCAAATGGAGATTAATTTAATCAATATGATTAATTAAGAATAATTTAATTAATTAAGGTAATTGATTAATTAAGGTAATTGATTAATTAATTTATATCAAATGATTTGTAATTAATTAATTAATCAGGATTAGATAACTAATTCATAAGTAATTAATTTAATTGGAAATAAATTGAATTAATTAGGATTAAATAATTAATTAATCCTGCTTATAAATGATTGTTGAATGTTTGACCTTACTTGTGAATTGTTGATATTTCCTGATCTGTGATGCTGTGTGATATATTCTGATTTGTGTGTGATCTGTACTGTAGTTTATTTATCTGGGATGAATGTAACATATTATCGGTAATTTATATATCTGTGATCTGTGAATGAAAGATGAGCGTTATAGTTTATACCACTTATCAACCATATTTCTGTATTTTAATCTGTGATGATTAAATGATGTTGCACTACTGTGTGAAACCCTTGGACCACACTTTTACACACACAAATATGGATTTCACGTGGAAATCGATTAAGTCACAGATAATCTAAATTTAATGTTTTTGAGATTGAAATTTTAATTTCAATTGATTTTGAAATTTTAAATTTTGGGGTTTAATATGAAAAGCTTTTGAAAGGAGTTTTAAAGATATTTTGAATATCTTAAAATTTAAATAATTCAATTTGAATTTGAATTCAATATCTGAAATTGAATCCTATATTGGTATTTATGATTTAAAAAGAATTATACAAGTTTATAAGGGTTTTAAACCATTTTTAAAGTGTTGTTTTTGGGATTTGAACTAACCCAAAGATTCAACTTGTATAAATGAGATCGAATTTTTCTGAAGCCAAAAACTATTTGTTTTCAAATAATAATAGCTTTCATTTTAAGAAAGGATTTCTAAATTGTGTTGAAAGGTTTCAAGTTTGAAATGGAATTGAAATGTTTTGAAACCAATGAAATGAGATGGTCAGGTCTGCCATGTAAAAAGCTTTCGAGTGGGTTGCCCTCATTGCCGAACGATAATGCGAGGCGAGGAGGAAGGATTTGAGGTGTTTGCGAATGTAATACCCCAAAATTTTGTGAAAAATCACTTTAATAAAATGATTTAATTTTTGAAATATTTAGATTTACATATGGTGAAATTTTTGGGAATAAATAGTGTGCAAGGATATGTGGGCACATGCACACTGGAAATGGCACAAGGAAAAGATTCAAAAATTTCTGGAAAAAAAAATGATGATAATAAAATAAATAAACTGAGCAAGGAAGCATTTCAAATGTGATTTTGAAATATAGATTATTAATCAAATTAAAGATGTTTTTTTATGCATGAAAAATTAAATATTCCCAATAAGAAAAAAGATCAAATAAAAATATGTACACTTATGCACCTGTATATTTTCTGTGAGCAGAAAGTGTTAAAGCAAAACAATAAAACGGAAACATTAAAAATGACATGAAATGTAATACAAGTCAATATGCTTGTGTAGGCAAAAATAACAAAGGGGATTCTCAGAAATAATTAAAATATAAAATATGGTAGTCACACTTTTAACATGACTAGGTGACTGGCCATTTTCTGAAAAAGTAAAGGGAATAAAATACTGCCTTCAACTAATTATTATGGCCGGGGTATTAAGGAGGAAAATGAATGAAAAATGCATGAAGATGGTTAGGTCAGAAATGGAATTTTGTTTTAACAAAACCCTAGTGGAAAAATGCATATAAATAGGCAGTTTTTAACCAGTAAAATTATCTTTACCCCGAGCTGCACAAAAATAAGAAAGGAAGAAAAATATTGGAAGGAAGGAGAAAACACACATACAAGGGTTTTCAGGATCAATAAGAAGAAATATTTAGGTGAGTAATCTCACTAGATTCATGGCATTAAGACCTGATATGAGGCAGCCAAGTACTTATGTTGCTATTGATATTTTCTGATTTTTGTTAATCACTGTTATATTAATGTTGTTGAATGGATTTTATTTTCTTGAGCTGATATAATGTGTATTATGGATGCTCTTTGGATGAATTCCTTTGATCTGTTTGAATGGTTGCTATGGATGTACATACTACTATTTGTTTACATTTTGAAAAAAAAAGCTAAGGCAACAAACCTCAAAATCAAGGAAGGAATACACACTACTGATGGGGATCTATGGCAGGAAATTATTCTTAAAAAAAAATATTATGAGCTGCATTATATTTTATATAAGTGCTGAGGCTTAAGAAAAGAAAGTGTAAGGGATGCAATAGAAATTTCCGTGTGCTGATTCCCTCATGAAATATCAAAATTCACAAGATAAAAATTGTGATTCAGCTAGATCTTGAATCTAGTTCAATCACAGTTACTTGTAAGTCATAATAACATAGCATGCCATGATTCCACCCTCGGTTGTAGATGTACTTTTATATGATTTAAAGTTAAGACCACTTATAGCAATATTTATGAAATGATTATCTGTTTGTTTTTGAACAATACTTGCAAGATAAAGGGAGATGTCTTTTTTTTATATACACTGTGACATGTCCACATAGCTATCTGATGATAGGATTTTTAACCAACACTACTAGTAAATATACTAGGGTTATGAGCCAAGAAGGCTGCTGGAATGCTTGTCATGTTTGAAGTATGCAAGTTGGCACATGGTTTGTTTAAGCCCTGAGATCTTCGTGCAATGATGTGAATTAGTTCATTGCAATGTGTCCCTGTGATTCCTTACTAGCAGATGAGGCTAGGGATTTAAATTAATGAAAACAACCTGTAAAAGAAGAAATAGGAAAATGTGTATTTCCTAGGTTGGTTGGAATGGAACCCTGGTTATTCCATTGAATATACACACTATAGATTGATATTCATGATTGAATAAATAAATTTGTGTGAATAAATGATAGATAAAGATATCATTCTTGTATCAAAGTGTATGTAACATAATAAAGAAGTAGATTACATGCATACAAAATAAGTATTAAGGCTCATCACCCAGAGCTTAATGTTTTGAATATTTTGATGTTGCTCATACCAGATCTTAGATCTGACCCTTGTTTGCTCATGGCATATGGGGGTGTCTCATTTTAAAATGAGGCAGCCACTCATGCTCTTTCAGGGATCGCAGGCACTAAGTAGAAAATGAAGTTATGGCTATTATGGAGGAGTGAATGAACATGCTAGCTAGTTTCAATAAGAGCTTAAATTGATTATATATGCATGTATTCAGGAAAAATCATGTTTCTAAGATTTCCAGTCATGTAATGAATATTCTATGGTTAGTGATCAAGTTGCTCTTATGTTCTGTAAAGTGTTAGATTAAATTAGTTGTTCTGTCGAAATCGTTGTGTGTTAAGGTTTAATTTGTTTTTGAAGTAGAGCCTGGAACATAAACAAGAAAAATATGCTCAAGTATTAGCTATGGAAACCTGGTAAAGAAACATACAATTATGTGAGCAATTGCTTTGCAATTATATTATGTATTAGACAATCTTAAGTCATTTTAAAACACTGAGTTTTGGAGTAAATTCAGAATTTACCTTGAAGTATACCTTTAAGTATCTAATTGTTTTTCCTTTGAAATATGTCTACAAATGGTTTAAGTCTACTTTCTAAATTGTTTTGAGAAAAGTAATTGTATGGGAAGGCTACAGGTATGATGCAAATGACTGGCATTTCAATTGCCATGATCAGGTACCTGGCATGACACTAGGCACATGAGTTAACCAGCTTCAAATAAGTGAAGTTTGGTTGATTATGTTTGGTTGTGTTTTGATAGTAAAATTCCTTTCAAAAATCTTTAGGTCATTTAGCAAATGTTTTACCATAACCAATTTTCAAAGTCATAACAGATATACAATCTGGACAGGCTTGCACAAGCAAACCTGGAATTATTCTTATGAATATTTTTAAGTTCAAATTCTTGACATAGCAAATCTTACGCAAATACACAACTCACTATGTGTCATGTGGGCTAAGATTAAGGCAAACAAGTCACATAGATTGAATCTTAAATAAGAAAGTTTTTAGAAAATACATAAGTGGAAAATGATAAGTGAATATATCATTTCTGGCCTTAGCCAAATATCAATACCTTTGATCCATGATCTGAAATAAAAATCTCAAGAATCTTGAGATTTAACTGCCATGGTAAATTGATATTAAAGACTATCAATCAGAAGGAGCAAGTTCATATAAGTTAAATACGCATAGGATTTACTGACTTATCTCAAATATTCAAAAGTATATAGTAATTAACTTTAGGCAGAATTGCCCAAATCCAAATCAAACAAAATACTCTTGTTTAACAAAAAAAATATATACTCTGAATTTAAACAGGAGAAACACATACATCTTCATATGTATGTGTATATTATTAGGGATACACTGATATATTTATATTGGTAATGAATTTTGAATCCTGGTTGAATTGTTTGAAAAAAAATGACTCTGATAATTCAAAGGAAGTTTAAACAAACTTAAAAGTGCAAATGAATATAGGTGGACATCCAGATACACATAAATTAAATGTGCATTTGCATGAACACATATTTATATATATATATATATATATATATATATATATATATATATATATAATCCTTATGAAATTAAGGTAGAAATAGGAGGGTCATTTCAGTTGGTATCAGAGCACTTGGTTGCATTGACTGCTAAGTATTATAGAAATGTATTATGTCTGTTTGTTTTGGATGAAATAATTTAGATAAGAAAATAGTAATCACAGAAGTACTCATAATATACTAATACCATTTGCCCAGAATTTAGTTAGCAGACCATGGTAGGAAGAGGATCTCATCACAATGCAGGACCCAGTGCACCTCAAATGGTTGATATGCAAGAATTTGTAAGGGTTTTAAGAGATGGAATTGGGCATAGGCCTGAGAATCCACATGAAGAGCTATCAAAACTACTGAAGACTTATTCCAATTTGGGAGGCAGGAGTTTTGAAGGAACTGAGAATGTGATGGAGATTCAAGCATGGTTGAGAACACTTGATAGGATTTTCAATGACATGCAGTTAGATGATCAAAGGAAGAGGCAAGTAGCTTCAAGACAACTGAAAGGGGTAGCTTTAAGCTGGTGGGAGGTGATCATAGCTGGAAGAAATGAAAATGAAATCACTTGGAATCAGTTCAAGGAGATGTTGGAGGCAAGATTTGTACCAGCATCAGCCAAGACCACTTTGCTTGAAGAATTTATCAAACTTAGGCAGGGAACTTTAAATGTCACTGAATACACTCAAAAGTTTGAGGGGCTATCTAATTATGGAGCAATGCTAGTGGCAGATGAAGCATCCAAAAATGATAGGTATATAAAAGGTCTGAACCCAGGACTTAGCAGAGCTATGCTACCATATGCAGATAGAACTTTTGATCAAGTAATTGATCTGGCATTGAAACTGGAACAACATGACAAAGAAAGAGAGAAATATAGGAATTTTAAGAGCAACAACAATAAGAAGAATAAGGGAAGATATCACCCTTATGATAAAAAGAAGGAGGAGGCAGACAACAAGAAGGACAAAGACACAAAAGCCAATGATGCTAAGAAGAAATTGGTTTGCTACCATTGTGGTAAAGAAGGACACATCAAACCAAGGTGCCCAGAGTTAAAAGGAGGAGCCTTCAAATGCTACCTATGTGGGAAAGAGGGGCATATGAAGAGGAACTGTCCTGAGAATAAACAGCAAGGGAAATTGGCAACTTTGGAAGGTAAAGGCAAATCTGCAGTGAAAATTGATGCTGAAAATCATGGCCAAGTGGAAGGTACATTACTCACTTGTGCCATACCCATACCAGTAGTATATGATACTAGAGCAACACACTCTTTGATTTCTTATGAAATAGTTAAAGTGTTAAAATTAAACTGCATATTGGTTGAAACCCCATTGCTTGTACAAAGTCCCCTAGGGAGTTCTAGTGTTTTGAACATGAATTGTGTGGATGTGGAGTTAAACATAGGAGGAAATATTTTTATTTCCAATTTATATGTTTTAAATTACCCAAATATAGGAGTTATATTGGGGGTAGATTGGTTAAGGCAATTTAAAGCCATAATTAATTTAGACTCATCCACCATATCATTGCAAAATTCTAGAGGCCAGAGGATCACAGTTCTATGTGAAGTAGCTAAGGAAGGGAAATTATATCATTTAGTTGACTTAGAAAAAGATCTCAGGGAACTAACCATTGAAGAAATTCCCATAGTTAATGAATACTTGGATGTGTTTGGGGAAGTTAAGGGTGTTCCACACCACAGACCAGTTGAGTTCCAAATTAATCTCATTCCAGGAGCAAGTCCAATAATCAAGAAACCCTATAGAATGGGGCCAAGTGAACTGAAAGAATTGAAAAATCAGTTGGAAGAATTAGAAGGCAAGGGATTTATAAGGCCAAGTAATTCCTGCTGGGGTTCTCCAGTAGTGTTTGTAAGAAAACATGATGGTACCTTGAGAATGTGCATAGGTTACAGAGAACTAAATAAAGTAACCATCAAGAACAAATACCCATTGCCTAGAATAGATGATCTCTTTGACCAACTCAGTGAAGCTAAAATATTTTCTAGATTAGACTTAGCCTCAGGATTCCATCAAATGAAGGTTGAAGACTCAAGTGTTAAGTATACTGCATTTAACACAAGATATGGCTTATATGAATTTATGGTTATGCCATTTGGTTTGACAAATGCTCCTTCATATTTTGTTGATTTAATGAATAGAATATTTAGAGATTATTTAGACAAGTTTGTACTGATTTTTATTGATGACATTTTGATTTATTCCAAGACAGTGGAAGAGCATAAAAATCATTTGCATTTAGTTTTGTCAAGACTAAGGGAAAATGATTTAAAGGTAAAAAATTTAAAATGTGCATTTTGGAAAGAAGAAGTACATTTTCTTGGGCATGTTATCTCTGCCAAAGGAATATCAGTAAACCCCAATAAGGTAGTGGCAATCCAAGCATGGAAAAGGCCTAGTACCATCAGTGAGATTAGATCATTCATGGGGATGGCAGGATATTATAGGAGATTTATAAAAGATTTCTCAAAAATATCATCACCACTTACCAATTTAACTAGAAAGAACCAAGCCTTTGTATGGACAGAGAAATGTGAGCAAGCTTTTATCAAAATAAAAGAAGCTCTGATTAATGCACCAGTATTGAGAGTGCTAGAAGGAAATGAAAATTTAGTTGTGTACACTGATGCAAGTGGCTCTGGGTTAGGGGCTGTGTTGATGCAGCAAGACCAGGTGGTAGCCTATGCATCTAGACAATTAAAGCCACATGAAACAAGATATGCAACCCATGATCTTGAACTAGCAGCAGTTGTATATGCTTTGAAACTTTGGAGACATTATTTGTTAGGTGCCAAATTCATTTTGTACACTTATCATAAGGCATTGAAATATTTATTCTCACAAAAAGATTTGAACATGAGGCAACATAGATGGGTAGAGTTCCTAGCTGCCTATGATCTAGATATACTCTATACACCAGGCAAGGCAAATAAAGTTGCAGATGCCTTGAGTAGACAACATGCCAAAGTAGCCATGTTGATGATGGAAGAATTTAAGGATTTGTCTATACTTACTGATTTGGAAATTGAGGAAAACAGTGGGGTACAAATGATGCCCATTGAAGAAGATGAAGGAAAAGGGAAATTAAGTATGATATATCTACAATCAGATTTACTTCTTAAGATTGGGAAAATGCAAGAACAAGACCTAAACATGGTGGAAAAGAAAATTCTCATATCAAAAGGGGAAGAAGTAATAAATTATCAAGTTGATAAAAATGGTTATTTAAGGAATAAAAATAGGATATGTGTTCCAGAAAATATAGAATTAAAGGAGGAAATATTAAATGAGTACCATAGGAGTAAGTACTCCATACACCCAGGTAGCACCAAGATGTATCAAAATTTGAAAAGAAATCTTTGGTGGAAGGGGATGAAGTCAGATGTGGCCAGACATGTTGCAAGGTGCATGACTTGCCAACAAGTCAAGGCAGAGACACAAAGGCCATCAGGACTATTGCAACCCCTTAGTATACCACAGTGGAAGTGGGAGGATATATCTATGGATTTCATAGATGGTCTGCCTAGATCTAAGAGGGGAAACACAAGTATATGGGTAATAGTGGATAGGCTAACTAAGGTAGCACATTTTATCCCAGTTAAAAGAGAGAGAAATGCTCCAAAATTGGCTCAAATATTCATGAAAGAGGTAGTAAGGTTGCATGGCATACCCAAAACCATTGTGAGTGATAGGGATACCATCTTCACCTCAAGGTTTTGGAAAAGTTTTCAAGAGGCCATGGGGAGTGAATTGTGCTTAAGCACTGCCTACCATCCACAATCAGATGGTCAAACTGAGGTGGTGAACAAAGTCTTAGAGGATTTGTTGAGAGCATGTACACTGGACTTTGGAGGCAACTGGGAAGACCACCTCCATCTAGCTGAATTCACATACAATAACAGTTACCAAAGCACCATAGGGATGGCACCATTTGAAGCCTTATATGGCAAGCCATGTTTATCACCTATATGCTGGGTAGAGACTGGAGAAAGGGCTGTTCTAGGACCTGAATATGTTAAAGAAACTACAGAGAAAATTGGGTTAATAAGAAAAAGAAGAGCAGCAGCTCAAGATAGGCAAAAGAAATTTGCAGACAGGAAGAGAAAGCAAGTGGAATATGAAGTGGGAGACTTTGTTTTCATCAAGATTTCACCTATGAAGAAAGTCTTGAGATTTGGCAAGCAAGGTAAGCTCTCACCAAGGTATGTTGGACCCTATAAAATTCTGGAAAGAATTGGTTCATTGGCTTACAAATTAGAATTACCAGAGGAAATGAAAGCAATGCATAATGTTTTTCATGTGTCCCAACTTAGAAGATGGGTACATGATAAAGAAGACATTTTGGAAAAGCCTACCAAAATTCAAATAAATCCTGACTTGGTTTATGAAAAAGAGCCAGTTGGGATTATAGCCAAGGAAGAAAAGAAATTAAGGAGCAAAACTTTGAAACTAGTAAAGATCCAGTGGAGTAGTGATCCTAATGACTGCACATGGGAGTTAGAGGATAAGATTAGGATGGATTATCCTAAGCTTTTTGCAAATTAAAAGGTTTTTTTTTCCTTTCTCTGGAAAAATTTGTTATGCATGGTTGATATGGTTGAATTTGTTTGCTTATGCATATGTTTGATAAGTTTTCAGAAAAGAAAATAATGCTTGTTATAAATGATAGAAAAATTGTGAGGACACAATTCCTAAAAGGAGGGGTGAATGTAATACCCCAAAATTTTGTGAAAAATCATTTTTATAAAATGATTTAATTTTTGAAATATTTAGATTTAAATATGGTGAAATTTTTGGGAATAAATAGTGTGCAAGGATATGTGGGCACATGCACACTGGAAATGGCACAAGGAAAAGATTCAAAAAATTTTGGAAAAAAAAATGATGATAATAAAATAAATAAACTGAGCAAGGAAGCATTTCAAATGTGATTTTGAAATATAGATTATTAATCAAATTAAAGATGTTTTTTTTATGCATGAAAAATTAAATATTCCCAGTAAAAAAAAGATCAAATAAAAATATGTACACTTATGCACCTGTATATTTTCTGTGAGCAGAAAGTGTTAAAGCAAAACAATAAAAAGGAAACATTAAAAATGACATGTAATGTAATACAAGTCAATATGCTTGTGTAGGCAAAAATAGCAAAGGGGATTCTCAGAAATAATTAAAATATAAAATATGGTAGTCACACTTTTAACATGACTAGGTGAGTGGCCATTTTCTGAAAAAGTAAAGGGAAGAAAATACTGCCTTCAACTAATTATTATGGCTGGGGTATTAAGGAGGAAAATGAATGAAAAATGCATGAAGATGGTTAGGTCAGAAATGGAATTTTGTTTTAACAAAACCCTAGTGGAAAAATGCATATAAATAGGCAGTTTTAGCCAGTAAAATTATCTTTACCCCGAGCTGCACAAAAATAAGAAAGGAAGAAAAAAATTGGAAGGAAGGAGAAAACACACATACAAGGGTTTTCAGGATCAATAAGAAGAAATATTTAGGTGAGTAATCTCACTAGATTCATGGCATTAAGACCTGATATGAGGCAGCCAAGTACTTATGTTGCTATTGATATTTTCTGATTTTTGTTAATCACTGTTATATTAATGTTGTTGAATGGATTTTATTTTCTTGAGCTGATATAATGTGTATTATGGATGCTCTTAGGATGAATTCCTTTGATCCGTTTGAATGGTTGCTATGGATGTACATACTACTATTTGTTTACATTTTGAAAAAAAAAAGCTAAGGCAACAAACCTCAAAATCAAGGAAGGAATACACACTACTGATGGGGATCTATGGCAGGAAATTATTCTTAAAAAAAATATTATGAGCTGGATTATATTTTATATAAGTGCTGAGGCTTAAGAAAAGAAAGTGTAAGGGATGCAATAGAAATTTCTATGTGCTGATTCCCTCATGAAATATCAAAATTCACAAGATAAAAATTGTGATTCAGCTAGATCTTGAATCTAGTTCAATCACAGTTACTTGTAAGTCATAATAACATAGCATGCCATGATTCCACCCTCAGTTGTAGATGTACTTTTATATGATTTAAAGTTAAGACCTCTTATAGCAATATTTATGGAATGATTATCTGTTTGTTTTTGAACAAAATACTTGCAAGATAAAGGGAGATGTCTTTTTTTTATATACACTGTGACATGTCCACATAGCTATCTGATGATAGGATTTTTAACCAACACTACTAGTAAATATACTAGGGTTATGAGCCAAGAAGGCTGCTGGAATGCTTGTCGTATTTGAAGTATGCAAGTTGGCACATGGTTTGTTTAAGCCCTGAGATCTTCGTGCAATGATGTGAATTAGTTCATTGCAATGTGTCCCTGTGATTCCTTACTAGCAGATGAGGCTAGGGATTTAAATTAATGAAAACAACCTGTAAAAGAAGAAATAGGAAAATGTGTATTTCCTAGGTTGGTTGGAATGGAACCCTGGTTATTCCATTGAATATACACACTGTAGATTGATATTCATGATTGAATAAATAAATTTGTGTGAATAAATGATAGATAAAGATATCATTCTTGTATCAAAGTGTATGTAACATAATAAAGCAGTGGATTACATGCATACAAAATAAGTATTAAGGCTCATCACCCAGAGCTTAATGTTTTGAATATTTTGATGTTGCTCATACCAGATCTTAGATCTGACCCTTGTTTGCTCATGGCAGATGGGGGTGTCTCATTTTAAAATGAGGCAGCCACTCATGCTCTTTCAGGGATCGCAGGCACTAAGTAGAAAATGAAGTTATGGCTATTATGGAGGAGTGAATGAACATGCTAGCTAGTTTCAATAAGAGCTTAAATTGATTATATCTGCATGTATTCAGGAAAAATCATGTTTCTAAGATTTCCAATCATGTAATGAATATTCTATGGTTAGTGATCAAGTTGCTCTTATGTTCTGTAAAGTGTTAGATTAAATTAGTTGTTCTGTCGAAATCGTTGTGTGTTAAGGTTTGATTTGTTTTTGAAGTAGAGCCTGGAACATAAACAAGAAAAATATGCTCAAGTATTAGCTATGGAAACCTGGTAAAGAAACATACAATTATGTGAGTAATTGCTTTGCAATTATATTATGTATTAGACAATCTTAAGTCATTTTAAAACACTGAGTTTTGGAGTAAATTCAGAATTTACCTTGAAGTATACCTTTAAGTATCTAATTGTTTTTCCTTTGAAATATGTCTACAAATGGTTCAAGTCTACTTTCTAAATTGTTTTGAGAAAAGTAATTGTATGGGAATGCTACAGGTATGATGCAAATGACTGGCATTTCAATTGCCATGATCAGGTACCTGGCATGACACTAGGCACATGAGTTAACCAGCTTCAAATAAGTGAAGTTTGGTTGATTATGTTTGGTTGTGTTTTGACAGTAAAATGCCTTTCAAAAATCTTTAGGTCATTTAGCAAATGTTTTACCATAACCAATTTTCAAAGTCATAACAGATATACAATCTGGACAGGCTTGCACAAGCAAACCTGGAATTATTCTTATGAATATTTTTAAGTTCAAATTCTTGACATAGCAAATCTTACGCAAATACACAACTCACTATGTGTCATGTGGGCTAAGATTAAGGCAAACAAGTCACATAGATTGAATCTTAAATAAGAAAGTTTTTAGAAAATACATAAGTGGAAAATGATAAGTGAATATATCATTTCTGGCCTTAGCCAAATATCAATACCTTTGATCCATGATCTGAAATAAAAATCTCAAGAATCTTGAGATTTAACTGTCATGGTAAATTGATATTAAAGACTATCAATCAGAAGGAGCAAGTTCATATAAGTTAAATACGCATAGGATTTACTGACTTATCTCAAATATTCAAAAGTATATAGTAATTAACTTTAGGCAGAATTGCCCAAATCCATCAAACAAAATACTCTTGTTTAACAAAAAAAATATATATACTCTGAATTTAAACAAGAGAAACACATACATCTTCATATGTATGTGTATATTATTAGGGATACACTGATATATTTATATTGGTAATGAATTTTGAATCCTGGTTGAATTGTTTGAAAAAAAATGACTCTGATAATTCAAAGGAAGTTTAAATCAAACTTAAAAGTGCAAATGAATATAGGTGGACATCCAGATACACATAAATTAAATGTGCATTTGCATGAACACATATTTATATATATATATATATGTATATATATATATAATCCTTATGAAATTAAGGTAGAAATAGGAGGGTCATTTCAGTTGGTATCAGAGCACTTGGTTGCATTGACTGCTAAGTATTATAGAAATGTATTATGTCTGTTTGTTTTGGATGAAATAATTTAGATAAGAAAATAGTAATCATAGAAGTACTCATAATATACTAATACCATTTGCCCAGAATTTAGTTAGCAGACCATGGTAGGAAGAGGATCTCATCACAATGCAGGACCCAGTGCACCTTAAATGGTTGATATGCAAGAATTTGTAAGGGTTTTAAGAGATGGAATTGGGCATAGGCCTGAGAATCCACATGAAGAGCTATCAAAACTACTGAAGACTTATTCCAATTTGGGAGGCAGGAGTTTTGAAGGAACTGAGAATGTGATGGAGATTCAAGCATGGTTGAGAACACTTGATAGGATTTTCAATGACATGCAGTTAGATGATCAAAGGAAGAGGCAAGTAGCTTCAAGACAACTGAAAGGGGTAGCTTTAAGCTGGTGGGAGGTGATCATAGCTGGAAGAAATGAAAATGAAATCACTTGGAATCAGTTCAAGGAGATGTTGGAGGCAAGATTTGTACCAGCATCAGCCAAGACCACTTTGCTTGAAGAATTTATCAAACTTAGGCAGGGAACTTTGAATGTCACTGAATACACTCAAAAGTTTGAGGGGCTATCTAATTATGAAGCAATGCTAGTGGCAGATGAATCATCCAAAAATGATAGGTATATAAAAGGTCTGAACCCAAGACTTAGCAGAGCTATGCTACCATATGCAGATAGAACTTTTGATCAAGTAATTGATCTGGCATTGAACCTGGAACAACATGACAAAGAAAGAGAGAAATATAGGAATTTTAAGAGCAACAACAATAAGAAGAATAAGGGAAGATATCACCCTTATGATAAAAAGAAGGAGGAGGCAGACAACAAGAAGGACAAAGACACAAAAGCCAATGATGCTAAGAAGAAATTGGTTTGCCACCATTGTGGTAAAGAAGGACACATCAAACCAAGGTGCCCAGAGTTAAAAGGAGGAGCCTTCAAATGCTACCTATGTGGGAAAGAGGGGCATATGAAGAGGAACTGTCCTGAGAATAAACAGCAAGGGAAATTGGCAACTTTGGAAGGTAAAGGCAAATCTGCAGTGAAAATTGATGCTGAAAATCATGGCCAAAGTGGAAGGTACATTACTCACTTGTGCCATACCCATACCAGTAGTATATGATACTAGAGCAACACACTCTTTGATTTCTTATGAAATAGTTAAAGTGTTAAAATTAAACTGCATATTGGTTGAAACCCCATTGCTTGTACAAAGTCCCCAAGGGAGTTCTAGTGCTTTGAACATGAATTGTGTGGATGTGGAGTTAAACATAGGAGGAAATATTTTTATTTCCAATTTATATGTTTTAAATTACCCAAATATAGGAGTTATATTGGGGGTAGATTTGTTAAGGCAATTTAAAGCCATAATTAATTTAGACTCATCCACCATATCATTGCAAAATTCTAGAGGCCAGAGGATCACAGTTCTATGTGAAGTAGCTAAGGAAGGGAAATTATATCATTTAGTTGACTTAGAAAAAGATCTCAGTGAACTAACCATTGAAGAAATTCCCATAGTTAATGAATACTTGGATGTGTTTGGGGAAGTTAAGGGTGTTCCACACCACAGACCAGTTGAGTTCCAAATTAATCTCATTCCAGGAGCAAGTCCAATAATCAAGAAACCCTATAGAATGGAGCCAAGTGAACTGAAATAATTGAAAAATCAGTTGGAAGAATTAGAAGGCAAGGGATTTATAAGGCCAAGTAATTCCTGCTGGGGTTCTCCAGTAGTGTTTGTAAGAAAACATGATGGTACCTTGAGAATGTGCATAGGTTACAGAGAACTAAATAAAGTAACCATCAAGAACAAATACCCATTGCCTAGAATAGATGATCTCTTTGACCAACTCAGTGAAGCTAAAATATTTTCTAGATTAGACTTAGCCTCAGGATTCCATCAAATGAAGGTTGAAGACTCAAGTGTTAAGTATACTGCATTTAACACAAGATATGGCTTATATGAATTTATGGTTATGCCATTTGGTTTGACAAATGCTCCTTCATATTTTGTTGATTTAATGAATAGAATATTTAGAGATTATTTAGACAAGTTTGTACTGATTTTTATTGATGACATTTTGATTTATTCCAAGACAGTGGAAGAGCATAAAAATCATTTGCATTTAGTTTTGTCAAGACTAAGGGAAAATGATTTAAAGGTAAAAAATTTAAAATGTGCATTTTGGAAAGAAGAAGTACATTTTCTTGGGCATGTTATCTCTGCCAAAGGAATATCAGTAAACCCCAATAAGGTAGTGGCAATCCAAGCATGGAAAAGGCCTAGTACCATCAGTGAGATTAGATCATTCATGGGGATGGCAGGATATTATAGGAGATTTATAAAAGATTTCTCAAAAATATCATCACCACTTACCAATTTAACTAGAAAGAACCAAGCCTTTGTATGGACAGAGAAATGTGAGCAAGCTTTTATCAAAATAAAAGAAGCTCTGATTAATGCACCAGTATTGAGAGTGCTAGAAGGAAATGAAAATTTAGTTGTGTACACTGATGCAAGTGGCTCTGGGTTAGGGGCTGTGTTGATGCAGCAAGACCAGGTGGTAGCCTATGCATCTAGACAATTAAAGCCACATGAAACAAGATATGCAACCCATGATCTTGAACTAGCAGCAGTTGTATATGCTTTGAAACTTTGGAGACATTATTTGTTAGGTGCCAAATTCATTTTGTACACTTATCATAAGGCATTGAAATATTTATTCTCACAAAAAGATTTGAACATGAGGCAACATAGATGGGTAGAGTTCCTAGCTGCCTATGATCTAGATATACTCTATACACCAGGCAAGGCAAATAAAGTTGCAGATGCCTTGAGTAGACAACATGCCAAAGTAGCCATGTTGATGATGGAAGAATTTAAGGATTTGTCTATACTTACTGATTTGGAAATTGAGGAAAACAGTGGGGTACAAATGATGCCCATTGAAGAAGATGAAGGAAAAGGGAAATTAAGTATGATATATCTACAATCAGATTTACTTCTTAAGATTGGGAAAATGCAAGAACAAGACCTAAACATGGTGGAAAAGAAAATTCTCATATCAAAAGGGGAAGAAGTAATAAATTATCAAGTTGATAAAAATGGTTATTTAAGGAATAAAAATAGGATATGTGTTCCAGAAAATATAGAATTAAAGGAGGAAATATTAAATGAGTACCATAGGAGTAAGTACTCCATACACCCAGGTAGCACCAAGATGTATCAAAATTTGAAAAGAAATCTTTGGTGGAAGGGGATGAAGTCAGATGTGGCCAGACATGTTGCAAGGTGCATGACTTGCCAACAAGTCAAGGCAGAGACACAAAGGCCATCAGGACTATTGCAACCCCTTAGTATACCACAGTGGAAGTGGGAGGATATATCTATGGATTTCATAGATGGTCTGCCTAGATCTAAGAGGGGAAACACAAGTATATGGGTAATAGTGGATAGGCTAACTAAGGTAGCACATTTTATCCCAGTTAAAAGAGAGAGAAATGCTCCAAAATTGGCTCAAATATTCATGAAAGAGGTAGTAAGGTTGCATGGCATACCCAAAACCATTGTGAGTGATAGGGATACCATCTTCACCTCAAGGTTTTGGAAAAGTTTTCAAGAGGCCATGGGGAGTGAATTGTGCTTAAGCACTGCCTACCATCCACAATCAGATGGTCAAACTGAGGTGGTGAACAAAGTCTTAGAGGATTTGTTGAGAGCATGTACACTGGACTTTGGAGGCAACTGGGAAGACCACCTCCATCTAGCTGAATTCACATACAATAACAGTTACCAAAGCACCATAGGGATGGCACCATTTGAAGCCTTATATGGCAAGCCATGTTTATCACCTATATGCTGGGTAGAGACTGGAGAAAGGGCTGTTCTAGGACCTGAATATGTTAAAGAAACTACAGAGAAAATTGGGTTAATAAGAAAAAGAAGAGCAGCAGCTCAAGATAGGCAAAAGAAATTTGCAGACAGGAAGAGAAAGTAAGTGGAATATGAAGTGGGAGACTTTGTTTTCATCAAGATTTCACCTATGAAGAAAGTCTTGAGATTTGGCAAGCAAGGTAAGCTCTCACCAAGGTATGTTGGACCCTATAAAATTCTGGAAAGAATTGGTTCATTGGCTTACAAATTAGAATTACCAGAGGAAATGAAAGCAATGCATAATGTTTTTCATGTGTCCCAACTTAGAAGATGGGTACATGATAAAGAAGACATTTTGGAAAAGCCTACCAAAATTCAAATAAATCCTGACTTGGTTTATGAAAAAGAGCCAGTTGGGATTATAGCCAAGGAAGAAAAGAAATTAAGGAGCAAAACTTTGAAACTAGTAAAGATCCAGTGGAGTAGTGATCCTAATGACTGCACATGGGAGTTAGAGGATAAGATTAGGATGGATTATCCTAAGCTTTTTGCAAATTAAAAGGTTTTTTTTTCTTTCTCTGGAAAAATTTGTTATGCATGGTTGATATGGTTGAATTTGTTTGCTTATGCATATGTTTGATAAGTTTTCAGAAAAGAAAATGATGCTTGTTATAAATGATAGAAAAATTGTGAGGACACAATTCCTAAAAGGAGGGGTGAATGTAATACCCCAAAATTTTGTGAAAAATCATTTTTATAAAATGATTTAATTTTTGAAATATTTAGATTTAAATATGGTGAAATTTTTGGGAATAAATAGTGTGCAAGGATATGTGGGCACATGCACACTGGAAATGGCACAAGGAAAAGATTCAAAAAATTTTGGAAAAAAAATGATGATAATAAAATAAATAAACTGAGCAAGGAAGCATTTCAAATGTGATTTTGAAATATAGATTATTAATCAAATTAAAGATGTTTTTTTTATGCATGAAAAATTAAATATTCCCAGTAAAAAAAGATCAAATAAAAATATGTACACTTATGCACCTGTATATTTTCTGTGAGCAGAAAGTGTTAAAGCAAAACAATAAAAAGGAAACATTAAAAATGACATGAAATGTAATACAAGTCAATATGCTTGTGTAGGCAAAAATAGCAAAGGGGATTCTCAGAAATAATTAAAATATAAAATATGGTAGTCACACTTTTAACATGACTAGGTGAGTGGCCATTTTCTGAAAAAGTAAAGGGAAGAAAATACTGCCTTCAACTAATTATTATGGCCGGGGTATTAAGGAGGAAAATGAATGAAAAATGCATGAAGATGGTTAGGTCAGAAATGGAATTTTGTTTTAACAAAACCCTAGTGGAAAAATGCATATAAATAGGCAGTTTTAGCCTGTAAAATTATCTTTACCCCGAGCTGCACAAAAATAAGAAAGGAAGAAAAAAATTGGAAGGAAGGAGAAAACACACATACAAGGGTTTTCAGGATCAATAAGAAGAAATATTTAGGTGAGTAATCTCACTAGATTCATGGCATTAAGACCTGATATGAGGCAGCCAAGTACTTATGTTGCTATTGATATTTTCTGATTTTTGTTAATCACTGTTATATTAATGTTGTTGAATGGATTTTATTTTCTTGAGCTGATATAATGTGTATTATGGATGCTCTTTGGATGAATTCCTTTGATCTGTTTGAATGGTTGCTATGGATGTACATACTACTATTTGTTTACATTTTGAAAAAAAAAGCTAAGGCAACAATCCTCAAAATCAAGGAAGGAATACACACTACTGATGGGGATCTATGGCAGGAAATTATTCTTAAAAAAAATATTATGAGCTAGATTATATTTTATATAAGTGCTGAGGCTTAAGAAAAGAAAGTGTAAGGGATGCAATAGAAATTTCTATGTGTTGATTCCCTCATGAAATATCAAAATTCACAAGATAAAAATTGTGATTCAGCTAGATCTTGAATCTAGTTCAATCACAGTTACTTGTAAGTTATAATAACATAGCATGCCATGATTCCACCCTCAGTTGTAGATGTACTTTTATATGATTTAAAGTTAAGACCTCTTATAGCAATATTTATGAAATGATTATCTGTTTGTTTTTGAACAAAATACTTGCAAGATAAAGGGTGATGTCTTTTTTTTATATACACTGTGACATGTCCACATAGTTATCTGATGATAGGATTTTTAACCAACACTACTAGTAAATATACTAGGGTTATGAGCCAAGAAGGCTGCTGGAATGCTTGTCGTATTTGAAGTATGCAAGTTGGCACGTGGTTTGTTTAAGCCCTGAGATCTTCGTGCAATGATGTGAATTAGTTCATTGCAATGTGTCCCTGTGATTCCTTACTAGCAGATGAGGCTAGGGATTTAAATTAATGAAAACAACCTGTAAATGAAGAAATAGGAAAATGTGTATTTCCTAGGTTGGTTGGAATGGAACCCTGGTTATTCCATTGAATATACACACTGTAGATTGATATTCATGATTGAATAAATAAATTTGTGTGAATAAATGATAGATAAAGATATCATTCTTGTATCAAAGTGTATGTAACATAATAAAGCAGTGGATTACATGCATACAAAATAAGTATTAAGGCTCATCACCCAGAGCTTAATGTTTTGAATATTTTGATGTTGCTCATACCAGATCTTAGATCTGACCCTTGTTTGCTCATGGCATATGGGGGTGTCTCATTTTAAAATGAGGCAGCCACTCATGCTCTTTCAGGGATCGCAGGCACTACGTAGAAAATGAAGTTATGGCTATTATGGAGGAGTGAATGAACATGCTAGCTAGTTTCAATAAGAGCTTAAATTGATTATATCTGCATGTATTCAGGAAAAATCATGTTTCTAAGATTTCCAATCATGTAATGAATATTCTATGGTTAGTGATCAAGTTGCTCTTATGTTCTGTAAAGTGTTAGATTAAATTAGTTGTTCTGTCGAAATCGTTGTGTGTTAAGGTTTGATTTGTTTTTGAAGTAGAGCCTGGAACATAAACAAGAAAAATATGCTCAAGTATTAGCTATGGAAACCTGGTAAAGAAACATACAATTATGTGAGCAATTGCTTTGCAATTATATTATGTATTAGACAATCTTAAGTCATTTTAAAACACTGAGTTTTGGAGTAAATTCAGAATTTACCTTGAAGTATACCTTTAAGTATCTAATTGTTTTTCCTCTGAAATATGTCTACAAATGGTTCAAGTCTACTTTCTAAATTGTTTTGAGAAAAGTAATTGTATGGGAAGGCTACAGGTATGATGCAAATGACTGGCATTTCAATTGCCATGATCAGGTACCTGGCATGACACTAGGCACATGAGTTAACCAGCTTCAAATAAGTGAAGTTTGGTTGATTATGTTTGGTTGTGTTTTGACAGTAAAATGCCTTTCAAAAAGCTTTAGGTCATTTAGCAAATGTTTTACCATAACCAATTTTCAAAGTCATAACAGATATACAATCTGGACAGGCTTGCACAAGTAAACCTGGAATTATTCTTATGAATATTTTTAAGTTCAAATTCTTGACATAGCAAATCTTACGCAAATACACAACTCACTATGTGTCATGTGGGCTAAGATTAAGGCAAACAAGTCACATAGATTGGATCTTAAATAAGAAAGTTTTTAGAAAATACATAAGTGGAAAATGATAAGTGAATATATCATTTCTGGCCTTAGCCAAATATCAATACCTTTGATCCATGATCTGAAATAAAAATCTCAAGAATCTTGAGATTTAACTGTCATGGTAAATTGATATTAAAGACTATCAATCAGAAGGAGCAAGTTTATATAAGTTAAATACGCATAGGATTTACTGACTTATCTCAAATATTCAAAAGTATATAGTAATTAACTTTAGGCAGAATTGCCCAAATCCAAATCAAACAAAATACTCTTGTTTAACAAAAAAAAATATACTCTAAATTTAAACAAGAGAAACACATACATCTTCATATGTATGTGTATATTATTATGGATACACTGATATATTTATATTGGTAATGAATTTTGAATCCTGGTTGAATTGTTTGAAAAAAAAATGACTCTGATAATTCAAAGGAAGTTTAAATCAAACTTAAAAGTGCAAATGAATATAGGTGGACATCCAGATACACATAAATTAAATGTCCATTTGCATGAACACATATTTATATATATATATATATATATATATATAAAATACTTATGAAATTAAGGTAGAAATAGGAGGGTCATTTCACAATCTAACGAATCAAGAACAGTAAAAGGAAGGGAAGTCATTGCTTCAATGTGGATTTAAAGTCATCATTAAATTGGTAATTTTAATTCATATTATAGTAATTAAATTATATTCTATGATCTTATAATGAGCAATTTCATATCTGTTTAAATATATTGCTACTATATGTTTAGTTAGGTGAGATTTTGTAAGTAGATGTGGTTGTCACAAATCAGTTTGGTTATGTGCATAATTTGTTTATTATACTATTTGATTTATGTATAGAAAAATGTTGTTTACTGTAAAAAATTAATTTTTCTCATTAATAATTGTTTTATATATATTTATTAATAAATTCATATATATATATATATATTAGTGTATATTTCTCTCTCATAATAACATATATGCATATATAAGATATATATATATATATATGATTTAAAAAATTTAGTACACTTACTTAAATATAATTTGAATTTAAAAATTCGAAAATTAAATATCATACATATATTCATATTTTTAAATTAACATTTATTGAATTTTTGAATTGTTTATTATATATAAAGTAATTATTATATTAAAATTCACTTTTATATTTTTTAAAAATATTATATCATTTCAGAAACATATAGATAAAATTTATGAATTTTTTAATAAACTTTATTATTTTTTATAATTAATATTATTTTGGAAAAACTGTTTATGATTTATTAAAAATTCTTCAAAAATTTCATAACCTTTCATTCATGATCTAAGAATTTCTAAAATTTTAAAATTTGAATTTTTAATAATATATTATTTTATATTAAATAATTATTGCCGAAATCAATGTATTTGTTTTTAAAAATAATAATTCAACTTTGAAAAATCTTCATATTTATCCTAAGCTCTATTTTATGATCCTAGATTTTTGAAAATTGTAAAATTTGTATTTTCATCAATAGATTATTTTACGTTAATTATTTATGGATGAAAACATTATTTTATTCATAATATATACAAATTAAAATACTAAAATTATTATGTTTACAAAACTAAGTTAATTTTGAATTATTAATAATTTTTAATAATTGTTCTCTCTCTTTCTATATATATATTTATCTATATATAAATGTTTTATGTTCATATATTATATATAATATACTTATACATACATGTGTGTGTGTATTTTGTAACACATATACATGCACATATTTGGACAACATACATGACATACAAAATGAGCTAATATGTCTGTTGCGATGTAACGACCCGTAAATTTCAACCGTTTTAATAACGTAATTAACTGAAATTTTGTGAAATTTTAAAACGATAAAATTTTGAAATAAAAATTTAATATTTGGAATACGTCTAGTTAAACATAGTGACTGGAAAATTTTCGTCCGAAAATATGAAAGTTTATTTCGCGCGTAAATTCACTTCAATTTAATCAGTTAAAAAGCGATGAAAATAAAATGTTTCTGAAACCTAAATATTTTTACATAGAAAAATTCTAAACCATCTTCTGAGCAAGATGTCAGTTTGTCGTTTTTCCAAATTCGGACATCTTTGGCTCCGTCGATCTTATTTTTCAGCGTTTTTCTTGCATTTTCCGCTGGTAGAAATTTCAGTTTTTTAGAAAATAATCGTACCACTAGTATCCATATGCCATTGTGATCATTTCATCGTGCCGATCTCAGCGGTATATTCGTTTATCTACTTCGAAGCTCGGTGTGCGGTGTAATCGGTGAAACGCCTATCGTATCGGTTCGGTATTCGATTCCTTTTAGTCTTCCCGTCCATTCATTGCCTCAGCTCAAACGAAGAGCCATGTAAACGTTTACTATTTCCGAAATTAAGAGTAAATGACTTTTACTTTTCCCATTCCTTCTATTTTGCATTCATTAATGAGATATTCATTTCGTTTCCTTCCACTTTGCAAAGCCCATCCTTCTGCCACTTTCCTTGTTCCCTTATCTCTGCACTTAAATGAAATATGTGAATTCACTTCTCTATTGTTGCATGCTTTTCCCTTCCATCTCCAGGTTCTCATATTTCAAAAAAAAAAATTCTTCAAACCCATTTATAATTGAACACACCCAATGTCCGCCATCACCACATCAACCATCGGCCACCCACTCTCCCTTCTTCCTTCGCCAACGACAGCCGTTGTGCTCTCTCGACATGGTCGGCCGCATCCACACTCCACCACCGAGCTGCGTTTCACTACCCTTGCGTCCTCCTTCCGCGGCCACGCTGACCCTACCCAACTCGACCGAACAACCTCCGATCCATGAGCACTAGATCCGTTCCTCTCCATTAGCTTGTAAACCATACCTCATATAGTTGAGTCGCCTATCAATTGCAGGTATATTCACTTGATTTTTATTTATTATTATTATATTATTTATATCTCATATATATATCACCTATGAGAATGCATAATTATGCGTTACTTGATTTTGTTTTGTTTTGAGGAGTGGTTGAGTGTTGTTAATGTATTTGTTCATTAAGTATACTTTGCTGTATATATGGGTTATATGTATTATACATATAGGATTACAAGCTTTGCAGTGTTACGTGCATAAGGGTTTTCCAAACCATATTCTTATTTAGTCTTTATATATGTAAGATATTAGAGTACTATGGGTACAGTTAGTATAAAGTGTAGGGTATTTATATATTTTGTGTTCAGATGTTAGAAAATTTTATGTAAAGAATATTAAGTTGCGACAGTAGTATATGCGTGATATAGGGTAATATCATAAAAGGATATAAGTTGGTACAATTTGTATATATAAAGTGTACGTATTTAACTTGCATTGTTGTTTGTGAGATATATTCATATTCGTTTTCAAATATAATATATACTGAAGTCTTGGTCTATTGTTTATCACTTATACCTTATATATATATATATTGTTTAATAAATATTTGAACAAGGTTTGTTTGCATTAGCTATAGTATTGGCTTTTATAAAAATATGTACGTTCGTCGATTTCAAAGTTTGGGATTTAACAGTGGTTGCATATGAAATGTGTTTTGGTTTTTGTAGAACTTTGCCACAAGTTATGTATTTATATTGTTTACAGATTTGATTTTTGTATCTGGCTGTACATCTATGTTATATCATATTATATATAAGTTTTGTTGTTTTCCAAGTTGGCATGTATGTTTATAAGTATATATTTATAACAGGTCTATTATATATGTTATATTTCTTTTTATATAAAATAATAATATTGTTATGTTAGTATTAGTGTTTGTAGATTTCTTTGTCACAGTTAATATACAAAGTCATTCTGAAAATGGGTCTCAACATTGTTTTTTTTTTAACTTGTATACGTTTATGTATATTTCAATATGAGGGTTGCAGTATTTATTTCTAACTATATTATATTTGATTTTTAATACATGTGTTTAATACAAACTAATGATTGTTCTTACACACGTATTCTGTTTTGATATTTGTCTTAAAATGAAATATTGATTTAATAAGAAAATAATAATGTTATATTTTCAGCCTAGGTCCATCTGATTGGGATTTGTTCTCGTCAAATTTCTGTTATCAGCTTTATCCGTCAAATTCATGTCCATCTAGCTTTGTTTTGGAATTTATACTTGGATTCGTAACTCAATTCCATCATCTATTTCTCTAGCCTCGAAAGGTGAGCACTCACTCACGATTAACGTTCTTTTATTTATTAAATTTGATTTCAATTGAAACAACAATTGAAATATGCTACTGTTATTTATGCTATTAACTGTATCAGTTCACCTTTGACATCTGACACCATTATCTGTTATATATGCAATGATAATCCAGTTTGGTTGTTAAATGATTGATTGTTTGATGTTTACAATTGGACGTTGAAATTGTAATGTATAAAGTGATAAATATTATGCAAATAAATTTGTCGTAGGATAATAAAAATTTGAATCGACACATATGTTGAATTTGATTTAGTTGAATATGACCCCTATTAATTGTTAAATTAATTGACTTGTAGAATAGTGATAATTACACTTTGTACCATCGACGTATATTGAATTAATTGTTGTAGTATAAAATTGAAATTGAATGACAAGTGAAAAACCGTATAAATATTAGTGTAATAATCTTTAATCTATATGAAATGATAGTGTAGATTCTAGAAATAATTATATTAATTCGTACAAATAACAATGTGAATTAATACGATTATTTCGGGATTATTTGAATTGATTATTGGATTGATATTGATTGTTGTTATTGCTTGTTTATTTACTTTGACACCATCCCAGTTATCACACTGCAAGTTCCCTTTGTTATGCTTTGATTTTGAATTAAATTGGAATCGGGTTGAAATGATAAATACCCAAATTGAACTTTGACCTAGGATAGGAAATTAAATAAAACCCGATTGGTCAAATAATTTGATTTAAAAATAAAACGAAGATTTTATTTGAATAAATAATATGGTTTTGAAATGAAGTTGAAATTTGGATTTTTAAGGAAAATGTTAATATTTAATAATCTGAAAACAAATATTAACAATGTAATTGATGAAAGAATGTTGTTTAATTTGAGAAATGATTGAATTAAGTTTGAAATGATTTAATAATTAAGTTTGAAATTATAATTAAGTTTGAAATTATTAAACTTTGAAATATTAAATAATTAAGTTTTGAATTATTTAATAATTAAATAAGATTGAATGATTTAATGATCAAAATTGAATTGAATTCTTTAAATAAGTAAAATTGAACTTTTGAATAAGTGAATTTACTTCGTAAATAATTGAAATTGAGTTTTCTTTGTTAATTAAGTTTTGGAAAATTATTTAAGTAAGTAAATAAGTGAAATTGAATTTCTTTAACAAGAAATGAAAATGTGATGTTTTGGAATTAATATAAGACTTGTAATTTTGAGAATTCGATTTGACGAATCTAATTTAGTTAAATTTGAAGTTTTGATATAATGAAGATGAACGTAAGTAATTGATCTTATGAATTGTGAATTGAGTAAAATTGTTTTGAATGATAAAGTAACTTAACGAATATTGAATGAAATCGATAAATGAGTTTAAATTGATTTGAATGTTAAATTAAATTAATTTAAATGATTTCGGAATGAAATTTATATATGAACTTGAATCAAAATTTGAATTGTTTTAAATAAAAATTGAATTTGAATTATAAGATTTTGAAATTATGAATTTGAAAGTTTTGAAACGTAAATTTTGGAAATTGGTTTAGAAAGGCGAATGAAATGTTGGTTTACGAATTCTATTTGAAATTGAATTTGATTTGGTCTTTGAAATATATATAAACGACCAATCGTGTAATAATTACGAAAGTTATTAAAGAGACCGGAATCGGTTATGGACATACTCTCTGTCTAAACCGAAAACCACTTTAATAACTATACGCGGAGTGATGATCCAGAATGAAGTGGTTGGAATGGTGTACGTGTTGACTGAAGAAAGAGAACGACAATGGATAGCCTTGACACTTGTGTCAAATTGGAAATGACTAAAACAGGAGCCGTGCCGGGCCAATGGAGGATTAGCTACCTCAAGTGGACACACTTCTTCGAATTACTCATTACTTGTTGTCGATTGGTGCACCCTTGATTTTGGGAGTGTTGTTTCACGGTGTTGCGGGCGCTGCGGCGTTGCGTTCTCACCAGTCCGGATCAGGCGAACGGTAGTGTCACTACCTTGGGTATTGCCTCATGTGCCTTGTCATACTTGTATCCCGATATACGCGACCTCTACGATTTTGGTTTGTACCTTTAGTATATGGATTTCCCTCTGGTGACTTCCGGTTTTGGGGAAACTACGGTCTTGTATATGCTTTTGGGAATAAAAATGTGTTAAGGGTGGAATGGGCCATGACTTAACACTATTTTGATATCTTTATATTACTGATAGATATTATCTACTTATCGTACACTACTACATAGTAGATATTTTAACGGATCCTTAAAGGATGGTTATTCCAAACATCCTTTGAGTTACTTGTATTTCAATTGCTATTTCACTTGAGTTGGATTTATTGATATAAGAATGTTAATCCTGACTCGAGTGTCTTGTGTTTTTGCTTTACGCTCGGGTCAGACTGAGTGTACCAGTATTCGAGACTCACCTTTGAAGTTGGAGCTTTGCTTGAAGATCCGGCCATCTATTCTGCTTCAGTATTCGATGATTCCAGTGATGTATTCTGATTTGTATCTGATGTATCGTATTACTATTCCGTTGTATCTGTATTAACTCTGATGTATCTTATATATTCATATAGTAGCTTCATGAACTACTATCTCTTTTATTTCCGCTGCATTTATTACTCTGTGTCTGTGATCTGTGATTATTTATTTACTGCATATGTTCAGTTTTTCCAAATTTAAAATAACAACGCGGTATTTTGAGCAATTCAATTTCGGCATGAGTGTCTACCTATACACTTATAATGGATGTGAATGGTCCAAAATAGCGGGTCGTTACAGTTGGTATCAGAGCTTTGGTAGCTCTAGGCAAAACTCAACATATAGGGTAAATGTATTTACAGAATCACTCTCATTCGAGTTTCAATTTTCCTTTGACTCAATTCCTTTGAATTTTGGAACGTTCCCCTCGGTTCCGAAATTCATTCGTGTCCTTCACTATTCGACTTCTTTCAATTCTGGAGCATCACATAACTCCACTTCGAATGACCCTTAAAATGAATCGGCGGTCTCGCCAAACTTCGAATGATTCGTAAAGGAGCAAAACTCCTTTACAATAGGCATTGATTTACCGAAGATTTCTGTATCCTCGGTTTACGATGCTATTTATCTCCTGCTATACCTGAATTCTATTTCTTGAGATCGAATGTCGATTTACCTCGGAATTCTACACCGATCTTATTTTGAAGTCACGGTCGACCGATTAAGGTTGCCGCGATTTATATAAACTTATCAATTTTCCTACTTTGCTATAAATCATCTTATCTTATGTTTCAAACTTATCTTCGAATCAAAATTCTCTTTGATTTGATTTCTATCAAATTTGAATCTCTATCTATGCTTGAAATCCATTTTGTATCGTCGAGCGAGGAAGTGTATTTGTAAATTAATATTAAAATGTTTTAAGATATATTGTGTTGTTTGAGTTGTTGATGTTGATTTGGGTTTCCGATCGATTCGTCTGATCAACGCTATCGATAGGATTTCCAAAACACTTGAGCAGAGAAAACTGACACAATATCGTTTTCAAATTTGATAAATAAAATAGAAGTTTTGTATGATTATCTTATATATAAATATAAGTTTTCTGAAATTAAATTGTTAATAAATTTGTTGTATGAAATAATAATATTTGATTTTCATTTATTGTTTTGTAAACCATTGACTATTGCATAATATAAATAAATGAATTCATAAACTTGGTTATAAATTGATTTGAAATATGAAATGAATTTAATTCAGAAATTTGAGAATATAGTTTCCGGTGATTTCGAACTTTGGTTTTATAATTTTAAAGTATAATTATTGGAAGTATTTTCAAATAGAAATCGTTTCCAAAGAATTATAAAATGTTGAAATCAGTACTCTTCTCTTTGTCGCTGGAAAATAATTTCGGTGATGGCGGTCGCATCATCGACGTTCATTTTCGAGTTTCCAAGTGGAGAAACCATTTTGTAGCTTTGCTACGGTTTTGTTTTGAAAAAAAATTATTTTGATTTGAATTTCTTCAGTATATTTTGATTTACATATATATAGGTATCTTATTTTAAAATTTAATTTGATTTGATATAAATATATTATATATATGTCTAAATTGTTTAAAGTTAATCGGAAATTAAATTCTTAAATTTTGTTAAAGGATGATTTTAATTATAAATAAAACCAAAAATTTGGAATAAATATTTAAACTCGAATAATTGAATTGGGAAAATTTTATTTGTATATTGTTCAACTGCATTCTAATACAACTTACCTAAATTATTCATAAGTTAAAATGTAATTGGATAATATACAATATAAAATAATTTTATAAATAAAATTTGAGTGTTTATAATAAATGTTATACACTAAATTTTGATTATAAAGATGTCAATAGAGTTAAATAGGATAATAGGTAAAACTCAGTTAATAATGAAATAAATTTGTTTTGAAAGAATTAATAAATTTGTTTTGAAAGAATTAATAAATTAAAATTTGATCAATATATGAAAATACCTTGAATTTAAAAGAAATTAATAGATGCAAATTAATTTAAATCGAAACTTTTATGTTCTAAATTAATTTATATGGGTTAAATATATGTGAGTAGATATATTAAGTAGAATAAATTTAACAGTAATTTGGAAAAAGAAGAATTTAAAATTGATGAAGAAAATATGATTATAATAAAAGACTATTCAAATTTATGGTTTTAGAAATTGTAAATTGAGGATAATTAGAGAATAAGATAATGAATTTAGAAATAGTTGAGATTGATTTTAGTGAAATCAAATGGGTTAAATCAATTATTGAATATCAATTAATTTAAATTTGAATTTATATGGTTTAAATTAATTGTTATTTTGTATTTCAAATCTGTTTTTCTTTCTGGTTGTTTCTATTCTTCTACCTCGTTCCTTTTCGGGGACGAAAAGTTTTGAGTGGGGGAGAGTGTAACGACCCGTAAATTTCAACTGTTTTAATAACGTAATTAACTGAAATTTTGTGAAATTTTAAAACGATAAAATTTTGAAATAAAAATTTAATATTTGGAATACGTCTAGTTAAACATAGCGACTGGAAAATTTTCATCCGAAAATATGAAAGTTTATTTCGCGCGTAAATTCACTTCAATTTAATCAGTTAAAAAGCGATGAAAATTGTGACGACCCGCCCTTCTCTCCACAGAAGGACGCATCGTCAATAAGAAAGAAAGGGATAGAAAGAGAAAAGAAGAGAAGAAAGAAAGAAACAACATCAGAATCTCACACAGCGGAACGAATAAATTATATTAATAACAAAAGTATTACACAATATACAACACTTATCAGAGTTATACAACATATACATCACATACTAGACAGTTATAAACATCTGTCTAGACATTACAACTCAAATACAATACAAACACTATCACAGAGATCTACACAGCGGAATTCTATATCTACGAACGCCGAAGCCTCCTGCTCCATTGCTCCTCCAGAATATTCGTCAAAGCAAACCTGACTCCCTTGGCTACTCGTAAAAATTTGAGTACCCAAGAGTTTATATAAAACAGAAATAAACACTTGGGTCAGACATGGGTTTGGTGTGAGTAAACGGTTTAAATTGCTTAACTTCAAAACTTTTGAGATCAAAAGGTATCACGTAAGACTTCCCACACATAAACATGGAAAAGTTTTTACCTTACGCTAACCAAAACTTGATAGGAAATCTGGTTATATAATAATAGGTCTAGGGTTTTCAAATAAATATGAAATAGCCGAAATTGTTACATTATTAAATTCCAGCATACATAGGTATACAATCAAGACCGTTATCACTTATTGGAAGTTGGATTTCCATACAATGGCAGGGCTACTGGGGTACCGCCCGTCACAGTACGTGGCCTAGATCACCGTACCGAGGAGTACGCCCGCTCCCCTGCAACACAAAGCCGGAACCATCCCTTACTGGATAATTCCGAATAAAATCACCCCACGGTTGTGTACTGCAACTGTACCACTAAGTCGAAAATAGAAAGGGACATCTAGACAGGGATGACCTTACTCTCAGTGGGCGCTACCCACGAAGCCTTGCTGCACCTCCCCTGTTTTAGCCATTCCCGGTTGATGAGGCTTGAGGTCACGATTACCTTAAATCAGAACTCTTCACTTAGAATGCTCATCGTCCACCTGACGATGTGCTGAAAGCATTCAATCCATACAAGTTCGTTCCGGGTTCGAACGAAACCGAAGGCATTATCTCGTTACACTCGTTTTGGAATCACCCTCAGAGTTAACGACAATAACCCTTGCACTCTGAATCTTCATCTTCACTTGAGATTCACGACCTATCGTTAATTTGGATCGATGTGGTATTCGGGTCTCCAGACCTGGAAATCCGGTATACGGAAACCCGATCCCGGTCTCATCGAAATCCAAAACGTATCTTTTAAGGCCAAGTTGTTTAAAGGTTTAAACAATTCAATTCAAGTTAAAACTTGAATTCACAAAGCATTAACATAGATAAATATCACACATTTATCATAGATATATCCAATATCATATCACAGAATATCATAGTATATCATCCAAAAGATATCAACTAAATCAGACATTCTACTCAAACAATCATCCATAAGCAACCATTTATTAATCTCTATTATAATTAATTTAATCCACTTAAATTAAATTAATTACTTAAGAATTAATTCTATCTTTGCTTAATCAACCATTAATTAATTACAATCCATTTAATTAATTAATCATTAAATATTAATCACTCTTGATTAATTATTAATTACATAAAGTAATTACCCTTTTATTTATTTCACAAATTAATTATCCTTAATCATTTATAGTAATTAACCTTTAATTACTTTCATTAATTCCAATAATTAATATCCTTAATTTATTACATTAATTAATCATGTATTAATTAATTACTTCCATTAATCAACCTTAAATAATCATTAACAGTAATTAACTATTCTTAATTACTTCTTAATTACTTTAATTTCTTTTATAAATCCTTTTTGATTAATTACACCAATTACATACAGTAATTCAATTATAAATTACTTATACCAAGTAATTACACTTAACCAATCTTATTAAGTAATTATACTTAATCAATTATCGAGTGACTATCTTTAATTAATTATCAAATTAATTAATTTAAATAAATCACATTCATTTCTTAAATCATAACTGAGTAACTCATCCTTAATTACCCTTTTAAACAAATTAATTAATCCTTGATTCATTATCCTTTAACTATTAATTAATAAACCTTAATTATTAATCAATATCCTTTAATACAAAGTAATCAATCCTTAATTAATTAAACTTAATTAACTAATTAATTTTTCTTAGTTATTAATTAATAAAAGTTAATTATTAATTAACAACCTTAATTACCAATTTAATTAATCCATAATTATCTATTAATCAATCTTTAATGATAATTAACTAACCTTAATAACAGTTAATTAATTCTTAATTAACTTTAATTATAATTTAATAATTTCTTAATTATTAATTAAGAAAACTTAATTATTATTTAATAAAACTTTATTAAGTACTTCTTAATTACTATTTTAATTAACTCTTAATCATTTAATCAATCCTTATTAAATAATTAATTAATCTTAATTCCTTAATTAAATTAATTAATTTCAACTCATTTAAAAATCTTAATTAATCTTAAGATAAACATCATCATTAAAAATATTTGATCTTAGTAATTAACTTACTTAATTAAATGTCATTAATTAAGTTTTAAAATAAATAATTAATTACTTACCCTTAATTATTTATTAACAATCCTTAATTACAATTTACTAAATCACTTGAAAACTAATTGTTAATTTACTTATCCTCAACCATTAACTAATTTAATAAATCACTCATTATTTATTTCCTTTATTATCAAACTTTTAATAAGTTTAAATAAAACCTTTCCTTATTAATTAACCTTATTTTCAAATTAAGTTTGAAAATAACTTAAAATTTAACTTAATATTATTTAAGTTAACCACTATACAAATTAAATCTAGTCAAAACATTTATTACAAAGAAAAGAATTTTCAAAACAATTGTTTAACTTGATTATTTTAAATTTAAATCTTACCTTTATTTAAATTTAAAAACCGACTTAAACATCTTACTTTGGGTTTTAACCCATGTGTATTTGAATCAAGACAATACATCTTCTTCTTTCCTTTTTAAAACAGAGTTTTAATTTTAGATTTTAAAACTGTTTTGAATTTAACAGTTTACTTAAAAAAAATCTCTCGCGTACAATCCCGGAAACCAACCCGAGCCAAACCCTTATTTTCACGAGACCTCCTCGAGTAAAATTTTAAAATAAAACTGTTTTGTTAAAATTTTAAACTGTTAAAACTTTAACAGTTTCACTCGAAACTCACGTACTACCTTAAACGACTTCGAGCAGAAACAACATCTACGCGAGATCCTCCCCGAGAACGCTCGAGTATCTTCATCTTCCCCAAACTAAAACCCACTGACACACACCCTTGCTCGTGCACGTGCACAGGTGGACGTTGCCCCTCCGACCATGCTGCCGATCACCATCTAGTCGCACTCCTTCTCCTCGATCACCACGTCAACTCTGATCATCGAGACAATTTGAAAATCAAATAAGAGCCATCTCGACCACTTCCTGGAACAACACTCCGAACAAGAACCACCTCGTCAGACTACTTCTGACCACCAGAACCCCCACGCCTTCGACCAGAGCTTCACCTCCGACCCACGCTTCCATTCCCACACGTGCGGTAGCCTCCAGTTCACCCACGACGTCAGGAAAAATTGCGATTCCGATCAACCCCAAAACCATCATTAAACCCTAAAACTCCATCGATCGATCACCACGACGAATAATAAATTCATCCATTATTTTTCCCATCATCTACAGCCTTCATCCTACCTCCGACATCAATCACGATGAACCCAGCCCCATCGTTCGTCTGAAAATGACGAAAATGACATTTCTGTTCATCTTACAATTTCTCTACCATTTCAATCTTAAAATTCTTGAATTCTTTTTCTAAATTCATCATTTGTAATTACTAATCAGATTATAGAGTCAAAGTTTTAAATTAACATTTTCGAAATTTACCCATTTCATTGAGTTCTACTGTAAACTTTATATTTTAGAGTTAAATGTTTATTACATATCATTGAATCTATTTTTACAATCTAAAATATATAGTTAGAAACCTTTTTCATTAACACTACCTAGACTAAAATCAAACAGATGTAAAGATATGAATTTTTCTAATAAAATTTTGAAGCCTGTATTGATATAAAAACAGGGATATATAGTTGTACAGACCTGCATATAATTATACCTACATATTTATAAACATGCAAAACAATTTCACTCAAACATTCAAGTACATCTCATATTATACTACTGGAATCAAGATATATATATAGTTCAAGGTCTTATAAAAGAAGAGATTACTCAAATAGAAGATAACAGAGCAATTAACAATGAACCCAGACATACATACTTCAATCCTCACATACATACAGTATACACACATATAAATGAACATGCAAATATACTTCATTCAGAAATCATTCGAAAGCAATTTAAATTCATTTTAACTTTTGAAAAAGATGTTTACTCACCTATTATGTTGAACAGAGAAACTGGAAGCTCTGGAAAAATTGAAATGCTTGCTTTAAAAACTTGAAAATCTTGGCCTCTGGTTGTAAGCTTTGAAAACTTTACATTTTGATTTCTTTAAAACTGAAAGCTTTTGAAAACTTGCTGTCGCCTCAGATTTTATTGCATGCAAATCTTGAAAATTGATTACAGACTTGGTTTGAAACAGGAAAATGGTCACAGGCTTTTGAACTTAGGCTTTTGAAATGATTCCAGGTTTGAGAAATTTCAGGTTGAAGATTTTTGATAAATGAATCAATGTTTTGGTTTGTGGAAATGATATTGGTTTTAGAAATAAATTACAGGGTATTGATTTTGATCAGGGGGAAGGTTTCAGGTTTGAGATGAATTTCAGTTTGGATATTTGAGCTGGAAATGATTTTAGTTTGGAGATGATTTCGGTTGTACAGTTTTCTTTTGGTTTTAGTTTGTTTTGAAAATGAGCTTAGAGAAGAAAAATAAATGTAGATGTAGGTTTATATAACTTAATTTATGGTTTATTAAAAATCAAAGAAAAATGATAAGAAAATGACACTTGTCTCTACCCTTATTTGATTACCTTACACATGTATTTTACATGCATATAAAATTAACACTTGTCATTATTCATTTTATATTATTTTTAAAAAGAGTTTAAAAGCTTTTATATGTATTTCCTAAATAGATAAATACATTTATTAGTTATAAATGCTTTTCTATATTATAAATAAATGAAACCTTTAAAAGAAAATAAAATAAAACTCATTTATATCCTAATAAAATCATATACATGTATTTCATTCATTTTTAAGTGTAAAAATATCTCTTGTATTCAATTCACTATTAAATAAATATTTTCTAAATTTATATGAATAAAATTCCTTTTAAAGAAAATATTGTAAACAAATCTTATTTTAAATAAAAGCCTTATTCATATATTTTATACCCAAATAAAATAAAATAATTATCTTTTAAAGATTCAAATTTAAATCCAGATTAAAAATTCAAATTTTACTTTTAAAAATCCAATTTAAAAGTCAACTCAACATTTATATTTTTAAATAAACATATTATTAACTTTGAAATTTATATAAAACTACTCAAGACAATATATATATATATTTAAACAATACTATTAAATATTGGAAATGATAAATCTATTTTAAAATCAAATTTATAAAATAACATAATTAAATAATTATCCTTATTATAATTTAATCTATATCATAATTAATACATCACATTATTATTATTTGGTTATTTATATTTGAAATAACAATATTATCAATTAAAATAATTTAAATTAAGAGATTATCACATTTTAAACTTCTCGAAATTCCGGGATATCACATTCCTTCCCCCTTAAAAGAATTTCGTCCTCGAAATTTAAAACAAAAGATAATCCAAAAGTTTTATTTTATTTTCAAAAATCCAAGCATACATATCAACCGTACACTATCAATCAAACAACCATTCATCCAAACAAACAATTTTATCCAAACAAACAACTCATACAAACAACAATTCTAGCTATCCGAACATAGCTTCGGATAAACTACCTAATATTATCCCGAGTTTCCCCGATACAGCTACTGGGTTACTCGCTCTACTAGATCCAAACTGGCAATTCAATACCGAAGCCAAAACACTTATCCTCACAAAAACTCAGAAAGATCTAATATACTCGGAGCTATCTTCCTAGTCTTACCCAATCTTATTTGCTCCCTTCATCGAAGAAATAACAACGAATTCTCCAACTTCGAATTCCAAAATCTCCATCTCTAATCCACAGAACTCTTTTGACGATTCTGGGTTGCCTTCATCCTTCCTGATCAGCTCAATCTTCGCTGACGCTTCTCAAAACAAACAGGACCAAAAACAATCCAATAAACGGATCCTCTCAAGATCTACAGAAATCCAGAACACAAACTCTACTCCACAATCATCGGTAGATTCCAAATACTTCTCCTATCCGGAAAAAAAACAAAACAGATGCTCTCACCAATCTGACCTTCAAATCTTGAAAAGCTTCCTGTAGGAACCCTTTAATCCAAACACTGCAACTTCCGGTTGCTTCTACTCTAGAACAACTACTACCAAGCTTTCGCTGCTCAACTCTGATCTAGATGTCGTCTATGAACTCGAACACAAACTAGATCAACACTTCCCATAAAATCTCTGACAACTCTATAACTCCTACATCTTCTAGAGATGCCTCAAAATCAAGCAAAAGATTACTCAAGAGAATACTCAATTATCGCAAGTCACTTTTGCGATTCTATCCAGTCCAATATCCAAAGATTACTGTTCTTTCTTAATCCATCAGAACAGTCTAGTGCTTGACCAATCCATTTGAAAAATGAATCTACTCTGCAGCTTCTGAACTCCACTCTAAGAAACTGCTAAGCCAAAAGATCTTCCAGCAGGAACACAGAACACTCGAGCTGCACCGCTAACACGGATGACAAAGACTCCTTATCCAAAGCTTCTAGAGAACCCGGACCTCAGACCAAACACAAACATCCTGCTGAACTCAGCCACAACACCGAAACAGACACACTTCCTTAAACTTGCTCCAAACAGAAAACATCGTCGGAGATATCCATAGTTACTGCATCTCATCACGCAGCTACTACTCCTGAGTTACCCAAGATACCATCACTCGCTTCTGTTCAACCAACAGATCCAAACTCCTGAAAATCCACTCGCACGAGCACGATCAAACTTATACTTCAATGATCGACTCCGAACCTTAACTGGTTTCCTTCAGAGATCAGAGAAATCCTTATATCATATCAAAGTTTACTCGAGACGGTATTCGGTCTACAGTCTCGACAGATATATTTCCAACCTCAAACATTCAAACTCCAACCATTGGTAGTCGTGTTTCACACACCACCACCCTATCTACCCTTATAACTCATATTGGAAAACCCGAACAGATAATCCAACAAATAGGTAGAATAGATATATATATATATATAGTAAAAATTACAAATACGCTCTCTCAAGATAGACACCACTCCAGAGCTTAGGTATTCGCTCAACCAATAGCTCTGATACCAAATGTGACGACCCGCCCTTCTCTCCACAGAAGGACGCATCGTCAATAAGAAAGAAAGGGATAGAAAGAGAAAAGAAGAGAAGAAAGAAAGAAACAACATCAGAATCTCACACAGCGGAACGAATAAATTATATTAATAACAAAAGTATTACACAATATACAACACTTATCAGAGTTATACAACATATACATCACATACTAGACAGTTATAAACATCTGTCTAGACATTACAACTCAAATACAATACAAACACTATCACAGAGATCTACACAGCGGAATTCTATATCTACGAACGCCGAAGCCTCTTGCTCCATTGCTCCTCCAGAATATTCGTCAAAGCAAACCTGACTCCCTTGGTTACTCGTAAAAATTTGAGTACCCAAGAGTTTATATAAAACAGAAATAAACACTTGGGTCAGACATGGGTCTGGTGTGAGTAAACGGTTTAAATTGCTTAACTTCAAAACTTTTGAGATCAAAAGGTATCACGTAAGACTTCCCACACATAAACATGGAAAAGTTTTTACCTTACGCTAACCAAAACTTGATAGGAAATCTGGTTATATAATAATAGGTCTAGGGTTTTCAAATAAATATGAAATAGCCGAAATTGTTACATTATTAAATTCCAGCATACATAGGTATACAATCAAGACCGTTATCACTTATTGGAAGTTGGATTTCCATACAATGGCAGGGCTACTGGGGTACCGCCCGTCACAGTACGTGGCCTAGATCACCGTACCGAGGAGTACGCCCGCTCCCCTGCAACACAAAGCCGGAACCATCCCTTACTGGATAATTCCGAATAAAATCACCCCACGGTTGTGTACTGCAACCGTACCACTAAGTCGAAAATAGAAAGGGACATCTAGACAGGGATGACCTTACTCTCAGTGGGCGCTACCCACGAAGCCTTGCTGCACCTCCCCTGTTTTAGCCATTCCCGGTTGATGAGGCTTGAGGTCACGATTACCTTAAATCAGAACTCTTCACTTAGAATGCTCATTGTCCACCTGACGATGTGCTGAAAGCATTCAATCCATACAAGTTCATTCCGGGTTCGAACGAAACCGAAGGCATTATCTCGTTACACTCGTTTTGGAATCACCCTCAGAGTTAACGACAATAACCCTTGCACTCTGAATCTTCATCTTCACTTGAGATTCACGACCTATCGTTAATTTGGATCGATGTGGTATTCGGGTCTCCAGACCTGGAAATCCGGTATACGGAAACCCGATCCCGGTCTCATCGAAATCCAAAACGTATCTTTTAAGGCCAAGTTGTTTAAAGGTTTAAACAATTCAATTCAAGTTAAAACTTGAATTCACAAAGCATTAACATAGATAAATATCACACATTTATCATAGATATATCCAATATCATATCACAGAATATCATAGTATATCATCCAAAAGATATCAACTAAATCAGACATTCTACTCAAACAATCATCCATAAGCAACCATTTATTAATCTCTATTATAATTAATTTAATCCACTTAAATTAAATTAATTACTTAAGAATTAATTCTATCTTTGCTTAATCAACCATTAATTAATTACAATCCATTTAATTAATTAATCATTAAATATTAATCACTCTTGATTAATTATTAATTACATAAAGTAATTACCCTTTTATTTATTTCACAAATTAATTATCCTTAATCATTTATAGTAATTAACCTTTAATTACTTTCATTAATTCCAATAATTAATATCCTTAATTTATTACATTAATTAATCATGTATTAATTAATTACTTCCATTAATCAACCTTAAATAATCATTAACAGTAATTAACTATTCTTAATTACTTCTTAATTACTTTAATTTCTTTTATAAATCCTTTTTGATTAATTACACCAATTACATACAGTAATTCAATTATAAATTACTTATACCAAGTAATTACACTTAACCAATCTTATTAAGTAATTATACTTAATCAATTATCGAGTGACTATCTTTAATTAATTATCAAATTAATTAATTTAAATAAATCACATTCATTTCTTAAATCATAACTGAGTAACTCATCCTTAATTACCCTTTTAAACAAATTAATTAATCCTTGATTCATTATCCTTTAACTATTAATTAATAAACCTTAATTATTAATCAATATCCTTTAATACAAAGTAATCAATCCTTAATTAATTAAACTTAATTAACTAATTAATTTTTCTTAGTTATTAATTAATAAAAGTTAATTATTAATTAACAACCTTAATTACCAATTTAATTAATCCATAATTATCTATTAATCAATCTTTAATGATAATTAACTAACCTTAATAACAGTTAATTAATTCTTAATTAACTTTAATTATAATTTAATAATTTATTAATTATTAATTAAGAAAACTTAATTATTATTTAATAAAACTTTATTAAGTACTTCTTAATTACTATTTTAATTAACTCTTAATCATTTAATCAATCCTTATTAAATAATTAATTAATCTTAATTCCTTAATTAAATTAATTAATTTCAACTCATTTAAAAATCTTAATTAATCTTAAGATAAACATCATCATTAAAAATATTTGATCTTAGTAATTAACTTACTTAATTAAATGTCATTAATTAAGTTTTAAAATAAATAATTAATTACTTACCCTTAATTATTTATTAACAATCCTTAATTACAATTTACTAAATCACTTGAAAACTAATTGTTAATTTACTTATCCTCAACCATTAACTAATTTAATAAATCACTCATTATTTATTTCCTTTATTATCAAACTTTTAATAAGTTTAAATAAAACCTTTCCTTATTAATTAACCTTATTTTCAAATTAAGTTTGAAAATAACTTAAAATTTAACTTAATATTATTTAAGTTAACCACTATACAAATTAAATCTAGTCAAAACATTTATTACAAAGAAAAGAATTTTCAAAACAATTGTTTAACTTGATTATTTTAAATTTAAATCTTACCTTTATTTAAATTTAAAAACCGACTTAAACATCTTACTTTGGGTTTTAACCCATGTGTATTTGAATCAAGACAATACATCTTCTTCTTTCCTTTTTAAAACAGAGTTTTAATTTTAGATTTTAAAACTGTTTTGAATTTAACAGTTTACTTAAAAAAAATCTCTCGCGTACAATCCCGGAAACCAACCCGAGCCAAACCCTTATTTTCACGAGACCTCCTCGAGTAAAATTTTAAAAAAAAACTGTTTTGTTAAAATTTTAAACTGTTAAAACTTTAACAGTTTCACTCGAAACTCACGTACTACCTTAAACGACTTCGAGCAGAAACAACATCTACGCGAGATCCTCCCCGAGAACGCTCGAGTATCTTCATCTTCCCCAAACTAAAACCCACTGACACACACCCTTGCTCGTGCACGTGCACAGGTGGACGTTGCCCCTCCGACCATGCTGCCGATCACCATCTAGTCGCACTCCTTCTCCTCGATCACCACGTCAACTCTGATCATCGAGACAATTTGAAAATCAAATAAGAGCCATCTCGACCACTTCCTGGAACAACACTCCGAACAAGAACCACCTCGTCAGACTACTTCTGACCACCAGAACCCCCACGCCTTCGACCAGAGCTTCACCTCCGACCCACGCTTCCATTCCCCCACGTGCAGTAGCCTCCAGTTCACCCACGACGTCAGGAAAAATTGCGATTCCGATCAACCCCAAAACCATCATTAAACCCTAAAACTCCATCGATCGATCACCACGACGAATAATAAATTCATCCATTATTTTTCCCATCATCTACAGCCTTCATCCTACCTCCGACATCAATCACGATGAACCCAGCCCCATCGTTCGTCTGAAAATGACGAAAATGACATTTCTGTTCATCTTACAATTTCTCTACCATTTCAATCTTAAAATTCTTGAATTCTTTTTCTAAATTCATCATTTGTAATTACTAATCAGATTATAGAGTCAAAGTTTTAAATTAACATTTTCGAAATTTACCCATTTCATTGAGTTCTACTATAAACTTTATATTTTAGAGTTAAATGTTTATTACATATCATTGAATCTATTTTTACAATCTAAAATATATAGTTAGAAACCTTTTTCATTAACACTACCTAGACTAAAATCAAACAGATGTAAAGATATGAATTTTTCTAATAAAATTTTGAAGCCTGTATTGATATAAAAACAGGGATATATAGTTGTACAGACCTGCATATAATTATACCTACATATTTATAAACATGCAAAACAATTTCACTCAAACATTCAAGTACATCTCATATTATACTACTGGAATCAAGATATATATATAGTTCAAGGTCTTATAAAAGAAGAGATTACTCAAATAGAAGATAACAGAGCAATTAACAATGAACCCAGACATACATACTTCAATCCTCACATACATACAGTATACACACATATAAATGAACATGCAAATATACTTCATTCAGAAATCATTCGAAAGCAATTTAAATTCATTTTAACTTTTGAAAAAGATGTTTACTCACCTATTATGTTGAACAGAGAAACTGGAAGCTCTGGAAAAATTGAAATGCTTGCTTTAAAAACTTGAAAATCTTGGCCTCTGGTTGTAAGCTTTGAAAACTTTACATTTTGATTTCTTTAAAACTGAAAGCTTTTGAAAACTTGCTGTCGCCTCAGATTTTATTGCATGCAAATCTTGAAAATTGATTACAGACTTGGTTTGAAACAGGAAAATGGTCACAGGCTTTTGAACTTAGGCTTTTGAAATGATTCCAGGTTTGAGAAATTTCAGGTTGAAGATTTTTGATAAATGAATCAATGTTTTGGTTTGTGGAAATGATATTGGTTTTAGAAATAAATTACAGGGTATTGATTTTGATCAGGGGGAAGGTTTCAGGTTTGAGATGAATTTCAGTTTGGATATTTGAGCTGGAAATGATTTTAGTTTGGAGATGATTTCGGTTGTACAGTTTTCTTTTGGTTTTAGTTTGTTTTGAAAATGAGCTTAGAGAAGAAAAATAAATGTAGATGTAGGTTTATATAACTTAATTTATGGTTTATTAAAAATCAAAGAAAAATGATAAGAAAATGACACTTGTCTCTACCCTTATTTGATTACCTTACACATGTATTTTACATGCATATAAAATTAACACTTGTCATTATTCATTTTATATTATTTTTAAAAAGAGTTTAAAAGCTTTTATATGTATTTCCTAAATAGATAAATACATTTATTAGTTATAAATGCTTTTCTATATTATAAATAAATGAAACCTTTAAAAGAAAATAAAATAAAACTCATTTATATCCTAATAAAATCATATACATGTATTTCATTCATTTTTAAGTGTAAAAATATCTCTTGTATTCAATTCACTATTAAATAAATATTTTCTAAATTTATATGAATAAAATTCCTTTTAAAGAAAATATTGTAAACAAATCTTATTTTAAATAAAAGCCTTATTCATATATTTTATACCCAAATAAAATAAAATAATTATCTTTTAAAGATTCAAATTTAAATCCAGATTAAAAATTCAAATTTTACTTTTAAAAATCCAATTTAAAAGTCAACTCAACATTTATATTTTTAAATAAACATATTATTAACTTTGAAATTTATATAAAACTACTCAAGACAATATATATATATATTTAAACAATACTATTAAATATTGGAAATGATAAATCTATTTTAAAATCAAATTTATAAAATAACATAATTAAATAATTATCCTTATTATAATTTAATCTATATCATAATTAATACATCACATTATTATTATTTGGTTATTTATATTTGAAATAACAATATTATCAATTAAAATAATTTAAATTAAGAGATTATCACATTTTAAACTTCTCGAAATTCCGGGATATCACAAAAATAAAATGTTTCCGAAACCTAAATATTTTTACATACAAAAATTCTAAACCATCTTCTGAGCAAGATGTCAGTTTGTCGTTTTTCCAAATTCGGACATCTTTGGCTCCGTCGATCTTATTTTTCAGCGTTTTTCTTGCATTTTCCGCCGGTAGAAATTTCAAATTTTTAGAAAATAATCGTACCACTAGTATCCATATGCCATTGTGATCATTTCATCATGCCGATCTCAGCGGTATAATCGTTTATCTACTTCGAAGCTCGGTGTGCGGTGTAATCGGTGAAACGCCTATCGTATCGGTTCGGTATTCGATTCCTTTTAGTCTTCCCGTCCATTCATTGCCTCAGCTCAAACGAAGAGCCATGTAAACGTTTACTATTTCCGAAATTAAGAGTAAATGACTTTTCCCATTCCTTCTATTTTGCATTCATTAATGAGATATTCATTTCGTTTCCTTCCACTTTGCAAAGCCCATCCTTCTTCCACTTTCCTTGTTCCCTTATCTCTGCACTTACATGAAATATGTGAATTCACTTCTCTATTGTTGCATGCTTTTCCCTTCCATATCCAGGTTCTCATATTTCAATAAAAAAAATTCTTCAAACCCATTTATAATTGAACGCACCCAATGTCCGCCATCACCACATCAACCATCGGCCACCCACTCTCCCCTCTTCCTTCGCCAACGACAGCCGTTGTGCTCTCTCGACATGGTCGGCCGCATCCACACCCCTTCACCCCACCACCGAGCTCCGTTTCACTACCCTTGCGTCCTCCTTCCGTGGCCACGCTGACCCTACCCAACTCGACCGAACAACCTCCGATCCATGAGTACTAGATCTGTTCCTCTCCATTAGCTTGTAAACCATACCTCATATAGTTGAGTCGCCTATCAATTGCAGGTATATTCACTTGATTTTTATTTATTATTATTATTTTATTTATATCTCATATATATATCACCTATGAGAATGCATAATTATGCGTTACTTGATTTTGTTTTGTTTTGAGGAGTGGTTGAGTGTTGTTAATGTATTTGTTCATTAAGTATACTTTGATGTATATATGGGTTATATGTATTATACATATAGGATTACAAGCTTTGCATTGTTACGTGCATAAGGGTTTTCCAAACCATATTCTTATTTAGTCTTTATATATGTAAGATATTAGAGTACTATGGGTATTGTTAGTATAAAGTGTAGGGTATTCATATATTTTGTGTTCAGATGTTAGAAAATTTTATGTAAAGAATATTAAGTTGCGACAGTAGTATATGCGTGATATAGGGTAATATCATATAAGGATATAAGTTGGTACAATTTGTATATATAAAGTGTACGTAATTAACTTGCATTGTTGTTTGTGAGATATATTCATATTCGTTTTCAAATATAATATATACTGAAGTCTTGGTCTATTGTTTATCACTTATACCTTATATATATATATATATTGTTTAATAAATATTTGAACAAGGTTTGTTTGCATTAGCTATAGTATTGGCTTTTATAAAAATATGTACGTTCGTCGATTTCAAAGTTTGGGATTTAACAGTGGTTGCATATGAAATGTGTTTTGGTTTTTGTAGAACTTTGCCACAAGTTATGTATTTATATTGTTTACAGATTTGATTTTTGTATCTGGCTGTACATCTATGTTATATCATATTATATATAAGTTTTGTTGTTTTCCAAGTTGGCATGTATGTTTATAAGTATATATTTATAACAGGTCTATTATATATGTTATATTTCTTTTTATATAAAATAATAATATTGTTATGTTAGTATTAGTGTTTGTAGATTTCTTTGTCACAGTTAATATACAAAGTCATTCTGAAAATGGGTCTCAACATTGTTTTTTTTTAACTTGTATACGTTTATGTATATTTCAATATGAGGGTTGCAGTATTTATTTCTAACTATATTATATTTGATTTTTAATACATGTGTTTAATACAAACTAATGATTGTTCTTACACACGTATTCTGTTTTGATATTTGTCTTAAAATGAAATATTGATTTAATAAGAAAATAATAATGTTATATTTTCAGCCTAGGTCCATCTGATTGGGATTTGTTCTCGTCAAATTTCTGTTATCAGCTTTATCCATCAAATTCATGTCCATCTAGCTTTGTTTTGGAATTTATACTTGGATTCGTAACTCAATTCCATCATCTATTTCTCTAGCCTCGAAAGGTGAGCACTCACTCACGATTAACGTTCTTTTATTTATTAAATTTGATTTCAATTGAAACAACAATTGAAATATGCTACTGTTATTTATGCTATTAACTGTATCAGTTCACCTTTGACATCTGACACCATTATCTGTTATATATGCAATGATAATCCAGTTTGGTTGTTAAATGATTGATTGTTTGATGTTTACAATTGGACGTTGAAATTGTAATGTATAAAGTGATAAATATTATGCAAATAAATTTGTCGTAGGATAATAAAAATTTGAATCGACACATATGTTGAATTTGATTTAGTTGAATATGACCCCTGTTAATTGTTAAATTAATTGACTTGTAGAATAGTGATAATTACACTTTGTACCATCGACGTATATTGAATTAATTGTTGTAGTATAAAATTGAAATTGAATGACAAGTGAAAAACCGTATAAATATTAGTGTAATAATCTTTAATCTATATGAAATGATAGTGTAGATTCTAGAAATAATTATATTAATTCGTACAAATAACAATGTGAATTAATACGATTATTTCGGGATTATTTGAATTGATTATTGGATTGATATTGATTGTTGTTATTGCTTGTTTATTTACTTTGACACCATCCCAGTTATCACACTGCAAGTTCCCTTTGTTATGCTTTGATTTTGAATTAAATTGGAATCGGGTTGAAATGATAAATACCCAAATTGAACTTTGACCTAGGATAGGAAATTAAATAAAACCCGATTGGTCAAATAATTTGATTTAAAAATAAAACGAAGATTTTATTTGAATAAATAATATGGTTTTGAAATGAAGTTGAAATTTGGATTTTTAAGGAAAATGTTAATATTTAATAATCTGAAAACAAATATTAACAATGTAATTGATGAAAGAATGTTGTTTAATTTGAGAAATGATTGAATTAAGTTTGAAATGATTTAATAATTAAGTTTGAAATTATAATTAAGTTTGAAATTATTAAACTTTGAAATATTAAATAATTAAGTTTTGAATTATTTAATAATTAAATAAGATTGAATGATTTAATGATCAAAATTGAATTGAATTCTTTAAATAAGTAAAATTGAACTTTTGAATAAGTGAATTTACTTCGTAAATAATTGAAATTGAGTTTTCTTTGTTAATTAAGTTTTGGAAAATTATTTAAGTAAGTAAATAAGTGAAATTGAATTTCTTTAACAAGAAATGAAAATGTGATGTTTTGGAATTAATATAAGACTTGTAATTTTGAGAATTCGATTTGACGAATCTAATTTAGTTAAATTTGAAGTTTTGATATAATGAAGATGAACGTAAGTAATTGATCTTATGAATTGTGAATTGAGTAAAATTGTTTTGAATGATAAAGTAACTTAACGAATATTGAATGAAATCGATAAATGAGTTTAAATTGATTTTAATGTTAAATTAAATTAATTTGAATGATTTTGGAATGAAATTTATATATGAACTTGAATCAAAATTTGAATTGTTTTAAATAAAAATTGAATTTGAATTATAAGATTTTGAAATTATGAATTTGAAAGTTTTGAAACGTAAATTTTGGAAATTGGTTTAAAAAGGCGAATGAAATGTTGGTTTACGAATTCTATTTGAAATTGAATTTGATTTGGTCTTTGAAATATATATAAACGACCAATCGGTGTAATAATTACGAAAGTTATTAAAGAGACCGGAATCGGTTATGGACATACTCTCTGTCTAAACCGAAAACCACTTTAATAACTATACGCGGAGTGATGATCCAGAATGAAGTGGTTGGAATGGTGTACGTGTTGACTGAAGAAAGAGAACGACAATGGATAGCCTTGACACTTGTGTCAAATTGGAAATGACTAAAACAGGAGCCGTGCCGGGCCAATGGAGGATTAGCTACCTCAAGTGGACACACTTCTTCGAATTACTCATTACTTGTTGTCGATTGGTGCACCCTTGATTTTGGGAGTGTTGTTTCACGGTGTTGCGGGCGCTGCGGCGTTGCGTTCTCACCAGTCCGGATCAGGCGAACGGTAGTGTCACTACCTTGGGTATTGCCTCATGTGCCTTGTCATACTTGTATCCCGATATACGCGACCTCTACGATTTTGGTTTGTACCTTTAGTATATGGATTGCCCTCTGGTGACTTCCGGTTTTGGGGAAACTACGGTCTTGTATATGCTTTTGGGAATAAAAATGTGTTAAGGGTGGAATGGGCCATGACTTAACACTATTTTGATATCTTTATATTACTGATAGACATTATCTACTTATCATACACTACTACATAGTAGATAGTTTAACGGATCCTTAAAGGATGGTTATTCCAAACATCCTTTGAGTTACTTGTATTTCAATTGCTATTTCACTTGAGTTGGATTTATTGATATAAGAATGTTAATCCTGACTCGAGTGTCTTGTGTTTTTGCTTTACGCTCGGGTCAGACTGAGTGTACCAGTATTCGAGACTCACCTTTGAAGTTGGAGCTTTGCTTGAAGATCCGGCCATCTATTCTGCTTCAGTATTCGATGATTCCAGTGATGTATTCTGATTTGTATCTGATGTATCGTATTACTATTCCGTTGTATCTGTATTAACTCTGATGTATCTTATATATTCATATAGTAGCTTCATGAACTACTATCTCTTTTATTTCCGCTGCATTTATTACTCTGTGTCTGTGATCTGTGATTATTTATTTACTGCATATGTTCAGTTTTGCCAAATTTAAAATAACAACGCGGTATTTTGACCAATTCAATTCCGGCATGAGTGTCTACCTATACACTTATAATGGATGTGAATGGTCCAAAATAGCGGGTCGTTACATGCGAAGTAAATCCCAACATCTACATATGAGCATATTATACCTTTCACGAATTATTATGTTACACATGCACTCGCACATATATGTATATGATACATTTATGTATAAACTAAATCAAATAAAATTAATTTCATATCTTAATATATTTGAATTTAAATAAAATAAATGATTTTATTTAAATGAAATTTAGAAATGTTCTAATTCAATTAGACTTCATAGGCCCAATAAAAGATCCAATAGGGTAAAAATTTTGAAATTCACCCATAACTTCCCCTGCGGGCTAGTCCAGTTCCAACAACTTCTACCCCCAGTATGCACAGCTTCTTTCATGGATTTCCATAAGGATTTTTCTGGTTTCATCCTTGGTAGCACCTAAGCAAGGGGTAGAGAATCCTCTTCTTTATAGTACTCCTTGCATCTTGAACCATGGTTCTTGTCGAAAGAGTTTCTTCTGTTCATTCCTATTTCTCGTGAGAAATTGTAACGCCCCAGAATTTTGAACAAATTAAATTGAAAATATTTAATTTATTTTAAATATTTGAACGGTAATTTAATTTGAATCCCCGATATAACTCTGAATTTGGCGATTAAATTATAAAATTTAATCTATTGAATGCTGAATAAAAATTTAAATCTTCAGTTTTAAGCTGAAGAAAAATATTTCAAAGGCTTGTAAAAATTCATATTGATAATACTGAAAACAATAGAAGTTTCAGAAATTGATTTGGAAACAATTTGTTCAGTTTTGAAATTATATCGTTCGAATCAATATTTAAAAATAGCCGTCCGAGGCACAGTCTCGGAATTCGACGAAACCAGTTCCATTGGATCCGTAATATTGTATTATTATCGGATTTCAAATTTCGTAATATTTGGAGTGTCGTGTGATCGTACGACAAGCAAACGCACTGAAATTTAAATTGAAATTTGTTTGATTTAAAATGTTATCTTCTCCATACGATCGAATTTGGACTCGAAACTTTTTCCATCGCGTTCGGAATAGGGGATAAACATTAGGGATGCCTGGCGGCACGCTGAAATCGAGATTCGAGATTTCAAGTTACACAATACGAGATATTTTGAAGAAAATTTATAAATAAATAAAAAGAAAAATAAAATAAAATAAAATGATAACATACCTCAAGTACCCCACCCCATACCCAAATCACGTTCCTTTCAATTTTAAATTCCCTCCGTTCAGTTCAAAGTCACAGAACAAAAAGAAAAAAAAAGATCGAAACGAATCATGGCCGCCTCCGGTACGAAACCATTTCCCAAGCCAACTCGTCCACCTTCTCACGCGATTCGAAACTCGTTCGAGATTTTTGGAATCGCGATATGGATCTGGAAGCTCGTACGCGAACCTATTAGACGTTTCGATCTAGGGTTGTTCGAAGGGGTTTCAGGTTGTTGGGTTCGTGTGGAGGAGTCGATTGAAGCTCGCGACAGAGAGGGGACTCTCGATGGTGATGTTCGACACGCGAGGCGATAGAAGGGCAGCGCGGCATCTCGAATCGCATGCGCCTGTGATGTGTCATCATGGTGAGTAGAAAGAATGATCGATAGCTGGGTCGCGTTCGTGAGCTCCTGCGGCGAAGCTAGGTAGCCGTGTTCGATTTGCTTAGTCATTGCCGTGGTCGTGGTTTTGGGCACTAAGGTATATTAGCTATCTTTATTTTATATATAGTACATTTAAAATGTTGTAGGATTCAATCGAGTTTAACTGAAAATTTATTGCTGGAGGAAACAATTCTGTTTATATATCTATATGTATGTAGATAATGAAATAAATCAGCAGTGAAATGGAATTTTTATCAGTGTTTTATTTTATTGATATTTGAAAAAAAAAATATGTATAAGGATTTGGAAACGCTGAAAGTCTGTACAAAATATTTTTTTGAAATCTATTGATTTTTTTTTAGCACACATATGGTTTCAAAGAAAAGTAAATATACATGTATAAATATTTTCTCTTACTGGTTATATTTAAAACTTTGTAGTATGGAGATAAACTTGTTTAATAAACTTATATAATTATATTTGTTACTAAACATAATTTGTTAAAGGGGAAATTAGTTAACTAAAGCATTAATTAATTAAGTTACTAGATGGTGAGTGATTTTCACTTAGTTCAACTATTTTATTTAAAAGGAAATTTATTTATAACAAATTTAATAGTTAAAACCAAGGTATTAGGAACAAATTGATCAATTAATTCAAATATTAATGAATCATATAAATTGTTTATTCAAGGTCTGAATCGTGGAAAAAAAAACTGGAATGGGATGGGATTGCAAAATATAAAGCTAAGGTGAGATTTTTCTCACTCGATTGAAAAGTGGATTTTACAGTTATTAATTTGATTTGCTTGACTGTTTGGATGTGATATTAGATATAGTAGGAGATATCTATATATATAGCAATATATACATATTGGCATATGTATATATTGGATTGATGATTTTCCCGCCTCGTATAGCGGATGAGACCCTATTGCGCCGTTAGTAAGCGGATATTTTTATAAAACCCATATACCGCGATAATTCCGTACTGGAGCGGAATTGGTATTGTGCTGACGTCTGTGGATGCAGGGAAACAGGTTGGAGGGATCCAACTGGATTCCTCACCAGTAGTTATTTATTTACAGATATTGTGATGTATTCTGTTATCATATGTTGAGATATGATATTGACTGTTGTGATTGACTAATTGATGCGTTGCATCATCGGATTCAAATTTTGAAGTTTAAAAATAACGATTTTAACTTTAAAAAGAGACTTTAAAAGTGATTATTTGAAAGTATACGTTTTATTTGAATCTTTGAATTGGTTTACTTTAAATAAATAAATGTTATAAATTTAAAGTTATGGAGATTATAATGTTTGTGAAATATAACCAAAAGATGATTTTTGAAGTGAATAGTTAAGTAATTTATAAGATAGTTTAAATTTGAATTTTTGAATTATTAAAAACGATGTATATAAAAGATGTACAAAATTGATATTTATCAATTAAAAATTATTGGAATTTTAAACGAGTTTTTATAAGTGTTAAATTTGTAAAGATATGAAACTTATAGAATTATAAGTTGTAAAGATAGGGAATTTACAGAATTATAAATTGTGAAGATTTGAAGTTTATAGATTTATAAAATTTGAAGTTTATAGATTTATAAAGTATGAAGTTATAAAATAAATGGAATTGTAGAATAAAAGATTATAAGAAATTTACTTATAAATTGGGTTTTTGCCTTTAAATGGAATATTTATCGAATTGATTTATAAAGGAGATTTATAAATCAAAGTGTTAGAAAATAGAAATAGAATTTATAAACGGTATTTTATAAATTCGAAAATCAATCAAATTTGATGAATCGAATATAGAAGGTTATTAAGGAAATTTTATCCACGATTTTGGATAGTGGATAATTTCTTGAAAATAAATGTGTAGAAAAGATTGAATTTGGATAACGAAGTATATTCACGATTTTGGACAGTGGATATATTATTAAATAAAATGGATATGTTTTGGAAAAGGGATATTACGAATGAAGTAATTGTTTTAAAAGATGTTTTAAAACGTGATAAGTATCGAATACATAGATTTCAACATTTATTGTTGAAATAGGCGTTTTCGAAGATATAAGGAAATGATGGACTATAACACTGTTGTTATAATAAATGATTTTCGAAAGAAAATGTTTTATGTAGTATTGGGATTTATATATCTATCTTAAATCCGAATCCCTATACTAGTGATTTTGAGTCGTCGTAACGATGTTTTACGTAACATTCGTTTTGACTCAAATTGATGTTGTTATAGAAAATAGATTTCCTTAAAGAATGAAATATATACTTAATTTGATTTAAGTATATCGAATATTTTCAAGTGTTGAAAATGAATAGATTTGTGAAACACTTATTTTTAAATAAGTATGGGATTGCTTTTCCAATATGAAATGAACGTTTTGAGAATTTATCCTTGTAAAGATAAATTGAAATTGAATATTGAAATTGATTTGAAAAATCGAATATTAGTAGATATTCGAAAAATATAAATTCAATATGGAATTTATAAAAGAAAAGGGAATTTGTTTAAAAATAAATATCGATTTATTTTTAGAAGTGTGGAAATTATATATCTAGTAAAGATATTTTGGAAGATGAAATAATTTGGAAAATTATTTGGAATCTGATGATGTGCGCATCTTTATTGATAGTTAAATAACCGACTATCAATAATTACCTTTAGATAGGTATTTGTTGTGAATTGGATGAATTTGAATGCCACACTTATTTTTAAATATTTCGCTCACTATTCGGGTTAGCCGGGAAAGGACCATGGGGTCGTATAACCCATTCCGAATATGTGATACGTCGTTATGAATTGCATTTGAAGACCGGTGTTGAAGACCGGATATTTTTAAAAACGGAAGGATTACCGTCGAGTTACTCTACATCGGCTGATCTCCGATTTAGAGGTTTTATCACCCTTAGTGACGGGAAGTCCTGACGTGATTGAAAATTATCCGGATATGCAAGGGCTTCGTGAGAAGTGCCTTCGGTTCTGTTCGATCCCGGAACAGACTTGTATGGATTGTGTGTCTGACGTTACAATTTGAGATATAAAGCTGATTTCTTTCAAATACATTTCTGTTGGTGGCGGAGAATTTATTCTCTTAGCTTAACACCCTTCTCTGAGACGTACGAGCTCAGAGGTTATGTAGTTGAAATTTATCAGCGATATATCCCAATTTGGTAACGTGGCATACTGAGTGTTGCTGTGAAATGATCAGTGTTTGATCATTTGTGATATGATCATTTGTTTGATCTTATATCTTTGTGATCATAGGTTGATCATTTTGTTTGACCCGAAGCAGGGCTTTTTGAGAAAGCGTAGCTTTGTGGACGAGACTTCGTCGAGCCTCACACCCCGGAAATGGTCGAAACAGGAAGAATGCGGCAAGGTTCTAGGGAGTAGCGCCCCTTAGTGTATGTCATTCCTTCTGGATAAAGGTGGTATCATGGTATGGAGCCCAGATACTTAACCTCTGTGGTTGCTGCAAAATTTATTTCTTTGTGGTTGTTGGAAATCGGGGATCCTCGGGAAGATCGGTGACGATCGGGGATGGCATACGCGTGTCAGTAGTTACCTATTTTTGCAGAGGTAACCCGGCCTTGTGTTGGCAGAGATCCGGTTAGGTTCTCGGGTCGTCTATTCCAGGGACGTACCCATCGTGGATAGGAAGTTCCTTGGCCTGACCATTTGTTGGAAATCCAAAGAAACAATACGAGCCTTTACGATTTCAATTGTATAACCTGTCTCCTCAGGAGGCAGCTATAGCAGGCATAATATAATGGTACCTATGCTGGCTAAGATTTATATTATACTTTCGAAATGTTTTCTACACTATGCACTAATAATAATATCAAAAATGATTTGATTTTGCGTAGTAAGCATCTTTGACTATCATAAGAAGAAATCTCCTCCAATTCTGCGTTTGCATTGTGTGTGTGGTGGGAGGTCTTATGGTAGTTTCATTTTCCAAAAGCATTTCGAATTGACTTAAAAATTATTTTGCTGTTATAAAGAATAACTGTTTTACGATCTCACACCAGTCACCATGACTGACTCGGAGTTTATTGTTCCCTTCTAAACTCTGGGTGCCCACAAATTTCCACACGGGCAGTCTAGAGTTAGATTATCAGGATATTCTAGATATTCTGGAGCTTTGGAGATAAGCTGGAGGACGAGACGTAGTATTTGTATCTGATAGTATTTATTCCGCTGTGTATTCTGTATGAGGAAAAGTTATGTAACTGTCCATTGTTGTATATTGTCTCTGATGATTGATGTATGTATAAACTGATATAGCTCTTTGTTTTAAAAGACTAGTGTTTATTTATTATATATTGTTCCGCTGCGATATGTGAGATTCTGATATTGTTTTCTGTATCTGATGTTGTTCTGTTATTCTTCTCTTCTTTCTTCTTCTTTTGCCATTTCTTCTTTCTTAAACCCTCACTATTGGAGTTTCCGGCACTCGATTTCTCGGCAGTCGATAAAGTGAGTATCGATGTCGAATTTTCGAAAGTCGAAAAATCCCGTACGTGACAGCGTGGTATCAGAGCATATGGTTAAGCGACAACCCTGCTCTGTTGGGTGTTACTCATTAGAGATAGAGTCAGTAGTACTCTAGAATGAGTTTGAGTGTAATAATAGATATGAGCGCGTATTTGTTATTTGAATATGAAATTGTTTTGTATTGTGTTGACTTATCGGTTGATTGTTTATGGATTCTGGTCGGTGCAGTCTAGCTAACTGTAATCGATAAGGGTTTCTAAACTCTTAAACAAGATAAACCGACACAATATTGATTTTAAAACGGGTAAATGAGATAATTTTGCCCAAAACTATTTTTGTATAGAAAAGAAATGATTTTCTATGAATTATCATAATATATGGATGTTTGGTTGTTAGGAAAGTGATGATATTGAAATATTATCATTACTATTGAAACTGAATAAGAAACTGAAATTGTAACTCCAAAGTTAAGAAATAAATCCATATACAAATGAAATTTGAGAATATAAATTATAAATGTGATTTGTAATTTGAAACGGAATTCCAGAGAAGTATTTGGAAATGTTTTGAAAAGGATTTGAAAATTTTGGAGATTTGAAAGTTTAAATCTTTTTGATTTGAAAATGGATTTCGAAGGTTTTGGAAAGTATTTTAGAGAGATGAAAGCTCAAACTCTTTTCGGTCGCTGGAAAATAACTTCGGTAATGACTGCAGCATTACTGATGTTCATTTTCGGGTTTCCAAAAGAGGAATTGCTGCCGATTATTTTTAAATGGAAGTTGTTTGAAAAAATTGGATTTTGTTTTGGAAATTCAAAGGATAATTTGATTTGTTTTCAAAATGATTTCGAAATATTGGTAAGACTCTGGGATACCATATTTATGAAATATTATCAAGTTGATAACTTATACAATTTGAAAGGTTGATAGAATAAATTTAACTTAAAGGATGAAGTTAAATGAATATAAGTACAAGTGAATCAATTAAATGAAATTGAAAGTTGAAATTCATTTCGAATTCGTAAGCAAATGAATTGAATTGAATAATGTAAATTGAAAGATGAATTAAAATTCATATGTTATTGGAAACCCAGTTTAATATAAGTAGTTATGAACCAAAGTGGTAAATCGAAAATAAATATAATGTCTACATGGAATATTTATATTGAACCTAAGAAATGAAGAGCGAAATTCTTAAGTAAAATTGGATATTGAAATTATTCTAAGTTAATAATTGAATAAAGATAAAACTGGATGTTAAACTTTGTTTTGAATTTGGTAGTAAATGAAATTCAATATTCAGATATAATTAGAATCCAAATTGAATTGAAATTGTAAATTGAATTCAAATGAAATTGAAATGTAAAATTGAATGAAAAGAATATATAACTTCAATAGTGAATTTAAAGATGATATAAGCAGTTATATTGAAAATTGTATAATGGAATTTGCAAAATAGTTTGAATATGTAACTAGATATTATGGCTAGTAGGATATACAGGTGTTATGAAAGGAAATTGGAACTTCGATTTCAAAGATAATTTGAATTGCTCGAAAAAGGTATGTATTTAAATTTGAATATGAGATTTGATGACTTATTTCTCTAGCCGCTTGGCTTTTTCTTTTTCTTTTTGAAATCTGAGGGTCCGTAGGGACGTTTTGTAGTCGTACCGTATTAGCCGCGCAAAGGAGACGCTGGCGAAATTTTTCGAAAATTCCGAGTGTTAGAAAATTTTTGAGAAAATTTGAAAGTTTAAATTTGAATTTGAATCTAAATTTGAATAGAGTAGTAAAATGAAGTAGTTTTGAAACTTATAATTGAAATTGAAAAGTTAGTAGAAATGATAACGAATCTTTAGTAGGAAGATTTGTTTTGAAAATTTGATAAAACTATTTGGATGTTGAAAAATAGTAGACGACTTAAGAACCATTTTTTCCTAACTTGTAATTTCGGGACGAAATTCTTTTAAGGAGGGAAGTTTGTAACGACCCAGAATTTTGAACAAATTAAATTGAAAATATTTAATTTATTTTAAATATTTGAACGGTAATTTAATTTGAATCCCCGATATAACTCTGAATTTGGCGATTAAATTATAAAATTTAATCTATTGAATGCTGAATAAAAATTTAAATCTTCAGTTTTAAGCTGAAGAAAAATATTTCAAAGGCTTGTAAAAATTCATATTGATAATACTGAAAACAATAGAAGTTTTAGAAATTGATTTGGAAACAATTTGTTCAGTTTTGAAATTATATCGTTCGAATCAATATTTAAAAATAGCCGTCCGAGGCACAGTCTCGGAATTCGACGAAACCAGTTCCATTGGATCCGTAATATTGTATTATTATTGGATTTCAAATTTCGTAATATTTGGAGTGTCGTGTGATCGTACGACAAGCAAACGCACTGAAATTTAAATTGAAATTTGTTTGATTTAAAATGTTATCTTCTCCATACGATCGAATTTGGACTCGAAACTTTTTCCATCGCGTTTGGAATAGGGGATAAACATTAGGGATGCCTGGCGGCACGCTGAAATCGAGATTCGAGATTTCAAGTTACACAATACGAGATATTTTGAAGAAAATTTATAAATAAATAAAAAGAAAAATAAAATAAAATAAAATGATAACATACCTCAAGTACCCCACCCCATACCCAAATCACGTTCCTTTCAATTTTAAATTCCCTCCGTTCAGTTCAAAGTCACAGAACAAAAAGAAAAAAAAGATCGAAACGAATCATGGCCGCCTCCGGTACGAAACCATTTCCCAAGCCAACTCGTCCACCTTCTCACGCGATTCGAAACTCGTTCGAGATTTTTGGAATCGCGATATGGATCTGGAAGCTCGTACGCGAACCTATTAGACGTTTCGATCTAGGGTTGTTCGAAGGGGTTTCAGGTTGTTGGGTTCGTGTGGAGGAGTCGATTGAAGCTCGCGACAGAGAGGGGACTCTCGATGGTGATGTTCGACACGCGAGGCGATAGAAGGGCAGCGCGGCATCTCGAATCGCGTGCGCCTGTGATGTGTCATCGTGGTGAGTAGAAAGAATGATCGATAGCTGGGTCGCGTTCGTGAGCTCCTGCGGCGAAGCTAGGTAGCCGTGTTCGATTTGCTTAGTCATTGTCGTGGTCGTGGTTTTGGGCACTAAGGTATATTAGCTATCTTTATTTTATATATAGTACATTTAAAATGTTGTAGGATTCAATCGAGTTTAACTGAAAATTTATTGCTGGAGGAAACAATTCTGTTTATATATCTATATGTATGTAGATAATGAAATAAATCAGCAGTGAAATGGAATTTTTATCAGTGTTTTATTTTATTGATATTTGAAAAAAAAATATGTATAAGGATTTGGAAACGCTGAAAGTCTGTACAAAATATTTTTTGAAATCTATTGATTTTTTTTAGCACACATATGGTTTCAAAGAAAAGTAAATATACATGTATAAATATTTTCTCTTACTAGTTATATTTAAAACTTTGTAGTATGGAGATAAACTTGTTTAATAAACTTATATAATTATATTTGTTACTAAACATAATTTGTTAAAGGGGAAATTAGTTAACTAAAACATTAATTAATTAAGTTACTAGATGGTGAGTGATTTTCACTTAGTTCAACTATTTTATTTAAAAGGAAATTTATTTATAACAAATTTAATAGTTAAAACCAAGGTATTAGGAACAAATTGATCAATTAATTCAAATATTAATGAATCATATAAATTGTTTATTCAAGGTCTGAATCGTGGAAAAACAAACTGGAATGGGATGGGATTGCAAAATATAAAGCTAAGGTGAGATTTTTCTCACTCGATTGAAAAGTGGATTTTACAGTTATTAATTTGATTTGCTTGACTGTTTGGATGTGATATTAGATATAGTAGGAGATATCTATATATATATAGCAATATATACATATTGGCATATGTATATATTGGATTGATGATTTTCCCGCCTCGTATAGCGGATGAGACCCTATTGCGCCGTTAGTAAGCGGATATTTTTATAAAACCCATATACCGCGATAATTCCGTACTGGAGCGGAATTGGTATTGTGCTGACGTCTGTGGATGCAGGGAAACAGGTTGGAGGGATCCAACTGGATTCCTCACCAGTAGTTATTTATTTACAGATATTGTGATGTATTCTGTTATCATATGTTGAGATATGATATTGACTGTTGTGATTGACTAATTGATGCGTTGCATCATCGGATTCAAATTTTGAAGTTTAAAAATAACGATTTTAACTTTAAAAATAGACTTTAAAAGTGATTATTTGAAAGTATACGTTTTATTTGAATCTTTGAATTGGTTTACTTTAAATAAATAAATGTTATAAATTTAAAGTTATGGAGATTATAATGTTTGTGAAATATAACCAAAAGATGATTTTTGAAGTGAATAGTTAAGTAATTTATAAGATAGTTTAAATTTGAATTTTTGAATTATTAAAAACGATGTATATAAAAGATGTACAAAATTGATATTTATCAATTAAAAATTATTGGAATTTTAAACGAGTTTTTATAAGTGTTAAATTTGTAAAGATATGAAACTTATAGAATTATAAGTTGTAAAGATAGGGAATTTATAGAATTATAAATTGTGAAGATTTGAAGTTTATAGATTTATAAAATTTGAAGTTTATATATTTATAAAGTATGAAGTTATAAAATAAATGGAATTGTAGAATAAAAGATTATAAGAAATTTACTTATAAATTGGGTTTTTGCCTTTAAATGGAATATTTATCGAATTGATTTATAAAGGAGATTTATAAATCAAAGTGTTAGAAAATAGAAATAGAATTTATAAACGGTATTTTATAAATTCGAAAATTAATCAAATTTGATGAATCGAATATAGAAGGTTATTAAGGAAATTTTATCCACGATTTTGGATAGTGGATAATTTCTTGAAAATAAATGTGTAGAAAAGATTGAATTTGGATAACGAAGTATATTCACGATTTTGGACAGTGGATATATTATTAAATAAAATGGATATGTTTTGGAAAAGGGATATTACGAATGAAGTAATTGTTTTAAAAGATGTTTTAAAACGTGATAAGTATCGAATACATAGATTTCAACATTTATTGTTGAAATAGGCGTTTTCGAAGATATAAGGAAATGATGGACTATAACACTGTTGTTATAATAAATGATTTTCGAAAGAAAATGTTTTATGTAGTATTGGGATTTATATATCTATCTTAAATCTGAATCCCTATACTAGTGATTTTGAGTCGTCGTAACGATGTTTTACGTAACATTCGTTTTGACTCAAATTGATGTTGTTATAGAAAATAGATTTCCTTAAAGAATGAAATATATACTTAATTTGATTTAAGTATATCGAATATTTTCAAGTGTTGAAAATGAATAGATTTGTGAAACACTTATTTTTAAATAAGTATGGGATTGCTTTTCCAATATGAAATGAACGTTTTGAGAATTTATCCTTGTAAAGATAAATTGAAATTGAATATTGAAATTGATTTGAAAAATCGAATATTAGTAGATATTCGAAAAATATAAATTCAATATGGAATTTATAAAAGAAAAGGGAATTTGTTTAAAAATAAATATCGATTTATTTTTAGAAGTGTGGAAATTATATATCTAGTAAAGATATTTTGGAAGATGAAATAATTTGGAAAATTATTTGGAATCTGATGATGTGCGCATCTTTATTGATAGTTAAATAACCGACTATCAATAATTACCTTTAGATAGGTATTTGTTGTGAATTGGATGAATTTGAATGCCACACTTATTTTTAAATATTTCGCTCTCTATTCGGGTTAGCCGGGAAAGGACCATGGGGTCGTATAACCCATTCCGAATATGTGATACGTCGTTATGAATTGCATTTGAAGACCGGTGTTGAAGACCGGATATTTTTGAAAACGGAAGGATTACCGTCGAGTTACTCTACATCGGCTGATCTCCGATTTAGAGGTTTTATCACCCTTAGTGACGGGAAGTCCTGACGTGATTGAAAATTATCCGGATATGCAAGGGCTTCGTGTGAAGTGCCTTCGGTTCTGTTCGATCCCGGAACAGACTTGTATGGATTGTGTGTCTGACGTTACAATTTGAGATATAAAGCTGATTTCTTTCAAATACATTTCTGTTGGTGGCGGAGAATTTATTCTCTTAGCTTAACACCCTTCTCTGAGACGTACGAGCTCAGAGGTTATGTAGTTGAAATTTATCAGCGATATATCCCAATTTGGTAACGTGGCATACTGAGTGTTGCTGTGAAATGATCAGTGTTTGATCATTTGTGATATGATCATTTGTTTGATCTTATATCTTTGTGATCATAGGTTGATCATTTTGTTTGACCCGAAGCAGGGCTTTTTGAGAAAGCGTAGCTTTGTGGACGAGACTTCGTCGAGCCTCACACCCCGGAAATGGTCGAAATAGGAAGAATGCGGCAAGGTTCTAGGGAGTAGCGCCCCTTAGTGTATGTCATTCCTTCTGGATAAAGGTGGTATCATGGTATGGAGCCCAGATACTTAACCTCTGTGGTTGCTGCAAAATTTATTTCTTTGTGGTTGTTGGAAATCGGGGATCCTCGGGAAGATCGGTGACGATCGGGGGATGGCATACGCGTGTCAGTAGTTACCTATTTTTGCAGAGGTAACCCGGCCTTGTGTTGGCAGAGATCCGGTTAGGTTCTCGGGTCGTCTATTCCAGGGACGTACCCATCGTGGATAGGAAGTTCCTTGGCCTGACCATTTGTTGGAAATCCAAAGAAACAATACGAGCCTTTACGATTTCAATTGTATAACCTGTCTCCTCAGGAGGCAGCTATAGCAGGCATAATATAATGGTACCTATGCTGGCTAAGATTTATATTATACTTTCGAAATGTTTTCTACACTATGCACTAATAATAATATCAAAAATGATTTTATTTTGCGTAGTAAGCATCTTTGACTATCATAAGAAGAAATCTCCTCCAATTCTGCGTTTGCATTGTGTGTGTGGTGGGAGGTCTTATGGTAGTTTCATTTTCCAAAAGCATTTCGAATTGACTTAAAAATTATTTTGTTGTTATAAAGAATAACTGTTTTACGATCTCACACCAGTCACCATGACTGACTCGGAGTTTATTGTTCCCTTCTAAACTCTGGGTGCCCACAAATTTCCACACGGGCAGTCTAGAGTTAGATTATCAGGATATTCTGGATATTCTGGATATTCTGGAGCTTTGGAGATAAGCTGGAGGACGAGACGTAGTATTTGTATCTGATAGTATTTATTCCGCTGTGTATTCTGTATGAGGACAAGTTATGTAACTGTCCATTGTTGTATATTGTCTCTGATGATTGATGTATGTATAAACTGATATAGCTCTTTGTTTTAAAAGACTAGTGTTTATTTATTATATATTGTTCCGCTGCGATATGTGAGATTCTGATATTGTTTTCTGTATCTGATGTTGTTCTGTTATTCTTCTCTTCTTTCTTCTTCTTCTGCCTTTTCTTCTTTCTTAAACCCTCACTATTGGAGTTTCCGGCACTCGATTTCTCGGCAGTCGATAAAGTGAGTATCGATGTCGAATTTTCGAAAGTCGAAAAATCCCGTACGTGACAGAAATCCCTTAAGTAAATAATCCTTGATCGAAGTCATCCAAGACTCTTCTTCCTCCATAGTCTTCAAAATCCATTCGATATCCATATGGTTGATACTTGAACCATTAAAACCTCCACTGAAACCAACCCCATCACCTGTGCCTCCCTATAACTAGCCAGCTTGCCTAATGAATCTACCTTTGCATTCTCCTCTATGGAGTTGTGTGTAACCGTATAACGCTCTATATCATCAAATAGTTCCAGTGCCTTTATTAGCTAGGGAGCTAGTCTCGAACCCTTAGCCTGATACTCCTTCCTCCGTCGAAAAATATCTATTTGGGAATCACTGTATTTATGCAGTGTCCTTATTCCCAGCTCCTTTTCTATCCTTTGCCCCGCTATTAACATCTCGTACTCAGCCTAAATTGTTAGTCAATGGAAAATTGCAACTTCAATGTGTAACAAATTGATCATCCTTCTAGAGTTATAAGCATCACTCCTACAACTGAACTATGTTCATTCGAAGCTTTATTCACAAACAATTTCCAATGAGAAAGAGGGACCATGTTGTCTTCCTCTTCACCATCTCGTGCGGTAAATTCTACGATGAAGTCCACCAATGCCTACCTTTTTATTGATCTCCACAGATGGTAGGTAATGTCATACTGGCTTAATTTACTATTCCACTTCAGAAATCTCCTCGTGGTCTTGGGTTGTTATAGCACCAGTTTCAAGGTTTGATCCATTAGCACCTTGATCCGATGAGCCTGAAAATATGATCGCCTCTTCCTCGATGTAATCATCAAGCAATATACAAGTTTTTTAACTTTTGGTAATTCCTTTCAGCTCCTGTAAACTGCTTGCTGATATAATGAACCGCCCTTTGAGTCCTTGACCCCTTGCATGCAAATGCTGCACTTAGTGCATGGGCAGAGGCCACCAAATAAAAAAAAGCTCCTCTCCATCCAACGGTTTGGATAGAACCGATGGTGTTTCCATGTAACTCAGCAACTCTTCAAAGAGATTATGACTATCCTCCATCCATTCAAAATTCCTCTTACTGTTTTTGGGGGCATTAAAGAACGGTATACATTTTTCCATTGCTTTTGAGATAAACCGACTCCAAGCATCATTCTCCTCATTCAAGCTTTGTAACTCCATTTTCAAGGTCGAGGCAATTATGTTTCTTAAGGCATTAATCTACTTTGGATTGTCCATAATGCCCTTTGTATTCATGATAAATCCTAGAAATTTCACCAATGCAACTCCAAAAAAGCATTTCAACAGATTTAATTTCATTCCATATTTTCATAGCACTTCAAACATCTTTGATTGTCATCAATTGGTTTTGTGATAGCGTTGACTTCATGAACGTATTTTCCATAAATACTTTATCATCCATCTAATTTGATTCCTGAACATTGAATTTACCGATCTTTGGGATGTAGCTTCTGTGTTCTTCAGACTGAGCAACATCACTCGATAACAGTATAACCCCAAATCCATTATAAAGCTGATATGCTTCTAATCTGGTTTATGCATCGGTGTTTGGTTACAGCCTGAACAAGCATCCATAAAAGAAACGAACTCATGTCCTGAAGTCCCATCTACTAGCTGGTCAATCCTGGGCAACGGGAAGCTATTCTTCATGCATGCTTTATTCAATCTGAATAATCAATACTTGTCCGCCACTTTCCATTTGATTTCTTGACCAACACAGGGTTTGGTACCCATTCAGGGTACAAAACAACGTGGAAAATTCCATTTTTCATCAGCTTATCAACTTCCTCCTTTAACACAGCGGATCGCTCCGAACCCAGACTACGTCTCTTCTACTTTACCGATGGGAACCTTGGACCCACATTCAATGCATGATATGCTACTTCCGATGAAATTCCACACATATTTGAATGTGTCCAAGCAAACACATCCAAATTACCTCGATGGAAATTAACCAATTCCCTCCTTAACCTAGTGCTGCATTGAGATCCGATCTTAAGAGCTCGAGTAGGATCATCTATGTCGATTGGAACATTGACTGTCAACTCAGCCAGTGTCACCCGCACTTCATCTAACTTCTTCTTTGGATCCAAGGCTTATTGAACCTGCTTAGGTTCCTAAGCCAAGGCTTGGTCTTTAGTTGTTATGCTTCCAAATTTTTAATGCAAAGAATGCTCTCTACATTCTTTCCTTTCTGCCATCGCTTTGCCCCTCTTAAATGAGCGACATAACACTTTCATCATGTGCTCTGGTCTCCCATACTGATCCGACCCCATTCTCCATAGGTAACTTCATTATTAAGCACTAAGGTGCTAATGCTATTATAAAATTAGTCAAGGCTGATCGGCCCGAAAAGGCATTGTACGCTTAGTATTCATTTACTATGACAAACTTTTGAATCCGCACCACCTACGATATCCATCACTTACTCCATAGACAAGTCAATTATCCCAATCGGTTGTTTTACCTCTCTTGTAAATCCTTGAATCCTATATTTACAAGGCTTAACATACTTCATACCGATTCTCATTTTAATTGAACATTCTTTTAAACAAGATAATTATCGAGCTTCCACTATCCACCAAAACTCAACGCACCATTATAGGGCCAACAACCGCCGTAGTCACTATAGGGTCGAAGGTTGGTGCTTTGACTCCATCGGAATCCCTATTCCTGAATATAATATCATCAGTTACCATCGTCTGTTACTTAATCGGGGCTCCATCCAGGCAAAGTAGCTCTCTTATGATATATGCCTTAACAACTTCACATATTATTCCATTTCCCTCAAACTTTTCTTTGATGGATGGGGTCCTCCAGATACAGCATTTTTAACTATCCTTCCGCTAGTACGCCTAGGCCCTTCTACACTGGATCCAAGCTAGTTTCCTTGGAATTCGGCCCTAGGGATCTTGCATTTTATCCATCATCCTGTGATCTCTCACATATTGCTGTAATTTTTTTATTCCTTATCAACTCATCGATAAAATCCATTACGTGTCGGCACTTGTTCGTGTTATGTCCATGTGTTTCGTGGAGATGACAGTACTTTCCTAAGCATTGCTCTTCCTCAGATCCTTCCTTGGCGGCTTTCTATACCTCTTCGTGCTTTATGTGGCAATATATATATATATATATTCCAAACTATTGTTTAGAGGCATACACTCATCTAACTGCATATTCCCGAAAGTTTTTTGGATTCATTTCACCTACCACCAGAGCCTCGATTCCTCTTTTTCTGATTATTTGAACTACCAACTTTACTACCATGTTACCAAAACTCTTGCCAGTTTGTTTCATTGCCACATTACTCTGAATCACCTCCTTAAACTGTCCACCATCAATCTTTCCAACAGCTGATCTACTTCTTCTCAATGTAAGAACAGATTGGCTTTTAGGTGGAGTTCCTCCGTAGTTGTAGCCTTCTTCATCTTCAGCAATTTTCCATAATCCGTTTTTCGATGTTTGCTCCAAATCAATCCCATAAACACCAAATCCTCCTTTTGATTATTAATCTCCATAACTACAATGTTAAACCTATTCAGGAACCCCTTCAACAACTCTAAAGGTCTTTGAGAAAGGCTTGACAAGGACATCACATCTTTAGGCAGAGTGGTACGGTGACTAAACTGCTCCATAAATTTCTTTGTCAACTCATCGAAAGTTGAAATGGATTTTGGCCTAAGCTGAGTAAACCAAACACCATCTAGAAAGATAGGAAAAAAATCTACACCGAACCGCATCTGTAGCACCAGCACCATCATATGCAGTTCATATTTAAACATGTGCTACCTAGGATCTGTAGTCACATTATATGATGGCACTATTAGCATGGTAAACTTCTTATAATATTCTTCATGAATAGAATTTTGTTGGGTGTAGAACCCCATTCTTCACTTATTATCCATTTATTATCTTCCACCAACCACTTAACCATATCCGCTATGTACTCCTCACTAGCGTGGTACTCCAAAGTTCGACAATCAAAAGCTACCCCCAATGTTTGCATGCAAATGGTTTCGGTTTTCATGTTGACATCTAAATTCTCCAGTCTTTGGGAGAACCACTCTCGAATTTTTTTTGATGTTCAGCTAACTCTATAGAAGTTGTTTCAACTCCAACATCTTGAACACCATCATCTAGTTCATAATCATCACCATCATGTTGTAGATCATCCTCGGAATCAGATAATTCAACTACCTCAGCTCTTAGACCTATTAGGGGTCTTAAATTCATCTCAGTAATGACTTGACGTTGGTCGGTACCAATCTGAATTCCCTTAGAGGGAGTTCTCCTACTTCCTCCAACAAATATCCCTACTACTCCAGTAGCATTTTACTTCTGCTTCTATTTCAATATCTTCTATTCCAAGAAGAAGCAGATAAACTCTCTTCTTTAGATGCAGTAGGTGAAATCTCCCACTAACCTCCCAGTTCTCAATGAATGTTAGATACGCAAAGTTATGCTAGCATCCATCTTTTCCAATAGAGATTTCTAACTATCAGCCAACTTCTGATTCAGTTCCTGCATCATCTTATCATGGTCTATCCTTGTGACAACCTCCAAGAGGGAGATGTTCCTACTAACGCTATTTCCTACTGGTTGTTGACTTCTACATGATGAGATGCTCTTTCATCTACACCATTTACCGTTTTGGATCTACCTGATTTCCTCGGTGGTACCATTGATTCCAGTATCCAAATCCTTAAAATCCTTAATGAAAGTTTTTCGAATGTAACCTCTGGACATTTTAGTCCAAAATAGAAAGCTAGATCTATGCTTGAAAATTGCTGCTCTCAGTGAAAGCACCAAAATATTGGGATAGGAATGGAACAACACCAAATTATAGAGATCTACCAAGAAATTATCAATAAAATAGGTAAAACGCCATATTTTTGTAGTAGTTCGGAAAATCTAGTACCTATATCCATTGTATTGTTATTGATTATAGATTATTAGTCACCGGTACAAAGGTTTGACAAGTCTAACATCTTAGGATATCCAAGAATAGCTTCCTTAGTGACCATAAATGAGAAGATATGAAGATGAAGAAAGTAAAGTGCAAAAGATCTCTTCCTCGATGTCATATTTTTTGTAATTATAGGAAACTTGTCCAACGGAATTGTTAAATACAAGTATATAAAGTTTATCTTCAAATCCAAAAAACAAGAGAGGAAGATGGAGTCCCCAAATCAATAAATTATCTCAGTACCAATCATTTTCGATCAATCTCGACTTGAATTTTCGATGGGAAGTTGTCTCATTTTCCTTCCTTGGGTCTTTTTTCTTTGATCCATCGAGCTTCGAGCACTTTTCCTTAGAAGTCATGTTGTTTCTAAGAGGTTTTGATATCACTTGTACTTGTTTTCTTTCATTCACTACTTCCTTAGAGTTATTTGCCTATTCCATGAGAAATGGACCCCAAAACAATCATTCTTGCTTGTAGTGCACAGAACATAACCCAAGAACCTATAGGTAGCGCAAAAAGTACTCTGTACTGACTTGATAGTGGTCGGTACCATGATGTTTCCTTAGCTCCTATCCTTCTCCAAATTTTTGAGTCCATTTCTTTTGTCCTTCCAAGCATGTTACCAAGTCTTTGAATCATCTCATCTTCATCCATACGTCCAGATCCATTTGAAAACTTGCTAGGTTAGGAAAGCGGATAACAAAATTGAATTTGGAATTTTGTATTCCTTTTAGCGAGCCATGGACGAAGTATTATATGTAGGAGCATTTCCTTGGAATAAAATTCTATTAGAAATGAAAGGATTAAGTCATATTAAAGAGGGAATTGATATTGTGATTAATAAGGTTATTAATGTCCTTTAGTATAACCGTTTCATTCCAAAATTCAGCAGGAAAACCCCTTCATTTGTTTCTTCCAAGGAGGCCATATTTATAGCAATCAAGGCTGGCTATGTGTACTTGCTCATGGACATTAAACTTATTTAAGTCCATATAACAATTCTCGCATTTAATCGAATTTAAGTACACATCATTGTTGCATATAATTTAGTATATTTAAAACTATTATAAACATACTATTTAATAATTATAAATTAATTAAATCTAGTGGTCAAAGAAGTAATCAATATTCTGGTATTGTGACCCTAAGGTGTAAATTTGGTCAGTGATTAATATTGAACAATTCAAATATTAATGTTCACATATCACTTAGCAGGTGGTCTGAAATTTTGACCAAATTTATCGCTTAATTGGTTTAGGTCAAATCCAACTTTATGTTGTTAAGCATTAAGCTATAGTGATGATTATTTAAACCAATTCTCTTCGTTAAAACTATATCACTTCGGACTTATAGAATTTGGGGATGGTAAAAATTCCAGTATCGTCCATATTCAACTTTATAGTCCAAACACAAAGTTCATGGCTCAATAATAATTATTATTATTAATCGAACTACTCTAGCCAAAGATTTTTACTTTGAGTTGACTTCAGTTGACTGTGATACTAACCCAATAATACTGAAGAGATGAATCCTCTCTTGAATCGTGTTTCACTGTCAATACTTCCACCAGACCCAACTTTAACCGTTCGATGGACCTATGCCACGATTTAACTATAATAAAAGCAGAGCTTTCTTATTGATGATCAATAGTATTCTCAAGTCAAGGGAACTGTGTAAATTAGTCATTTTGATATTTTCTATTTAACTTTAGTTATATTAACCAGTAGAAAATTATCAACTGAGTAATTCCATAATTATCCAATAACTATCAATACGAAACTCCTTGGTGTCCCTAGCAACCATGAGTAATACACTACCCAATATTTGGAGAGCGTTACGTACTCTAGTCTCAATGGATGCATCGATATCCAGCCTCAATACATATTGACTAGTAATATCTGAAGTGATGTGCTCATCATATTTTGATATAATACTCATGGTTACAACTATTTGTAATTGCTATCACAAACACGTCACTTATGGATTTTCTGACATATATAATTTAATTAACTAATTAATTATTTATAACATTTTATAACAAGTATATAAAAAAGAGGAAATGCCTTTTATTTCGAAAATGATTGGTTATCGAGTTAGATTTATGTACCAAATTACATAATTGCCCCTATGGCATACTCTTAACTCTATCAATCTCCCACTTGCACTTGTTCAATTATGGAAGCTTATCCCTACTTCTTGAACAGATTTCTTCAAAACCAGTCAGGACAGTCCCACAATGAATGGGTTTGCTATTATGTTTCAATTCTACTATTTGATCAAGCTTTAACGCCAATAAACTACCTTTATCATGTCGAACAATTCAGAGAATGTCTCTCGACCTCCAATGAGCTCTAAGTTTTGTTATGAATTATATCATAATATTGTTATCATATAACAATGTTATGGAATTCTCAACATTTGGAATCACCCACAGCTCAGTTATAAATTTGTGCATTTATTATGCATATACATTGCTTTTACTATTGCTTTATTCAAGGTGATGTATTTGGCCTTTTATTGAATCATCTACAGTCCCTCATTTGGAATATTTCCAACTTAAGGTTTCTTAAGCAAGCTTTGAACAGTTTTATATTGATATACCATACTCAATATTATATATGAAGTTAGAGGCTGAATGCTCCTTCATAATAAGTTCATTATTTTTATACACAATTCTCCTATATTTCATAAATACATGAGAACACTCTAAACTACTATTTAGTAACTTTAATTTGGATTTGTTATTGCTTTATGTATAAAATAAATAAACAAATCATGATATCGTAACAACATAATATGTATGATAATTCCTGTGACGCCCCACCTCTATGCTCATAATAACAAAGAGTATTAAAAGAAATACTGTCTATTATTACGAAGAATAAGGCTGGATAGGAGCGACCATCCGTAGTTGACCTTACACTAGTATTGGTTATCTCGATAGGAGTGGTATATACTTTTTATTTTTCATCTATCATTTGTTTACTCCCATCGACACACCCAATTATCAGTATAAAACAAACTACGATAGTTCATAATAGTTTAGGACATTAGATATAACAATAACACAGATAATATAAATGCGGAACACAGATAAAAACAAAAGTCTCATATATATATATAACTGATGTAAGTTAATACATAGTTGACACAATACATATGATACAACTACAACTGTCGACTCTAGAAGTTATATATACAAGTACATTATCGACTAATATACATGAATACATATCGTTCTATACAATGACACTACTACTTCAAAATGACACTGACAACTTCAGAAGATGTTAAAAGTCTTCAAATCCTGAACAGCAACTCAAAGAAAAAATTCTACAACCTGAAATAACTCGGGTCTGACCCGAGTATTACATTCAAAAGAAAATAATACCCGGGTCAGTCTAATTCAAACCAGTTTATTAGTGCATATAGGCAGTAATAATTTAATTAGACGACAGTCACAATAATTCCCGTCTATCCGATTCTTTAAACAAAGAAACCGGATAACGGTCAATATAACACTTAACAGTGTTTAACAAAAATCAGCAGATTTAAATCATCAACAGAGATAAATAAACGATTTATCAATTAAACGGCACATCGGTGTGGCTGCAGTACACGCACGCGTGTACTGCCTCGCCACTACAACGATAAAATAAGAGCTAGCACACGGTCAAACCCAAATCATGCCGGGTTCAACTCAAGTGTCCATGATTCTAGAACAAGAGCAAATAGACATCAAGCTATAAAGCTCAAGCTATAACACAGTACAACAATTCAAATTGCAAATATCATAAAGTCACAAAACACAGAGGCACAGAGGCACAGAGGCACCAAGGCAGTTCAAAATAAAGGGAAGCAACTCAAGATAAGTCGGGTCAGGTAGCAAACCCAGACGAATATCACAAGTACAGAATCAAGTATACAACTTTCCAATTCCTCTGTACAACAACCACACTACTAATGCCAAAGTCGAGTGTGCTACAGACACCACGCAAAGAGAATGGAACACAAAACAAAGTCAAGCAAATAGGGAAATCAGTAATTAAGGTCGAAATAATTTCCAGCATTGAAGCCAACCAATACAACACGAACCCAAAAGCAACCATATTTTTAAACTCGAAATCGATGCTTAAAATCGAATTAAAGCCTGGTAATAACAAAATCAATCTAAAGCCGTAAACTACTGAGCGAATAGTGGAATATAACAACATAGCAGTGTGGATGAAACAATCAATCAAAGACTGAAAATTCAGGTCTGCACATCAAACTACAGCAGTTCAAGTAAGGAAACATGCTACAGGTAACTGGAAGTGGCTATGGGACTGGCAACCAGATGAATGCACAAAGTACACGAGTGCTCGGCTACACGATAACTCAAAGCAAGTATTACAAGGAGACTAACTCAAGGCCAAATGTAACCCAATATCAAGGACAGACATGTACAGATCAGAGATGAATGTACACGAATGGTATCATGTGCCAAGGCAACAGGTCAAAACAATGGATCAGGCAAGTTATATACCAAAAACTACACAACACTGCAACAATGCAACTGAAAGGAATGTGATAAACAAAACAATGTAGTGTAATAGCGAAGAGGCCAGAGAATTGAAGAAGACTACTACAGTGATGCAAGAAATCGCATGAACAAGTTCGGACAACCCCAGGCCAATACAGTTATCGAATAAGTATCAAAATTACAATGAAACTACAGTTACAACAAGACAACTACAGTTTCCCAATCATTAAATGCCCAAAGTCAGTGATACCAAATCCAAGCTGAAACCGTGAATAAACAAATCAGTGCCAAGGTCAAAGATTTTCACTGGCCACGAATACAATTAGAGTTTCACCGAACAACCAAATCGAGTCGCAAGTTAATAACCAGAAAATCACAAGTTCGAAACCACTGCCGTGTTTTAACAAAATCAAGCAAAAGTGGCCGAGATAAAATAATTTGGTACGAACGAACAAAACAAGGCAACAGCCGAGACCACAGAGGCGAGATCAAAGATCGAAATCAACTCAAAACAGTGATGGGACGAAAACGACCAACACGCAATCATATAACAAAACAGTATGCAGTTCAACCAAGAATAATGTCGCAAGTATCAAAGAGTCAAGCCAAATCAGAGATCCCAACATCAACGAAAATCGAACTGCCATAACCCAGTTTGAATTAGAAGTGAGTTGCGAGCACTCACCTTCTTCGAAGAGACAGCCGCGAGCGACCTGACGGAGTTGACGTCGTGACCTCTCGAAAGCAACTGAATACCATCGACTGGAGCCCTAATTTGAAAAGGAGGGACGAACGAGACTTCGATCGAGCCGGCATTGATTTTCCCCTCGTATGTTTTCTCTAGGGTTGTCGAACGAATAATGAATTGAGGATCAAGGGGACGGTTTTCTTTAGTTAGATATCACGGCAGAAACAAGTATGGGCCACATTATTCTTTTTCTTTAAAGCCCACTACAATCTTTACAAAATTTACAAAAGGAATTTCAGATCGATTCAAACTGCAATAGCCATTAACCAACGATTTTAATCGTCATTTGACGATGACCAGATAATTGCGAAATCTCGGGTTGTTACAGACTCCCCTCCTTAAAGAAATTGCGTCCACGCAATCATAGGGAATAAATGAAAAAAAAAGGTAACAACCAAAAGAGCATGGCAATGTCGAATGTAAGCAAAGCAAGTGTCAGCGGGGAAGTATTAGATAAGAAATCAAAAGGTTCGACTGATTCAAATCAAAAGAATCAACATCGTGGGGATCAAGGAATCAAAATCAGACGACTGTCTAAAGCAAGAATCAATCGAGTTCCAGCAACTAAAAGAGAAGGAAAAACAGAGCAGAAATCCCATACAGAGCACGAATTGAATGTGAGTAATCAAATTACTCACCTGAATCGCCAGAGAAAAAGAGGAAGCTCAAATCTCAAAAATCGCAAATATTCAATCATCAAAAACGATAATCAAATTTTCTCTAATCAACAAATATTCAATTATCACAAACAATAATCGAATTTCAAATTCAACAAATATTCGATTATCAAAACGATAACCAAATTTCAAATTCAACAAATGTTCGATTATCAAAAACGATAATCAAATTTCTCAAATCAACAGATATTTAATTATCTAAAGCGATAATTAAATCTAAAATCAACAAATTTTTAATTATCTCAAGCGATAATTAAACTTCAAATCAGCAAATATTTAATTATTTAAAATGATAATTAAATCTGAATCAACAAATATTTAATTATCTCAAGCGATAATTAAATCTAAAATCAGCAAATATTTAATTATCAAAAGCAATAATTAAATCTCAAATCAGCAATTATTTAATTATCAAAAGCGATAATTAAATCTCAAATCAGCAAATATTTAATTATCAAAAGCGATAATTAAATCTCAAATCAGCAATTATTTAATTATCAAAAGCGATAATTAAATCAACAAATCAACAATTATTTAATTATCTCAGGCGATAATTAAATCTAAATTCAACAAATATTTAATTATCTAAAGCGATAATTAAATCAACAAATCAACAATTATTTAATTATTTCAGGCGATAATTAAATCTAAATTCAACAAATATTTAATTATCTAAAGCGATAATTAAATCAACAAATCAACAATTATTTAATTATCTCAGGCGATAATTAGAAACAACAAATATATGATTATCAAAACGATAATCAGAACTCATATCAACAAATATCTAATTATCACAAGCGATAATTAGAAACAACAAATATCTGATTATCAAAAACGATAATCAGAACTCATATCAACAAATATCTAATTATCACAAGCGATAATTAGAAACAACAAATATCTGATTATCAAAAACGATAATCAGAACTCATATCAACAAATATCTAAGTATCACAAGCGATAATTAGAAACAACAAATATCTTATTATCAAAAACGATAATCAGAACTCATATCAACAAATATCTAATTATCACAAGCGATAATTAGAAACAACAAATATCTGATTATCAAAAACGATAATCAGAACTCATATCAACAAATATCCAATTACCTGCAGATAATTGGATGCAACAAATATCTAGAAATCAATTAAGAAGACTAGAAAATCAACATAAAAGCTTGGATCGATCCCATCAGATGGCGAGTTTTTAATTCGCCGCACGTGCAACAACATATGGCCGAAGCCTACCAAGTACTCAACATAATTTTGGCGCCCAACAAATGACCCGAAGGTCCAACATATGACCCGAAGGTCTAGTACTGGTATTTGACCCGAAGGTCCAACATATGACCCGAAGGTCCAACATAGTGGCTCGAAAGCACACGAAAACATCAAATATTTCAATTAACGAGTCCGGAATTAACCAAAATAGTAAACGCACATGTCCCATAACCACGAGTTTTACTAAATTGTTTAATTCTCTTCATCGTTTCCTTGAAAGTGTAGAATCATCAAAACAACAGATATTCAATTAACGAGTCCGGAATTAACCGAAATAGTAAAAGTGTGGTTCCATACTCCGCACTTTTGCTAAATCGTTTAAATCACTTCATCATTTCCTTGAAAGTGCAAAATTGTGTATTTTGTAAAACTACACTTTACATTCTCAAACGGACAAGTCCGGAATTAAGCGAATCAGTAAAAGAAAGGGGTCATAGTCCTCGATTTTGCTGAAACGTTTAAATCGCTTCCTCATTCTTTTGAAAATGCAAACTGCTAAAATTTTATAAAACAATTTTCTAACCACGTGATTAAAACAGCAAATTAGTAACAATTTCGATAAGGAAATTGTACTTCTCAAAATACCGTAAAAACGGTCACAAATCAGTATTGCGGAATAACCGCTTGAAAACCCACTTTTAAAAATTTGGCGGTTACTGAAGCCAAAGCGACAGTAGTTTTAAAGCATCAAAATCTCATCAAAATAATTCACATCAAAATGTGACATCAGTGAATCTTCATTCATTAAAATTGTCAACAAAACATCGTGCTTCAAAATATAGCATTGGTGTAAAATCCTGTTATAAAATAACGGCAACAAAATACGTATCATAACCAAGCATCGGTTCAACGTAAAATAATTGCAATAACGTGCAATTCAAATTTTTCACGTATTATAAAATGAGCAAAGAAATCATTCGAATGTATCTTCAATGAAGATAATTCAAAACAGCAAAAATCTAATCAATATATGATTAGTACAAGAGAAGCCAACGGAAATTTCAACAAAAATCACATAACTGTAATTTCTTCAAATCCTTAATTCGGATTCGAAATTCTCAAAGAAACAAAATAATTACAGCTATGTAAACAACAAATGAAATTTATTTCAATTTCTAAATCAAATAGATTATCAGCTGTACTCAGCGTAGACAGTTTCACTGTTTCCGCTGCGCACTCTGATAAACGGTACTCAAATCAATCAAATCATCAGAACACAAATTCACTTTTATTTTTAAATAAAGTTATTTAAAAATTTCATCCAAATTTCAAAACTTTAGTTTTGACTCAAATCACAATAAAACATCGACCAATAGTTGTAACATATGTTCCATCCAAGTTATGTTTTATATTATGTCCATAAACCCCAAGCTCTGATACCAACTGTGACGCCCCACCTCTATGCTCATAATAACAAAGAGTATTAAAAGAAATACTGTCTATTATTACGAAGAATAAGGCTGGATAGGAGCGACCATCCGTAGTTGACCTTACACTAGTATTGGTTATCTCGATAGGAGTGGTATATACTTTTTATTTTTCATCTATCATTTGTTTACTCCCATCGACACACCCAATTATCAGTATAAAACAAACTACGATAGTTCATAATAGTTTAGGACATTAGATATAACAATAACACAGATAATATAAATGCGGAACACAGATAAAAACAAAAGTCTCATATATATATATATATAACTGATGTCAGTTAATACATAGTTGACACAATACATATGATACAACTACAACTGTCGACTCTAGAAGTTATATATACAAGTACATTATCGACTAATATACATGAATACATATCGTTCTATACAATGACACTACTACTTCAAAATGACACTGACAACTTCAGAAGATGTGAAATGTAACGACCCCGGATTTTTATTTAATTTAAATTAATAATTTATTGATTTTTGAATAAAATTTGTAAAATTTATTTTAAATGGAAGCGAGTTCCCCCGACTGTCTTAGAGTCTATATTAAGTCATATGAATTTAAACGATTTATATATATATTGATTTCTGAATTTAAGTCTTAATATAAATGGTAAAAAGATAGAAGTAAAATAGCATTTGAGTTTATAAAATAATATAAGAAAATGAATATGAAGTATAATAATAATAATAATTAATATTTAAACTAAAAATAGAAAGTAAACAAATAGATGGGTATAAGCTTACAAATGAAGAAACAACATTATAATAAGCAAGAATAAGAACAAAGCAAAGAAAATAAAAATATCTTTGTACAATAAACAAAGCATATCATATCAGCCAAATTAGAGAAAAGGTAGACAAAGCAAATATGTATTCAAGCATGAAGTAATAAGATCTCAGCCGAGTAAAGTAGTATGTAGGCTGTGAAACAAGTAAAGTGATAAAACAAAGAAAAATGAAGGAACATATGTACTTGAGGCTATCATCTCAGCCGAAGACATAAGGGTACAACATAATAAATGCAGCACCCAAATTCTCTTCTCATCAGCCTACAAACAAAGAAATATCCCTGCCTACAGTTTGTACAACCAAATTATATCAATTTGTACAAGAAAATATTACTTTGTAAACTCATTTCTTTATATCTCCCCCTCATTTTGGTTCGAGCTGAGAAAGTAAAATGGGAGCAAGCATCATAGTGAAAACTCAAACAAAAATTCAATTTAAACTTCAACAACAATATGAATTCATCAAAACCAGAACTGATCAAAGCAAACATCACTCAATTCAAAGCAAGTTCAAAACTGCAGCCTTCAAGCCTCAATCTTTCTCTGTTCTTCTTGTTCTTTGTTTCTTTTTACCAAGGTGAGTAAACATATCATTTTAAAACAAAAAACTGTGCATCTGATCCTTGAAGAATATTGTGTTTGCATGTGTGCTTTTGAGTGTAACTCTGTATATCTACATGAGTTGTTCTGTGTAAATGTATTTTAGCTGTCCTTCTCTGGTTTTAGTTACAGAGTTAATAGTTAATCAAAATTCAAAACATCTTCATCCAACCATTTATAGGCGTACAGTTTAAAACAAAATAAGTTTGTTTGAACTTAAATTATGGTCTAAAAATTGTATTAAGCATGCGGGTGAAATAGTACAGCTGTATATTTAGTCTTACAGAGCAAAATTCAAATTTATGTTAAATTCGAGAGTTACGAATTGTTAATTCAATTATATAACTTGAATCCACTCTTTAAAATAGGATTGTTAAAACGAAAATGGTAATTTTTAGTTGAGAGCGTTAAGAGCAGTTCATAGATGAACCGAAAATGGGTTTTAATTAATTCCCAGCGATCAAAGAAATGTTGGATGTTGGGATTTCGATCGAAGTTAGCTTGGCAATCGATGATCTCGGGAAAAATGTTAAATAATTTTCCTATTGTGGGAAGTGATGGATCGAGGCAAGAATAGGGTTTAACTCGTGATTTTGAACATGGTAGGAGACGAAGTGATTTCGCCTCCTCTGTGTGATCGAGTGGCACGGTATGCAAAGGGGGAGTAGCGTGGAAGCTAGGGTTGTCATGGCCGGAGTTTTGAGATTCCTGGGTGGTTGTCGTCGCCAGAACGTGGAAATTTGTTACCGGAGCTTTAAGGTCTGGAAGCTCGAATTGGTCAATTTTTATTTTCGAGTTCGTTCGGGGGTTTGGATGGTTCGATCGATGGAGTGATCGAGAGTCGATGTGTGGGTGGTCATCTCAGGCGTCGGAGGTGTGTCGGCGGCGTGTGCAAGTGCACGGTGAGTCGCGTGCACGAGCCTGGTGGTCTGTACTCTCGTGAGTTAACTCGAAGCATTGCCCAAGTATTCCTAGTGTTGGACTCGAAGTAGATATAGGAATGGCTCGGGTAAGATTTTGGTTCAGATTTCTCAAATCTGTTTGTTTTCTGGAATTTTAAACTGGAATATATAAAAAAAAAAGAAGGGAAGAAACAGGGACGAGTAGAGGAGAGGAAGAAGAGTGCTACTTTGGGTTTCGCGTGAGTGTCTTGTATCATCATGTTATAATTCAACTTAAAATGTACTTACTGGAGGAAAAATAAAATAAAAAGGGAAAGGAAGAAGCGAACATGAAGGGAGAGGACTCGGGGAGACGTAAGGGAAACTCGAGTAACACTCAGTAAAATCTGAAAAAGCTCGGGTTTTGTTTTCAAACAGAATTAAAGCTAATGTTGGAAACAGACTTTAGTATTAATGATGTAACTATAGTTTGACAACTTAAAGAATTTGTTCCAAGTTTAATAAATTAAGTAAATATTTAACAATGTTTTAAAAATATAATTAGTGCTTTAACTGAATGATAAATTTAAAATCAGTGTTAAAGTTAATTAACATTAAAGTTTTTGTAATAATAATAAATTGATTTCGAAATGATTAAAGAAGATTTCTAAATGTTAATTAAGACAAATAATTGTTATTTATTGTTAAAAAAGAAAAGAAAAGGGTAATTAAGAATAGTCAATTAATTGTAAAATTGTAATTAACTAAATGATCAGAGATTGATTAATTTGAAACTAAAGATTGGTTAGTTAATATCTAAGTATTTGACTAATTTGTAAATACAGATTGTTAATTAAATAATTAAAGTTAATAATATGTAGTTAATTTAGATAATTAATTAAGGAATAATTAATTAAAGATTTAATTAATTTATTTTTAAGAATAATTAATCACTGATTTAGATAAATCAATAAAAAGAGTTATGTGGTAAATTCTTTTAAATCACCTTTACCTTAAATTGAAAACGATTGACTATCATCAAATGTTGTCTATTGAATTGATATTTCTGTTTGTGATTGTGATGCTTTGTGATATAGATTACTTTGTGCTGATCTGTTATTTCTGTGATGAATATATGTTGTTATATGAATATGAAACCCCTTGGCCCGTAAAACGGCACTTGAATTTCGATGCGACAGGGAGTCGGATTCCAGTTGGTTATCCGAAACCCACATCGAATTATAATGATGAATCTTTGTGACCGATAAATTTATTTTATCTATGAATCTGTGAATGAAGATAAGCGTTATCGATTATACCGCTTATCGATATATCTGTAATGATTGATGTTGCACGATTGTGTGTAAAACCCCTAGACTACACCTTTACACACACAAATATGGAGTTCACGTGGAAATCGGTTAAGTCACAAATAATTTAAATTTGATGTTTTTGAAATTGAAATTTTAATTTCAATTGATTTTGAAATTGGAAATTTGGGTTTAAATGTGAAAAGCTTTTGAAATAGAATTTCAAAGATAAAAGTTATTTTGAATAACTTAATCGAGTTTTGAGAATTTAAATAATTTGATTTAAATTTGAATTCAAGATTTGAAATTGAATTATATGATTGAAACTAGGGATTAAAAATGTCATACCAGTTATATATGGGTTAAACTATTTTAAAAGTATTGATTTTGAAATGTGAATATAATTCAAGAGCTTTAACTCGTGTAAATAAAATTGGATTTTTCTGAAATGAAAACTATTTGTTTTCAAATAATTGAAGCTTTCATATGAGAAGTGAACTTCTAATTTGTGTTAAAAGGTTTCAAATTTAAAATGAATTTGAAAATGTTTTGAAAAGCTATGAATTGAATCTATTTATTTTTAACAGATTTAAGAAGATGATTTGTTTAAACCATTTGAAATGAAATTGTTTTGAAAGCTATAAGTTGAATCTTTATTTTAAAGATTTAACGAGTTAATCCAATTGAAACGGAAATTGTTTTGAAAACTGTGAATGAATCTTTGTGAAAATTAAGTGAACTTGTGAATTTAATCTTTTATTTAAAGGATTAAAAATGTTAATTTGTTAAACCATTTGAAAAGAAAGGTTTTGGGCTTTAAGTTGTGACTTAATTGTTGTAACGACCCGTAAATTTCAACCGTTTTAATAACGTAATTAGTTGAAATTTTGTGAAATTTTAAACGATAAAATTTTGAAATATAAATTTGATATTTGGAATGCCCTAGTTAAACATAGCAACTGGTAAATTTTCGTCCGAAAATACGAAAGTTTATTTCGCACGTAAATTTACTTCAATTTAATCAGTTAAAAAGTAATGAAAATAAAATGTTTCCGAAACCTAAATATTTTTACATAGAAAAATTCTAAACCATCTTCTGAGCAAGACTTCAGTTTGTCGTTTTTCAAAATTCGGACATCTTTTGCTCCGTCGATCTTATTTTTAGCGTTTTTCTTACATTTTCCGCTATTAGAAAATTCGAATTTTATAATTCAATCTTATCACTGATATCTGTATACCGTTGATCATCTCGTCAAGCTGATCTTTAAGGTATATTCATATATGTGTTTCGACATCCGGTGAACCGCGAAATCTGTTAAAACGTTAAACCATATCGGTACACGTTTTAAACTCTTGAGCTGTTGTGTCTATTCAGTCTCCCACTGGTTCAAATCAAACAGTGGTTTGCTTTATTTAATTCCTAGATTCGCGTGTGGCTGTCACTATTCCCTATTGCAAATAATTATTTCAGTTCGTCCTTTCACTTGCATAGGCTCAGCTTTTCCCATTCTGTTGTTTCAAAAGAAATTAATGTACACATTCTTTAATCTGCCACTTTGAGATCTGCTCCTCTACTTTCTCTCCTCATCTTCTCGGTAAAAAAAAAAAAAAAATTTGATGAGTAGAACCGTTCCTCAATGTTTCGCATGCTTCCCTTCCCATGAACCCACTATCACAGTCACCTTTCCCCTCCTCGAAGCCATCCTTGCTCCACTGTCCAGACCCGAACAACCCACCCAACCATGCGCCAGCACCCCCCCACGCGACAACCACTCCACAACGAACATCTCCACCACTCACTCCGATCTCTGCCCCGACGCAAGCTTCCACCTTTCCTCTCCGAAGTCAGCCCTCCTCCTTCACCCCTCGCCTGCCCAGATCGCCACCACGGCAGCTGGCCGAACAGCCACAAACCAGACCCCACATCGCCCACAGCAATAGCCGACCACCTTTATCTACCTTGACCACCTCCGCTTCCTACACCCATGCCGCATGTCGCCCTCCACCTTTTCACTCAACAGCCCGTACCTTTCCTTCCCTCTCCCTCCACCAATGGTCTCGACTACCTTCTCTCTCTGCTCGCCACGACAGCTTCAAAATCCTGGCCGAAGAGCAGGATCTCGATTCCCTCTCTGGTTTATTATATAGGTATATTTTTTTTATGCTGTTGTATATATACATAGACTAGATATATATAATATGTTAAACTATTTGCTTAAGCAATGCTGTTTTTTTCTTTTGAAACAATTTCAATATTTTATATAGTGATTGTATATTGGCTGTTACGTATGTATTATGTATATGTAGCAAAGCTTGATTTCTTGGTACTCTCAGTTTCAAAAATCTAAAAGCTGTTTGGTTTTCTTTCGTTTCATATCTTACAGATTTGAATATGCAATATACATTGTTTAAAAAAAAAAAAGCAGTACGTTTATTATTAGTTGCATACGTTTGGTAGCTCATGCATAGATTTGTGTTCATAGGTTTAAAAAGGCAGTAGTATCAAGTATACATATAGTTATAATGAGATATCTATTTTGGTTTGGTATGTTCCAGTGCAAAGTTTCAGCATAGTTTATTTTATTTGTTTTAAAGTACAAGTATTTGCATTTATATGTAATTATTTCAAAACATATAAATACAGTAGTAATGTGGAGCGGTTACTTATATATTATATGTTATAGCTGTTAAAATAGGTTATTATATATATATATTTTTATATGTGAACTGTAAACCTGTTTGTAAGTAAGTAATGCTAAGTATTGTCTATTATAAACTATATATTTTAAAACCCGTTTTATGTATATATTTTCGTTAATATATATATTGTTGAGCTTTGTAATTTGCAGATGGTCTCAGCTGAGTTTAGTTATATATAGCAGTTTGTTATATTTAAGTATACCAGTTGTCATAGGTTATATTTCGTGTAATATATATTTATATATATAGTGATATTTGTTTATAATGTTGTTATAAAGTTTTTCATCGTTAAAAATGATATTAATATATATATATGGTGTACGTTTATTTAACTACAGTTGTCTGCATATGGTACGCATAGCTTACAGCATACTTTATTGATTTAAATATAGGTCTGCATAAAACTTGTTCAACCTATCTTTTACATATATATATATTATAAAGGTGATGTAAGTCTGCATATTGATACATTAGTCTTGGCTCATTTATTCCATTTTATGCGTACAGTTTACACACATTGATTTTTTTTATTTACAATATATAAAGTTTATTTTTAACATATGTTTCCAAATGGATTTTTGAGAAAAAGTTATATCATAATATGTGTGCATTTGGTTCCAGTTACATAAAGCTAGTTTTGATTCGCCTTCGTTACTTGTCAGCTTTGTTCGTCGAAATTGTTTCCATCGTGCTTCGCTTCGAAATTTGTGGTTGGATCCATAACTCATCTTACTCTCGTTCATCTCTAGCCTCGAAAGGTGAGCACTCACTCACGATTAACGTTCTTTTATTTATTAAATTTGATTTTAATTGAAACGACAATTGAAATATGCTGCTGTTAGTTAATTACACTGTTATATATGCTATTATCTATATCAGTTCACCTGTGACATCTGACACCATTATCTGTTAATTATTTATGTGATAATAATACAGTTTGGCTGAAATTGATTGATTGTTGATGTTTATATTGGACGTTAAATTGTTAATGTTAAAATGATAAATAATATGCAATTGAACTTGACGTAGGTTAGTTAAATGTTAAATTTGATAAAAATGACATTTGTATAATATGACCCTTTAACTGTTGAATTTATTGACACGTAGGATTTGTTTAATTACATTTTGAACCACTGAATGTATGTTGTTAAATTGATGATGTATGAAATTGTAAATAGATGACAAGTGAAAAACCGTAATGTAATAATCTTTAATCTACATGAAATGATAGTGTAGATTCTAGAAATAATTATATTAGTTCGTACAAATAACAATGCGAATTAATACGGTTATTTCGGGATTATTTGAATTGATTATTAGATTGATATTGGTTGTTGTTATTGCTTGTTTATTTACTTTGACACCATCCCAGTTATCACACTGCAAGTTCCCTTTGATATGTTTTGATTTTGAATTGAATTGGAATCGGGTTGAAATGATAAATACCCAAATTGAACTTTGACCTAGGAAAGAAAATTAAATAAAACCCGATTGGTCAATAATTTGATTTGAAAATAAATCGAAGATTTTACTTGAACAAAGAATATGGTTTTGAAATGAAGTTGAAATTTAAATTTAAGTGAAAGGAAATGTTAATGTTTAATAATCTGAAACAAATGATTAAAAATGTAATTGATGAAAGAATGTTGTTTAATTTGAGAAATGATTTAATAATTAAGTTTGAATTATAATTAAGTTTGAAATTATTAAACTTTGAATTATTTAATAATTAAGTTTTGAATTATTTAATAATTAAATAAGATTGAATTATTTAATGATTAAATTGAATTGAATTCTCAAATAAGAAAAATTGAATTTTTGAATAAGTGAATTTACTTCGTAAATAATTGAAATTGAGTTTTCTTTATTAATTAAGTTTTGGAAAATTATTTAAGAAAGTAAATAAGTGAAATTGAATTTCCTTAACAAGAAATGGAAATGTGATATTTTGGAATTAATGTAAGACTTGAAATGTAAAGAATTGATTTGACGAATTTAATTTAATTCAAAATGGTAAGTTTTTGATTTAATGAAGTTGAACTTAAGAAATTGATTTAATGAATTGGAAATTTAATAGAAATTGTTTTGAATGACAAATTACTTAACGAATATTAAATGAAATCGATAAATAAATTTAAATTGATTTGAACGTTAAATTAATTTAAATGATTTCGAAATGAAACTTATATACGAATTTGAATCAATATTTGAATTGTTTTAAATGGAAATTGAAATTGGATTATAAGATTTTGAAATTGTGAATTTGGAAGTTTTGAAACGTAAATATTGGAAATTGGTTTAGAAAGACAAATGAAAATGTTGATTTACGAATTCTAATTGAATTGTAAGTGATTTGGTTTTGAAATATATTAAACGACCAATCGGTGTTATAATCACGAAAGGTTATTAAAGGAACCGGAGTCGGTTTGGGGCATACTCACTGTCTAAACCGGAAACCACTTTAATAACTATACGCGAAGTGATGATCCAGAATGAAGTGGTTGGATTGGCGAACGTTGATGATTGAAGAAAGTGAACGATAATGGATAGCCTTGACACTTGTGTCAAATTGGAAATGACTAAAACAGGAGCTGTGCCGGGCCAATGGAGGATTGATACCTCAAGTGGACACACTTCTTCGAACTACTTATACTTATTGTCGATTGGTGCACCCTTGATTTTGGGAGTGTTGTCTCACGGTGTTGCGGGCGCTGCGGCGTTGCGTTCTCACCAGTCCGGATCAGGCGAACGGTAGTATCACTACCTTGGGTATAGCCTCATGTGCCTTGTCATACTTGTATTCCATTTATGCGCGACCACTACGAATTTGTTTTGTACCTTGAGTATATGGATTGCCCTCTGGTGACTTCCGGTTTTGGGGAAACTACGGTCTTGTATATGCTTTTGGGAATAAACAGGTTAAGAGGTGTATGGGCCCTGCTTAACCCTACTTTGATATCTTTATATTACTGATAGACATTATCTACTTAGCGTACATTACTACCTAGTAGATAGTTTAACGGATCCTTAAAGGATGGGTATTCCAAACATCCTTTGAGTTACTTGTATTTCAATTGCTATTTCACTTGAGTTGGATTTATTAATATAAGGATGTTAATCCTGACTCGAGTGTCTTGTGTTTTTGCTTTACGCTCGGGTCAGACTGAGTGTACCAGTATTCGAGACTCACCTTGGAGTTGGAGCTTTGCTTGAAGATCCAGCCATCTATTCTGCTTTCAGTATTCGATGATTCCAGTGATGTATTCTGATTTGTATCTGATGTATCGTATTACTCTTCTGTTGTAAACTCCGATGTATTTTTATATATCCATATAGTAGCTTCATGGACTACTATCTCTTTTATTTCCGCTGCATTTATTACTCTGTGTCTGTGATCTGTGATTATATCTATTTAATGTATATGTTCAGTTTTGCCAAATTTAAATTAACAACGCGGTATTTTGAGCAATTCAACTCCGGCATGAGTGTCTACCTATACACTTATAATGGACGCGAATGGTCCAAAATATCGGGTCGTTACAGTTGGTATCAGAGCTTTGGTAGCTCTAGGCAAAACTCAACATATAGGGTAAATGTATTTACAGAATCACTCTCATTCGAGTTTCAATCTCTTCCCTTGACTCAATTCCTTTGAATTTTGGAACGTTCCCCTCGGTTCTGAAATTCATTCGTGTCCTTCACTATTCGTCTCCTTTCAATTCTAGAGTACCCCATAACTCCATTTTGAATGATATCTATAATAGATCGGCGGTCTCGCCAATCTTCGAATAATTCATAAAGGACTAAACTCCTTTATAATAGGCATTGATTTACCGGAGATTTCTGTATCCTCGGTCTACGATGCTATCTATTCCCTGCTATACCTGAATTCCATTTCTTGAGATCGAATGTCGATTTACCTCAGAATTCTACAACGATCTTATCCTTGAAGTCACGGTCGACCTGGTTAAGGTTGCCCGCGATTTGTATAAACTTATCAAATCCTTCTACTTTGTTATTTTGCCATCATATCTTTGTTTAGAACTTATCTTCGAATTGAAATTCTCTTTGAATTGAGTCCATCAAATTTGAATCTCTATCTTTGCTTGAAATCTATTCTTATATAGTCGAGCGGGGAATTGTATTTGTAAATTAACATAAAAATGTTTTATATGTTGTGTTGTTTGAGTTGCTGATGTTGATTTGGGTTTTCGATCGATTCGTCTGATCAACGCTATCGATAGGATTTCCAAAACACTTGAGCAGAGCAAACTGACACAATATTGTTTTCAAATTTGTTTGATTATATTGTAAAAATATAAGTAAAATTTTCTGGAATTTAGAGGATAATTAAATTGGTTGTTTGAAATGATAATATTTGATTATCATTTATTATGCTAAATGAATTTATAATATGGTTTATAAATTGATTTGGAATTTGAAATGAATTTAATTCAGAAATTTGAGAATTTAGTTTCAGGTGATTTCGAACTTTGGTTTTAAAATTTTAAAGTATATATTATTGGAAATATTTTTAAATAGAAATCGTTTTCAAAGAATTTTAAAATGTTGAAATCAGTGCTCTTCTCTATGTCGCTGGAAAATAATTTCGGTGATGGCGGCCGCATCATCGACATTCATTTTCGAGTTTCGAAGTGGAGATACTATTCTGTAGCTTTGCTACGGATTTGTTTGAAAAAAATTGTGATTTGAATTTCTTCAGTATAATTTGATATATATATATAGGTATCTTATTTTAAAAAATTTTAATTTAATTTGATATAAATATATATATATCTCTTAATTGTTTAAAGTTAATCGGAAATTTAATTCTTAAATTTTGTTAAAGGACGATTTTAATTATAATAAAACCAAAATTTGGAATAAATATTAAACTTGAATAAATTGGATTGGGAAAATTTTATTTGTATATTGTTCAACTGCATTCTAATATAACTTACCTAAATTATTCATAAGTTAATATGTAATTGAATAATATATAAGATAAATTGAATTTATAAATAAAATTTGAGTGTTTATAATAAATGTTATACACTAAATTTTGATTATAAAGATGTTAATAGAATTAGATAGGATAATAAGTAAACTGAGTTAATAATGGAATAAATTGTTTTGAGAAAAATTAATAAATTTGTTTTGAAAGAATTAATAAACTGAAATTTGATCAACTTATGAAAATAACTTGAATTTAAAAGCAATTAGTAAATATAAAGTAATTTAAATCGAAACTTGTACGGTTTAAATTAATTTATATGGGTTAAATATATGTGAGTAGATATATTAAGTAGAATAAATTTAACAGAAATTTGGAATAAAGAAGAATTTAAAATTGTTGAAGAAAATATGATTATAATAAAAGACTATTCAAATTTATGGTTTTAAAAATTGTAGATTGAAGAAATGGGATAATAAGATAATGAATTTAGAAATAGTTGAGATTGATTTTAGTGAAATCAAATGGATTAAATCAATTGTTGAATATCAATCAATTTAAATTTGAATTTATATGGTTTAAATAAATTGTTATTTGTATTTCAAATCTGTTTTTCTTTCTGGTTGTTTCTATTCTCCTACCTCGTTCCTTTTCGGGGACGAAAAGTTTTGAGTGGGGGAGAATGTAACGACCCGTAAATTTCAACCGTTTTAATAACGTAATTAGTTGAAATTTTGTGAAATTTTAAACGATAAAATTTTGAAATATAAATTTGATATTTGGAATGCCCTAGTTAAACATAGCAACTGGTAAATTTTCGTCCGAAAATACGAAAGTTTATTTCGCACGTAAATTTACTTCAATTTAATCAGTTAAAAAGTAATGAAAATAAAATGTTTCCGAAACCTAAATATTTTTACATAGAAAAATTCTAAACCATCTTCTGAGCAAGACTTCAGTTTGTCGTTTTTCAAAATTCGGACATCTTTTGCTCCGTCGATCTTATTTTTAGCGTTTTTCTTACATTTTCCGCTATTAGAAAATTCGAATTTTATAATTCAATCTTATCACTGATATCTGTATACCGTTGATCATCTCGTCAAGCTGATCTTTAAGGTATATTCATATATGTGTTTCGACATCCGGTGAACCGCGAAATCTGTTAAAACGTTAAACCATATCGGTACACGTTTTAAACTCTTGAGCTGTTGTGTCTATTCAGTCTCCCACTGGTTCAAATCAAACAGTGGTTTGCTTTATTTAATTCCTAGATTCGCGTGTGGCTGTCACTATTCCCTATTGCAAATAATTATTTCAGTTCGTCCTTTCACTTGCATAGGCTCAGCTTTTCCCATTCTGTTGTTTCAAAAGAAATTAATGTACACATTCTTTAATCTGCCACTTTGAGATCTGCTCCTCTACTTTCTCTCCTCATCTTCTCGGTAAAAAAAAAAAAAAAATTTGATGAGTAGAACCGTTCCTCAATGTTTCGCATGCTTCCCTTCCCATGAACCCACTATCACAGTCACCTTTCCCCTCCTCGAAGCCATCCTTGCTCCACTGTCCAGACCCGAACAACCCACCCAACCATGCGCCAGCACCCCCCCACGCGACAACCACTCCACAACGAACATCTCCACCACTCACTCCGATCTCTGCCCCGACGCAAGCTTCCACCTTTCCTCTCCGAAGTCAGCCCTCCTCCTTCACCCCTCGCCTGCCCAGATCGCCACCACGGCAGCTGGCCGAACAGCCACAAACCAGACCCCACATCGCCCACAGCAATAGCCGACCACCTTTATCTACCTTGACCACCTCCGCTTCCTACACCCATGCCGCATGTCGCCCTCCACCTTTTCACTCAACAGCCCGTACCTTTCCTTCCCTCTCCCTCCACCAATGGTCTCGACTACCTTCTCTCTCTGCTCGCCACGACAGCTTCAAAATCCTGGCCGAAGAGCAGGATCTCGATTCCCTCTCTGGTTTATTATATAGGTATATTTTTTTTATGCTGTTGTATATATACATAGACTAGATATATATAATATGTTAAACTATTTGCTTAAGCAATGCTGTTTTTTTCTTTTGAAACAATTTCAATATTTTATATAGTGATTGTATATTGGCTGTTACGTATGTATTATGTATATGTAGCAAAGCTTGATTTCTTGGTACTCTCAGTTTCAAAAATCTAAAAGCTGTTTGGTTTTCTTTCGTTTCATATCTTACAGATTTGAATATGCAATATACATTGTTTAAAAAAAAAAAAGCAGTACGTTTATTGTTAGTTGCATACGTTTGGTAGCTCATGCATAGATTTGTGTTCATAGGTTTAAAAAGGCAGTAGTATCAAGTATACATATAGTTATAATGAGATATCTATTTTGGTTTGGTATGTTCCAGTGCAAAGTTTCAGCATAGTTTATTTTATTTGTTTTAAAGTACAAGTATTTGCATTTATATGTAATTATTTCAAAACATATAAATACAGTAGTAATGTGGAGCGGTTACTTATATATTATATGTTATAGCTGTTAAAATAGGTTATTATATATATATTTTTATATGTGAACTGTAAACCTGTTTGTAAGTAAGTAATGCTAAGTATTGTCTATTATAAACTATATATTTTAAAACCCGTTTTATGTATATATTTTCGTTAATATATATATTGTTGAGCTTTGTAATTTGCAGATGGTCTCAGCTGAGTTTAGTTATATATAGCAGTTTGTTATATTTAAGTATACCAGTTGTCATAGGTTATATTTCGTGTAATATATATTTATATATATAGTGATATTTGTTTATAATGTTGTTATAAAGTTTTTCATCGTTAAAAATGATATTAATATATATATATGGTGTACGTTTATTTAACTACAGTTGTCTGCATATGGTACGCATAGCTTACAGCATACTTTATTGATTTAAATATAGGTCTGCATAAAACTTGTTCAACCTATCTTTTACATATATATATATTATAAAGGTGATGTAAGTCTGCATATTGATACATTAGTCTTGGCTCATTTATTCCATTTTATGCGTACAGTTTACACACATTGATTTTTTTTATTTACAATATATAAAGTTTATTTTTAACATATGTTTCCAAATGGATTTTTGAGAAAAAGTTATATCATAATATGTGTGCATTTGGTTCCAGTTACATAAAGCTAGTTTTGATTCGCCTTCGTTACTTGTCAGCTTTGTTCGTCGAAATTGTTTCCATCGTGCTTCGCTTCGAAATTTGTGGTTGGATCCATAACTCATCTTACTCTCGTTCATCTCTAGCCTCGAAAGGTGAACACTCACTCACGATTAACGTTCTTTTATTTATTAAATTTGATTTTAATTGAAACGACAATTGAAATATGCTGCTGTTAGTTAATTACACTGTTATATATGCTATTATCTATATCAGTTCACCTGTGACATCTGACACCATTATCTGTTAATTATTTATGTGATAATAATACAGTTTGGCTGAAATTGATTGATTGTTGATGTTTATATTGGACGTTAAATTGTTAATGTTAAAATGATAAATAATATGCAATTGAACTTGACGTAGGTTAGTTAAATGTTAAATTTGATAAAAATGACATTTGTATAATATGACCCTTTAACTGTTGAATTTATTGACACGTAGGATTTGTTTAATTACATTTTGAACCACTGAATGTATGTTGTTAAATTGATGATGTATGAAATTGTAAATAGATGACAAGTGAAAAACCGTAATGTAATAATCTTTAATCTACATGAAATGATAGTGTAGATTCTAGAAATAATTATATTAGTTCGTACAAATAACAATGCGAATTAATACGGTTATTTCGGGATTATTTGAATTGATTATTAGATTGATATTGGTTGTTGTTATTGCTTGTTTATTTACTTTGACACCATCCCAGTTATCACACTGCAAGTTCCCTTTGATATGTTTTGATTTTGAATTGAATTGGAATCGGGTTGAAATGATAAATACCCAAATTGAACTTTGACCTAGGAAAGAAAATTAAATAAAACCCGATTGGTCAATAATTTGATTTGAAAATAAATCGAAGATTTTACTTGAACAAAGAATATGGTTTTGAAATGAAGTTGAAATTTAAATTTAAGTGAAAGGAAATGTTAATGTTTAATAATCTGAAACAAATGATTAAAAATGTAATTGATGAAAGAATGTTGTTTAATTTGAGAAATGATTTAATAATTAAGTTTGAATTATAATTAAGTTTGAAATTATTAAACTTTGAATTATTTAATAATTAAGTTTTGAATTATTTAATAATTAAATAAGATTGAATTATTTAATGATTAAATTGAATTGAATTCTCAAATAAGAAAAATTGAATTTTTGAATAAGTGAATTTACTTCGTAAATAATTGAAATTGAGTTTTCTTTATTAATTAAGTTTTGGAAAATTATTTAAGAAAGTAAATAAGTGAAATTGAATTTCCTTAACAAGAAATGGAAATGTGATATTTTGGAATTAATGTAAGACTTGAAATGTAAAGAATTGATTTGACGAATTTAATTTAATTCAAAATGGTAAGTTTTTGATTTAATGAAGTTGAACTTAAGAAATTGATTTAATGAATTGGAAATTTAATAGAAATTGTTTTGAATGACAAATTACTTAACGAATATTAAATGAAATCGATAAATAAATTTAAATTGATTTGAACGTTAAATTAATTTAAATGATTTCGAAATGAAACTTATATACGAATTTGAATCAATATTTGAATTGTTTTAAATGGAAATTGAAATTGGATTATAAGATTTTGAAATTGTGAATTTGGAAGTTTTGAAACGTAAATATTGGAAATTGGTTTAGAAAGACAAATGAAAATGTTGATTTACGAATTCTAATTGAATTGTAAGTGATTTGGTTTTGAAATATATTAAACGACCAATCGGTGTTATAATCACGAAAGGTTATTAAAGGAACCGGAGTCGGTTTGGGGCATACTCACTGTCTAAACCGGAAACCACTTTAATAACTATACGCGAAGTGATGATCCAGAATGAAGTGGTTGGATTGGCGAACGTTGATGATTGAAGAAAGTGAACGATAATGGATAGCCTTGAAACTTGTGTCAAATTGGAAATGACTAAAACAGGAGCTGTGCCGGGCCAATGGAGGATTGATACCTCAAGTGGACACACTTCTTCGAACTACTTATACTTATTGTCGATTGGTGCACCCTTGATTTTGGGAGTGTTGTCTCACGGTGTTGCGGGCACTGCGGCGTTGCGTTCTCACCAGTCCGGATCAGGCGAACGGTAGTATCACTACCTTGGGTATAGCCTCATGTGCCTTGTCATACTTGTATTCCATTTATGCGCGACCACTACGAATTTGTTTTGTACCTTGAGTATATGGATTGCCCTCTGGTGACTTCCGGTTTTGGGGAAACTACGGTCTTGTATATGCTTTTGGGAATAAACAGGTTAAGAGGTGTATGGGCCCTGCTTAACCCTACTTTGATATCTTTATATTACTGATAGACATTATCTACTTAGCGTACATTACTACCTAGTAGATAGTTTAACGGATCCTTAAAGGATGGGTATTCCAAACATCCTTTGAGTTACTTTTATTTCAATTGCTATTTCACTTGAGTTGGATTTATTAATATAAGGATGTTAATCCTGACTCGAGTGTCTTGTGTTTTTGCTTTACGCTCGGGTCAGACTGAGTGTACCAGTATTCGAGACTCACCTTGGAGTTGGAGCTTTGCTTGAAGATCCAGCCATCTATTCTGCTTTCAGTATTCGATGATTCCAGTGATGTATTCTGATTTGTATCTGATGTATCGTATTACTCTTCTGTTGTAAACTCCGATGTATTTTTATATATCCATATAGTAGCTTCATGGACTACTATCTCTTTTATTTCCGCTGCATTTATTACTCTGTGTCTGTGATCTGTGATTATATCTATTTAATGTATATGTTCAGTTTTGCCAAATTTAAATTAACAACGCGGTATTTTGAGCAATTCAACTCCGGCATGAGTGTCTACCTATACACTTATAATGGACGCGAATGGTCCAAAATATCGGGTCGTTACAGTTGGTATCAGAGCTTTGGTAGCTCTAGGCAAAACTCAACATATAGGGTAAATGTATTTACAGAATCACTCTCATTCGAGTTTCAATCTCTTCCCTTGACTCAATTCCTTTGAATTTTGGAACGTTCCCCTCGGTTCTGAAATTCATTCGTGTCCTTCACTATTCGTCTCCTTTCAATTCTAGAGTACCCCATAACTCCATTTTGAATGATATCTATAATAGATCGGCGGTCTCGCCAATCTTCGAATAATTCATAAAGGACTAAACTCCTTTATAATAGGCATTGATTTACCGGAGATTTCTGTATCCTCGGTCTACGATGCTATCTATTCCCTGCTATACCTGAATTCCATTTCTTGAGATCGAATGTCGATTTACCTCAGAATTCTACAACGATCTTATCCTTGAAGTCACGGTCGACCTGGTTAAGGTTGCCCGCGATTTGTATAAACTTATCAAATCCTTCTACTTTGTTATTTTGCCATCATATCTTTGTTTCGAACTTATCTTCGAATTGAAATTCTCTTTGAATTGAGTCCATCAAATTTGAATCTCTATCTTTGCTTGAAATCTATTCTTATATAGTCGAGCGGGGAATTGTATTTGTAAATTAACATAAAAATGTTTTATATGTTGTGTTGTTTGAGTTGCTGATGTTGATTTGGGTTTTCGATCGATTCGTCTGATCAACGCTATCGATAGGATTTCCAAAACACTTGAGCAGAGCAAACTGACACAATATTGTTTTCAAATTTGTTTGATTATATTGTAAAAATATAAGTAAAATTTTCTGGAATTTAGAGGATAATTAAATTGGTTGTTTGAAATGATAATATTTGATTATCATTTATTATGCTAAATGAATTTATAATATGGTTTATAAATTGATTTGGAATTTGAAATGAATTTAATTCAGAAATTTGAGAATTTAGTTTCAGGTGATTTCGAACTTTGGTTTTAAAATTTTAAAGTATATATTATTGGAAATATTTTTAAATAGAAATCGTTTTCAAAGAATTTTAAAATGTTGAAATCAGTGCTCTTCTCTATGTCGCTGGAAAATAATTTCGGTGATGGCGGCCGCATCATCGACATTCATATTCGAGTTTCGAAGTGGAGATACTATTCTGTAGCTTTGCTACGGATTTGTTTGAAAAAAATTGTGATTTGAATTTCTTCAGTATAATTTGATATATATATATATATAGGTATCTTATTTTAAAAAAATTTAATTTAATTTGATATAAATATATATATATCTCTTAATTGTTTAAAGTTAATCGGAAATTTAATTCTTAAATTTTGTTAAAGGACGATTTTAATTATAATAAAACCAAAATTTGGAATAAATATTAAACTTGAATAAATTGGATTGGGAAAATTTTATTTGTATATTGTTCAACTGCATTCTAATATAACTTACCTAAATTATTCATAAGTTAATATGTAATTGAATAATATATAAGATAAATTGAATTTATAAATAAAATTTGAGTGTTTATAATAAATGTTATACACTAAATTTTGATTATAAAGATGTTAATAGAATTAGATAGGATAATAAGTAAACTGAGTTAATAATGGAATAAATTGTTTTGAGAAAAATTAATAAATTTGTTTTGAAAGAATTAATAAACTGAAATTTGATCAACTTATGAAAATAACTTGAATTTAAAAGCAATTAGTAAATATAAAGTAATTTAAATCGAAACTTGTACGGTTTAAATTAATTTATATGGGTTAAATATATGTGAGTAGATATATTAAGTAGAATAAATTTAACAGAAATTTGGAATAAAGAAGAATTTAAAATTGTTGAAGAAAATATGATTATAATAAAAGACTATTCAAATTTATGGTTTTAAAAATTGTAGATTGAAGAAATGGGATAATAAGATAATGAATTTAGAAATAGTTGAGATTGATTTTAGTGAAATCAAATGGATTAAATCAATTGTTGAATATCAATCAATTTAAATTTGAATTTATATGGTTTAAATAAATTGTTATTTGTATTTCAAATCTGTTTTTCTTTCTGGTTGTTTCTATTCTCCTACCTCGTTCCTTTTCGGGGACGAAAAGTTTTGAGTGGGGGAGAATGTAACGACCCGTAAATTTCAACCGTTTTAATAACGTAATTAGTTGAAATTTTGTGAAATTTTAAACGATAAAATTTTGAAATATAAATTTGATATTTGGAATGCCCTAGTTAAACATAGCAACTGGTAAATTTTCGTCCGAAAATACGAAAGTTTATTTCGCACGTAAATTTACTTCAATTTAATCAGTTAAAAAGTAATGAAAATAAAATGTTTCCGAAACCTAAATATTTTTACATAGAAAAATTCTAAACCATCTTCTGAGCAAGACTTCAGTTTGTCGTTTTTCAAAATTCGGACATCTTTGGCTCCGTCGATCTTATTTTTAGCGTTTTTCTTACATTTTCCGCTATTAGAAAATTCGAATTTTATAATTCAATCTTATCACTGATATCTGTATACCGTTGATCATCTCGTCAAGCTGATCTTTAAGGTATATTTATATATGTGTTTCGACATCCGGTGAACCGCGAAATCTGTTAAAACGTTAAACCATATCGGTACACGTTTTAAACTCTTGAGCTGTTGTGTCTATTCAGTCTCCCACTGGTTCAAATCAAACAGTGGTTTGCTTTATTTAATTCCTAGATTCGCGTGTGGCTGTCACTATTCCCTATTGCAAATAATTATTTCAGTTCGTCCTTTCACTTGCATAGGCTCAGCTTTTCCCATTCTGTTGTTTCAAAAGATTAATATACACATTCTTTAATCTGCCACTTTGAGATCTGCTCCTCTACTTTCTGTCCTCATCTTCTCGGTAAAAAAAAAAAAAAAAATTTGATGAGTAGAACCGTTCCTCAATGTTTCGCATGCTTCCCTTCCCATGAACCCACTATCACAGTCACCTTTCCCCTCCTCGAAGCCATCCTTGCTCCACTGTCCAGACCCGAACAACCCACCCAACCATGCGCCAGCACCCCCCCACGCGACAACCACTCCACAACGAACATCTCCACCACTCACTCCGATCTCTGCCCCGACGCAAGCTTCCACCTTTCCTCTCCGAAGTCAGCCCTCCTCCTTCACCCCTCGCCTGCCCAGATCGCCACCACGGCAGCTGGCCGAACAGCCACAAACCAGACCCCACATCGCCCACAGCAATAGCCGACCACCTTTATCTACCTTGACCACCTCCGCTTCCTACACCCATGCCGCATGTCGCCCTCCACCTTTTCACTCAACAGCCCGTACCTTTCCTTCCCTCTCCCTCCACCAATGGTCTCGACTACCTTCTCTCTCTGCTCGCCACGACAGCTTCAAAATCCTGGCCGAAGAGCAGGATCTCGATTCCCTCTCTGGTTTATTATATAGGTATATTTTTTTTATGCTGTTGTATATATACATAGACTAGATATATATAATATGTTAAACTATTTGCTTAAGCAATGCTGTTTTTTTCTTTTGAAACAATTTCAATATTTTATATAGTGATTGTATATTGGCTGTTACGTATGTATTATGTATATGTAGCAAAGCTTGATTTCTTGGTACTCTCAGTTTCAAAAATCTAAAAGCTGTTTGGTTTTCTTTCGTTTCATATCTTACAGATTTGAATATGCAATATACATTGTTTAAAAAAAAAAGCAGTACGTTTATTGTTAGTTGCATACGTTTGGTAGCTCATGCATAGATTTGTGTTCATAGGTTTAAAAAGGCAGTAGTATCAAGTATACATATAGTTATAATGAGATATCTATTTTGGTTTGGTATGTTCCAGTGCAAAGTTTCAGCATAGTTTATTTTATTTGTTTTAAAGTACAAGTATTTGCATTTATATGTAATTATTTCAAAACATATAAATACAGTAGTAATGTGGAGCGGTTACTTATATATTATATGTTACAGCTGTTAAAATAGGTTATTATATATATATTTTTATATGTGAACTGTAAACCTGTTTGTAAGTAAGTAATGCTAAGTATTGTCTATTATAAACTATATATTTTAAAACCCGTTTTATGTATATATTTTCGTTAATATATATATTGTTGAGCTTTGTAATTTGCAGATGGTCTCAGCTGAGTTTAGTTATATATAGCAGTTTGTTATATTTAAGTATACCAGTTGTCATAGGTTATATTTCGTGTAATATATATTTATATATATAGTGATATTTGTTTATAATGTTGTTATAAAGTTTTTCATCGTTAAAAATGATATTAATATATATATATGGTGTACGTTTATTTAACTACAGTTGTCTGCATATGGTACGCATAGCTTACAGCATACTTTATTGATTTAAATATAGGTCTGCATAAAACTTGTTCAACCTATCTTTTACATATATATATATTATAAAGGTGATGTAAGTCTGCATATTGATACATTAGTCTTGGCTCATTTATTCCATTTTATGCGTACAGTTTACACACATTGATTTTTTTTATTTACAATATATAAAGTTTATTTTTAACATATGTTTCCAAATGGATTTTTGAGAAAAAGTTATATCATAATATGTGTGCATTTGGTTCCAGTTACATAAAGCTAGTTTTGATTCGCCTTCGTTACTTGTCAGCTTTGTTCGTCGAAATTGTTTCCATCGTGCTTCGCTTCGAAATTTGTGGTTGGATCCATAACTCATCTTACTCTCGTTCATCTCTAGCCTCGAAAGGTGAGCACTCACTCACGATTAACGTTCTTTTATTTATTAAATTTGATTTTAATTGAAACGACAATTGAAATATGCTGCTGTTAGTTAATTACACTGTTATATATGCTATTATCTATATCAGTTCACCTGTGACATCTGACACCATTATCTGTTAATTATTTATGTGATAATAATACAGTTTGGCTGAAATTGATTGATTGTTGATGTTTATATTGGACGTTAAATTGTTAATGTTAAAATGATAAATAATATGCAATTGAACTTGACGTAGGTTAGTTAAATGTTAAATTTGATAAAAATGACATTTGTATAATATGACCCTTTAACTGTTGAATTTATTGACACGTAGGATTTGTTTAATTACATTTTGAACCACTGAATGTATGTTGTTAAATTGATGATGTATGAAATTGTAAATAGATGACAAGTGAAAAACCGTAATGTAATAATCTTTAATCTACATGAAATGATAGTGTAGATTCTAGAAATAATTATATTAGTTCGTACAAATAACAATGCGAATTAATACGGTTATTTCGGGATTATTTGAATTGATTATTAGATTGATATTGGTTGTTGTTATTGCTTGTTTATTTACTTTGACACCATCCCAGTTATCACACTGCAAGTTCCCTTTGATATGTTTTGATTTTGAATTGAATTGGAATCGGGTTGAAATGATAAATACCCAAATTGAACTTTGACCTAGGAAAGAAAATTAAATAAAACCCGATTGGTCAATAATTTGATTTGAAAATAAATCGAAGATTTTACTTGAACAAAGAATATGGTTTTGAAATGAAGTTGAAATTTAAATTTAAGTGAAAGGAAATGTTAATGTTTAATAATCTGAAACAAATTATTAAAAATGTAATTGATGAAAGAATGTTGTTTAATTTGAGAAATGATTTAATAATTAAGTTTGAATTATAATTAAGTTTGAAATTATTAAACTTTGAATTATTTAATAATTAAGTTTTGAATTATTTAATAATTAAATAAGATTGAATTATTTAATGATTAAATTGAATTGAATTCTCAAATAAGAAAAATTGAATTTTTGAATAAGTGAATTTACTTCGTAAATAATTGAAATTGAGTTTTCTTTATTAATTAAGTTTTGGAAAATTATTTAAGAAAGTAAATAAGTGAAATTGAATTTCCTTAACAAGAAATGGAAATGTGATATTTTGGAATTAATGTAAGACTTGAAATGTAAAGAATTGATTTGACGAATTTAATTTAATTCAAAATGGTAAGTTTTTGATTTAATGAAGTTGAACTTAAGAAATTGATTTAATGAATTGGAAATTTAATAGAAATTGTTTTGAATGACAAATTACTTAACGAATATTAAATGAAATCGATAAATAAATTTAAATTGATTTGAACGTTAAATTAATTTAAATGATTTCGAAATGAAACTTATATACGAATTTGAATCAATATTTGAATTGTTTTAAATGGAAATTGAAATTGGATTATAAGATTTTGAAATTGTGAATTTGGAAGTTTTGAAACGTAAATATTGGAAATTGGTTTAGAAAGACAAATGAAAATGTTGATTTACGAATTCTAATTGAATTGTAAGTGATTTGGTTTTGAAATATATTAAACGACCAATCGGTGTTATAATCACGAAAGGTTATTAAAGGAACCGGAGTCGGTTTGGGGCATACTCACTGTCTAAACCGGAAACCACTTTAATAACTATACGCGAAGTGATGATCCAGAATGAAGTGGTTGGATTGGCGAACGTTGATGATTGAAGAAAGTGAACGATAATGGATAGCCTTGACACTTGTGTCAAATTGGAAATGACTAAAACAGGAGCTGTGCCGGGCCAATGGAGGATTGATACCTCAAGTGGACACACTTCTTCGAACTACTTATACTTATTGTCGATTGGTGCACCCTTGATTTTGGGAGTGTTGTCTCACGGTGTTGCGGGCGCTGCGGCGTTGCGTTCTCACCAGTCCGGATCAGGCGAACGGTAGTATCACTACCTTGGGTATAGCCTCATGTGCCTTGTCATACTTGTATTCCATTTATGCGCGACCACTACGAATTTGTTTTGTACCTTGAGTATATGGATTGCCCTCTGGTGACTTCCGGTTTTGGGGAAACTACGGTCTTGTATATGCTTTTGGGAATAAACAGGTTAAGAGGTGTATGGGCCCTGCTTAACCCTACTTTGATATCTTTATATTACTGATAGACATTATCTACTTAGCGTACATTACTACCTAGTAGATAGTTTAACGGATCCTTAAAGGATGGGTATTCCAAACATCCTTTGAGTTACTTGTATTTCAATTGCTATTTCACTTGAGTTGGATTTATTAATATAAGGATGTTAATCCTGACTCGAGTGTCTTGTGTTTTTGCTTTACGCTCGGGTCAGACTGAGTGTACCAGTATTCGAGACTCACCTTGGAGTTGGAGCTTTGCTTGAAGATCCAGCCATCTATTCTGCTTTCAGTATTCGATGATTCCAGTGATGTATTCTGATTTGTATCTGATGTATCGTATTACTCTTCTGTTGTAAACTCTGATGTATTTTTATATATCCATATAGTAGCTTCATGGACTACTATCTCTTTTATTTCCGCTGCATTTATTACTCTGTGTTTGTGATCTGTGATTATATCTATTTACTGTATATGTTCAGTTTTGCCAAATTTAAATTAACAACGCGGTATTTTGAGCAATTCAACTCCGGCATGAGTGTCTACCTATACACTTATAATGGACGCGAATGGTCCAAAATATCGGGTCGTTACAATTGTAATCCCAATATCCATATGTTTTTAAATATTGCGCTCATTATTCGGGTTAGCCGGGAAAAGACATTTGTGTCATATAACCCATTCCGAATAGTGATACGTCGTATATGGATAGCATTTGAAGACCGGTGTTGAAGACCGGATATTTACGAAAACGAAAGGACAACTCGTCGAATGTCTCTACATCGACTGGCCCCGATATAGAGATTTTATCACCCTTTGTGATGGGAAGTCCGGACGGGATTGTGAATACCCGGAATTGCAAGGGCTTCGTAAGAAGTGCCTTCGGTTCTGTTCGAACCCGGAACAGACTTGTATGGTTACATGTCTGACATTACACTTTGAGATATAAAGCCGATTTCTTTCAAATACATTTCTGTTGGTGGCAGAGAATTTATTCTCTTAGCTTAACACCCTTCTCTGAGACGTACGAGCTCAGAGGTTATGTAGTTGAAATTTATCAGCGATATATCCCAATTTGGTAATGTGACATGCTGAGTGTTGCTGTGTGATGATCAGTGTTTGATCATTTGTGATATGATCATTTGTTTGATCTTATATCTTTGTGATCATAGGTTGATCATTTGTTTGACCCGAAGCATGGCTTTGTGACAAAGCGTAGCTTTGTGGACGAGACTTCGTCGTACCTCACACCCCGGAAATGGTCAAAACAGGAAAGATGCAGCAAGGTTCTAGGGAGTAGCGCCCCTTAGTGTATGTCATTTCTTTCTGGATAGAGGTGGTATCATGGTTTGGAGCCCAGATACTTAACCTATGTGGTTACTGCATTATTATTCTGATGTGGTTGTTGGAAATCGAGGATCCTCGGGAAGATCGGTTACGATCGGGGGATGGCATACGCGTGTCAGTAGTTACCTATTTTTGCAGAGGTAACCCGGCCTTGTGTTGGCAGAGATCCGGTTAGGTTCTCGGGACGTCATTCCAGAGGCGTTTCCATGTGGCAATGGGAAGTTCCTTGGCCTGACCATTTGTTGGAAATCCAAACTCCAATACGAACTTTGTACGGTATTAGTTGTAGAACCTGCCATTTACGTACGGTGGTCACCACTGTTTAGATGGTAGCTATAGTAGGCATACGATACTGGTCGTATGTTGGCTAAGATTAATATTATACTTTCGAAATGTTTTCTACACTATGCACTAATAATAATATCCAAAGTGATTTGATTTTTGTGTAGTAAGCATCTTTGACTATCATAAGAAGAAATCTCCTCCAATTCTGCGTTTGCATTGTGTGTGTGGTGGGAGGTCTTATGGTAGTTTCATTTTCCAAAAGCATTGCGGTTTTCAATGTTTAAATTCTTTTATGTTGTTTAAAGATAAACTGTTTTTGTTGCTCACACCAGTCCCACGAATGACTCGGAGTTTATTGTTCCTTTCCTAAACTCTGGGTGCTCATAATTTTCTACACGAGCAGTCTAGAGTTGGGTTTTTCAGATAGTCAGGTTCAGTAGATTTTCTGGAGCTAGTTCAGTCTTTGGATCGAACTGCACTTGCTTATTCTTGGTGTATCGTTATTGGGAGTTCGAGCTACTGCTAGAGTTCTCTCTTGAAGACTATCTTAGAGTTATTTGTTCCGCTGCTGATATTTGTTATCTATTTTCTTTTCCGCTGCTATTTGTTGTATCATATCTCTGATGTATATTGATATTCATTGTATCGCTCTATTGTATCAGATATTGTATATCAATGTATTATTCTTTTATTCCGCTGTGTTATTTACTTAATGTTGTTATAAGCTCCGGCGACTCGGATTTGAACGGTCGAATCTACGGCATTCAAGTACGATGTAAAGTATGGATGTCGATTTTCGAGCGCGAAAATCTGTCTCGTTACATGAAAAGTCTTCAAATCCTGAACAGCAACTCAAAGAAAAAAATCTACAACCTGAAATAACTCGGGTCTGACCCGAGTATTACATTCAAAAGAAAATAATACCCGGGTCAGTCAAATTCAAACCAGTTTATTAGTGCATATAGGCAGTAATAATTTAATTAGACGACAGTCACAATAATTCCCGTCTATCCGATTCTTTAAACAAAGAAACCGGATAACGGTCAATATAACACTTAACAGTGTTTAACAAAAATCAGCAGATTTAAATCATCAACAGAGATAAATAAACGATTTATCAATTAAACGGCACATCGGTGTGGCTGCAGTACACGCACGCGTGTACTGCCTCGCCACTACAACGATAAAATAAGAGCTAGCACACGGTCAAACCCAAATCATGTCGGGTTCAACTCAAGTGTCCATGATTCTAGAACAAGAGCAAATAGACATCAAGCTATAAAGCTCAAGCTATAACACAGTACAACAATTCAAATTGCAAATATCATAAAGTCACAAAACACAGAGGCACAGAGGCACAGAGGCACCAAGGCAGTTCAAAATAAAGGGAAGCAACTCAAGATAAGTCGGGTCAGGTAGCAAACCCAGACGAATATCACAAGTACAGAATCAAGTATACAACTTTCCAATTCCTCTGTACAACAACCACACTACTAATGCCAAAGTCGAGTGTGCTACAGACACCACGCAAAGAGAATGGAACACAAAACAAAGTCAAGCAAATAGGGAAATCAGTAATTAAGGTCGAAATAATTTCCAGCATTGAAGCCAACCAATACAACACGAACCCAAAAGCAACCATATTTTTAAACTCGAAATCGATGCTTAAAATCGAATTAAAGCCTGGTAATAACAAAATCAATCTGAAGCCGTAAACTACTGAGCGAATAGTGGAATATAACAACATAGCAGTGTGGATGAAACAATCAATCAAAGACTGAAAATTCAGGTCTGCACATCAAACTACAGCAGTTCAAGTAAGGAAACATGCTACAGGTAACTGGAAGTGGCTATGGGACTGGCAACCAGATGAATGCACAAAGTACACGAGTGCTCGGCTACACGATAACTCAAAGCAAGTATTACAAGGAGACTAACTCAAGGCTAAATGTAACCCAATATCAAGGACAGACATGTACAGATCAGAGATGAATGTACACGAATGGTATCATGTGCCAAGGCAACAGGTCAAAACAATGGATCAGGCAAGTTATATACCAAAAACTACACAACACTGCAACAATGCAACTGAATGGAATGTGATAAACAAAACAATGTAGTGTAATAGCGAAGAGGCCAGAGAATTGAAGAAGACTACTACAGTGATGCAAGAAATCGCATGAACAAGTTCGGACAACCCCAGGCCAATACAGTTATCGAATAAGTATCAAAATTACAATGAAACTACAGTTACAACAAGACAACTGCAGTTTCCCAATCATTAAATGCCCAAAGTCAGTGATACCAAATCCAAGCTGAAACCGTGAATAAACAAATCAGTGCCAAGGTCAAAGATTTTCACTGGCCACGAATACAATTAGAGTTTCACGGAACAACCAAATCGAGTCGCAAGTTAATAACCAGAAAATCACAAGTTCGAAACCACTGTCGTGTTTTAACAAAATCAAGCAAAAGTGGCCGAGATAAAATAATTTGGTACGAACGAACAAAACAAGGCAACAGCCGAGACCACAGAGGAGAGATCAAAGATCGAAATCAACTCAAAACAGTGATGGGACGAAAACGACCAACACGCAATCATATAACAAAACAGTATGCAGTTCAACCAAGAATAATGTCGCAAGTATCAAAGAGTCAAGCCAAATCAGAGATCCCAACATCAACGAAAATCGAACTGCCATAACCCAGTTTGAATTAGAAGTGAGTTGCGAACACTCACCTTCTTCGAAGAGACAGCCGCGAGCGACCTGACGGAGTTGACGTCGTGACCTCTCGAAAGCAACTGAATACCATCGGCTGGAGCCCTAATTTGAAAAGGAGGGACGAACGAGACTTCGATCGAGCCGCCATTGATTTTCCCCTCGTACGTTTTCTCTAGGGTTGTCGAACGAATAATGAATTGAGGATCAAGGGGACGGTTTTCTTTAGTTAGATATCACGGCAGAAACAAGTATGGGCCACATTATTCTTTTTCTTTAAAGCCCACTACAATCTTTACAAAATTTACAAAAGGAATTTCAGATCGATTCAAACTGCAATAGCCATTAACCAACGATTTTAATCGTCATTGACGATGACCAGATAATTGCGAAATCTCGGGTTGTTACAATTCCTATTGCTAATGCATAAGAAATCCATCTTCATGTTTCTTATTAAACACTATAACAAGGTGTTTCTGCATATTATTTGGGACATTCCTAATGTCCTTTATACTCACTATAAAAGAAATCATTTGCGAATCCAATTTCTAGTATTAAAACAATTAAAAGCTAATTTTGACATAAGTATATCGGTAATAATCAGCAGATGTTGTTTTCTTACATTTATAATATCAATGTACCTTAACGTTCTTTCATATGGACACATGCTTCCTTTGCATTTTGAGTAAAATCAAACTATTTGATATTTCTATCAAAATGCTTGTTCAATTTTGATTCTTACCGAACGATACTTCGAGATACTTTTGTTATTATGTGCAAAGAGTCTAGTCCAAATTTTAATTTAGAATTTTCCATTTCAATACATATGTACCAAAACATAAAGTCATACAAGGTGATCATTTTGTAGGTAGAATCCAAATCAACTAGAGCACATTGAATATAGAATCTGTTGCGCTAATTTCAACAACAGAAATTCATGATTTTGTTCTTATCAATGTGGCTCATCATATTCTAACTACAATTGCCTTTATCTTAAAGATAGATTTGCGGTCGATGGATCATATCTGTAAAAAAACAGACCCTTGTAAAACCCTAAAACCAGCATCTTGCATTGATGCTAGACTTTTGAATACTACAAAAGAGAGCTTGTCGGGTAAAATAAAGAAAAGAAACATTATACCAAGGCATAACGAGATAATCACATAGCATAATGATAACATATGATATACTGACTGTACATTAACATAATAGGATGAACTATTATAAGAGGCTGCATGAGCAAAAGTAACCGAAAAGCAAATATTAATATAGAAAGTCAGAATTATTTATCTAGTGCAAGTCTCATACACAGATAACATACATGTCATATACTACTACCATATCAAGTATATGTATATAACTAAATATCGTCCTTGCTTCTAAAGCTTCAGCTGCACCACTCTGATAACATATCCCTAAAAGCACCTGACTATAATCTACTCAGTCGAGTCCGGAGAACTGTCATGATATAAACAGACAAAGATAAAATGTGGGTTAGACATAAAGCCTAGTGTGAGGGGAACTATCTCAAAATACTGTATATCAAAACTATATGTGTATATATATTAGGAACAACTAAGGTACACCGGGTCCTCTCCATAAACATACCATATAAAATTAAAGTAAACTTGTCTAAAAAGTAGAGAATCATACTATAATCTGCTCTTCTTCCTTAATCAACGAGTTACCACAACTGATATAATGTATCTGCGATGAAACAATATAGTATGATAAAGTTGACCCAATATATGAATGCAGGAGTAACATAAATATCACAAGATAAGTATAACACACAATATACAACAATAATCAGCCAACTAATATAACACGCACCATCGTAATGATAAGCGAAAAAAGAGAATAAATTGATAATCATCATTGCTTATGGGTAGAGCTCGCTATAGACATCAGTCGATTCAATGATCCCTATCTAGGATCTAAATAAATAAGGTCAGTACCTAACTGTACTATAGCACTAATCGCAATCATGTGAGTCCTATTAAGGATCCATAAAAAAATAATGTCAATATCGAATTATACCATAAACATTGGGATGCATACTCCAAATTCAACTCATCTAGATCTGACTGTCTCTCTCATCGAGTATAAGTGATATTTGATCAACTCTAGATATCTAAAACTTTTGTAGGTCCCATCATGTCCCTCATCAAGCATAAGTGGCATCTAACCCATTTATCGATTTCATCATATCCCACATCAAGCATAGGTGATATCAAATTCACGTGTAGATGATTGTCGTCTTCTCCCCCTTATCCATCATGGATTTCTTAATAAATTCATGTAATGTCTCAACAAAATAGAATGATAGTTGTCTTATATGACACGCTATTAGGACCATAAAGGAACATCGATACCATATACATATACATATACATAATAATGTCCCCTGATAAAATGCCCGACCACAAACGTAGACCGATAGCTCATCATGGTCTATCTATACAGATGGCCTCTACTATAAGGCCAAAAATATTTACGGCGACTACTATAAGGCCAATACAATATTTGGTCACTAATATAGGGCTGGTAATTGTTATGGTCACTAATGTAAGACCAATGCCCTTCATTAAACATATGTACTCAGCTTAGAACCAAGGAGTACAGATTAACTCTACTTAATCGTACACACTCACTAAATGTGACGGTGCAACCAATCACTACACCAATATTGTACTTGATCATTATAGATTGCACACGTATTATTAAATATTACATCCGAGTCCCAAGCTTCGCCTTTCATTTCACATTCTCAAGTATCCCAATGTCTTCTTGAAGTCAAGTCAAAGTGTCATGCCAATGTTTATTCGAAACTGGGAAAATACCCATTACTTGGCACACTACATGGGCTTTATTGCCACACTAGTGCACCACGGTACACCAGTGCTAAGCACCTGGTGGATTAGTGGCGACCTATCCTAGGCTGTAAAGACTAGGGTAGGTGCTAACCATACCATCGATCGTCGAATCAGACTCCATTTTCTCCGTTGTTTTGCCCGATGAGTCGTCTATCTCCCCTAGTCTGCCTTTTCCGCCGCAGACCTCTTTTTAAGTCCATTGGTAGATATTTTGGAAGAGGTTTCTTAAGTACTATAAAATTGATTTTGATAAGACAAACCACTCTTTTACATATAGAGTTCTGCAGGATGATTCTAGTGACCCGGTATCTTCTAATATGCCAAATTGAACTCAACCAACCCTCTCAACTCGCATGATGCTCACACGTTTGTCTATACACTTACTTATGCATGCATATTCATACATGTACATGCAAACACGCTTCTACTGCACAAATCGCATTTTGAGCTTCATTGAACCTATTACTCAACCTAGTATTCTCTCGGAGACTTAGCGCACACGATAGTCGCGGTGGTTATGTGAGATTGCTCGTAATGTTTTTATACACATATATAATCAATCACATAAATATATTCATCCATTCACACATGCAGAGCCATTATTAACAATTCTAATTACAATACAAGAATTATGCTCATTATTATCTAAGTTCAAATACACGTATACGTATACTTATCCTTATACATATACGAATATGTATATTTAATTGACAATTTCATTGTTTGAAATCAAATCTTAATTTTATTTAACAAATACTTTATATAAAAGCTAAATATCCCTTCTACAATTTAATAAAAGTACGCATATTATTTTATAAAATACCAAACTAGCTTATAAATCATTTCAGGCCTTTATAATACTTAATTTCCTCATTAAAATTAAGTATTTAATTATTTTATAATACCTTACAACTATTTTATAAAATAATTCCTTCTTACTATTCTAAATTTCATTCTATTTTATACAATATCATTTAAACTATTTTATAAAACCTTATTCTATTTTATAAATTATATCCTTATTACTATTTTGTAAAATCTTATTCTATTTTATAAAATACATCTCTTATTTAGAAAAATATTTTCCCAATTAAATAATAATGAGTACTAATTAAGCCTCGTTAAGCATCTAATTACTTTAAAAATAAGTGTAGAGCTCATAACTTGCTTAATTTACCTAATATCTGCATTTTATAAAATGTTCCATTATTTTATAAAATAAATCCTCGTCTTATATAATATTTATAAATAATAATTAAGCTTTGTTAGGCCTCTAATCACTTTAATAATAAGTGTAAAGCTTCTAAACCGCTTATTAGCTTACTAACTCTCTCAAAATGTTCATGTATAACTTCAATAAAATTATATAATTGCCAAATCATATATGTAACACATAATTAAGCCCAAACAACCATTCACAATCGCTTAATGTAACAACCCACTATTTTGGACCATTCACATCCGCACATGTCGGACTTGAATAATTCAAAATACTGAATTGTTAATTTAAATTGGCAAAACTGAACATATACAGTAAATAAATAATCACAGATCACAGACACAGAGTAATAAATGCAGCGGAAACAAAAGATAGTAGTTCATGAAGCTACTATATACATATCAGAGTAAAATAAGATACAATAGAAGTCTCGAATACAATAGTCAAATACAAGAATCAGAATACAATCACTGAAATCAACTGGATATCTGAAAGCTGGATAGATAGTTGGATCTCCAAGCGAAGCTCCAACTCCAAAGGTGAGTCTCGAATACTGGTACACTCGGTCTGACCCAAGCGTAAAGCAAAACACAAAACACTCGAGTTAGGATTAACATTCTTATATCAATAAATCCAACTCTAGTGAAATAGCAATTGAAATACAAGTAACTTAAAGGATGTTTGGAATAACCATCCTTTAAGGATCCGTTAAACTATCTACTATGTAGTAGTGTACGATAAGTAGATAATGCCTATCAGTAATATAAAGTATCAAAATAGTGTTAAGGCGTTACCATTATCCTCCTTAACACATTTATATAAACGTTATAGTCAATACAGCACTGTAAACTCCACCGTAAACTAGTGGGATATCAGGGAGTACTCCATAGGTATAACGCAAAACAAATCGTAGTGGTTGCGTATTAAGGGATACAAGTATGACAAGGCACATGAGGCAATACCCAAGGTAGTGAAACTACCGTTTGCCTAATCCGGACTGGTGAAAACGCATCGCCGCAGCGATCGCAACACCGTGAAACAACACTCCCAAAATCAAGGGTGCACCAATTGACAACAAGTAATGAGTAGTTTTCGAAGAAGTGTGTTCGCTCGAGGTAGCTGACCCCATTTGGCCCGGCACGGCTCCTGTTTTAGTCATTTCCAATTTGACACAAGTGTCAAGGCTATCCATTATCATTCTCTTTCTTCAGTCATCACGTATATCATTCCAACCACTTCATTCTGGATCACACTCCGCGTATAGTTATTAAAGTGGTTTTCGGTTTAGACAGTGAGTATGTCCCTAACCGATTCCGGTCTCTTTAATAACCTTCGAAATTATTACACCGATTGGTCGTTTAATAAATTTCAAAACCAAATCAATTACAATTTCAATTAGAATTTGTAAACCAACATTTCATTTCTCTTTCGAAATCAATTTCCATAATTTACGTTTCAAAACTTCCAAATTCATATTTCAAAATCTTATAATTCAATTTCCATTTTATTTAAACAATTCAAATATTGATTCAAGTTCGTATATAAGTTTCATTTCAAAAACATTTAAATTAATTTAATTTAACATTCAAATCAATTTAAAATCATTGATTGATTTCATTCAATATTCGTTAAGTTAATTTATCATTCAAAACAATTTCTATTTAATTTCCAATTCACTAAATCAATTACTTAAGTTCAACTTCATTGTATCAGACTTACAAATTGCATTAAATTAAATTCATCAAATCAAATTCTTACATTTCAAGTCTTACATTAATTTCAATAAAACACATTTTTTTTCTTGTTAAAGAAATTCAATTTCACTTATTCATTTATTTAGTTACAATTTCAAACTTAGTTAATATAGAAACTTAGTTTCACTTATTCAAGAAGTTAAATTTCCCTTAATAAAGGATTCAATTTAATTTAATATTAAATAATTCAATCTTATTTAATTATTAAATAATTTCAAACTTAATTATTAATAATTCCAAATTTTAAAACAACATTCTTTCATCAACTACTATGTTAATATTTTGATTCAGATTATTAAATATTAACATTTCCTTTTATTAAAATTCAAATTCCAACTTTGTTTCAAAACCATTTTTATTTATTCAAATAAAATCTTCAATTTATTTTTAAATCAAAGTATTGACCAATCGGTTTTTATTTAATTCTCTATCCTAAGTCAAAGTTCATTTTGGGTATTTATCATTTCAACCCGATTCCATTTCAATTCAAAATCAAAGCATAGCAAAGGGAACTTGCAGTGTGATAACTGGGATGGTGTTAAAGTAAATAAACAAGCAATAAACAACAACCAATAACAATCCAATAATTAATTCAAATAATCCCAAAATAATCGTATTAATTTACATTGTTGTTTGTGTAAATTAATATAATTATTTCTAGAATCTACACTATCATTTCATGTAGATTAAAGATTATTACACTAATAATTATACGGTTCTTCACTTGATATCTATTGTTCAATTTCAAACTACATCAATTTATACACATACATTTAAATGGTTCAAGGTGTGGTTAACACTATTTCTACGTGTCAATTTAATTACATTTAAAAGGGGTCATATTTAACTAATCAAATTCAACACATATGTCGATTTCAAATTGTTAACTCCTACGTCAATTTCAATTTCCAATTATTTATCATTTATTACATTAACAAATTAATGTCCAATGTCAACATCAAACAATCAATCACTTAGCAACCAAACTGAATTATCATTGTATATATAACAGATAATGGTGTCAGATGTCACAGGTGAACTGATACAGGTAATAGCATATATAACAGTGTAATTAACTAACAACGGCATATTCCAATTATCGTTTCAATTGAAATCAAATTTAATAAATAAAAGAACATTAATCGTGAGTGATTACTCACCTTTTGAGGCTAGGGAGCGAGAATAGACAACGAAGTTGAGTTTCGCATTGCAAGCACGACTTCCGAAATAAACTAGATTGGCACGAATCGATGAGCAAAGATGTTAAATAGGAATTGCCGAAATCAAATCAAAACATTCAACATAGCAACAATTACAAAACATGTCCTGCGTCAAAGTTAAATAATATAATTCTACGTGCTACCGAGATCGAAATGGTCTGAAATTTGGTATGAATAAAGATCAAAACTTGTATTTCAAACTGCAAAAGAATCACTTGATTTGGACAAGAGACGAGAAAAGTTACGATGTCACGAGCATAGATTCAGGCCATGTTGCGACTGTCAAATGTTCAGGTCTGAAAACCCCTCTGGGTATGACTTTCAGGTAAGAAACAGAGGACTGAACCACCTCGTATGAAGCTAAAATTTTATATACAGAAAGTAGAAAACTTTATCTTTTAAACAAAAAGGGAATCACTGTATTCCGACGTAAGACAGAAGAGATACGATCCGTCAAACATGAACTCAGGTCGTGTTTGCAGTAGTGTAAAATAATTTCAAGTACAAAAGAACAGCTGCCTGGGTCTAACTTCCAGATCCTCGACCACTAATCAAACGATGTCGGATTTTGCTGAAATTTGACAGGCATAAACTAGGTAACTTCGACTCTTTTTTAAAAATAGAATCAACCCATTCCGATAAAACATGAGTGAGATATGATATCGTGAACATGAAATCTAATTGCTGTTCAGAAGAAAAAAAACATGCAAACAAGTGCAAAATCAGTTTGGTTGCAACTTTATAATATAAAATACCCATTCTCTGATATCTTATTGAAAAAAATCTATATTTAAAACATATAACTTCAGAGATGCAAACATATTATATTAACAAAAAAATATAAAAAGACTAACACCTATATACTAAATATATAAACTGTTATATCCATATACATAGTAGATTGTACAAACTGGAACAGCACAAAGTTTTTTTTTCAAAACAAAAATATATATACACAGACTTTTTAAACAGAGAGGCTATCAACTGAACATATATAGATTTCATTCCTTAAACCTACCTTATAAATAGACTTTCATAAAAAAATATACATATGTCAAAAACCAACATCAAGTATGCTTATTTTGTTAAATGCATATATGACTCACAGACCACTTATATAGTTTAGTTATACATTTTTCAACAGAATTATATACATATGTATAAATATAATACTTGAAGAATATACAAAATTTAACTAAAGTACAAAATATTTATTAATATATATAAATCTTATATAAACAAAAATGTAAACAAACATATACGTAACCTTAAAATACATATAATAGTAGTATAATATGTATCAAAACTTGTACAATATAAATAGCGTTCATATATAGAGCATGGAATCAACTACTTGTATACCAACTATGCCATATGACTAAAGTATGCAAACCATCATAAACTTATGCGAAGATATATATATAACTTTTACAAAACAAAATAGATAAATAATTAAATAAGTAAATAAATAATTGATACCTATAATATATACATTATACACGAGAGAGAAGAATGCGAGGAAATCAAAGTGGAAAGCTGGCACTTACAGGGTTACTCGGCCAACAGAGCTGAAGTGGATTGCGAGGAGGGAGGGCAGTAGAGGTTGCTACTTGGTGGAGCCTGCGTGGTTGCCGAGCTGGGAAGGTGTGGAGATGGCAATGGTGAGTGGAGGAGAGAGAGCGGCGGAAGGAGAAGAAAGGAATTGGCAAGGTTCGAACATGTGACAAAGAAAATAAAAATGTACTGTGAAACGAGTTGGCTTCTCAGGCTAAAATGCTCTACAAATTTTTCTTTATATTTTTATTATTCAAATGAAAGGTCAGAAGTAATTGAGTGAAGGAGAACCGATCAATATTGAATACAATGGGAATGGAAACGGCCAGGTACATGAATTCAAGGAAATATAAATTCAAATGACTATTCATTATCTCACGTTTGATTAAATTGAAAGGGTGCAGAACAATAGAAGGCTCAAAAAAGATACCGGTACAGCTAACTGTATCCGGTTTCTTCACGTACTGGACTTCAAAATCGATAATTGAATATACTGCGGAGATCGGCACAACGAGACAATCAAAACGGTATACAGATATCAGTGGTATGATTGAATTATAAAAATTCGAATTTTCTACTAGCGGAAAATGCAGCAAAAACGTAGAAAAATAAGATCGACGGAGCTAAAGAAGTCCAAATTTGGAAAAACGAAAAATGACGTCTTGCTCAGAAGACGGTTTAGAAATTTTCTATGTAAAAATATTTAGGTTTCGAAAATATTTTATTTTCATCGCTTTTTAACTGATTAAATTGAAGTAAATTTTACGCGCGAAATTAACTTTCATATTTTCGGATGAAAATTTACCAACTGCTATGTTTAACTAGACGCATTCCAAATATCAAATTTTTATTTCAAAAATTTTATCAATTAAAATTTCACAAAATTTCAACTAATTACGTTATTAAAACGGTTAAAATTTACGGGTCGTTTCACTCTCCTCCACTCAAAAATTTTCGTCCTCGAAAAGGAAGGAGGTAGGAGAATAGAAACAACCAGAAAGAAAAACAGATTTGAAATACAAAATAACAATTAATTTAAACCATATAAATTAAAATTTAAATTAATTGATATTCAATGATTAATCTAATCCATTTGATTTCACAAAAATCAATCTCAACTATTTCTAAATTCATTGTAACGGCCCGATATTTTGGACTATTCGCATACGCACATGTCGGACTTGAATAATTCAAAATACCGAATTGTTAATTTAAATTTGGCAAAACTGAACATATACAGTAAATAAAATAATCACAGATCACATACACAGAGTAATAATTGCAGCGGAAACAAAAGATAGTAGTTCATGAAGCTACTATATACATATCAGAGTTAAATAAGGTACAGCAGAAGTCTCAAATACAATAGTCAAATACAAGAATCAGAATGCAATCACTGGAATCAACTGGATATCTGAAAGCTGGATAGATAGCTGGATCTCCAAGCGAAGCTCCAACTCCAAAGGTGAGTTTAGAATACTGGTACACTCAGTCTGACCCGAGCGTAAAGCAAAACACAAAACACTCGAGTCAGGATTAACATTCTTATATCAATAAATCCAACTCAAGTGAAATAGCAATTGAAATACAAGTAACTCAAAGGATGTTTGGAATAACCATCCTTTAAGGATCCGTTAAACTATCTACTATGTAGTAGTGTACGATAAGTAGATAATGCCTATCAGTAATATAAAATATCAAAATAGTGTTAAGGCGTTACCATTATCCCCCTTAACAAATTTTATATAAGCGTTATAGTCTATACAGCACTGTAAACTCCACCGTAAACTAGTGGGATATCAGAGAGTACTCCATAGGTATAACACAAAACAAATCGTAGTGGTCGCGTATATAGGGATACAAGTATGACAAGGCACATGAGGCAATACCCAAGGTAGTGAAACTACCGTTTGCCTGATCCGGACTGGTGAGAACGTATCGCCGCAACGATCGCAACACCGTGAAACAACACTCCCAAAATCAAGGGTGCACCAATCGACAACAAGTAATGAGTAGTTTTTGAAGAAGTGTGTTCGCTTGAGGTAGCTGACCCCATTTGGCCCGGCACGGCTCCTGTTTTAGTCATTTCCAATTTGACACAAGTGTCAAGGCTATCCATTATCGTTCTCTTTCTTCAGTCATCACGTACATCATTCCGACCACTTCATTCTGGATCACACTCTGCGTGTAGTTATTAAAGTGGTTTTCGGTTTAGACAGTGAGTATGTCCCTAACCGATTCCGGTCTCTTTAATAACTTTCGTAATTATTACACCGATTGGTCGTTTATATATTTCAAAAACCAAATCAATTACAATTTCAATTAGAATTTGTAAACCAACATTTCATTTCCCTTTCTAAATCAATTTCCAAAATTTACGTTTCAAAACTTCCAAATTACCATTTCAAAATCTTATCATACAATTTCAATTTTTATGTAAAACAATTCAAATATTGATTTAAGTTCGTATATAAGTTTCATTCTGAAATTATTTAAATTAATTTAATATATATTCAAATCAATTTAAATTCATTAATCGATTTCATTCAATATTCGTTAAGATAATTTATCTTTCAAAACAATTTCTATTTAATTTCCAATTTATTAAATCAATTATTTAAGTTCAACTCCATTGTATCAAAACTTACAGATTTGAATTAAATTAAATTCATCAAATCAATTCTTTAAATTACAAGTCTTACATTAATTTCAATAAACACATTTTATTTCATGTTAAAGAAAATTCAATTTCACTTATTTATTTACTTAGTTACAATTTCAAAACTCAATTTATAAAGAAACTTAATTCACTTATTCAAGAAGTTCAATTTCACTTAACAAAGAATTCAATTTTATTTAATTATTAAATAATTCAATCTTATTTAATTATTAAATAATTTCAAAACTTAATTATTAAATAATTTCAAACTTAATTATTAATAATTCCAAATTTTAAAACAACGTTCTTTCATCAACTACTATGTTAATATTTTGATTCAGATTATTAAATATTAACATTTCCTTTCATTAAAATTCAAATTTCAACTTCGTTTCAAAACCATATTATTTATTAAAATAAAATCTTCATTTTTATTTTTAAATCAAAGTATTGACCAATCGGTTTTTATTAAATTCTCTATCCTAGGTCAAGTTCAATTTGGGTATTTATCATTTCAATCCAATTCCAATTTAATTCAAAAATCAAAGCATAGCAAAGGGAACTTGCAGTGTGATAACTGGGATGGTGTCAAAGTAAATAAACAATAACAAACATCAATAACAATCCAATAATAAATACAATAATCCCGAAATAATCGTATTAATTCACATTGTTGTTTGTGCGAGTTAATATAATTAATTCTAGAATCTACACTATCATTTCATGTAGATTAAAGATTATTACAATAATATTAATACGGTTCTTCATTTGATATCAATTATTCAATTCATACTACATAAATTTTACAACATACATTCAATGGTTCAAGGTGTGGTTAATACTACTTCTACGTGTCAATTTATTTAACATTTAAAAGAGGTCATATTATACAAATGTCATCAATCAAATTAACACATATATCAAATCTAACTATCCTACGTCAATTTCAATTTCAAATTATTTATCACTTACAACATTAACAATTTAACGTCCAATGTCAACAACAAACAATCAATCATTATCAACCAAACTAGATTATCATTGTATATATAACAGATAATGGTGTCAGATGTCACAGGTGAACTGATACCAGTAATAACATATATAACAGTGTAATTAAATAACAGCAGCATATTTCAATTGTTGTTTCAATTGAAATCAAATTTAATAAATAAAAGAACATTAATCGTGAGTGATTGCTCACCTTTCGAGGCTAGAGATGCACGAGAAGATGACATGGATACGCACATTGATACGGACATAGAGATTGAGTTACGAATCCAAGCAAAACAAATCGGCACGAATTCAACGATCAAAGCTGATAACAGAAATCGATGAAATCAAATCAAAACATTCAACATAGCAACAAATAAAACATGTCCTGCGTCAAAGTTTAACAATATAATTCTATGCGCTACCGAGATCGAAATGGTCTGAAATTTGGTATGAATAAAGATCAAAACTTGTATTTCAAACTGCAAAAGAATCACTTGATTTGGACAAGAGACGAGAAAAGTTACGATGTCACGAACATAGACTCAGGCCATGTTGCGACTGTCAAATGTTCAGGTCTGAAAACCCCTCTGGGTCCGACTTTCCGGTAAGAAACAGAGGACTGAACCACCTCGTATGCTGCTAAAATTTTATATACATAAAGTAGAAAACTTTATCTTTTAAACAAAAAGGGAATCACTATATTCCGACGTAAGACTGAAGAGATACGATGCGTCAAACATGAACTCAGGTCGTGTTTGCAGTAGTGTAAAATAATTTCAAGTACAAAAGAACAACTGCCTGGGTCTAACTTCCAGATCCTCGACCACAAATCAAACGATGTCGGATTTTGCTGAAATTTGACAGGCATAAACTAGGTAACTTCGACTCTTTTTTAAAAATAGGATCAACCCATTCCGATAAAACATGAGTGAGATATAATATCGTGAACATGATGTCTAACTGCTATTCAAAAAAAAAAATCAATATAAGTTTTCAAAAATCAAAACTGTATACAACTGTAAATTTATAACAGTACAACACTTGGAATAAACAATATACATATAGATACTAATATATAACCAATGTAAAAGGACTTATATACAAACTGTCGCGAAATATACCTTATAATACATAACTGTTTAAACCTTATAGATAATATATATGTATAAATTTATATATTCAAACAACAAAATATGAGCTGACCTGATTTTATAATACATACAACAGAACTTACAAAATTTATATAATATACAGATATATTCTTTGAAATCAATATATATATATATAACTAATATATACAAGATGACTGCCACAATACTCACGTATGTATACATATTGTATAAATTGCCTTTGCTTTTCAGTTATACAAACAGAGAAAAAAACACATGCAATCAACAACAAATATACTAGTTCTGTAAAATATGTGTATACTTTATATATATAAAAGAACAACCATGCTAATATATATACCCACTTATGTATATACAGTAAAACGTAAAACAGAGAAACAACAGCTTGTATAGAATATATTAACATCTCAACTAAAACCATATACGAGCTCATATAAATTTCGAATAACTGATCCATATAAACTATATATATGCATAAAAAAAATCAAACCATCCATATATATATAAATATAGTACATATAGCAAAACAGTACAGATGTAAACAACATATATATATAAGATAACTTATGTAAATCTATATACATAGAATAGAAAATAATACCTATAATCAGGCACGACATATATATACACGACTGCAAGTGCCATCAGGCTGTCATGGCGCAACAGACTCGAAGTAGATGGCTGCCAAGTCTAGGCTGTGGCCGGTTGGTTGCTGGCCGATGCAGACAGGGGCGAAGGCGGTTGGAAGAGGAAGAAGGAGGAGCTTGGTGGCCGAGGCGGTGGCTGCTCTGGAGGGACACGGCTGTGGAGCGACTTCGGCTACTTGTGATGCTTTGAGGTGAGTCTGGTTTCATAGTGGAGGGCATGATGACGTCGAGGAGATCGGTGGAAGCAGGCGTTGGTCGGGTGTACTTGTCTCGGTGGTAGGCGCGTGCGCGGAAAGATGGAGGTGGCTCGGAGTTGTGGAGCGGTCGGCTATAAGGTGGGCGGAGAGAGAACGAGGCAGAGGAGGGAGAGGGCGGAAAAGGTGGTGGTCGGGTTTTGCGTGGCCGGAGGTGGGATGAAGGGGTGGCTGACGTGAGAGCGGAGTCGGGTGGTTATGGCCGAAGGGAATGGAGTATTGGGTAGTCGAGCAGAGGGGTGGTAACAGGTCGGAGCGGAAGTGGAAGAGGAAGGTGCTTTGCGGTAGGAGAGAAGGCGAGAGGGGAAGGTGCAGATCTGGAGGTGAGGAAATGCAAAGGCATGGCATAAATGCTAGGCTATGGAAAGAAAGCTTCAGAACGTGATTTCACCCTTTTATTTTATTTTATTTTTTTATTTATCATAATAGGAAAATGAAGGTGATGGCAATATGAAAGGTGGATGCGCAGGCTTTCAAATGAGACAAGCAACAAAGAAAAATGAACCGGCACAGTATGACTTTTATATATTAATGTGTATATTCCCAAATGAACTAAGCAGAGAATTCGAGAAACGTATGGGGAACCGGTAGTAATAGCAATGGTTAGACATAAATTCTGGAAATAAAGAGGCTAGAGGCTATTGGGTAATAGACGGTGGGATATGGAAGGGTAGGAAACCTAAAAGACTCGGTTGCGGAACCGATACGCTAGGTGTTTTGTAGACTGCACCGCACATCGAATTCCAAAATTGACAGTTGAATATACCGTAGAGATCAGCATGACAAGACGATCAAAACGGTATACAGATATTAGTGGTATGATTGAATTATAAAAATTTGAATTTCTACTAGCAGAAAATGCAGCAAAAACATAGAAAAATAAGATCGACGGAGCTAAAGAAGTCCGAATTCGGAAAAACGAAAAATGACGTCTTTCTCAGAAGATGGTTTAGAATTTTTCTATGTAAAAATATTTGGGTTTCGAAAACGTTTTATTTTCATCGCTTTTTAACTGATTAAATTGAAGTAAATTTACGCACGAAATAAACTTTCATATTTTCTGACGAAAATTTACAGTTTGCTATGTTTAATTAGACGCATTCCAAATAATAAATCTTTATTTCAAAATTTTATCGTTTAAAATTTCACAAAATTTCGACTAATTACGTTATTAAAACAGTTAAATTTTACGGGTCGTTACATTCATTATCTTATTATCCAATTATCTTCAATTTACAATTTCTAAAACCATAAATTTGAATAGTCTTTTATTATAATCATATTTTTCTTCAACAATTTTAAATTCTTCTTTATTCCAAATTATTGTTAAATTTATTCTACTTAATATATCTTATCACATATATTTAACCCATATAAATTAATTTAAACCATAAAAGTTTCGATTTAATTTAATTTATATTCACTAATTGCTTTTAAATTCAAGGTATTTTCATAAGTTGGTCAAATTTCAATTTATTAATTCTTTCAAAACAAATTTATTTGTCTCATCTATTATTCAATTACTTATTATCCTATCTAACTCTATTAACATCTTTATAATCAAAATTTAGTGTATAACATTTATTATAAACACTCAAATTTTATTTATAAAGACAATTTTTTTTTATTGTACATTATCCAATTACTTTTTTTTAACTTCTGAATAATTTAGGTAAGTTATATTGAAATGAAATTGAGTATTATACAAATAAATTTTTTACAATCCAGTTATTTAAAGTTAAATATTTATCCAAGAATTTTGACTTCAGTTTATAATTTAAATCATCATTAACCTAAAATTTAAGAATTTAAATCTCCGATTTACTTCAAACAATATAGAGATATATCTATATATTTATATCAAATCAAATTAAATTTTTTTAAAATAAGATACCCATATATATATAATCAAATTATACTGAAGAAATTCAAATCAAAATATATTTTTTTCAAAACAAAACCGTAGCAAAGCTACAGAATAGTCTCTCCACTTCGAAACTCGAAAATGAATGTCGATGATGCGGCCGCCATCACCGAAATTATTTTCCAGCGACAAAAGAGAAGAGCACTGATTTCAACATTTTAAAATTCTTTGAAAACGGTTTCTATTTGAAAATACCTTCAATAATATTCATTTTTTAACAATTTAAAAACCAAAGCTTGAAATCACTAGAAATTAAATTCTCACATTCTGAATTTTAAATTCATTTAAATTTCAAATCAGTTTATAACCCATGTTTAAAAATTCATTTATAGAACAATAAGTGATAATCAATTATTATCATTTCAACAACCAATTTAATTAACTTATTAAATTTTAGAAAATTTTACTTATAAATATTTATAATATATTCATACAAATTTATTTCATTTACCAAATTTGAAAATAATATTGTGTCAGTTTGCTCTGTTCAAGTATTTTGGAAATCCTATCGATAGCGTTGATCAGACGAATCGATCGAAAATCCAAATCAACATCAACAACTCAAACAACACTATAAAACATTTTATATTAATTACAAATACATTTCTTTGCTCGATGATACAGGAATGAATTTCAAAGCAAAGATAGAGATTCAAATTTGATGGACTCTGTAACGACCCCGAAAATTAAATTTATTTAAATTAATAATTTATTGAATTTTTGAATTTAATTGAGTAATTAAATAAATTTTTGAATAAAAAATTGTAAAATTGAGTTTAAATTGTAGCGAGTTTCCCCGACTTAAATATGAGTGAATTTGAAAATAATAAATATATAGATATATATTTTGACTTGAGTTTAAAGTGTAAATAAATGATGATGATAATATTGTATATATGTGAATATATATGTGTATACATTTGATTTGAAATAAAAATCTCAAGTAAATGTTTGAAATAGAATAAATTTGAAATTCAATTATATTGTAAGTTAATAAAATAATAAACAGCAAGTATAAACAAAAGAAATATACATCCAAATAATAAAAGAAATGAAGATAAAATCAAGCAAGTGTGAAATCAAACCATAATGTCTCCAGCCGAAATAAGTGTAAAACAAAAGATAAAAATAAAATAATAAACAAGTATGTAAACCATCCCTAGTTTCATCCATCAGCCGAAAGCAAGAGCAAGCATATGCCACCATATCTTTTGTACAAACAAACCACTCAGCCATACCCTTAGTACAACAAAATAATATATACCCTGTACATTTTTCTTTTTTTCTTTTTATATCAATATCATCCTTCCTTAATTCATCTGTTCGTTCCTCAAAACCAAAGAAATCTGAAATGATGTTATCTGTAAACCCAAAGATTTAAAGCCTGGAAGTCAAGCAAATCATCATCAACAAATAGGAAGATCAAAACTGCATTTTCTTTTCAAAGCAAAAGTTCTCTGTTCTTCTCTGTTTCCAAATATTGGCAAAAGTGAGCAAACCTTCTTTTAAACTAGCCTTCCCTATATCTTTTACTGTGAGTAACATTTCATTCTTTTTATTTAAGGGTTTGAATCTGTGCAAGTATATCTGAGAATTGTATGTTTGTGCATATATAAATTGTCTGTATATATATATATGGGAAGATTGAAATAGAGTATACAGGCTGTTGTTTTAAAATTGCACCTGTTTCCAGCTTAAAACTCAAACTGTTGATTCAAAAATCATTAACTCCTTTTCTGATTGATGATTGAACTTCAAATTCAAACAAAAGATGTTTGTATCATCATAAACTAGGTTTTAAAATTTGTGTAAGATTAAAACAATTTAAGATAGTCTCTGGAAACCCAAAACTACCTGAACTAATTCAAGATTGTCCATTTTCGAACCTCTTGATTTTCGAATTCGGATATCTAAACTGAATTCCCATACGACAACATGATTTTTAAAGGTTGTATCATGATTTTTAGAGATAGGGATGGGCAGCAGTTTGTGTGTATCTGTTTTCGACATTTCCAGTCGCTGGGGTCGGTCTCGTTGATCAGAGGGCCCGAAACTTGAACTGGGAATGAAGGAGTGTGAGGATGTCACGGGAAAAATACTGGGTGGTTGAACGAAGTGTTGGGGTGGCGGCAGGAGGTAATCTAATTCTGGTAACCTAGTTTTGGAGGGTGTTAGAATTTTGATCGATGAGGCTCGCTGAGATGATCGAGTGTTACAGCACTCAGGGGAAGGCTAGTGTGGGGTTGGACGAAGACGTGGCCAGAATTTTAAGGGTGACGGTGGTCGGAAAATCGTGGACGAGGTGATGACAGGGATTGCGTGATGGTGGTTCTGTGTTTCCAGGTATGGGGAGAAGCTCGATTTTGAGAAGAGGTCGCTGCTATCATTTCGATGGCCAGAATCGGAGGGTGGTCGCCGACTTGGGAAGGTGGTTGCGAGTGGCCAGAGTTGAGCGCCGTGGTGGGATACGTGCACCGTGCACGATTGGATACAGGCGATATTTTTGGGGAAGAAAGCTTTGTCTCGGAGCGAACTCAAAGATTTCGGTGATTGGACTCGAAGCAGCATAGGATTTTACTCGAGTAGAATGAGGGAGTACCGGGTAAAGATAACGTAAACAAATTTTAAAACAAAATTTAAAGGGTCTCGGGTTGATCTGGAGGAGAACTCGAAGCAAGTAGGCATTTTTCTCGGGGGATACCCGAAGCAGGTCTCGGGTTGTTGATTTCCAGTTTTTGTAACTTGAACAATTTAAGTCAATTTAATTTCTAAACTTATTTTTCTTAAAAATAAATATTGTTGTTAAGTACAAATATGAATTTGTTTTGAAAGGTTTTGAAATAACAATATTTCTGAAGTTAATTAAGTTAATTAAAATGTTTTAAACTTATATTCGAAAGGGATTTATTTTAAAGAAAACTTAATTAAGTAATTGAGAAGTGGATTTAATGTTTAAATTTATTAACTTAAAAGTTAAGTTAAATATATATTGATTTATGATTTATAATTAGCTAAAGATAAATTATTAACTTAAAGCTGATTAATTTATAATTAAGGATAATTAATTAAATGGTAATTAATTAAAGGTTAAATTATTAATTGAAGACAATCAATTAAATGGTGAAATTTATAATTAAAAATTAATTATTTAAATAATTAAAGATTGATGAACTATAATTAAAGGTTAATTAATTTATTGTTAACGGTTAATAAATAAATGATTAAAGAGTAATTTACCAAGATGATTTGTAAATTATTGAAGTTAATTAACCAGGATTAGAAATTTATTCATAAGAAATTAATCTGATTTGAATTAATCAGATATTAACTGACCTTACTTATGAATATTTGGATTCTATTGATTTGATTGTTTGATACCCCTGATTGTGATACTTTGTGATATATCCTGATTATGTTATGATCTGTAATTTACTTATCTGTGATGTATATATATTGTTATGTGAATATGAAACCCTTTGCCGTGAAACGGCACTTGAATTTCGATGCGACAGGGAGTCGGATTCCAATTGGTTATCCGAAACCCACATCGAATTGTAATAGTATATCTTTGTGACTGATAAATTTATTTTATCTATGAATCTGTGAATGAAGATAAGCGTTATCGATTATACCGCTTATCGATATATCTGTGATGATTGATGTTGCACTATTGTGTGTTAAAACCCCTGGACTACACCATACACACACAAATATGGATTTCACGTGGAAATCGGTTAAGTCACAGATAATTTAAATCTGATGTTTTTGAAATTGGAAATTTCGGTTTAAAAGTAAAAAGCTTTTGAAATGGAATTTCAAAGATGAAATTTATTTTTGAATAACTTGATAAAGTTTTGGAAGTTTAAATAATTTGATTTAAACTTAAATTCAAGGTTTGAAATTGAATTCTATAATTTGAAACTAGGGATTAAAGATGAGATAAATGTGTTGTATGAAATTAAACTATTTTAAAAGTATAATTTTGGGAATTTGAATTTAACCCAAGGATTTCAACTCGTATGAATAATTCAGATTTTCTTAAATGAAAACTGTTTGTTTTCAAATGATAAAAGCTTTCGTATATATAAGAAATGAAATTCCAATTTAAAGGAATTTCAAGTATAAATTGAAAGATGGTTTTCCAAGTTATGAATGAATTCTTTTTGAAAACTATGAATTGAATCTGTTTATTTTTAACAGATTTAGAATGATGTTTTGGTTAAACCATTCGGAATGAAATTATTTTGAAAGCTATAAGTTGAATCTTTATTTTAAAGATTTAACGAGTTAATCCAATTGAAACAGAAATTGTTTTGGAAAAACTGTGAATGAATCTTTGTGAAAACTGAGTGAACTTTGTGAAATAAATCTTTTTGTTTAAAAGATTTGAAATGGTAATCGATTGAAACCATTTAAAAAGAAGTTGAATTATTAAGTGTGACTTAATTGAAATCCCAATATCCATATGTTTTTAAATATTGCGCTCGTTATTCGGGTTAGCCGGGAAAAGACATTTGTGTCATATAACCCATTCCGAATAGCGATACGTCGTATATGGATGGCATTTGAAGACCGGTGTTGAAGACCGGATATTTACGAAAACGAAAGGACAACTCGTCGAATGTCTCTGCACCGACTGGTCCCCGGTATAGAGATTTTATCACCCTTTGTGATGGGAAGTCCGGACGGGATTGTGAATACCCGGAATTGCAAGGGCTTTGTAAGAAGTGCCTTCGGTTCTGTTCGAACCCGGAACAGACTTATATGGATACATGTCTGACATTACACTTTGAGATATAAAGCCGATTTCTTTCAAATACATATCTGTTGGTGGCGGAGAATTTATTCTCTTAGCTTAACACCCTTCTCTGAGACGTACGAGCTCAGAGGTTATGTAGTTGAAATTTATCAGCGATATATCCCAATTTGGTAATGTGGCATGCTGAGTGTTGCTGTGTGATGATCAGTGTTTGATCATTTGTGATATGATCATTTGTTTGATCTTATATCTTTGTGATCATAGGTTGATCATGGCTTTGTGAACAAAGCGTAGCTTTGTGGACGAGACTTCGTCGAGCCTCACACCCCGGAAATGGTCAAAACAGGAAAGATGCAGCAAGGTTCTAGGGAGTAGCGCCCCTTAGTGTATGTCATTCCTTCTGGATAGAGGTGGTATCATGGTATGGAGCCCAGATACTTAACCTATGTGGTTACTGCATTATTATTCTGATGTGGTTGTTGGAAATCGAGGATCCTCGGGAAGATCGGTTACGATCGGGGGATGGCATACGCGTGTCAGTAGTTACCTATTTTTGCAGAGGTAACCCGGCCTTGTGTTGGCAGAGATCTAACCGTAATGTTAGGTTATTTCTCGGGACGTCATTCCAGAGGCGTTTCCATGTGGCAATGGGAAGTTCCTTGGCCTGACCATTTGTTGGAAATCCAAACTCCAATACGAACTTTGTACGGTATTAGTTGTAGAACCTGCCATCTAATATGGTAGCTATAGTAGGCATAGTATAATGGTACCTATGCTGGCTAAGATTTATATTCTACTTTCGAAATGTTTTCCACTATGCACTAGTAATAATATCAAAAATGATTTGATTTTGCGTAGTAAGCATCTTTGACTAACATAAGAAGAAATCTCCTCCAAGTCTGCGTTTGCATTGTGTGTGTGGTGGGAGGTCTTATGGTAGTTTCATTTTCCAAAAGCATTGCGAATTGACTTTAAAATTCTCTACTATTTGTTTTTAAAGATAAACTGTTTTTGTTGCTCACACCAGTCCCACGACTGACTCGGAGTTTATTGTTCATTTCCTAAACTCTGGGTGCTCATAATTTTCTACACGAGCAGTCTAGAGTTTGGTTTTTCAGATAGTCAGGTTTAGTAGATTTTCTGGAGTTAGTTCAGTCTTTGGATATGGACTGCACTTGCTTATTCTTGGTGTATCGTTATTGGGAGTTCGAGCTACTGCTGGAGTTCTCTCTTGAAGACTATCTTAGAGTTATTTGTTCCGCTGCTGATATTTGTTATCGTTTTCTTTTCCGCTGCTATTTGTTGTATCATATCTCTGATGTATATTGATATTCATTGTATCACTCTGTTGTATCAGACATTGTATATCAATGTATTATTCTTTTTCTTTTGCTGTGTTATTTACTTAACTGTGTTATAAGCTCCGGAGAACCAGATTTGGCATTTGAATCTATGGCATTTTGAGTACAAGTGGAGTACGGGTGCCAATTTTCGAAGGCCAACTTTTGGGTCTTCACATTTGGTATCAGAGCTAAGGTTGAACTTTAGCTCAGGAGTATAACACGTTAAGTAGCTCATTAGAGATAGAGTGAAGTAAACTCTAGAATGAGTGTATCCTTAAGATATCCGTCTGAACGTCTCAGTAAATTCTCTTACTATCCACTGATAGTGAGTAGGAGTGCAAGAAGAGAACGAGATAGGGGACAAGGGAATACGACTATAAATGGTCAATACCCTGTAACAGTGGAAATAACCTTCTTATCAATCTTCTTTGATTCGTTTCCAAATTCTTTGATTTGCTTCGTATCAACTATAAGAAAGAAGTTTCGGTGTGATGATGGCTCTACGGATCATTGTCGAAGATCTTTACTTTGTATCTTTATCAGTTCTTATCAGCTTTTTGATTTAAACTTTAATGAATTTGAAATTTGAAATTTGAAGTTAGAAATTTGAAATAAATTGGAAATTTTAAATGGAGTTAAATTGATTAATAGAATATGAAGGCTAAAGTTGAATTAAATCAATAAAACGATATGGTTTGAAACCAAATTTGAAATTTTATTGTAAATTTCTTGTGAATACCAAAGTCCGAAGAGGGACAAATTGGTATATATTCTGAGATATTTCGACTTGAATTCGGAATCCGTATCTTGTGTTTGAGGAATTATAGGAGTTCGAATCTGTCTATCTCTTCGTTGTTTTCGTGCCTGCGAATTTCGAGGACGAAATTCTTTTAAGGGGGGAAGTTTGTAACGACCCCAAAAATTAAATTTATTTAAATTAATAATTTATTGAATTTTTGAATTTAATTGAGTAATTAAATAAATTTTTGAATAAAAAATTGTAAAATTGAGTTTAAATTGTAGCGAGTTTCCCCGACTTAAATATGAGTGAATTTGAAAATAATAAATATATAGATATATATTTTGACTTGAGTTTAAAGTGTAAATAAATGATGATGATAATATTGTATATATGTGAATATATATGTGTATACATTTGATTTGAAATAAAAATCTCAAGTAAATGTTTGAAATAGAATAAATTTGAAATTCAATTATATTGTAAGTTAATAAAATAATAAACAACAAGTATAAACAAAAGAAATATACATCCAAATAATAAAAGAAATGAAGATAAAATCAAGCAAGTGTGAAATCAAACCATAATGTCTCCAGCCGAAATAAGTGTAAAACAAAAGATAAAAATAAAATAATAAACAAGTATGTAAACCATCCCTAGTTTCATCCATCAGCCGAAAGCAAGAGCAAGCATATGCCACCATATCTTTTGTACAAACAAACCACTCAGCCATACCCTTAGTACAACAAAATAATATATACCCTGTACATTTTTCTTTTTTTCTTTTTATATCAATATCAGCCTTCCTTAATTCATCTGTTCGTTCCTCAAAACCAAAGAAATCTGAAATGATGTTATCTGTAAACCCAAAGATTTAAAGCCTGGAAGTCAAGCAAATCATCATCAACAAATAGGAAGATCAAAACTGCATTTTCTTTTCAAAGCAAAAGTTCTCTGTTCTTCTCTGTTTCCAAATATTGGCAAAAGTGAGCAAACCTTCTTTTAAACTAGCCTTCCCTATATCTTTTACTGTGAGTAACATTTCATTCTTTTTATTTAAGGGTTTGAATCTGTGCAAGTATATCTGAGAATTGTATGTTTGTGCATATATAAATTGTCTGTATATATATATATGGGAAGATTGAAATAGAGTATACAGGCTGTTGTTTTAAAATTGCACCTGTTTCCAGCTTAAAACTCAAACTGTTGATTCAAAAGTCATTAACTCCTTTTCTGATTGATGATTGAACTTCAAATTCAAACAAAAGATGTTTGTATCATCATAAACTAGGTTTTAAAATTTGTGTAAGATTAAAACAATTTAAGATAGTCTCTGGAAACCCAAAACTACCTGAACTAATTCAAGATTGTCCATTTTCGAACCTCTTGATTTTCGAATTCGGATATCTAAACTGAATTCCCATACGACAACATGATTTTTAAAGGTTGTATCATGATTTTTAGAGATAGGGATGGGCAGCAGTTTGTGTGTATCTGTTTTCGACATTTCCAGTCGCTGGGGTCGGTCTCGTTGATCAGAGGGCCCGAAACTTGAACTGGGAATGAAGGAGTGTGAGGATGTCACGGGAAAAATACTGGGTGGTTGAACGAAGTGTTGGGGTGGCGGCAGGAGGTAATCTAATTCTGGTAACCTAGTTTTGGAGGGTGTTAGAATTTTGATCGATGAGGCTCGCTGAGATGATCGAGTGTTACAGCACTCAGGGGAAGGCTAGTGTGGGGTTGGACGAAGACGTGGCCAGAATTTTAAGGGTGACGGTGGTCGGAAAATCGTGGACGAGGTGATGACAGGGATTGCGTGATGGTGGTTCTGTGTTTCCAGGTATGGGGAGAAGCTCGATTTTGAGAAGAGGTCGCTGCTATCATTTCGATGGCCAGAAGTTGATCGGAGGGTGGTCGCCGACTTGGGAAGGTGGTTGCGAGTGGCCAGAGTTGAGCGCCGTGGTGGGATACGTGCACCGTGCACGATTGGATACAGGCGATATTTTTGGGGAAGAAAGCTTTGTCTCGGAGCGAACTCAAAGATTTCGGTGATTGGACTCGAAGCAGCATAGGATTTTACTCGAGTAGAATGAGGGAGTACCGGGTAAAGATAACGTAAACAAATTTTAAAACAAAATTTAAAGGGTCTCGGGTTGATCTGGAGGAGAACTCGAAGCAAGTAGGCATTTTTCTCGGGGGATACCCGAAGCAGGTCTCGGGTTGTTGATTTCCAGTTTTTGTAACTTGAACAATTTAAGTCAATTTAATTTCTAAACTTATTTTTCTTAAAAATAAATATTGTTGTTAAGTACAAATATGAATTTGTTTTGAAAGGTTTTGAAATAACAATATTTCTGAAGTTAATTAAGTTAATTAAAATGTTTTAAACTTATATTCGAAAGGGATTTATTTTAAAGAAAACTTAATTAAGTAATTGAGAAGTGGATTTAATGTTTAAATTTATTAACTTAAAAGTTAAGTTAAATATATATTGATTTATGATTTATAATTAGCTAAAGATAAATTATTAACTTAAAGCTGATTAATTTATAATTAAGGATAATTAATTAAATGGTAATTAATTAAAGGTTAAATTATTAATTGAAGACAATCAATTAAATGGTGAAATTTATAATTAAAAATTAATTATTTAAATAATTAAAGATTGATGAACTATAATTAAAGGTTAATTAATTTATTGTTAACGGATAATAAATAAATGATTAAAGAGTAATTTACCAAGATGATTTGTAAATTATTGAAGTTAATTAACCAGGATTAGAAATTTATTCATAAGAAATTAATCTGATTTGAATTAATCAGATATTAACTGACCTTACTTATGAATATTTGGATTCTATTGATTTGATTGTTTGATACCCCTGATTGTGATACTTTGTGATATATCCTGATTATGTTATGATCTGTAATTTACTTATCTGTGATGTATATATATTGTTATGTGAATATGAAACCCTTTGCCGTGAAACGGCACTTGAATTTCGATGCGACAGGGAGTCGGATTCCAATTGGTTATCCGAAACCCACATCGAATTGTAATAGTATATCTTTGTGACTGATAAATTTATTTTATCTATGAATCTGTGAATGAAGATAAGCGTTATCGATTATACCGCTTATCGATATATCTGTGATGATTGATGTTGCACTATTGTGTGTTAAAACCCCTGGACTACACCATACACACACAAATATGGATTTCACGTGGAAATCGGTTAAGTCACAGATAATTTAAATCTGATGTTTTTGAAATTGGAAATTTCGGTTTAAAAGTAAAAAGCTTTTGAAATGGAATTTCAAAGATGAAATTTATTTTTGAATAACTTGATAAAGTTTTGGAAGTTTAAATAATTTGATTTAAACTTAAATTCAAGGTTTGAAATTGAATTCTATAATTTGAAACTAGGGATTAAAGATGAGATAAATGTGTTGTATGAAATTAAACTATTTTAAAAGTATAATTTTGGGAATTTGAATTTAACCCAAGGATTTCAACTCGTATGAATAATTCAGATTTTCTTAAATGAAAACTGTTTGTTTTCAAATGATAAAAGCTTTCGTATATATAAGAAATGAAATTCCAATTTAAAGGAATTTCAAGTATAAATTGAAAGATGGTTTTCCAAGTTATGAATGAATTCTTTTTGAAAACTATGAATTGAATCTGTTTATTTTTAACAGATTTAGAATGATGTTTTGGTTAAACCATTCGGAATGAAATTATTTTGAAAGCTATAAGTTGAATCTTTATTTTAAAGATTTAACGAGTTAATCCAATTGAAACAGAAATTGTTTTGGAAAAACTGTGAATGAATCTTTGTGAAAACTGAGTGAACTTTGTGAAATAAATCTTTTTGTTTAAAAGATTTGAAATGGTAATCGATTGAAACCATTTAAAAAGAAGTTGAATTATTAAGTGTGACTTAATTGAAATCCCAATATCCATATGTTTTTAAATATTGCGCTCGTTATTCGGGTTAGCCGGGAAAAGACATTTGTGTCATATAACCCATTCCGAATAGCGATACGTCGTATATGGATGGCATTTGAAGACCGGTGTTGAAGACCGGATATTTACGAAAACGAAAGGACAACTCGTCGAATGTCTCTGCACCGACTGGTCCCCGGTATAGAGATTTTATCACCCTTTGTGATGGGAAGTCCGGACGGGATTGTGAATACCCAGAATTGCAAGGGCTTTGTAAGAAGTGCCTTCGGTTCTGTTCGAACCCGGAACAGACTTATATGGATACATGTCTGACATTACACATAAAGCCGATTTCTTTCAAATACATATCTGTTGGTGGCGGAGAATTTATTCTCTTAGCTTAACACCCTTCTCTGAGACGTACGAGCTCAGAGGTTATGTAGTTGAAATTTATCAGCGATATATCCCAATTTGGTAATGTGGCATGCTGAGTGTTGCTGTGTGATGATCAGTGTTTGATCATTTGTGATATGATCATTTGTTTGATCTTATATCTTTGTGATCATAGGTTGATCATTTGTTTGACCCGAAGCATGGCTTTGTGAACAAAGCGTAGCTTTGTGGACGAGACTTCGTCGAGCCTCACACCCCGGAAATGGTCAAAACAGGAAAGATGCAGCAAGGTTCTAGGGAGTAGCGCCCCTTAGTGTATGTCATTCCTTCTGGATAGAGGTGGTATCATGGTATGGAGCCCAGATACTTAACCTATGTGGTTACTGCATTATTATTCTGATGTGGTTGTTGGAAATCGAGGATCCTCGGGAAGATCGGTTACGATCGGGGGATGGCATACGCGTGTCAGTAGTTACCTATTTTTGCAGAGGTAACCCGGCCTTGTGTTGGCAGAGATCTAACCGTAATGTTAGGTTATTTCTCGGGACGTCATTCCAGAGGCGTTTCCATGTGGCAATGGGAAGTTCCTTGGCCTGACCATTTGTTGGAAATCCAAACTCCAATACGAACTTTGTACGGTATTAGTTGTAGAACCTGCCATCTAATATGGTAGCTATAGTAGGCATAGTATAATGGTACCTATGCTGGCTAAGATTTATATTCTACTTTCGAAATGTTTTCCACTATGCACTAGTAATAATATCAAAAATGATTTGATTTTGCGTAGTAAGCATCTTTGACTAACATAAGAAGAAATCTCCTCCAAGTCTGCGTTTGCATTGTGTGTGTGGTGGGAGGTCTTATGGTAGTTTCATTTTCCAAAAGCATTGCGAATTGACTTTAAAATTCTCTACTATTTGTTTTTAAAGATAAACTGTTTTTGTTGCTCACACCAGTCCCACGACTGACTCGGAGTTTATTGTTCATTTCCTAAACTCTGGGTGCTCATAATTTTCTACACGAGCAGTCTAGAGTTTGGTTTTTCAGATAGTCAGGTTTAGTAGATTTTCTGGAGTTAGTTCAGTCTTTGGATATGGACTGCACTTGCTTATTCTTGGTGTATCGTTATTGGGAGTTCGAGCTACTGCTGGAGTTCTCTCTTGAAGACTATCTTAGAGTTATTTGTTCCGCTGCTGATATTTGTTATCGTTTTCTTTTCCGCTGCTATTTGTTGTATCATATCTCTGATGTATATTGATATTCATTGTATCACTCTGTTGTATCAGACATTGTATATCAATGTATTATTCTTTTTCTTTTGCTGTGTTATTTACTTAACTGTGTTATAAGCTCCGGAGAACCAGATTTGGCATTTGAATCTATGGCATTTTGAGTACAAGTGGAGTACGGGTGCCAATTTTCGAAGGCCAACTTTTGGGTCTTCACATAACTCAAATCAAGGAGAATTCTGATTCGAAGATAAGCTCGAACAGAAGAAAGGATGATTAAATAACGAGATAAGAAGATGAATAAGTTTATATAAATCGCGGGCAACCTTAAACGCGTCGACCGTGACTTCAAGAATAAGATCTATGCAGAATTTCGAGGCAAATCCACACTCGATCTCAAGAAATAGAATTCAGGTATAGCAGGAAATAGATAGCATCGTAAACCAAGGATACAGGAATCTCCGGTAAATCAATGCCTATTGTAAAGGAGTTTCACCCCTTTATAAATCATCCGAAGTTTGGCGAGACCGCCGATTCATTATAAAGATCATTCGAAGTGGAGTTATGGGACACTCCGGAATTTGAAGAAGACGAATAGTGAGGGACACGAATGGATTTTGGAACCGCAGGGAACATTCCAAAATGCAAAGGAATCGAGTCAAAAGGAAGAGATTGAAACTCAAATGAGAGTGATTCTGTAAATACATTTACCCTATATATTGAGTTTTGCCAAGAGCTACCAAAGCTCTGATACCAACTATAACAACCCACTATTTTGGACCATTCGCATCCGCACATGTCGGACTTGAATAATTCAAAATACCGAATTGTTAATTTAAATTGGCAAAACTGAACATATACAGTAAATAAATAATCACAGATCACAGACAGAGAGTAATAAATGCAGCGGAAATAAAAGATAGTAGTTCATGAAGCTACTATATACATATCAGAGTAAAATAAGATACAATAGAAGTCTCGAATACAGTAGTCAAATACAAGAATCGGAATACAATCACTGAAATCAACTGGATATCTGAAAGCTGGATCTCCAAGCGAAGCTCCAACTCCAAAGATGAGTCTCGAATACTGGTACACTCGGTCTGACCCGAGCGTAAAGCAAAACACAAAACACTCGAGTCAGGATTAACATTCTTATATCAATAAATCCAACTCAAGTGAAATAGCAATTTAAATACAAGTAACTTAAAGGATGTTTGGAATAACCATCCTTTAAGGATCCGTTAAACTATCTACTATGTAGTAGTGTACGATAAGTAGATAATGCCTATCAGTAATATAAAGTATCAAAATAGTGTTAAGGCGTTACCATTATCCCCCTTAACACATTTATATAAACGTTATAGTCTATACAGCACTGTAAACTCCACCGTAAACTAGTGGGATATCAGGGAGTACTCCATAGGTATAACGCAAAACAAATCGTAGTGGTCGCGTATAAAGGGATACAAGTATGACAAGGCACATGAGGCAATACCCAAGGTAGTGAAACTACCGTTTGCCTGATCCGGACTGGTGAAAACGCATCGCCGCAGCGATCGCAACACCGCGAAAAAACACTCCCAAAATCAAGGGTGCACCAATCGACAACATGTAATGAGTAGTTTTCGAAGAAGTGTCTTCGCTCGAGGTAGCTGACCCCATTTGGCCCGGCACGGCTCCTGTTTTAGTCATTTCCAATTTGACACAAGTGTCAAGGCTATCCATTATCGTTCTCTTTCTTCAGTCATCACGTACATCATTCCAACCACTTCATTCTGGATCACACTCCGCGTATAGTTATTAAAGTGGTTTTCGGTTTAGACAGTGAGTATGTCCCTAACCGATTCCGGTCTCTTTAATAACCTTCGAAATTATTACACCGATTGGTCGTTTAATAAATTTCAAAACCAAATTAATTACAATTTCAATTAGAATTTGTAAACCAACATTTCATTTCTCTTTCGAAATCAATTTCCATAATTTACGTTTCAAAACTTCCAAATTCATATTTCAAAATCTTATAATTCAATTTCCATTTTATTTAAACAATTCAAATATTGATTCAAGTTCGTATATAAGTTTCATTTCGAAAACATTTAAATTAATTTAATTTAACATTCAAATCAATTTAAAATCATTGATTGATTTCATTCAATATTCGTTAAGTTAATTTATCATTCAAAACAATTTCTATTTAATTTCCAATTCACTAAATCAATTACTCTTAAGTTCAACTTCATTGTATCAGACTTACAAATTGCATTAAATTAAATTCATCAAATCAAATTCTTACATTTCAAGTCTTACATTAATTACAATAAAACACATTTTTTTCTTGTTAAAGAAAATTCAACTTCACTTATTCATTTATTTAGTTACAATTTCAAACTTATTAATATAGAAACTTAGTTTCACTAATTCAAGAAGTTCAATTTCCCTTAATAAAGGATTCAATTTAATTTAATATTAAATAATTCAATCTTATTTAATTATTAAATAATTTCAAACTTAATTATTAATAATTCCAAATTTTAAAACAACATTCTTTCATCAACTACTATGTTAATATTTTGATTTAGATTATTAAATATTAACATTTCCTTTTATTAAAATTAAAATTCCAACTTTGTTTCAAAACCATTTTTATTTAATCAAATAAAATCTTCAATTTATTTTTAAATCAAAGTATTGACCAATCGGTTTTTATTTAATTCTCTATCCTAAGTCAATGTTCAATTTGGGTATTTATCATTTCAACCCGATTCCATTTCAATTCAAAATCAAAGCATAGCAAAGGGAACTTGCAGTGTGATAACTGGGATGGTGTCAAAGTAAATAAACAAGCAATAAACAACAACCAATAACAATCCAATAATTAATTCAAATAATCCCGAAATAATCGTATTAATTTACATTGTTGTTTGTGTAAATTAATATAATTATTTCTAGAATCTACACTATCATTTCATGTAGATTAAAGATTATTATACTAATAATTATACGGTTCTTCACTTGATATCTACTGTTCAATTTCAAACTACATCAATTTATACACATACATTTAAATGGTTCAAGGTGTGGTTAACACTATTTCTACGTGTCAATTTAATTACATTTAAAAGGGGTCATATTTAACTAATCAAATTCAACACATATGTCGATTTCAAATTGTTAACTCCTACGTCAATTTCAATTTCCAATTATTTATCATTTATTACATTAACAATTTAATGTCCAATGTCAACATCAAACAATCAATCACATAGCAACCAAACTGAATTATCATTGTATATATAACAGATAATGGTGTCAGATGTCACAGGTGAACTGATACAGGTAATAGCATATATAACAGTGTAATTAACTAACAACGGCATATTTCAATTATCGTTTCAATTGAAATCAAATTTAATAAATAAAAGAACATTAATCGTGAGTGATTACTCACCTTTTGAGGCTAGGGAGCGAGAATAGACAACGAAGTTGAGTTACGCATTGCAAGCACGACTTCCGAAATAAACTAGATTGGCACGAATCGACGAGCAAAGCTGTTAAATAGGAATTGCCGAAATCAAATCAAAACATTCAACATAGCAACAATTACAAAACATGTCCTGCTTCAAAGTTTAACAATATAATTCTACGTGCTACCGAGATCGAAATGGTCTGAAATTTGGTATGAATAAAGATCAAAACTTGTATTTCAAACTGCAAAAGAATCACTTGATTTGGACAAGAGACGAGAAAAGTTACGATGTCACGAACATAGACTCAGGCCATGTTGCGACTGTCAAATGTTCAGGTCTGAAAACCCCTCTGGGTCTGACTTTCAGGTAAGAAACAGAGGACTGAACCACCTCGTATGAAGCTAAAATTTTATATACAGAAAGTAGAAAACTTTATCTTTTAAACAAAAAGGGAATCAATGTATTCTGACGTAAGACAGAAGAGATACGATGCATCAAACATGAACTCAAGTCGTGTTTGCAGCAGTGTAAAATAATTTCAAGTACAAAAGAACAACTGCCTGGGTCTAACTTCCAGATCCTCGACCACTAATCAAACGATGTCGGATTTTGCTGAAATTTGACAGGCATAAACTAGTTAACTTCGACTCTTTTTTAAAAATAGAATCAACCCATTCCGATAAAACATGAGTGAGATATGATATCATGAACATGAAGTCTAACTGCTATTCAGAAAAAAAAACATGCAAACAAGTGCAAAATCAGTTTGGTTGCAACTTTATAATATAAAATACCCATTCTCTGATATCTTATTGAAAACAATCTATATTTAAAACATATAACTTCAGAGATGCAAACAAATTATATTAACAAAAAAATATAAAAAGACTAACACCTATATACTAAATATATAAACTGTTATATCCATATACATAGTAGATTGTACAAACTGGAACAGCACAAAGTTTTTTTTTCAAAACAAAAATATATATACACAGACTTTTTAAACAGAGAGGCTATCAACTGAACATATATAGATTTCATTCCTTAAACTTACCTTATAAATAGACTTTCATAAAAAATATATATACATATGTCAAAAACCAACATCAAGTATGCTTATTTTGTTAATTGCATATATGACTCCCAGACCACTTATATAGTTTAGTTATACATTTTTCAACAGAATTATATACATATGTATAAATATAATACTTGAAGAATATACAAAATTTAACTAAAGTACAAAATATTTATTAATATATATATAAATCTTATATAAACAAAAATGTAAACAAACATATACGTAACCTTAACATACATATAATAGTAGTATAATATGTATCAAAACTTGTACAATATAAATAGCGTTCATATATAGAGCATGGAATCAACTACTTGTATACCAACTGTGCCATATGACTAAAGTATGCAGACCATCATAAACTTATGCGAAGATATATATATAACTTTTACAAAACAAAATAGATAAATAATTAAATAAGTAAGTAAATAACTGATACCTATAATATATACATTATACACGAGAGAGAAGACTGCGAGGAAATCAAAGTGGAAAGCCGGCACTTACAGGGTTACTTGGCCAACAGAGCTGAAGTGGATTGCGAGGAGGGAGGGCAGTTGAGGTTGCTACTTGGTGGAGCCTGCGTGGTTGCCGAGCTGGGAAGGTGTGGAGATGGCAATGGTGAGTGGAGGAGAGAGAGCGGCGGAAGGAGAAGAAAGGAATTGGCAAGGTTCGAACATGTGACACAGCAAATAAAAATGTACTGTGAAACGAGTTGGCTTCTCAGGCTAAAATGCTCTACAAATTTTTCTTTATATTTTTATTATTCAAATGAAAGGTCAGAAGTAATTGAGTGAAGGAGAACCGATCAATATTGAATACAATGGGAATGGAAACGGCCAGGTACATGAATTCAAGGAAATATAAATTCAAATGACTATTCATTATCTCACGTTTGATTAAATTGAAAGGGTGCAGAACAATAGAAGGCTCAAAACAGATACCGGTACAGCTAACCGTATCCGGTTTCTTCGCGTACTGGACTTCAAAATCGATAATTGAATATACTGCGGAGATCGACACAAGGAGACGATCAAAATGGTATACAGATATCAGTGGTATGATTGAATTATAAAAATTTGAATTTTCTACTAGCGGAAAATGCAGCAAAAACACAGAAAAATAAGATCGACGGAGCTAAAGAATTCCGAATTTGGAAAAATGAAAAATGACGTCTTGCTCAGAAGACGATTTAGAAATTTTCTATGTAAAAATATTTAGGTTTCGAAAATATTTTATTTTCGTCGCTTTTTAACTGATTAAATTGAAGTAAATTTTACACGCGAAATAAACTTTCATATTTTTGGACGAAAATTTACCAGCTGCTATGTTTAACTAGACGCATTCCAAATATCAAATTTTTATTTCGAAAATTTTATCTATTAAAATTTCACAAAATTTCAACTAATTACGTTATTAAAACGGTTAAAATTTACGGGTCGTTTCACTTAATCAACTCAAAACCAAATCTAAAGCCTAATAAATTTTCATAAAATGGTCTTAAAGGCCTCTCTCAAATAATATGATGGTGTAAACATGTTTAAGGCACTAACATAAGCCTAATTACATTAACAACACTCTCTAAATCATATCATATAACTTTATATTCATTAGTAAACAATTATATGAAGTGTAACATGTAAATAAGTTCGGAGAATCATTCTACTCACCTCTCCTCCTCCAAACCAATATCAAAATAGCCAAATCCACTTCTAAGCTCTCTTGAAAGTTGAGATATAGCTTCGTATAAAACTTCATGCTAATTTCTTATTAGATTTGTAAGAAATTGGATGAGAGGTATTATGTTGATTTTAGTTTGAGTATTATGGTGATTTTAGTTTGAATTTAGTAATTTAATGAGAGGGGATAGGGCTTGGAGATAAGAGGGGATTAAGGAGTAATTATGAAAAGATTAGGAAAGGAGGAGCGGTAACGATAAAATGAGAGAATGCAATGTAAATATGGAAAGGTTAGCCACTTATAGGCTAGCCAATAGGCCTTAGCCTATACATTTTCTCTCCAAAAATCAGTATTCACTCCAAAAACTAACCAACTCCAAACATAGTCAAGTTTATACTCGTATTTCTTGTATTGGAAAAGTGGCCTCAACTACGGGTGTCGAGAGACCCAATTCATCCATCTTTGAAAAATCGAGTAAAATAGGCTTTCTGTTAATTAATGACTGAAAATTTAAATTAAACATTTAAATATTCAATCGTTAAAATTGTATGTCGTTACATTCCCCCTCCTTAAAGGAGTTATGACCTCGAAATTTCTATGAGTATGAGAAAATAATAGGACTAACCAAAATTCTCGAGTCTAAATCTCAAAAAAATTCAACATGTTTTCCCATACAGAGCAAACATTATAGAAACTCCCAAATCAAATGCATCTCGCTCCTTAGGAAACACGATAACCTACATTATCCCACATTGCCTTTAGTACAAACTCTCTTTTTAAGAAAACTTCACACCATTTTAATGCAAATCTAAACAAACAATCATTTAAATAGCTAAATTTCAGCCCTCAATTACCTAATTGTACCATGCAAAGAGGATTATGCACCAATTATGTAGCAACACACTATTAAAACATGTATAATTTTAGCATAATAACCGATACTATCACAACCATACACGATTATTTATAGAAGTGTAAGCTAAAATAAGTCGGTATCCAAGTTTACCATAGACTTCGAGTCCCACCAAAATGCAATCGACTTGTATAGATCTCATCTTGACCCCTAAAATTGCCATGGATGACATGTGATCTAAAGTTATTTCTATTTCCCTCCAAAAATGTTATAACAGGTTACTATAACTAGCATACACGCAACCAGACACAAAAAAAAGCAGCAATAACTAAGGCAAATCAACATAAATTAATCAACAATCGATCCAAACAAATCAAGCAACAGTTATAAATAATGATCAATCCATCAACCAAACAACAATAGAAATAAACAAGCATCGATAAGCAATGGCGAACAATAACAAATAACAACAATCAACAACAAGCAATAAAAAGCGACAACAAGAAACAAAAATCAATATAAAACCAATCAATAATCAACCAAAAAGCAAAATAAGCAACAAAATCGGGAAGTCAATCAATCAATAAATCAAGAAACAGCAACAATCGATCATCAAGCAACAACAAGCACCAATAAGCAATAACAAACATCAACAATCAATCAATCAAACAAACACAATAGCAAGCAATAACAAACAATATAAGCAAAAATAACCAGCACATAAAAAGAATCTATACCAACATGCATAATAACCAATTGTGGTTGAAGTGTGCACATATACTATAATCTTTTGTAAGCCTACTCGACCCCAAGGTGGACAAAAATTCTTATATGGTGCAACTCCTTTCATTGATACAAACATGAAAAACAATTATTGCTCCTGCTACGAAAAGGAAAACTTCTATAATACGCTAGATCATTGAATCTCAAAACTCTCGAATAAACACAACAACCCAAGCTTCTATTTTCTTGTCCTTCCGAATAGGAGTCACTCTCCAAAGGAGAAAACTTCATTCATTAAATCATTATTAAATGACAATTTATGAACATTTAGGCTCACACTTGTTCAAACTCACATCAACTGCATAATGTTAATAATGATAATATACTAAAATGTATCCTAATGCTCGCTTAGGCAAGTGTATATCGCCACTTAGAAGATTATCCAAACCTTTACAAAACTAGTCACGACGTCCTTCCCCAAAATATCCCAAGCTATCATAAATGACTAGTTTATAAATAATTTTAAAATGAATAAAGATCATCCAAAATGATATACGATGCCCAATCTAATCTTTTATTTGCTCACATGATTTCTTTGTTAAACTAGGGTCGACCACCTGACTCCTCTCATGTGAACTCAAATCCGGTTCCTTGGTCTGACCTGTGAAACTTCATCGTACGACTAGAGTCATGCTTTGGAAAGCTCCCAGCCATTTTAAGAATCCGACTCATGTGTTAACCTTTAAGAATCAATAGAAAATCCTTTGCTTAACTGGTGCAAATCACCTAGAAATCCTATGCTTGAACCAGCGATTAGGAACTGGTATGCAAATGGACAGAACCTTACAAAAATGCCCTTTCAGCGTATGAGATTACTCTTATCACCTAGGGTTTACAAATACAAGGACAAAGAACTTCTAACACGAATAACTTCATGCAATATGCACATAAGTCATTGGGTCGGTCTTTGCTTATTACTACACATCCATCGAATTCTACTTGGATGCAAATAAAGTCACACTTCATCATCCAACTCCAATCAACTCAAATTCTCATGCATCGAGTCCAAATGGCAATACTCTCGATCGCTATACCACGCTCAATACCTACCATAGCTGCACATGTATCATGTCTGCTTATACTGATAGCCTGAACATATACAAATAATCAAATCAGAATTCAAAAGACAAGTGCGTTAAGCAATATTAAATAGTAGAGATATACAAGTATGCTCTCTCAAGTTAACAAATTATTTTAACTCAAAGTCTCAAACCGGTCTACTTGATCCTAAATGTTGAACCTAAGCTCTGATATCAAATGTAATAAACCACCCATTGTGAAACCCAAAAATCATCTTCTTGGATCAATGATAGGCTTCTGAATACTACAGAAGACAACTTGTTGGGGAAAAGAAAGAAAAGAAGAAACGTTATATTAAGGCATCACGATATAGTCTCACAACAAAATGATAACATATAATAAACTAAATATACATGAACATAATAAGATAAACTATATATAAGAGAATGTAATTGTGGAAGTAACTAATAAGTAATTATTAACACATAACATCAAAATTCCATATCTAATAAAATAAGTCTCATATACAAATAACATATATATATCATGTGTTACTACAGAATCAAGTGTATGTATGTGTATATATCTTTAAGTATCATCCTCGCCTCCAAAGCTACAACTGCACCACTCGGATAGCATATCCCCAAAAGCACTAACTCCCAAACTGCTCAGTTGAGTCCTGAGAGTTGTAATGACATAAATAGACAAAGGCAAAATGCGGATCATACATAAAGCCTGGTGTGAGGGACACGATCTCAAAATACTATATATCAAAACTATACAAATATAGAACAGGAAATACTAAGGTACAACTGGTCCTCTCCATAAATATGGCTCGGGGGTAATCTGGGCTTTCCATATATAAGTAAAGTAAACCCATCCAAAAGTAGAAAATCACATCATAACCTGCTCTTGTCTTGTAATCAACGAGTTAGCACAACTAATATAATGTGACTGAGACGTAACAATATACTATAATCAAGCTAACCGAATATATGAATGTAGGAGTAACATGAATATCATAATATAAGTCTAACACAGAATATAAAATAATAATAAACCAACTAATATAACATGCACCATCATAATGATAAGCGACAAAAAAAGAATAATTTAATAATCATCATTACTGATGGGTGGAATCCGTTATGGACACCAATCGATTTAATGATCCCTATCTCGGATCTAAGATAAATTGAGTCAGTGCCAAGTTGTACTATAGACATCAATTGTAATCCAGTGATTCCTACTAAGGGTCTAGAATAAATAGAATCGGTACCGTATTGCACCATATACCCTGAGCTGCATCCTCTTAATCGAACTCGTGTAGATCTCATCGCATCCCCCCATTGAGCGTTAGTGATATATTGTAACAATCCGCCTTTTCGACCTACAAATTTCAATGCAAATATTTCAATGGTATTCATGTGCTAAATACCCAAGTGTCGGAAAGATAGTTGTTAGGGTAAAAAGAGAAAGAATAAGAAAGAAGCGAACAAAACATCTGAATCTCAAAATGGAATGATAACATATAATATCAAAAGATAGTATAAAGTACTATTCTAAGATACATAGCATTTCAAAGTCACAATCCTCAGTACTATCATTAGCCTGGACATGTATAATAGCCTGTTCTCACAAATGCTGATATACGTGCTAGTACTGTAATGGAAATAAGAATAGTATGGTAGGTGAAAGCATCCAGCTCGTCTCCTCGAGCTTCAAAGAATGTCAATGAAAACCTTCCTTTCTCAAACTGTTCGAAAGAGCACTTGAGGATTAAGGGAAAGATAAATCCACGAATCAGACATGAGTTTGGTGTGAGAAACTTTATAAATATGTGCATAGCATATAACAGTAGCTTTTGAGATCGTATGAATCACAATAATGATTTCCCCCCAAAAGAGCCAAACCATATAATAATTACATATGGAAAAATAGTAAATAATGTACAGGGTGTAAATATAAATCAAAAGGTAGCTATGCTGCATGTGCAACACAATAATATTAAGTAAATCAAAACTACTAAGGTTCGTTTGTATATAGATTTCCGTTGGAGGTGCCTTTAGCACGTCAAGAACTGGCCTCCTGATAAGGTGCGAAATATCCTTCCAAGAAGCGTATATCTTGAGATAAAAAAATAACAAAAGGTAAACATAGTTGTTTCACACCTTTAACACGTAATACTGAATATCATCGCTCCCACCAACAATCCGTAAGTATCTCTAGAATAGAGGTGATATGTCCTTGGGTTAGCTAAACCCACTGTCTATGCATCCTATTCTGGTTTCCATCACTACCAATGGTGAATTCACATTCAACATCTCAACACACAAGTCTTCATCACTTGCACAGACCTTGAATCTCTACATGGATTCTAGCATCTCGAATAGATCTCGAATCTCTGCATAGATTTTAGCATCTCGAACAGTTCACGAATCTCTCCTTGGATTTTAGCATAAGTCCTCCAACGAATGGTAACACTGTCCTCACTTGGAATCACCCTCAAGATAAGTAGTATAAAACGATAGCATTAATACAAACATAAACAGTGATCTCTCCCTTGGAGTTAAACTTAGGATAGATAGTTTAACCCTATAACTTTTTGCTCCATAATCGCTTCCAAATCAAAGTACACGTATATCAGTTTCGAGTCATCTCATATAAGTACACTCCCCTGCTTACCGACCATCTCAAGACCAATCGATAGGATACTGTTTAACTTAAATCTTGTTCTTTCAAAAATAAATGGACAACGCATAAGTGTGAAGATCATCCCTAATCTAGATGAATTTCCTTATCTTTTATCCTAGAAGAGCAAGATGAGTATATAAATAGGTATAGCATCATCGAGGACAACCGTACCATATAATTTTCATGTTTCTTTTCTAAGCTAGTTTTGTTCAAATTCAATATTAATGGGAACGATTGCATATGGAAACCAAGTCTCATATACTTATCACGTTTTCAACCTTCTCAACTTACGCTATCCCTTGGTCAAGAGTGAATCCGGTAGGTTAAAGCACTGTTGCTTCTAAGCCCTACTCGAACATAATTCTTTACTCTCATAGATAGAACAATCCTACTTCATCGGTTTTAGTTCTAAGTACACGATTAAATACTTCCTATAAAAAAGTACACATAAAGCATGATTAAGTCACATAAATCATGATTAAGTCAAACAAATCATTATTAAGTCACATAAGCGACTTCTAATCCCCTTTTATAAAATAATAAATCTTTTTTTCATTCAAAACTTCTTTTATCAAATAATACTTCCTTTAGAAGTAAGCTAATGGTATATAGGGGTCCTTCTTGGGGATCTCGAATATATACGTTCTTAAACCAACCGACATTTCATATGAATGAGTCCTCCTTAGGGAATCTCAAACCATATAAATACATGATGCTTTTGTTCACTTCCTTTTCTACTTGTATATTTATTTAAAATACCTTTATAAAAACCATAAATGTATTCTACTATTTTACTATTCATTTCTACTCTTTTCAATACTTTAAAATACAATCATGTACTTATCTCAAATGTATAAAAATATTAACAAATCACATAAGAATATTTTCAACTTTAAAAGTATAAATAAAAGGATAAAAACAAAAGTTACTAAAACATTGCTCACTATAACCCAGACACTTTATACTTTCCATTATCGTTAAAACATTATTTTTAAAGTTATAATTGATTCAAAAGTATATTCAAATGGGTTAAAGACAAATGTTACTTAAATATTGTCATTACAGCCCAAAAATATTTCATTCTTAACCATATCTTTAAAATCATTCTTTTTAAAGATAATTATTTTCAAAAGTATATTCAAATGGGTTGAAAATAAATGTTACTTAAACATTGTTACTATAAAGCCAAAACCGTTTATACTTACCGTAATCATTAAAATATTCATTTTAAAGATCTACTTATGTTCATTTTACAAATATGTAACTCACTTTTCGATTTTTATATATGTAGATAAATACTTTTAAAATACTTATAAATACAGTTTGAAGATCCATATAAAATATTACTTATAACTAAAATATTTAAAATTTAATAGAAATCATAAAAAGCATGTTTTGTATTTAAAACCCTTTGCTTTAAAAATTCATGAATAATTAATATTAATATATTTAAACTTGAAACCACTTTTAAAATACTTTAAAACCTGCTATTAAACTTCCCTAAATATATCCCATAAAAATAATAATTTTAAATATCATCTTAAGTCACTTAAAATCTCAAAAATAGCTTAAAACAATACTACACCAATAGAAGGTTAGAACTTCTACTATAGCTCAAAGACAACATTATTAAGTGTTGTAAATGCTATTGGACGGAAAGCATTATAGAAAAAGCATGAAAGTTTTGTCCAGTTTTCTATATTCAAATAAAGGTTTTAAGATCTGAAATTTTCCAAGTAAGTACTATATTGAGAGTACTTAAAAATCATGCAAACAAACCCACAAGGATATCTTTCAAAATCATATTAAAAATTCTCAAAATAAGGCATTTAATAAGTGCTCATATTGCTACCTTTTCGCTATAACTTTGCTATTTTTCTCAACCAGTTATAAAACGATTTGAATCTTATTTTTATAGTACTGCACATATAGTACTTACTAAAACAAAAAAAGAAACTCCTAAGGATGTCTTTCAAAATCGTATTAAAAATCATTGAACACTAGGGATGCTACAACCCGCCCCAAAATGGCCCTAAATCCCGACCCAGAAAAGGCCCATTGAAACTTAGAACCATTCCATAGCTGGATATTGGTTGATAAAATTTAAACAATACAAGACGCACAGAGCTATCTATCTATTTTTTTAGAATCACACAGCAGAATGGATAAAATATAATATAAAAAACAAGTACCCATTTCACAAAGAAAACCATTTTAGAAACATAACATGTTATCATCAAATATTACGACATGTCTACATAAAGCCTCCATAGTATAATATTTCAAAATTACATAATTTTCTGAACTGGGTACCTTAGAAATATTTAAAAGCATAAATAGATAGATAACTATCACAAGTCTTCATCTCCACCTTCGTCCCTAAAATCAACATTATCTCCTCTACCCCATGTGTTGTAATGAGGATTGGGTCAGAACAATAAATGTCTGGTGAAATGAAAATATCAAGCTTTACAATAATTGTTTTGGGCAGTATCTTTTTATAAGAAGTATGTCTTGCGTATTTAAACTATACCATACTAATAACTTTAAATGTAATCCCAAAGGCCTTTGCAGTTCAATTCCAAAAGTAACATAGCTAACATTTACGATGCAAGAGAAAGCATCCAAATCACTTAATACCTTTATTGAGAATTAGGCAGACTCTAACCATTTAATACCTATAAAATAGGCAGGTCCCCGTCATTTGATACGTATCCCATTTTCGGTCTATTTACAAATTCTAGCGCAATTATCGTTGACGATGCAAAAGAGAGAGGGCCTCCAAACCACTTAATACCTTTTTATTAAGAATTAGGAAGACTCTGCCATTTAATACCTATAAAATAAGCAAGTCCCCATTATTTAATACTTAACCTAAGGGGGGTCCCTATGTGGTTCTCACTAATTGATATCATAAGAAATCCAATCAGGACAATTAATACTTCTCCTAAAGGAAGAGGCGGACCCTACAATAGCCACTTAATACCTCTAAACCTGAACTGAACCTCTCTAAAGATTTCTCCTATCATGTCAGTAGCATGATTATGACTCATAACTCAAATTATGACGTCTCAGATTAATCCAACCATCCATAGGAACTGGTAGCAAGATTGACTGAGTAGATTTACCATCTGGGACTAACCTCGCATCCATTGGGGTTATTTAGTATAGGCAATGTCCCACATCAATCTCTAAAGTTATAATGCCAATAGCCAGATTTAACTGGGCAGACTTCTATGTAACTTTAGACTGACCTTGCAACCCTATAACTTAGTCATCCTTCATATGTATACTAATTGTATACATGCACAATCCTACGCAATTAATAATTAAAACCATATAATAAGGTAACCCCTTATTATGCCTTAAATTATGGATTAATTCCCATAATTATCATCAACTATGTTCCTAAGAAATTAATACTATTTACTACCTAGTAGTTTTAATCAATACATTCAGTACACTATAATCGTTACTTTATTAACTTTAATAATCGGTACGTTATTTTTATATATATACACATACACATGTACGAGATTTGAACAAAATATCTCTAATCACACGTAAACAAAACGCTAATTAATTTTAAATGTCAAACTCGTACAAGTCCCAACTCAAAAAAAAAAAGCTAATATCCTTAGCCAACAATTGACTTGTATACAAAAAGGAATAATATCAATCTCAACTCATACTAATATAGTAGAATTAACTCCTCTATCTCAAGAACAAACATTATAATTTAAACCTTTCATATTCCATTCAACTTTTGCACTTACCATCTTGGAATGAAAAGGGGATTCATACTTATTTAATCTATAGAAATAAACGGTGCAAACTATGAATAATCAAATCATATTTTACACTCTATTTCTAACTTTATTTATTTTTAAAACTCTTTTCACTACAAGAGAAATCAAAAATGATGAAGTGGAATATATTAATGATGAAGTGGAATAGATTATGAATTGCATGAATCTTAAACAAAGATTTGATTCTACTATATTAATACAAAACAATTGAAATTCCAACGGATTAAAAAATTGACATTTTTAAGGGAAATTTTGTGGGTTCTAGATGTTATGTTTTGGTTTATCAAAATTTCCCAAGGCATACATCAAATCCAAATAAATACTATTCAGTTACAGAAATGTGAAAAACTCGATAATTCCATTCATACAGAATTGTTTGCTTTCTAACTGGATTTGATTCCACCAAGACTAATTCTCTTTTCGGTCTCCCTCTTTTCAAATATACAACAAAGTGAATTGTATATAGAAATTAAATTTAGAATCAGAGACTAGAGAGAGATAGAGCAAAAATTAAAAGAATTAAACATTTAAATATATTACATTAAAATCCTAATTGACTCTGAAATCTAAAGTAGAAGAAGAAGAAGATGGAATCTGATTTATACCACTTCCAACTCTATGTTAGATCTTCCCCTTTTTGAATGTATACCAAATGGATTATATATAGATTAGATTAAAAAAGAAAGATTGGGGAATTTAATTAAATTAGAGATTAGAATTCCATACCTGAAATCATACTGTTTCTAAGGGAAAAGAATTTGATAGAGCTTTGTTATTGCTTTCAGAATATTATGAAGAAAAGTGAGGAATCTAGAGGTCTATTTATAGAGGTGAGAAGAAAGTAGAACTATCAAATTTAAATAATAAAAATGCAGGCCATTTAGGCCTAGGTTTTCCTTGCCACCAACCGCTCACCAGTCGACCGCTAACACCCAAGCGGGCGGCCGGTCTTCAGCGGAGATCGTTGATTTTCTTTTTCGCTTTTAATTTTGTTAATTAGTTGCTTACTACTTACATTGCACACATTAACTCTAACATGTTACTTAAACATTAAGTAATCCTCAAGGGTTAAATATTCAAATTCAAATATTTAAATATAAAATTTAAACTCGTTTGAATTATTTTAAATTCGAAAACTTTAAACGTCCATAATTTGAACTTTTGAACTCCGATTTCAACATATTATATATGGAAATTGATCAGAAAACCACCACGGACGCAATGATGCAACTTTCGTGCCTAAATTCTGACATCCACAAAGTTTTCATTTTTAATCTTATTTTAAATATTTAATTACCTACGAAATTTTACAAGGTGTTGTAAGAGGGGTATGCAGTAGGATCGTATAATATGGAATAGTGGAATGGTCTAGGTAGATAGCAATAAGCAGTAAGTAAAGTAGACACCAATACTTTATAATGGTTCGGACCTCTTGTCCTACGTCCAGTCCCTAAGCTCCTCTTAGGAATTCAACTAACCAACAACCCTCACTTAACCCGAAGGAATAGGTTTACAACTTACCCGAACAACTGAACGGGATTTCTTGCCTCAACTACCGAAGAGGACTTCAACTAGATACAAAGAGTATTTCTGACTTGTTGTGTTCTTGATAACACTAATGAGTCTAATTGAGTACAACTTTCCTATAATCTTATCCTCAAGAATATGAAATGTGTTTATGAAGATTTAGTAAATATAAATTGCTATGAATCAAAAGAGTATTTAAGATAAATCAGAGATTCAAGCAATTGAAGTGGTTTGTGATTGCTTTTGAAAACTTAAGAAATCTGAAAATTTGATCAAGATAATAGAGAGATTAAAGCAATTAGAATTCATGATTTGCAAATGATAGAAACATGTATTTATAGGTGTAGAAGAGGTGTATCTATTTGCAAACGATTTAGGCAAGAGATGCATCCATTACCATTGGAGAATGATTGCAACTCTTGGGAAGAAGAAGGTGTCTTTTCATTAAAAATTTGTAGGTTCGAATTCAGTCGACTGAACAGGGAATTTCAGTCGACTGAAACTGTGCATGTTGTAATTCTGTAACAGGTTTAGTCGACTGAAATTTCCTGTTCAGTCGACTGAACTGGTAGTTTCTGCACAGTGAACACTTAACTGAAAAATTAAGTTATGAAATGTGTTCTTGTGTTTGTGCAAGCTTCTTGAGGATAGATTTTAACAATAAAACTAAGACTAAGACCTATGTTTAAATCATACTTATGGTATCTTTGGTCTTCATAGTTCTCCCTTTAGCTTTGCACATATCTCTTCCTTTTTGTTGAAACACATTGTCATTGATCAAAATATAGCGTATCAACAGGTGTTACTAGGTATTTATAAAGTACTCATATAGCGACCTTTTCGCTATAACTTTTACAACTTTGTTCCTCTAGTTCCATAATTTTTCAAACCACTTCATTGTTGTCTCATACACTACTATAAGTGTAGGGCACAACCAAAATATACAATTTCATAATATTTTCACATATAACCATTTTAATCATGTTAAACAGAAGGGATTTCGAAGTGCATTTATAGCGAACTCTCTCACTGTGACACTTTCTAACACACTTCAACTTAACACACAACCAATTCAAACATTTTAAACCTAAAGTCAAGGCCACGCTACATGGTCTAGAGGGTAATATAATTGATAATACTATAAATAAAGTCGTCACTTACTTTCCAAATCAAGGGGGTCCAAAAGTCAACATTTGCATTCTTCTTTACTTTAATTTATATTTACACAATACATACACATACGCACACGCACACACATACACAAAATATATATTATCAATTGGTGAGATAACTCACCCTGAAACCTTGCTAACAACTAAGCACCAGCATTTGACCACTAGAACCACTTCCAACCATCACCAAACACCCAAAGATCCAACCTTTTCTCATACATTCTCTCGACCACCTTCCTACCTCTCATGTTGCTCACGGCCAAGTTAGGATCTCCACCTTATGCCAATGTTTTTTTGGATTTGTGATGCTTTTCCTTGTCCCTGGATTGCTTTAAGGCCTTTGCTAGTCTTAGAGGATTTGTTGTTCATTTGATATGATCTAAGAAAGTGAAAGTAAAGAGGAGAAGAGGATGAATACATTTTTGTTTATTACTTAGTAAATTAACATAGTGACCCTTTAGAGTGATAAAATAGAGTTTACTAAAGGTTACTATTAACTCCTAAAGTTTCTTGGCCAGCCAAAAAAGATGCTCCCCCTCACAAGCCTACTTTCCACCTCACACATTAAAACAAATATCTCTTTACTATTCACCAAAATATCTTCTCCTCTAATCCACTTGTTAATCTTCACCAATAACCATTATTTAACCATAACACATAAAATATTTTAAGTTTCTAATAAATTACACATTAATATTCTTAGCAATTGTAGCAAGTTCTAATAATTTATATCGAGTAAAAAGCAGTTTATTGATAAAATGATTTTTACCACATTATCAATATTCTTCGAAGAATTTTTTCTTAAAAAATTATCAAGAACAAGTCAACAATCATTATTTATTAATTACAAAGGGGTTAATATTTTTATAAAATCACTTCAATCACATTTAACGAAGATTCAAATATTTAGATATTTTAGATATTTAAATATAAAGTGTTCGAAATTCCTAGTATTTACATTCTCCCATACTTAAAACATTTTGTCCTTAAAATCCACCACGACTAATATACAAGGGAAACAAGCGCAAACCAATTCTTAATAATATTCACAATCACTAGTAAACAAATTTCATAGTTTGTTCAAGTTCAAAAATCCTCTTATCGCATAAAAATGATAAATAATCTACTATACCTTATGGTTAACAGCCTCAGGTTATTACTTAGTCGATTATTCAAGCCACCATAAAACAAATCAAACAGTCATTCTTTGAACTCTTCATAAGCCAATAAAATAGAGTGTGACACCCCACCTCTATACTCACGCTAGCCAAGGACACTACGGAGTAATGCCGTCAACTAGCGTGAAGAATAAGGCTGTTGAGGAGCGACCATCCGTGTAATTGCTTTGTGTGAGTACTGATATGCTAGATAGCATATAACACATTTCATTTCAAGAGGAAATCTGACATATCAAATACAAACTCAAAGCTACCACACAGTGGCTAAGTGGACCTTGGAAACAAATATAGAAATAAGCATAACGGAAATCAGTCACAGAATTTCATATCTCAAAGGCAGAAACAGATATGAAATATAACACGTAAAGGTGTACATCAGAGTAGTGGTCAAACAAGATCCACAATATCACAAAGGGATAGATACAAGTGCTAGACAAAAGAATAATTATACATCATGGAGTCTATATCTCGAATGTATAACAACAAAAACTACAAATGTAATGTAGTTAGGCAAAAGTCAGAGGATGATCCCAGATAAGGAGTCAAGCTGAAGCACTTGTATCATCTCGGTCTGACCCGAGTATTATTTAAGAAGAAAATAATAAACGGATTAGTCTAACTATAATTATCATTAAAGAAGTGAGATATAAGCAGAGATATAATAAGAACGTATGATAACAAGAATGTCATACTAGAATAAGTATGGTTTAAACCACAACAAAGTCATACAATATCTCAAAAAATCTCAAAGCACCAAAAAGAATGTTATATTCTTTATTTTATTCACCAAACCACAAATATTGACAAACATATCATTGCCAATCTCATAAAGAGGTGAAACACAAATTCTAGAAATCATCAATTAGAAATCCAGAAATCACAAAAGAGGGAGGCCTATCACAAACGGGAGCATGAAAACTCACCAACACGTGTATCACAAAACAGAACGCTATTCCATGGTCACTAACCATAAATTTTGAGCCGAAGCTCCACAAACGGCCCGAAGACCACGGGTCGCTACCCCGCCAAATTGAACCGAAGTTCCACAAAAACGGGGTTTAGTCTCCCTCGCAGACAAATAGACATCGCACATCACTAGTCTAAATCACAAAATGATCATCATTGATCAATAAAAGTGTCGATTACACTAAGCTAGTAAATATATGAGTTTAGCTTCATGTCCCATAACGACTAGCTTAACTTAAATATTTACGAACAAATTGTAGATTCCCACTCAAAATTGTCACAAGAGTTTCAATCGAACAAGTCCAAAAATTAACCGACGAAGTAAACGCAAGCGTTTCATACCACTTGTTTTGCTAAGCCGTTTAATTATATTTTCTCATACGAATGAGGTAAAGGTTTGCATATACTAATAGATTAGAAAACGGTTTTATAAACGAGGTTTGTATTAAAAATAGAGTTGAAATCATCTTTGTAAAACAGTTTTAATATTTATACTAGTATGGAAACCATTGTATTTAGAAGTGACAAATCACAAAATGATTGTAGAAACAATCAATCACAAAAATCCACATTCGAAGATGTGAATTAAAACCAAAGAAATCGATATCGAATCCATCAAAATGGATATTCTCAAAAATCCCGAAAAAGAAGTCATCAAAGTCAATAATAAATGATAACAATAAATCGGATAGTCATGAATCGATAAAAGTTGGATTCTCAAGCAAATCAAGCAAAATAGGCGAAATGAAGCAGGTCAATATACTCCAGACGTCTGTAGTATATACTCAGACGTCTACAGTAAGTTTCAGGGAATTCTCTAAAACAAACTCCAGACGTCTAGTGACGAACATTTTTTTAATACACGGCTATTTTCTGAAAGGTTGCGAAACTTAAAAAAAAATGATCCGCAAGACTTTCATTTAGGGGCTTTTTCCAATCGACATCCCAGCTCTATAAGCTCTCCGAAACACCACCAAAAGCACGTTCATAAATCAAAGCTAGGATTTTCAAAGTTTTAACTTCAAACACCAATAATTGAAATGTTCACCAAATCAATCCAAACCAAAATCAAATGAACATGAAAGGGTGTTAGGAATTCATACCAAGAAATCAAGGATAGTTATAGACATAGATGTGAGATAAAAATCTCACCTTTAAACCCGAAAATGAGGAAGGAGATGCTTGAAAGCAAATGAAGGTCAACTACTCTTCAACCTTAACTCTAGAAGCTTGAATCTAAGCTCATAAGATGAACATTTCCTAAGTTAGGTTTAGGAAATTTCTTAAATTAAAGAGAGAATGAGTTGGAGAAGATGAAGAGGAGGCTTACCAAAGCTTTTCCAAGAATTTGGAGCACGACTTGAGTTTGCAAATGGAAATCTAGGGCTTGGAATTTCTAATTTCTCATTCCTCTCCCCATTTTCAGTTTTACTTGAGTGTTTAAGAAAAATAGAAATGAAATGAAGAGGAGAGGAGAGGGCTGAACTAGGTTATAGAGTGAGTTGGGGTGAAACCCAAACCCAAAGCCCAATAGAAAATGTCAAAATTCAACTTACTCCAAACATATCGATGTTTATACTCAAAAAAGTCGCAAACGCCATTTTGGACTCAATGGAAGTGGTCTTGAGTCCCAATTCGACTGTTTACAAAAAATAGCTTTTTGGACTTTAATCTGATTAACGATTCTACATTTAAATAAAATATTTAAATATACAATCGTAAAATTTGCGGGTTGTTACAGACTCCCCTCCTTAAATAAATTGCGTCCTCGCAATCTTTAAGAAGTAAATAAGAAGCAACAACTATAAAAGCATATCAACACAAAAAGAAGAAATTTGAAAATAAAAGGTTCACCTTAAGGAGCACGAGAGAGCAAGTCCGGATGTGTTCGCTCGATGAATTCTCTGGATTCCCAAGAGCAATCCTTAGGATTTAAGGACCACTGAACTTCCACAAGAGGAACATCTTTATTTCGAAGGCGTTTAACCTTCGAAGCAATAATACGAATAGGATGTTGCTCATAAGTCAAATTAGGAGAAACTTCAATTTCTTCAACAACACTTGGCTCAAGAATAGAATCGGAATCTCGAAGGCATTTCCGTAGTTGAGAGACGTGGAACACGTCATGAATAGCAGAAAATTGAGCCGGTAACAAAAGGCGATAAGCCACGGAACCAATGCGTTCGGTGATGGGAAATGGGCCAATATATCGAGGTGTTAATTTTCCCGATCGACTGAAACGCACAACACCCTTCATAGGTGAAACACGAATAAATACAAAATCTCCCACAGAAAATTCTAATTTCCTTCTTCGATTGTCGGCATAGGATTTTCGTCTACTTTGAGCTTCTTTCATCCTATGACGAATAAGATCAATCTTTTCTGTGGCATCCCGAATAAAATCTGGACCTAAAACCAACTTCTCATCGGCTTCAAGCCAACACGAAGGAGATTGGCATGGTCTTTCGTATAGTGCCTCGAAAGGTGCCATACCAATACTAGATTGGAAGCTATTATTATAGGAAAATTCAACAAGAGAAATATGATCTTCCCAACTTCCACCAAAATCAAGTACACATGCACGAAAAAGATCTTCAAGAGTTTGATTCACACGCTCGGTTTGTCCATCAGACTGAGGATGATAAGCGGTGCTAAAATTAAGCTTCGTTCCCAAAGCTTTTTGAAGACTCTTCCAAAATCCACTAGTAAACAATGGATCACGATCGCTAACAATAGAAGTAGGGACTCCATGCAATTTCACAATTTCCTTGACAAAGAGTTTAGCCAAAATAGGTACGGTCCAATTGGACCGAACGGGAAGGAAATGGGTGGATTTTGTAAGTCTATCTACTATCACCTATAGGCTATCATGGCCCGAACGAGAACGGGGAAGACCGTCTATAAAGTCCATGGAAATTTGATCCCACTTCCATATTGGAATTTCCAAAGGTTGCAATAACCCACCGGGCCTTTGATGCTCGGCCTTTACAAGTTGGCAAGTCATGCAACGCTTAACAAAGTTAGCAATATCGGATTTCATTCCATCCCAATAATAAAGTCGCTTCATATCCGCGTACATTTTACTACTTCCGGGATGAATGGTAAATTTAGAACGATGAGAATCTTCTAAAATGTCTTTACGAAGATCAATAATATTTGGTACAATGAGTCTACCAAATTTTTGAATTCCGCCATGAGCATCAATATCAAAGTCTTTCAAAACTTCAATATCAATTTTATCCCTACAACTTTGGCTAAGAAGAACCAATTCGGGATCATGCTTTTGAGCTTCAAGAATGCGATCTAAAAGAGAAGGATGAGCCTCAAGGCTACATAAAACAAGAGATGAACAAAAATTGGATTCCCGATCTCGAATCTCACAAGTGGACAAAGTCTCGAGATCATTCCACTCGGATATCATCAAAGAAACAACCGCTTGTAGCTTACGACTAAGGGCATCGGCAACACGATTTCCTTTTCCGGGAGTATAAAAAATATCAAGATCATATGATGCAAGGAACTCGAGCCAACGTTGTTGACGCAAATTAAGTTCCTTTTGAGAAAATAAATACTTCAAAGATTTATGATCGGTGTAGAGAACAAATTTCTCTCCCAAAAGATAATGACGCCAAATTCTAAGGGCGAATACAATAGCTGCGAGCTCTAAATCATGAGTGGCATATCTAGTCTCGGCAGGCTTTAATTGCCTAGAAGCATAAGCAATAACGCCTTCCCTTTGCATGAGAACGGCACCCAAACCAACACGACTAGCGTCGGTGTAAACAATAAAATCTTGGTTCCCTTCGGGAATCACAAGAATAGGAGCATCGGAAAGGAGTTCTTTTAATTTTTGAAAAGAAGCTTCACATTTGTTCGACCAAATGTATTTAACTCCCTTCTTTGTCAAACTAGTAAGAGGTACGGAAATCTTAGAAAAGTCTTTTATGAACTGACGATAATAGCCCGCCAATCCAAGATAGCTACGAATTTCCATCACACTCTCCGATCTCTTCCAATTTTGAATCGCTTCAATCATTGAAGGATACACGGAAATTCCGGATTCAGAAATAATATGCCCAAAGAATTTCACTCGAGATTTCCAAAAGTGGCATTTAGAAAATTTTGCTTTCAATTGGTTTCTCCTAAGAGTTTCCAACACAATCCGAAGATGATTTTCATGCTCTTCCTCGGTTTTAGAATAAATAAGAATATCATCTATAAAGATGAGAACAAATCGATCGAGGAAGTCTTTGAAAACTCGATTCATAAGGTCAACGAAATAAGTTGGAGATTCGTCAAACCAAATGGCATAACAAGCCATTCATAAGATCCATAACGAGTACGGAACGATGTCAAAGGAATGTTATCCTCTACAATACGGAGCTGGTGAAAACCAGTTGCTAATTCTAACTGTGAAAAGACTTTAGCACCACAAAGCTGATCGAATAAATCATCAATCCAAGGCAAGGGATATTTATTCTTGACGGTGAGATCGTTAAGCTTGTGGTAGTCAACGCAAAGCCTAAGTGTACCATCGGATTTCTTCACAAAAATAGCTGAAGCTCCCCATGGAGAGGAACTAGATTGAATAAAGTGCTTCGCTTCCAATTCGGATAATTGTTTGCGCATCTCCTCATTTTCTTTATTGGACATATGATATGGAGGACGAGTAATAGGTAGAGCTCCAGGCATTAGATTGATTCGGAACTCAATTGCTCGCTTAGGTGGTAATCCTAGAACGGGCTCAAATATGTCGGGAAATTCACGAACAATGTGAATGAGAGAAATGACATCTTCCTCATCATCGTTATCGTCATCATGAGGATTGAGAGAATATAAGGATGCTTTCGAATTGGAATCTGAATCTTTCAGAACGAGAGAAATCTGCTTAACAGATTGAGGATGCCGAAGAGAAATAGTCCATTCTGGACATAGGATATGGGCTTCATAACGGTTAAGCCAATCCAATCCCAAAATCGATCTGAAACCAAGGTAACGCATAACATGCAAATCGGCTCGGAAAGCATAATCACATAAAGTAATTTCGACATCTTTACAAAGTAAACTGAGTGTTGCAGATCCACCAACCGGATTCGCAATTCTCAAAGAAGTCTTCAAGCCAACAACATTCAAAGACAAGGCATCAACAAGTTCTTTTGATATAAAAGAGTGAGATGCACCCGTATCAAAAAGAACTCGAATAGGAAATTCACGAAATATAATAATGCCATCAAGGATAGAATGAGAAATACCTTGACAACGAGAAGTGTTAGAAGGAGCTTGTGCAACATTTAGCTTGCCCTCATTCTTGCTTTGAATTTTGGGACACAAAGATATAGTATGACCCAAACTCTTGCAATAGCGGCAAGAAATAGACTTCGGACACTTGTTTACATAGTGGTCCTTAGAACCACAATTGTAACATTCTCCTCGACGAGAGTTGGGAGTATTTGCTACCGAAGTTGTTTGCTTCCCCTTTTTGTTGGGATTAGGCTTGAATTTAAAAGGTCTCTTCTTGTTGATGTTTGGTTTGGCCTCAACATCACTTTCTTTATCGGCCTCTTCGAGTCGAAGAGCGATATCAACAAGTTGATCAAAAGAAACTTCTAATTTCAGAAGTAATGGCTTTTTAAGATTCTTGTTCAAGCCATACATAAATCTCTGATTTTTCTTCAATGGGATATTAATGTACTCGACCCCATATTTTGAGAGAGATTCAAAAGAAGCGACGTAATCCGTCACAGAAGATTCACCTTGAACAAGATCTATGAAGCGTCGAGCTAGATATACTTTTTCAGCTTACGGCACAAATTTTAATTCGAACCTTTCCTGGAATTGCTCCCAAGTAAGGTTCGCCTCGATAATTTCGGAAGTCAAGAGCTCATACCAATCTAATGCTCTTTCTTGGAGCATACTAGAAGCCACTTGGACTCGATGAAGATCAATAAGATTCATGCGAGAAAAGATGCGTTCGCATGTTCGAAGCCAAGCCTGGACTTCTATAACGCTCTCGGAACCTTTGAATGGCTTTCCACCCAAATTGGTGTAATCACTGCACAAGCGTACAAACCCAGATTTATGATGTGTGGGCTCAGGAATAGGTCCGGCAGCTTGAGCATTTCTTACAAGATCTAGAAGTTGCTGAGCAGACATAAATACTCCATCCTGGGGAGTAGCACTAGATTGACCAGCGCTGGTACGGCCAGGTCTAACCATTTTGTTTTTTGAGAAAGAAAGAAAAGAGAAAAAAGGTTAATCTCAGAATGAATATCAACAAACTTGATTGATATAACAAGACATCATAAAAAGAAATAGGATAGAACGGTCCGAAGACTCGAATTAAATCCAATAGCACGATTCCTACGGAAGACTTAGGACAATGATCCTTGCTATATTATTCTACATTGTTCCGAAGTTTGGCTTTGATACCAAGCTGTGATGCCCACCTCTATACTCACGCTAGCCAAGGACACTACGGAGTAACGCCGTCAACTAGTGCGAAGAATAAGGCTGTTGGGGAGCGAACATCCGTGTAATTGCTTTATGCGAGTACCGATATGCCAGATAGTATATCACACATTTCATTTCAAGAGGAAATCTAACATATCAAATACAAACTCAAAGCTACCACACAGTGGCTAAGATGACCTCGGAAACAAATATAGAAATAAGCATAACGGAAATCAGTCGCAGAAGTTCATATCTCAAAGGCGGAAACAAATATGAATATAACACATAAAGGTGTACATCAGAGTAGTGGTCAAACAAGATCCACAATATCACAAAGGGATAGATAAAAGTGTTAGACAAAAGAATAATTATACATCATGGAGTCTATATCTCGAATGTATAACAATAAAAACTACAAATGTAATGTAGTTAGGCAAAAGTCAGAGGATGATCCCAGATAAGGAGTCAAGCTGAAGCACATGTAACATCTCGGTCTGACCCGAGTATTATTTAAGAAGAAAATAATAAACGGATCAGTCTAACTATAATTATCATTATAGAAGTGAGATATAAGCAGAGATATAATAAGAACGTATGATAACAAGAATGTCATAATAGAATAAGTATGGTTTAAACAACAACAAAGTCATACAATATCTCAAAAAATCTCAAAGCACCAAAAAGAATGTCATATTCTTTATTTTATTCACCAAACCACAAATATTGACAAACATATCGTTGCCAATCTCATAAAGAGGTGAAACACAAATTCTAGAAATCATCAATTAGAAATCCAGAAATCACAAAAGGGGGAGGCATATCACAAACGGGAGCATGAAAACTCACCAACACGTGTATCACAAAATAGAACGCTATTCCATGGTCGCTAACCATAAATTTTGAGCCGAAGCTCCACAAACAGCCCGAAGACCACGGGTCGCTACCCCGCCAAATTGAACCAAAGTTCCACAAAAACGGGGTTTAGTCTTCCTCGTAGACAAATAGACATCGCACATCGCTAGTCTAAATCACAAACTGATCATCATTGATCAATAAAAGTGTCGATTACACTAAGCTAGTAAATATATGAGTTTAGCTTCATGTCCCATAACCACTAGCTTAACTAAAATATTTACGAACAAATTGTAGATTCCCACTCAAAATTGTCACAAGAGTTTCAATCGAACAAGTCCAAAAATTAACCGACGAAGTAAACGCAAGCGTTTCATACCACTTGTTTTGCTAAGCCGTTTAATTATATTTTCTCATACGAATGAGGTAAAGGTTTGCATATACTAATAGATTAGAAAACGGTTTTATAAACGAGCTTTGTATTAAAAATACAGTTGAAATCATCTTTGTAAAAGAGTTTTAATATTTACTACTAGTATGGAAACCTTTGTATTTAGAAGTGACAAATCACAAAATGATTGTAGAAACAATCAATCACAAAAATCCACATTCGAAGATGTGAATTAAATCCAAAGAAATCGATACCGAATCCATCAAAATGGATATTCTCAAAAATCCCGAAAAAGAAGTCATCAAAGTCAATAATAAATGATAACAATAAATCAGATAGTCATGAATCGATAAAAGTTGGATTCTCAAGCAAATCAAGCAAAATAGGCGAAATGAAGCAGGTCAATATACTCCAGACGTCTGCAGTATATACTCAGACGTCTGCAGTATGTTTCAGGGAATTCTCTGAAACAAACTCCAGACGTCTGAGCTTTCCTACAGACGTATCGTGACGAACATTTTTTTAATACACAGCTATTTTCTGAAAGGTTGCGAAACTTTAAACAAAACGATCCGCAAGACTTTCATTTAGGGGCTTTTGCCAATCGACATCCCAGCTCTATAAGCTCTCTGAAACACCACCAAAAGCACATTCATAAATCAAAGCTAGGATTTTCAAAGTTTTAACTTCAAACACCAAAAATTGAAATATTCACCAAATCAATCCAAACAAAAATCAAATGAACATGAAAGGGTGTTAGGAATTCATACCAAGAAATCAAGGATAGTTATAAAATTAGATGTGAGATAAAAATATCACCTTTAAACCCGAAAATGAGGAAGGAGAAGCTTGAAAGCAAATGAAGGTCAACTACTCTTCAACCTCAACTCTAGAAGCTTGAATCTAAGCTCATAAGATGAACATTTCCTAAGTTAGGTTTAGGAAATTTCTGAAATTAAAGAGAGAATGAGTTGGAGAAGATGAAGAGGAGGCTTACCAAAGCTTTTCCAAGAGTTTGGAGCCAGACTTGAGTTTGCAAATGGAAATCTAGGGCTTGGAATTTCTAATTTCTCATTCCTCTCCCCATTTTCAGTTTTACTTGAGTGTTTAAGAAAAATAGAAATGAAGTGAAGAGGAGAGGAGAGGGCTGAACTAGGTTATAGAGTGAGTTGGGGTGAAACCCAAACCCAAAGCCCAATAGAAAATGTCAAAATTCAACTTACTCCAAACATATCGATGTTTATACTCAAAAAAGTCGCAAACGCCATTTTGGACTCAATGGAAGTGGTCTCGAGTCCCAATTCGACTGTTTACAAAAAGTAGCCTTTTGGACTTTAATCCGATTAACGATTCTACATTTAAATAAAATATTTAAATATACAATCGTAAAATTTGCGGGTTGTTACAGACTCCCCTCCTTAAAGAAATTGCGTCCTCGCAATCTTTAAGAAGTAAATAAGAAGTAACAACTATAAAAGCATATCAACACAAAAAGAAGAAATTTGAAAATAAAAAGTTCACCTTAAGGAGCACGAGAGAGCAAGTCCGGATGTGTTCGCTCGATGAATTCTCTGGATTCCCAAGAGCAATCCTTAGGATTTGAGGACCATTGAACTTCCACAAGAGGAACATCTTTATTTCGAAGGCGTTTAACCTCCGAAGCAATAATACGAATAGGATGTTGCTCATAAGTCAAATTAGGAGAAATTTCAATTTCTTCAACAACACTTGGCTCAAGAATAGAATCGGAATCTCAAAGGCATTTCCGTAGTTGAGAGACGTGGAACACGTCATGAATAGCAGAAAATTGAGCCGGTAACAAAAGGCGATAAGCCACGGAACTAATGCGTTCGATGATGGGAAATGGGCCAATATATCGAGGTGCTAATTTTCCCGATCGACTGAAACGCATGTAACGCCCCTGAAATTCCGACCCAATTTAAAAATTTTAGAACCGTTATTTTAATTAAAAATGTGAAACTTACATACGATTTCAATCGGCGTCCAAACTTTGTTTCTAAATTGCGCCTAGATGATTGTAGATATGGGTAAAGTTTCGTCGGAAAATACCGTAGTAAACTTCGTGCGCGTTTTACTGCACATCAGTTCATTTTAAAGCGTGAAAATTTCATCTTCCGAACCTAAATATTTTTACATAGAAAAATTCTAAATCATTTTCTGACGAAGGCGTCGTTTTTCGTTTTTCAAAATTCGGACATCTTTAGCTCCGTCGATCTTATTCTTCGCTGTTTTGCTGCATTCTCCGTAATAGAAATTTCAAATATTCACAACCGATTTCCGTTACCGTTCAAACTTCACATTTGGAATACGCCTAGATAGACATAGGTGTACGCCAAATTTCGTCGAAAAATATTGTAGTAAATTTTGCTCGTTAAATTTACATATTAGTTTTAATTTTATGTGTAAATTTTCTATCGTCCGAACCCAAATATTTTTCACAATGTTGCATAAGAAAAATATTCTGATCATAACGGCGCATTTCGTTTCGTCAAATTTCGCTTTTAATTGCTAGTTAAAATGTTCACTCGTGCAAATGGGTTAATAAGATTCGCCACTTCGCAAACAATGTCAAACCATCAATATCTTCATACCGTTGGGTCCGCCTCGTCGCGCTGATCAAAACGGTATATTTGTTTGTGTCAATCGGAGTTCGGCGTTGCAAATTATAATTGTTAACGGAGCACACACCGGTCCGTTACGCAGCGCAAACCGGTACCCAACATTTCAATATGTAAAATTGAGAGCCTTTCAGCTGTCTTGGGAAGACAAATAGCCACCACTGTCAAATGCATCATTGCTTTTACTGTGCACCTCTGCCTACATTCGGGTTCATTAATTTCGTTGGTTCACTTCATGTGACAGCTGCCTCCTCTGCCTTCTGCAATTCTATTCTCTCCCTCCCTATTCTTTATTTTATACTCCACAGCACGCAGAGCCAACAGCTCATACCTTCATTTCATTTTGCTCCACTCTCACGTCTACAGGTACCCACTCTTCCATTCATCTTTATTCCTCTTCCCTTTATTTCTTTCTCCCTTTGCTATTTCCTTCTCTGTTAGAATTTTTGCAAAAGAAATAAAATATACCACCCAGGCCTTTGCCACCTCCTACCCACTCCCCATGCAACCACCAGCAGCCCCGCCAGCCCCACTGCACGCACACGCCTCCGCCAACCCAGCTGTACCCCACTGCCAGCTCCGCATCCACACCCCGCCACGCGTCAGCCCTCCGCCCCAGCTCCGACCCGCCCTGCCCTCCAGCCCGAGCCCCACTGCCACCAGCCCTGTACCCGCCCTGCCCTCCAGCCCGAGCCCCACTGCCGCCAGCCCCCTCCGCTCCAACACCCGCCAGCCCCCTCCGCTCCAGCACCCGCCAGCCCCCTCCGCCCCAGCACCCCACTTGCCACCCGCCTGCAGCCCACGTCCCCCGCACCCGAACTCCACCAGCCCCGCACCCGAACCCCACCAGCCCAGCACCCGAACTCCACCAGCCCCGCACCCGAAATCCACCAGCCCCGCACCCGAACCCCACCAGCCCCGCACCCGAACCCCACCAGCCCCGCACCCGAACCCCACCAGCCCCGCACCCGAACCCCACCAGCCCCGCACCCGAACCCCACCAGCCCCCGCACCCGAGCCCTCCGCGCCACGCGCCACACCCACCCCAGCCCAGCTGCACCCCGCCGTTCCCAGTCCAGCCTGCTCCAACCCCGCTCCGCCCTAGTCGCTCCGCCGTCACCTTTGGGCCTCGCAGTGGCCGAGATCTTGAACTGTGCCTTGGTTATATATATATCAGTTGATATATATACAACTGTTAGATTATATAACTGTTAGATTATATAACAGTTTATATTTTGAATGTTGGGTTGCTCACATACTGTTGCTATGTTGTTTCAGCTCCTGCTATTGATCCGGAAGTATAAGTATTTCCATCCCGCTTGTCGAATCTATCTTGCTCGTCGATTGGTATGACTTTATATATTTTCGATCGATATATTACAATAAGCAAATTATTGATAATCTTTTATTTTGATTTGCAGTTGTGTTCGTTTTGCGTCGTGCCGGTTAGTGTCTATCTCATCTATTCGTCTTCGTGCTTCGTCGTCCAATCTTTAACCACGAAAGGTGAATATTTCATTCACGACTCAATCTATTATGCTATGATAATCAAGTGATAATTGTTGTTAATATTAAATCTGGATATTAAATTGTTGATTGTTAAAATTTGGTTGAAATGAATTGTTAATTTCTAAAAGTTGACGCCATATATTGTTTAAACATGTTGAACTGTAATACGATGTTAATTAGAGTAAATAATAGTGACATTAAAATTGATAAGTACGATGGATGTAGAAATTTGATAACGGACACCAAGTAAAAATATAAATGTGATAATCTTTAATCCGTAGGATTCTAGGAATAATTGTATTAATTTGCATAATAACGAATGTAAGTTAATATGGTTATTTCGGGATTATTTGAATAAATTGTTAATTTGTTATGTATGGTTGCTATTGCTTGTTTATTTACTTTGACACTATCCCAGTTATCACACTGCAAGTTCCCTTTGTTATGATTTGTTTTATATTGAATGATATCGGGTTGAAATGATAAATACCCACTTAAATAACTTGGCCTAGGATAGACAATTAAAAATAAGAAATCCGATTGGTCAACGAAATTATTTTGAAATTGAAATCTATTTGAAATTAAGAAATGAACTTATTAAATTGTTTGGAAATCAAGTAACGACTTAATGGATTTAATTGAAATAAATAAATGGATTTAATTGAAATAAATTAATGGATTTATTTGAAATAAATTAATGGATTAAATTGAAACGGATTAATAAATCTATTTAATTGAAGAAAATGAATTGGAGAATTTGATTGAAATAAGATTTAAAACAAGTGAGTTTTAAAATTTAATAATTTAATTTATTAAATTGGTAGATTTAGATTTAGACTGAGTTTTAAATTAAATAGATTTGAACTTGTCATAAATAATAATTTAGATTTAGGAAATTTTGACTTAAAATGGAATACGAAACTAACTAAAGTTTTATGGATTTAATTTAGCGATAATTTAAATGTAAAATGATTTTAAATCTAATGAAATCGATTTAATCAAATTTATGATTATATTTAGTGTAACGATGAATGTAAACATGAATTGAGATAAATAGAATTTGATCTAACGATTCGAACTTAATTGACCGGTAAATTTGGATAAATTGATTTTGAACTAAATTTAATAAGAGAGTTATTAAATTGAACTTGAATACTTAACTATATTGTTAATTAAATGTTGAACTACAGATTTCATTTGGAAATATGATTTTAAATATCCGAAATAAATTGAATCGTGAAATGTCAAAATTTGGAAGTCAAATTTGCACCTTGACTTTTGGACTTTGATTTGTTTTAAACGTTAAGTTAACCGACCATTGGGTAATAAATACGTAGTTATTAAAGAGACCGGGATCGGATATGGACATACTCTCTGTCGATACCAAAAACCACTTTAATAACTATTACACGCGAAGTGTTGATCCAGAATGAAGTGGATGGTTTGGTGAACGCGTTGACTGAAGAAAGAGAACGATATTGGACGACCCCTGACATGACTAAAACAGGAGCCGCGCCGGGCCATTGAGGTTCGCTACCTCTAGCGGACGCACTTCTTCGATACCATATCTATTACGTTTGTGATTCGATTTGGGTGCACCCCTTGATTTGGGAGTGTTGTTTCGCGGTGTTGAGATAGTAGCTGCTATGCTCAACATCAGTCCGGATCACGCAACTACTAGTATCCTAGTTGGTATCGCCTCATGTACCTTGTCATACTGATTATCCTATTCGCGACCACTACGTTTTGTTTTGTACCTTTAGTATATGTGTCACATACCGTATTTTCGACTTTCGAAAATTCAACATCGATACTCACTTTATCGACTGTCGAGAATTTGAGTGCCGGAAACTCCAATAGTGAGGGTTTTAAGAAAAAGAAAAAGTAGAAGAAGAAGAAAAGAGTAGAAGAAAAAGAGAACAACACAGAACAACATCAGAACAGAAAACAATATCAGAATCTTACACATCGCAGCGGAACAATATACAATAGATAATTACTAGTCTTTTAAAACAAAGAACTATATCAATTTATACATACATCAATCATCAGAGTCGATATACAGCAATGGACAGTTATATAACCTGTCCTCATACAGAATACACAGCGGAATAAATACTATCAGATACAGATACTACGTCTCGTCATCCAGCTTATCTCCAAAGCTCCAGAATATCCAGGATATCCTGATAATCTAACTCTAGACTGCCCGTGTGAAAATTGGTGGGCACCCAGAGTTTAGAAGGGAACAATAAACTCCGAGTCAGTCATGGTGACTGGTGTGAGATCGTAAAACAGTTATTCTTTAAAATAAACAACAGGATAATTTTAAAGTAAATTCGCAATGTTTTTGGAAAATGAAACTACCATAAGACCTCCCGCCACACACACAATGCAAACGCAGACTTGGAGGAGATTTCTTCTTATGATAGTCAAAGATGCTTACTACGCAAAAATCAAATTCTTTTTGATATTATTATTAGTGCATAGTGTAGAAAACATTTCGAAAGTAGAATATAAATCTTAGCCAGCATAGGTACCATTATAGTATGCTTACTATAGCTACCATATTAAATGGCAGGTTCTACAACTAAAACCGTACAAGTCACGTATTGTTTCTTTGGATTTCCAACAAATGGTCAGGCTAAGGAACTTCCTTTTCCACGATGGGTACGTCCCTGGAATAGACGACCCGAGAACCTAACCGGATCTCTGCCAACACAAGGCCGGGTTACCTCTGCAAAAATAGGTAACTACTGACACGCGTATGCCATCCCCCGATCGTCACCGATCTTCCCGAGGATCCCCGATTCCAACAAACCACATAGAAAAAAATAATGCAGTAACCACAGAGGTTAAGTATCTGGGCTCCATACCATGATACCACCTTTATCCAGAAGGAATGACATACACTAAGGGGCGCTACTCCCTAGAACCTTGCTGCATTCGTCCTGTTTCGACCATTTCCGGGGTGTGAGGCTCGATGAAGTCTCGTCCACAAAGCTACGCTTTCTCAAAAAGCCCTGCTTCGGGTCAAACAAAATGATCAACCTATGATCACACAGATATAAGATCAAACAAATGATCATATCACAAATGATCAAACATTGATCATTTCACAGCAACACTCAGTATGCCACGTTACCAAATTGGGATATATCGCTGATAAATTTCAACTACATAACCTCTGAGCTCGTACGTCTCAGAGAAGGGTGTTAAGCTAAGAGAATAAATTCTCCGCCACTAACAGAAATGTATTTGAAAGAAATCAGCTTTATATCTCAAATTGTAACGTCAGACACACAATCCATACAAGTCTGTTCCGGGATCGAACAGAACCGAAGGCACTTCTCACGAAGCCCTTGCATTTCCGGATAATTTTCAATCACGTCAGGACTTCCCGTCACTAAGGGTGATAAAACCTCTAAATCGAAGATCAGTCGATGTAGAGTAACTCGACGGTAATCCTTCCGTTTTCAAAAATATCCGGTCTTCAACACCGGTCTTCAAATGCAATTCATAACGACGTATCACATATTCGGAATGGGTTATACGACCCCATGGTCCTTTCCCGGTTAACCCGAATAGTGAGCGCTTATTTAAAAATAAGTGTGGCATTCAAATTCATCCAATTCACAACAAATACCATTCAAGGTAATTATTGATAGTCGGTTATTTAACTATCAATAAAGATGCGCAACAACATCAGATTCCAAATAATTTTCCAAATTATTTCATCTTCAAAAATATCTTTACTAGATATAAAATTTCCACACTTCTAAAATAAATCGATATTTATTTTTAAACAACTTCCCTTTCTTTTATAAATTCCCTATTGAATTTATATTTCAAAATATCTTCTGATATACGATTTTCAAATTGTTTTCAATATTCAAATTCAATTTATCTTTACAAAGATAAATTCTCAAAACGTTCATTTCATATTGGAAAAGCATTTCCATACTTATTTAAAAATAAGTATTTCACAAATCATTTATTTTCAACATTTGAAAATATTCGATATACTTAAATCAATATTAAGTATACATTTCATTCTTTAAGGAAATCATAAATTTTAACATCTATTTGAGTCAAAAACGAATGTTGCGTAAAACATCGTTACGACGACTCAAAATCACTAGTATAGGGATTCGAAATTAAAATAGATATATAAATCCCAATACTACATAAAAATATTTCCTTTCGGAAATCATTTACTATAACAACAGTGTTATAGTCTACCATTTCCTTATTTTTCTCGAAAACGTCTATTTCAACAATGAATGTTGAAATCTATGTATTCGATACTTAACACGTTTTAAAACATCTTTTAAAACAGTTACTTCATTTTTTATAATATCGCTTTCCCAAAACCATATTCATTCTACTTCAAAAATATATTCACTGTCCAAAATCGTGAATATACTTCACTAATCACATTTCACTATTAAATTCATCAAATTCAATTTATTTCGAATTCATAAAACAACGCTTATAAATTCCATTTCTGTTTTATAACAACTTCGGTTTTATAAATCTCCTTTTATTAATTTCTATAATACGCTTATTAAAATAAGTGATTTCAGATTTATAAAACAACGTTTATAAATTCAACCTTATATTTCACAATAACTTTGATTTATAAACCCCCTTTATTAACAAGTTCGATCAATACTCCCTTTAAAGGTAAAAATCCAATTTTATAAGTTAATTTCTTATAAATCTTCCATTCTACAATTTCATTCATTTTAACTTCACAATTTATAAATCTATAAATTTCATTCTTTTTACTTACAATTTATACATCTATAAATTTCATATCGATTTAACTTTACAATTTATACATCTATAAATTTCATATCGATTTTCCATATTCGCTTCAATTAGCCAATTAAATTTCTAATTGGACTTCCCACTTATTTCTTTTTAAATAAATTCCTTTTAAAGAAAATCAATTTCTTTGTCTCTTTCAATCTATTTAAAAATCCAAATTTAAATTAATTTCTTCAATTTAAAATCACTGTTTTATGAAATCCATTTATTTAGCATTTTCACTTTATTCTGGAATTTATTCGATAAGATTATAAAAACAGCTTTTATACTTTTAAATTCTTTTCTTCAAAATTTCTTCAATTTCAAAAATTGATTCACTTAGAAATTTTCTACTTGAATCTCAAAAATTCAATTTCGTTTATCTTTGGAATCCAATGATGTCAAAACATCCATTCAGCTGAATTTTAGTTTTCAAACAATTTCCAGATATCAATATGATTAATAGCATCACTATAATCATTCACAGATTCATATCACAATAGAAATAAATTCAATCAATGTGAGGGGTCCAGTTGGATCCCTCCAACCTGTTTCCCTGCATCCAAAGATGTTAGCACAATACCAATTCCGCTCCAGTACGGAATTATCGCGGTATATAGGTTTTTATAAATCCGCTTACTAACGGCGCAATAGGGTCTCATCCGCTATACGAGGCGGGAAATCATCAATCCAATATATACATATGCCAATATGTATATATTGCTATATATATAGATATATCCTATCATATCTAATAGCACATCCAATAGCAATCATATCAGTCAAATCAATAACTGTAAAATAAATTTTCCTTCGAGTGAGAAAAATCTCACCTTAGCTTTTAATTTGCGATCCCCTTTCTCATTTTGACCATTTCTTCACGGTTTAACCTTGTATAAATATTTATACAATCTATTAATACTCGAATCAATTGAATAACAAATTTTTCATTCGATAAATTAATTAACTTGTGATTTTATTTTAAACTAGTTAAATTTGTTTTCTAACAAATCTCCTTTTAAATAAATATTTTCCCTTTGAAACTAAATTTTTAAATTCAACTAATAAGTTTAGTTTTAAACAATTTTCCTTACTGTAAATTATTTTCTTCCTGAAATTATCAAAACAGAGATTTACCTTAAAGACAAGTTCTGATAAATAAACTAAAAAGAAAAATCAACATATTAATCTCGGATTTTTAGATTTGAGTACTATCAATATAAAAATGCTCAAAATAAATCTACCATTTTTTTTCTAAAGATTGAACAGTAGGCATATATTTTTCCAAAATCCTATCTATATCTATATACTTCTGTAAACTGTATATGTATTTTTCTTTCTCTAATATCCATATTATATAAACTATATTGTTTATTTCCAATCTATAAACATTTACTTAAACTTATTTAAATAAAATTGATACCTCACTGCAAAATGCAATTTCAGGTCAAGATGCCTCATTGACAAGAACTTCCCCTTCCCACCAGAGTCTCCTTCATCATTGAGAACTACGCGAGCCACCCATCGCCATAACCGAAGTCGATCTGGCATTCGATCGCTTGAAGACGTCACGCTTCCCTCCTATGCGACCCATACTGGCGCTCGACCACCCAAAACGAATACCCAGACCAACGAAATGCCAGAAGCCACCGGCATCTCTCTCGAGCAACGCGACTCCCCCACCAGCGATCGCCATCGCGTGCTCACCTCGCCATCGCGAACCTGCGATTGACCGCAACCCCTCCAGATTTCGATCGCGAGCCTTCCCCATTTCGAATGCGACCTCGACGAACTCGTCGCTGCCGGCCTCCTCGCGAACGCCTTGCTTCGAAGCCCTAAATCGACTCCACCTTCACGCGATTCCACAATGATCGATTCGAATGCGTCCATTTTCTTTATTTGGGGATGAATTTGAGGAACGCGGCCATAAATTGATTTTTGTCTCGCCATTTTTAAACGAGAAGGGGATAGTTTTTTTTTTCTTTGTTCTGAGATTTCGAACGAGATAAGTAAAATTTAAAAAGGGAAGAACAGAGGGAACTACGTGATTTTGCAGAGAGGTAAGGGTCGCACGATTTTTCTCCTCAATTTTAGGCGTGAGATAAGGGGAAGGTATCGTGATTGTCTACGTGGTGGAAAGGAGTGAACGTGTTGCAGTTGACCAACTTTTAAATTTACATTCGAATTAATTCCAACGCGTTTATCTATCGTGTGTTCACATAACAGTCCCAATCAATACGAAATTTGAAATCCTATAATAATTTAATATTACGGACCCAATGGAACTGGTTTCGTCGAATTCCGAGACTGTTTGAAAAATGACTATTTTATAAATATCGGTTCGAACGATTCATTTCAAAACTGAACAAAACAGTTCGAAATTAAATTCTGAAGCTTTAATCATCTTCAGTATTATCAATACGAATTTTAAAAGCTTTTGAAATATTTTTCTTTAGCTTTAAATTGAAGATTCAAATTTTTATTCAACTATCAATAGATTAAATTTTAAAGTTTAATCGCAGATTTCAAAATTATATCGGGGATTCAAATTAAATTATCGTTCAAATATTTAAAATTAATTAAATATTCTCAATTTAATTCGTTCAAAATTCTGGGTCGTTACAGACTTCCCTCCTTAAAAGAATTTCGTCCTCGAAATTACAAGTTAGGAAAAAAAAAGTCCTTAACTCGTCTACTATTTTTCACAATTCAATAGTTTTATCAAATTTCCAAAACCAATCTTTCTACTAAAGATTCGTTATTGATTCACTAAATTTCCAACAACATTTTCATAATTCTCAAACATCATTGTTTTCCTTAACAATTCAAATTTAAATTCAAATTCAAATTTAAACTTTCAAAATTTTCCCAAAAATTTTCTAACACTCGAAATTTTCGAAAAATTTCGCCAGCGTCTCCTTTGCGCGGCTAATACGGCACGACTACAAAACGTCCCTACGGACTCTCAGATTTCAAAAAGAAAAAGAAAAAGCCAAGCGGCTAGAGAGAAATCATCAAAAACTCATATTAAAATTCAAATACTTACCTTTTGTCGAGCAATTCGAATTTATCTTTGAAATCAAATCCAATTCCTTTAGACCTGTATATCTACTAGCCATGATATCTAGTTACATATATTCAAATCATTTTGCAAATTCTATCACAAAATTTTCAATTCATACTTCTTATATCATCTTTAAATCTACTATTGAAGTTACATATTCAATTTTTTTACATTTCGAATTTTATTTGAATTCAATTTCACATTTCCATTTCTCATTTGAGTTCAATTCACAACTCCAACCTAATTTGGATTCAATTTACTTTCAATTCTGAAATATTGAATTTTATCAATTATCTGTCATTTACAACTGCACTATCTTAAATTAGTTCCAATTACTAATTCATTCGTCTTCAAACTTATTCATTCGATCAATATTCAATTAGCTTTACTTACTAATTTTAGTTTAGTACATCATAAATCAAATTCAATTCTAGTTCTATTCACTTACAATTTCAAAATAAATCTCAACTTTCATTTTAAATTGAATCTCATTTCTATCAGATTCTCAAATATTTTATAAGTCTTCGACTTATTTACATTTTGATTTATAAAATCATTTATACATTCACATTACTAATTCCATTATGAATTCTATTCCAAGTTATAAATTCATTTACAATTTGAATTTCATTCCAATCAGATCTCAATATTTTATAAATATTTTTATATAGTATTCCAGAGTCTTAGTAGCATTTCAAAAAATCATTTTGAAAACAATTTTGGCAGCAATTTCTCTTTTGGAAACCCGAAAATGAACACCGGTGATGCTGCAGTCATTACCGAAGTTATTTTCCAGCGACCGAAAAGAGTTTAGAGCTTTTATCTCTCTAAAATACTTTTCAAACCTTTGAAATTCATTTTCAAATCAAAAAGGAATTTAAACTTTCCAAATCTCCAAAATTTTCAAATTCTTTTCAAAACATTTCCAAAAACTTCTCTGGAATTCCGTTTTAAATTACAATTCACATTTATAATTTATATTCTCAAATTTCATTTGTATGTGAATTTATTTCTTAACTTTGGAGTTACGATTTCAATTTCTTATTTAATTTCAGTGATGATAATTCACTATTATTACTTCCTAACATCCATGCAACCATATACTATAGTACTTTATAGAAAAACATTTCTTTTCTATACAAAAATAGTTTTGGGCAAAATTATCTCATTTACCCTATTTTAAAACAATACTGTGCCGAATTGTTCTATTCGGGTGTTTAGAAACCCCTTCGATACAGTTTTGCAAGACTGTGCCGACGAAGGTTCATATACCACTCAATAAACCAATCATCACAATACAAAACAATTTTTATATTAACTAACAAATACGCGCTCATATATATTATTACACTCAACTCATCCTAGAGTACTGCTGACTCTATCTCTAATGAGTAACACCCAACAGAGCAGGGTTGTCGCTTAACCATATGCTCTGATACCACTTTGTCACATACCGGATTTTCGACTTTCGAAAATTCAACATCGATACTCACTTTATCGACTGTCGAGAATTTGAGTGCCGGAAACTCCAATAGTGAGGGTTTTAAGAAAAAGAAAAAGTAGAAGAAGAAGAAAAGAGTAGAAGAAAAAGAGAACAACACAGAACAACATCAGAACAGAAAACAATATCAGAATCTTACACATCGCAGCGGAACAATATACAATAGATAATTACTAGTCTTTTAAAACAAAGAACTATATCAATTTATACATACATCAATCATCAGAGTCGATATACAGCAATGGACAGTTATATAACCTGTCCTCATACAGAATACACAGCGGAATAAATACTATCAGATACAGATACTACGTCTCGTCATCCAGCTTATCTCCAAAGCTCCAGAATATCCAGGATATCCTGATAATCTAACTCTAGACTGCCCGTGTGAAAATTGGTGGGCACCCAGAGTTTAGAAGGGAACAATAAACTCCGAGTCAGTCATGGTGACTGGTGTGAGATCGTAAAACAGTTATTCTTTAAAATAAACAACAGGATAATTTTAAAGTAAATTCGCAATGTTTTTGGAAAATGAAACTACCATAAGACCTCCCGCCACACACACAATGCAAACGCAGACTTGGAGGAGATTTCTTCTTATGATAGTCAAAGATGCTTACTACGCAAAAATCAAATTCTTTTTGATATTATTATTAGTGCATAGTGTAGAAAACATTTCGAAAGTAGAATATAAATCTTAGCCAGCATAGGTACCATTATAGTATGCTTACTATAGCTACCATATTAAATAGCAGGTTCTACAACTAAAACCGTACAAGTCACGTATTGTTTCTTTGGATTTCCAACAAATGGTCAGGCTAAGGAACTTCCTTTTCCACGATGGGTACGTCCCTGGAATAGACGACCCGAGAACCTAACCGGATCTCTGCCAACACAAGGCCGGGTTACCTCTGCAAAAATAGGTAACTACTGACACGCGTATGCCATCCCCCGATCGTCACCGATCTTCCCGAGGATCCCCGATTCCAACAAACCACATAGAAAAAAATAATGCAGTAACCACAGAGGTTAAGTATCTGGGCTCCATACCATGATACCACCTTTATCCAGAAGGAATGACATACACTAAGGGGCGCTACTCCCTAGAACATTGCTGCATTCGTCCTGTTTCGACCATTTCCGGGGTGTGAGGCTCGATGAAGTCTCGTCCACAAAGCTACGCTTTCTCAAAAAGCCCTGCTTCGGGTCAAACAAAATGATCAACCTATGATCACACAGATATAAGATCAAACAAATGATCATATCACAAATGATCAAACACTGATCATTTCACAGCAACACTCAGTATGCCACGTTACCAAATTGGGATATATCGCTGATAAATATCAACTACATAACCTCTGAGCTCGTACGTCTCAGAGAAGGGTGTTAAGCTAAGAGAATAAATTCTCCGCCACCAACAGAAATGTATTTGAAAGAAATCAGCTCTATATCTCAAATTGTAACGTCAGACACACAATCCATACAAGTCTGTTCCGGGATCGAACAGAACCGAAGGCACTTCTCACGAAGCCCTTGCATTTCCGGATAATTTTCAATCACGTCAGGACTTCCCGTCACTAAGGGTGATAAAACGTCTAAATCGAAGATCAGTCGATGTAGATTAACTCGACGGTAATCCTTCCGTTTTCAAAAATATCCGGTCTTCAACACCGGTCTTCAAATGCAATTCATAACGACGTATCACATATTCGGAATGGGTTATACGACCCCATGGTCCTTTCCCGGTTAACCCGAATAGTGAGCGCTTATTTAAAAATAAGTGTGGCATTCAAATTCATCCAATTCACAACAAATACCATTCAAGGTAATTATTGATAGTCGGTTATTTAACTATCAATAAAGATGCGCAACAACATCAGATTCCAAATAATTTTCCAAATTATTTCATCTTCAAAAATATCTTTACTAGATATAAAATTTCCACACTTCTAAAATAAATCGATATTTATTTTTAAACAACTTCCCTTTCTTTTATAAATTCCCTATTGAATTTATATTTCAAAATATCTTCTGATATACGATTTTCAAATCGTTTTCAATATTCAAATTCAATTTATCTTTACAAAGATAAATTCTCAAAACGTTCATTTCATATTGGAAAAGCATTTCCATACTTATTTAAAAATAAGTATTTCACAAATCATTTATTTTCAACATTTGAAAATATTCGATATACTTAAATCAATATTAAGTATACATTTCATTCTTTAAGGAAATCATAAATTTTAACATCTATTTGAGTCAAAAACGAATGTTGCGTAAAACATCGTTACGACGACTCAAAATCACTAGTATAGGGATTCGAAATTAAAATAGATATATAAATCCCAATACTACATAAAAATATTTCCTTTCGGAAATCATTTACTATAACAACAGTGTTATAGTCTACCATTTCCTTATTTTTCTCGAAAACGTCTATTTCAACAATGAATGTTGAAATCTATGTATTCGATACTTAACACGTTTTAAAACATCTTTTAAAACAGTTACTTCATTTTTTATAATATCGCTTTCCCAAAACCATATTCATTCTACTTCAAAAATATATTCACTGTCCAAAATCGTGAATATACTTCACTAATCACATTTCACTATTAAATTCATCAAATTCAATTTATTTCGAATTCATAAAACAACGCTTATAAATTCCATTTCTGTTTTATAACAACTTCGGTTTTATAAATCTCCTTTTATTAATTTCTATAATACGCTTATTAAAATAAGTGATTTCAGATTTATAAAACAACGTTTATAAATTCAACCTTATATTTCACAATAACTTTGATTTATAAACCCCCTTTATTAACAAGTTCGATCAATACTCCCTTTAAAGGTAAAAATCCAATTTTATAAGTTAATTTCTTATAAATCTTCCATTCTACAATTTCATTCATTTTAACTTCACAATTTATAAATCTATAAATTTCATTCTTTTTACTTACAATTTATACATCTATAAATTTCATATCGATTTAACTTTACAATTTATACATCTATAAATTTCATATCGATTTTCCAAATTCGCTTCAATTAGCCAATTAAATTTCTAATTGGACTTCCCACTTATTTCTTTTTAAATAAATTCCTTTTAAAGAAAATCAATTTCTTTGTCTCTTTCAATCTATTTAAAAATCCAAATTTAAATTAATTTCTTCAATTTAAAATCACTGTTTTATGAAATCCATTTATTTAGCATTTTCACTTTATTCTGGAATTTATTCGATAAGATTATAAAAACAGCTTTTATACTTTTAAATTCTTTTCTTCAAAATTTCTTCAATTTCAAAAATTGATTCACTTAGAAATTTTCTACTTGAATCTCAAAAATTCAATTTCGTTTATCTTTGGAATCCAATGATGTCAAAACATCCATTCAGCTGAATTTTAGTTTTCAAACAATTTCTAGATATCAATATGATTAATAGCATCACTATAATCATTCACAGATTCATATCACAATAGAAATAAATTCAATCAATGTGAGGGGTCCAGTTGGATCCCTCCAACCTGTTTCCCTGCATCCAAAGATGTTAGCACAATACCAATTCCGCTCCAGTACGGAATTATCGCGGTATATAGGTTTTTATAAATCCGCTTACTAACGGCGCAATAGGGTCTCATCCGCTATACGAGGCGGGAAATCATCAATCCAATATATACATATGCCAATATGTATATATTGCTATATATATAGATATATCCTATCATATCTAATAGCACATCCAATAGCAATCATATCAGTCAAATCAATAACTGTAAAATAAATTTTCCTTCGAGTGAGAAAAATCTCACCTTAGCTTTTAATTTGCGATCCCCTTTTTCATTTTGACCATTTCTTCACGGTTTAACCTTGTATAAATATTTATACAATCTATTAATACTCGAATCAATTGAATAACAAATTTTTCATTCGATAAATTAATTAACTTGTGATTTTATTTTAAACCAGTTAAATTTGTTTTCTAACAAATCTCCTTTTAAATAAATATTTTCCCTTTGAAACTAAATTTTTAAATTCAACTAATAAGTTTAGTTTTAAACAATTTTCCTTACTGTAAATTATTTTCTTCCTGAAATTATCAAAACAGAGATTTACCTTAAAGACAAGTTCTGATAAATAAACTAAAAAGAAAAATCAACATATTAAACTCGGATTTTTAGATTTGAGTACTATCAATATAAAAATGCTCAAAATAAATCTACCATTTTTTTTCTAAAGATTGAACAGTAGGCATATATTTTTCCAAAATCCTATCTATATCTATATACTTCTGTAAACTGTATATGTATTTTTCTTTCTCTAATATCCATATTATATAAACTATATTGTTTATTTCCAATCTATAAACATTTACTTAAACTTATTTAAATAAAATTGATACCTCACTGCAAAATGCAATTTCAGGTCAAGATGCCTCATTGACAAGAACTTCCCCTTCCCACCAGAGTCTCCTTCATCATTGAGAACTACGCGAGCCACCCATCGCCATAACCGAAGTCGATCTGGCATTCGATCGCTTGAAGACGTCACGCTTCCCTCCTATGCGACCCATACTGGCGCTCGACCACCCAAAACGAATACCCAGACCAACGAAATGCCAGAAGCCACCGGCATCTCTCTCGAGCAACGCGACTCCCCCACCAGCGATCGCCATCGCGTGCTCACCTCGCCATCGCGAACCTGCGATTGACCGCAACCCCTCCAGATTTCGATCGCGAGCCTTCCCCATTTCGAATGCGACCTCGACGAACTCGTCGCTGCCGGCCTCCTCGCGAACGCCTTGCTTCGAAGCCCTAAATCGACTCCACCTTCACGCGATTCCACAATGATCGATTCGAATGCGTCCATTTTCTTTATTTGGGGATGAATTTGAGGAACGCGGCCATAAATTGATTTTTGTCTCGCCATTTTTAAACGAGAAGGGGATAGTTTTTTTTTTCTTTGTTCTGAGATTTCGAACGAGATAAGTAAAATTTAAAAAGGGAAGAACAGAGGGAACTACGTGATTTTGCAGAGAGGTAAGGGTCGCACGATTTTTCTCCTCAATTTTAGGCGTGAGATAAGGGGAAGGTATCGTGATTGTCTACGTGGTGGAAAGGAGTGAACGTGTTGCAGTTGACCAACTTTTAAATTTACATTCGAATTAATTCCAACGCGTTTATCTATCGTGTGTTCACATAACAGTCCCAATCAATACGAAATTTGAAATCCTATAATAATTTAATATTACGGACCCAATGGAACTGGTTTTGTCGAATTCCGAGACTGTTTGAAAAATGACTATTTTATAAATATCGGTTCGAACGATTCATTTCAAAACTGAACAAAACAGTTCGAAATTAAATTCTGAAGCTTCAATCATCTTCAGTATTATCAATACGAATTTTAAAAGCTTTCGAAATATTTTTCTTCAGCTTTAAATTGAAGATTCAAATTTTTATTCAACTATCAATAGATTAAATTCTAAAGTTTAATCGCAGATTTCAAAATTATATCGGGGATTCAAATTAAATTATCGTTCAAATATTTAAAATTAATTAAATATTCTCAATTTAATTCGTTCAAAATTCTGGGTCGTTACAATATGGATTGCCCTCTGGTGACTTCCGGTTTTGGAGAAACTACGGTCTTGTATATACTCTTGGGAATAAAACGTGTTAAGGATGGAATGGGCCATGTCTTAACACTATTTTAATATTGTACTTTACTGATTAGGCATTACCTATCTATCGTATTCTACTGTATATATAGATAGTTTATCGGATCCTTAGAGATGTTATTTCACCCATCTTTAAGTTATGAACTATTACCTTGCACTTGATTTAATTGTATAAGATTTGAGTCCTGACTCGAGTGTTTCTTTTGCATATGCTCGGGTCAGTCTGAAGCTATCCAGTTGCTGATCAAGGTTGGTTGAAGATGCTGAAGGCTTAGCATTTATCTTTATCAGTCTATTTATATTCCTGTATTGATGTCCTAGTCTGTTGGACATTTTTGGTATTAGTCACTTGATGTTAAGACATTGTTGTATATTATATAGTGGCTTCATGAACTGCTATTATGACGATGTATTTTCCGCTGCATTATTCTATGACTGTTCTGTGATGTTGTATTGATTCTCATTTACATTTATGTATTTATAATCCCATAATGATTCGTGTTTTGTATTATTTAAGTTGACATGTGTGGATTATTATCAATTTAAATGGTCCAAATATACGGGTTGTTACAGTTGGTATCAGAGCTTCGGTTTCCCTAAAAACCTTAGTTTGGGATTATATATAAACTCATTAGAGATAGGGTAGCAATACCCTAGAATGAGGAGAATCGATTCAATATCCAAATCCTTTCATTTCAAACTTCTTTGATTCGTTGATTAGACTTTCCTTAAAATTCTATGATTTTCTATCCTTTGGCTTTAAAAATCTCTTTGGTATTTCAGGATGGGTACCAGAGGAAACCTTAGGGGAGGAAGGGGCCATGGTCCTGCTCAGGCTGCACTTATTGCTCCAGCTCCTGTCAAATTCACCATTCTTAGTAAGGAGTATTCACAACTGGGAGGTATTAAGTTTTCTGGATCCGAGAACATTATTGAGGCTCAGCAATGGCTTAAAGGTTTAGAGAAGATATTTTCTGGTCTAGAGATCACTGATGCTCAGAAGCGTCAGCTTGCTGCCTGGCAACTTCAGGATGCCGTGCAAGATTGGTGGGAATCAGTTACTTCTCGTATCGAGGAGAACACCATTACTTGGGCCCAGTTTAGGTATAAAATTTAATTGGATTCCGTAGTCTAAACTCTTCTTTTAATCTTGAAATGTTATTCATCTTGCCTATCTTTTGGTTAGGGATACTTTCTCGGCACAATGGATGCCCGCTGCTGGGAAAACCCAACTTTATAGAGCTTTTATGGATCTTAAGCAGGGCAGTATGACTTTTTCTGAGTACGAGAGGAAATTCAACGAACTCTCCAAGTTCGGTCCAGGATTGATTGATACACCGCTTCTAAAGAACGAGAAGTTCATTCTGGGAGCTAGACCAGAGTATTACGATTTGCTTACTGGCCACACTCACTGCACTTTCACAGAGCTTGTTGACTATGCTCTTAGATATGAGGCAAAGCCTAGGGGACCTACTGCCAAGGCTGCTCCTACTCAGCCCTCCTCTAGTCAGCTCGGGAAGAGGAAGATGAACTTTGATCAACAAAAGAAATCTTGGCAGAAGACTACAGGATTGGGATATGCTCAGAAAAGCCCAATCGACCTTGCTAATATCACTTGCTTCAAATGCGATAAGAAGGGCCATTATGCTAATAGTTGTCCATCTTCAGGAGCTGCTGTTCCACCACCTTCTATGACTAGGAAAGACTTATGCTATGTCTGCCTCCAGCCGGGTCATTTCAAGAAAGACTGTCCACTGTACAAGCGTGGCACACCATCTGGAGTTTTTGCCATCACCACTCCTACACCGCCTGCTCAGGATGACCAAGGTACCTTACGAAGTACTTTTTCATTACATGATTTACCTATTATGGTATTATTCGATACTGGTGCTTCTCATAGCTTCATATCTATTGATCTTTGCAATAAGCTCAACTTAGAACCTACTCTTGCTACTACTTCCTTATGCGTCTCCAACCCTATTGGAGGACTTGCCAACCTCAGCAGAATTTGTAAAGAGGTTGGGCTCTTGTATGGAAGATATCGATTCACTTGGGATTTTTATGTTCTTGGCTTCGCAGCATTTGACATTTTGTTAGGTGCTGATTGGTTAAGGAAATTCGATGCTGTTATTTCTTGCAAGGCTCGTTCTGTTTCTCTAGTCAATGACAAGGGCCTACCGCTTGTCATTGAATGCAAATCACCACAGAAATATGCCGGAAGCTTCATATTCTCTCTTGATGCTCACCCGGATGATCTTAGCACTACCCCCATTGTTCGGAAATTTCCCGATGTATTTGGAGAGGTCAACTCCCTACCGCCTAAACGGGAAATCGATTTTCGCATTGATCTTATTCCAGGAGCTACTCCCGTAGTTCTTCCTCACAGAAGGATGGCTCCTAAAGAAAAAGCTGAACTTAAAACTCAAATTGATGATCTATTTGCTAAAGGTTTGATTAGGAGAAGTCGTTCTGAATGGGGCGCCGTAGTTGTATTTGTCACCAAATCGGATGGGTCTCTTCGCATGTGTGTTGATTATAGGGAACTGAACAAACGCACTCTCAAGAACCGCTATCCGATGCCTCGCATCAATGACTTATTCGATCAGCTCCATGGAGCTAAAGTTTTCTCCCAACTTGATCTTGCCACTGGGTTCCACCAACTCAGGGTAGCAGATGATAGTATTCATAAGACAGCCTTCCGTACCGAGAACGGATTCTATGAATGGTTGGTTATGCCATTCGGTTTGACCAACGCACCTGCTTATTTCGTCGACTTGATGAATCGAGTCTTCCGTGATGTGCTTAACAAGTTTGTTCTTGTTTTCATTGATGATATTCTCGTCTTCTCCAAAGACAAGAAGGAGCATGAGACACATCTTGCTTACATTCTGGAAACTCTCCGAAATCATCAACTTAAGGCCAAATTCTCTAAATGCCACTTCTGGCGAGACGAAGTGAGATTCTTGGGCCACATTGTTTCTGAAAATGGGATTTCGGTCGATCCAGCTAAGATTGCCGTAATCAATGTAAGTTCTATCCTATTCGCTATTTCTATTCAATTCCTCTCATCCCTTTCTAAATTGAAATTTATCTACAGGATTGGGAGACTCCCAAAACTCCTACTGATATCCGCAGCTTCTTGGGCTTGGCCGGCTATTATCGTAGATTTATTGAGCACTTTGCCCGGATTTTTGCCCCACTCACTGCTTTAACCCGAAAGGATGTCAAGTTTATTTGGAGTGAGAAGTGCGAATCAGCTTTTAATGAATTGAAGCGTAAGTTAACTTCAGCTCCAGTTCTTGCGGTAATCGATGGAAGTGAAGAATTAACTGTCTATACAGATGCCTGTCGAGAAGGTTTAGGCGCTGTTCTTATGCAAAGCGGAAAGGTTATTGCTTATGCTGGCCGCCAGTTGAAGATCCATGAAGTAAACTATGCAACTCATGATCTAGAGCTTCTTGCAGTTGTATTTGCTCTGAAACTGTGGAGGCATCATCTTTTGGGAATTAAATTTGAATTATTCACCGATCATAAGTCCTTGAGGTATATCTTTTCTCAGAAGGATTTGAACCAGAGACAAGTTCGATGGCTTGAATTCTTAGCTGCATATGATCTCGATATCAATTATACTCCTGGGAAAGCAAATGTTGTAGCTGATGCTTTGAGCCGTAGCAAAGCATTGTCATGCTGTAATCTTGTAGAAGGCATGCTATTTCAGCTTGTTATCTCCCCATCTATTGTGGATCGCATCAAGGACAAACAATATGAGGACACCTTGCTCTATCGCATGAAGGAGTTAGTGCTTGGTAGAGTTGGAAATACCGACAGTAAAGTGGGAGCACAGATAGATAGTAATGGAGTTCTGAGGATTGACAATCGTATTTGCGTTCCTAATGTTGATGGATTGAGACAAGAAGTGCTTAGAGAAAACCATCGGTCATCACTTTCATTTCATCCTGGTGTCACTAAGATGTACCGAAATATGAAGCGTTTATATTGGTGGAGTGGGATGAAGAGGGATATTTCTATATATGTCAGTAGATGCACCACTTGCCAACAAGTTAAGGCCGATCACCAGAAGACTGCAGGATTACTTCAACCCCTAGAGATTCCGTGTTGGAAATGGGATCAGATTTCTATGGACTTCATTGATGGATTACCGAGGACTAGAAAAGGTAACGAGAGTATATGGGTGATTGTTGATAGGTTGACAAAATCTGCTCACTTTATTCCGGTTAAGACCACTCGTACTGCTTTGAGTTTGGCCGAGATATATATGAGAGAGATTGTTAGACTCCATGGGGTTCCATCTAGTATTGTGTGCGATAGAGACCCTTTATTCACTAGTAAATTCTGGAAGGCATTTCAGGACGTCTTGGGCACTAAACTGAATCTGAGCACAGCTTATCATCCTCAAACAGATGGCCAAACTGAAAGGGTGAATCAGATTTTAGAGGATCTGCTTCGTGCCTGCATTATTGATTTCGGTGGATCTTGGGAAGACCATCTCCATTTGGTTGAATTCACTTATAATAACAGTTATCAGGTAAATAAAAATTTCAAATTTAATAAGTAAATTTGAATTGAAATTTAACCACCTTTATATTCAGGCAAGTATCGATATGGCACCGTTCGAAGCTTTATATGGACGGCCATGCAAATCGCCAGCTTGTTGGATTGAGCCTGGTGATCGATTAATTCTTGGCCCAGATATGATTATAGAAGCATCCGAGAAGGTAAATGAAATCAGAAGAAAGATGAAGACCGCACAGGATAGACAGAAGAGCTATGCTGATAGGCGTAGAAGAGATTTAGAATTCCTGATTGGGGATAAGGTATTCCTTAAGGTATCACCCTTAAAGAATGTTATTCGATTTGGTCGTAGAGGGAAGCTCGCTCCTAGATTTGTTGGACCATTCACTATCACTGAGAGAATTGGTACACTAGCCTACAGAGTTGCACTACCAGAGAAGTTTGAGGGCGTGCACAACGTCTTCCATGTTTCACATCTTCGGAAAGTGGTACACGATCCATCCTTGACCATTCCTATTGCTCAGTTAGATGAAGTTGATATTGAGCCGGATTTGACTATAGAGAGGAGACCACTTCGTATTGTTGATAGGGATACAAAGCAACTTAGAAGGAAGTCGGTTAGCCTAGTCAAAGTCCAATGGAGTCCCGATGATCGTGATTGCACTTGGGAAACCGAGGAGAGTATCCGGGATTCTAATCCAGAATTGTTTGTTGAAGGTAAATTCCATTCTATACTCTTTACTATATTCAATGATCTATTCTAAATCCATTGTATCTTTTTTATTTGTTCTTCCACTCTTTACTTTGTTCCTTTTCGAGGATGAAAAGTCTTGAGTAGGGGAGAATGTAACGACCCTGAAATTCCGACCCAATTTAAAAATTTTAGAACCGTTATTTTAATTAAAAATGTGAAACTTACATACGATTTCAATCGGCGTCCAAACTTTGTTTCTAAATTGCGCCTAGATGATTGTAGATATGGGTAAAGTTTCGTCGGAAAATACCGCAGTAAACTTCGTGCGCGTTTTACTGCACATCAGTTCATTTTAAAGCGTGAAAATTTCATCTTCCGAACCTAAATATTTTTACATAGAAAAATTCTAAATCATTTTCTGACGAAGGCGTCGTTTTTCGTTTTTCAAAATTCGGACATCTTTAGCTCCGTCGATCTTATTCTTCGCTGTTTTGCTGCATTCTCCGTAATAGAAATTTCAAATATTCACAACCGATTTCCGTTACCGTTCAAACTTCACATTTGGAATACGCCTAGATAGACATAGGTGTACGCCAAATTTCGTCGAAAAATATTGTAGTAAATTTCGCTCGTCAAATTTACATATTAGTTTTAATTTTATGTGTAAATTTTCTATCGTCCGAACCCAAATATTTTTCACAATGTTGCATAAGAAAAATATTCTGATCATAACGGCGCATTTCGTTTCGTCAAATTTCGCTTTTAATTGCTAGTTAAAATGTTCACTCGTGCAAATGGGTTAATAAGATTCGCCACTTCGCAAACAATGTCAAACCATCAATATCTTCATACCGTTGGGTCCGCCTCGTCGCGCTGATCAAAACGGTATATTTGTTTGTGTCAATCGGAGTTCGGCGTTGCAAATTATAATTGTTAACGGAGCACACACCGGTCCGTTACGCAGCGCAAACCGGTACCCAACATTTCAATATGTAAAATTGAGAGCCTTTCAGCTGTCTTGGGAAGACAAATAGCCACCACTGTCAAATGCATCATTGCTTTTACTGTGCACCTCTGCCTACATTCGGGTTCATTAATTTCGTTGGTTCACTTCATGTGACAGCTGCCTCCTCTGCCTTCTGCAATTCTATTCTCTCCCTCCCTATTCTTTATTTTATACTCCACAGCACGCAGAGCCAACAGCTCATACCTTCATTTCATTTTGCTCCACTCTCACGTCTACAGGTACCCACTCTTCCATTCATCTTTATTCCTCTTCCCTTTATTTCTTTCTCCCTTTGCTATTTCCTTCTCTGTTAGAATTTTTGCAAAAGAAAGAAAATATACCACCCAGGCCTTTGCCACCTCCTACCCACTCCCCATGCAACCACCAGCAGCCCCGCCAGCCCCACTGCACGCACACGCCTCCGCCAACCCAGCTGTACCCCACTGCCAGCTCCGCATCCACACCCCGCCACGCGTCAGCCCTCCGCCCCAGCTCCGACCCGCCCTGCCCTCCAGCCCGAGCCCCACTGCCACCAGCCCTGTACCCGCCCTGCCCTCCAGCCCGAGCCCCACTGGCGCCAGCCCCCTCCGCTCCAGCACCCGCCAGCCCCCTCCGCTCCAGCCCCCTCCGCCCCAGCACCCCACTTGCCACCCGCCTGCAGCCCACGTCCCCCGCACCCGAACTCCACCAGCCCCGCACCCGAACCCCACCAGCCCCGCACCCGAACTCCACCAGCCCCGCACCCGAACCCCACCAGCCCCGCACCCGAACCCCACCAGCCCCGCACCCGAACCCCACCAGCCCCGCACCCGAACCCCACCAGCCCCCGCACCCGAGCCCTCCGCGCCACGCGCCACACCCACCCCAGCCCAGCTGCACCCCGCCGTTCCCAGTCCAGCCTGCTCCAACCCCGCTCCGCCCCAGTCGCTCCGCCGTCACCTTTGGGCCTCGCAGTGGCCGAGATCTTGAACTGTGCCTTGGTTATATATATATCAGTTGATATATATACAACTGTTAGATTATATAACTGTTAGATTATATAACAGTTTATATTTTGAATGTTGGGTTGCTCACATACTGTTGCTATGTTGTTTCAGCTCCTGCTATTGATCCGGAAGTATAAGTATTTCCATCCCGCTTGTCGAATCTATCTTGCTCGTCGATTGGTATGACTTTATATATTTTCGATCGATATATTACAATAAGCAAATTATTGATAATCTTTTATTTTGATTTGCAGTTGTGTTCGTTTTGCGTCGTGCCGGTTAGTGTCTATCTCATCTATTCGTCTTCGTGCTTCGTCGTCCAATCTTTAACCACGAAAGGTGAATATTTCATTCACGACTCAATCTATTATGCTATGATAATCAAGTGATAATTGTTGTTAATATTAAATCTGGATATTAAATTGTTGATTGTTAAAATTTGGTTGAAATGAATTGTTAATTTCTAAAAGTTGACGCCATATATTGTTTAAACATGTTGAACTGTAATACGATGTTAATTAGAGTAAATAATAGTGACATTAAAATTGATAAGTACGATGGATGTAGAAATTTGATAACGGACACCAAGTAAAAATATAAATGTGATAATCTTTAATCCGTAGGATTCTAGGAATAATTGTATTAATTTGCATAATAACGAATGTAAGTTAATATGGTTATTTCGGGATTATTTGAATAAATTGTTAATTTGTTATGTATGGTTGCTATTGCTTGTTTATTTACTTTGACACTATCCCAGTTATCACACTGCAAGTTCCCTTTGTTATGATTTGTTTTATATTGAATGATATCGGGTTGAAATGATAAATACCCACTTAAATAACTTGGCCTAGGATAGACAATTAAAAATAAGAAATCTGATTGGTCAACGAAATTATTTTGAAATTGAAATCTATTTGAAATTAAGAAATGAACTTATTAAATTGTTTGGAAATCAAGTAACGACTTAATGGATTTAATTGAAATAAATAAATGGATTTAATTGAAATAAATTAATGGATTTATTTGAAATAAATTAATGGATTAAATTGAAACGGATTAATAAATCTATTTAATTGAAGAAAATGAATTGGAGAATTTGATTGAAATAAGATTTAAAACAAGTGAGTTTTAAAATTTAATAATTTAATTTATTAAATTGGTAGATTTAGATTTAGACTGAGTTTTAAATAAATAGATTTGAACTTGTCATAAATAATAATTTAGATTTAGGAAATTTTGACTTAAAATGGAATACGAAACTAACTAAAGTTTTATGGATTTAATTTAGCGATAATTTAAATGTAAAATGATTTTAAATCTAATGAAATCGATTTAATCAAATTTATGATTATATTTAGTGTAACGATGAATGTAAACATGAATTGAGATAAATAGAATTTGATCTAACGATTCGAACTTAATTGACCGGTAAATTTGGATAAATTGATTTTGAACTAAATTTAATAAGAGAGTTATTAAATTGAACTTGAATACTTAACTATATTGTTAATTAAATGTTGAACTACAGATTTCATTTGGAAATATGATTTTAAATATCCGAAATAAATTGAATCGTGAAATGTCAAAATTTGGAAGTCAAATTTGCACCTTGACTTTTGGACTTTGATTTGTTTTAAACGTTAAGTTAACCGACCATTGGGTAATAAATACGTAGTTATTAAAGAGACCGGGATCGGATATGGACATACTCTCTGTCGATACCAAAAACCACTTTAATAACTATTACACGCGAAGTGTTGATCCAGAATGAAGTGGATGGTTTGGTGAACGCGTTGACTGAAGAAAGAGAACGATATTGGACGACCCCTGACATGACTAAAACAGGAGCCGCGCCGGGCCATTGAGGTTCGCTACCTCTAGCGGACGCACTTCTTCGATACCATATCTATTACGTTTGTGATTCGATTTGGGTGCACCCCTTGATTTGGGAGTGTTGTTTCGCGGTGTTGAGATAGTAGCTGCTATGCTCAACATCAGTCCGGATCACGCAACTACTAGTATCCTAGTTGGTATCGCCTCATGTACCTTGTCATACTGATTATCCTATTCGCGACCACTACGTTTTGTTTTGTACCTTTAGTATATGGATTGCCCTCTGGTGACTTCCGGTTTTGGGGAAACTACGGTCTTGTATATACTCTTGGGAATAAAACGTGTTAAGGATGGAATGGGCCATGTCTTAACACTATTTTAATATCGTACTTTACTGATTAGGCATTACCTATCTATCGTATTCTACTGTATATATAGATAGTTTATCGGATCCTTAGAGATGTTATTTCACCCATCTTTAAGTTATGAACTATTACCTTGCACTTGATTTAATTGTATAAGATTTGAGTCCTGACTCGAGTGTTTCTTCTGCATATGCTCGGGTCAGTCTGAAGCTATCCAGTTGCTGATCAAGGTTGGTTGAAGATGCTGAAGGCTTAGCATTTATCTTTATCAGTCTATTTATATTCCTGTATTGATGTCCTAGTCTGTTGGACATTTTTGGTATTAGTCACTTGATGTTAAGACATTGTTGTATATTATATAGTGGCTTCATGAACTGCTATTATGACGATGTATTTTCCGCTGCATTATTCTGTGACTGTTCTGTGATGTTGTATTGATTCTCATTTACATTTATGTATTTATAATCCCATAATGATTCGTGTTTTGTATTATTTAAGTTGACATGTGTGGATTATTGTCAATTTAAATGGTCCAAATATACGGGTTGTTACAACGCACAACACCCTTCATAGGTGAAACACGAATAAATACGAAATCTCCCACAGAAAATTCTAATTTCCTTCTTCGATTATCGGCATAGGATTTTTGTCTACTTTAAGCTTCTTTCATCCTATGACGAATAAGATCAATCTTTTCTGTGGCATCCCGAATAAAATCTGGACCTAAAACCAGCTTCTCATCGGCTTCAAGCCAACACGAAGGAGATTGGCATGGCCTTCAGTATAGTGCCTCGAAAGGTGCCATACCAATACTAGATTGGAAGCTATTATTATAGGAAAATTCAACAAGAGAAATATGATCTTCCCAACTTCCACCAAAATCAAGTACACATGCACGAAGAAGATCTTCAAGAGTTTGATTCACATGCTCGGTTTGTCCATCGGACTAAGGATGATAAGCGGTGCTAAAATTAAGCTTCGTTCCCAAAGCTTTTTGAAGACTCTTCCAAAATCCACTAGTAAACAATGGATCATGATCGCTAACAATAGAAGTAGGGACTCCATGCAATTTTATAATTTCCTTGACAAAGAGTTTAGCCAAAATAGGTACGGTCCGATTGGACCGAACGGGAAGGAAATGGGCGGATTTTGTAAGTTTATCTACTATCACCCATAGGCTATCATGGCCCGAACGAGAACGGGGAAGACCGTCTATAAAGTCCATGGAAATTTGATCCCACTTCCATATTGGAATTTCCAAAGGTTGCAATAACCCACCGGGCCTTTGATGCTCGGCCTTTACAAGTTGGCAAGTCATGCAACGCTTAACAAAGTTAGCAATATCGGATTTCATTCCATCCCAATAATAAAGTCGCTTCATATCCGCGTACATTTTACTACTTCCGGGATGAATGGTAAATTTAGAACGATGAGAATCTTCTAAAATGTCTTTACGAAGATCAATAATATTTGGTACAATGAGTCTACCAAATTTTCGAATTCCGCAACGAGCATCAATATCAAAGTCTTTCAAAACTTCAATATCAATTTTATCCCTACAACTTTGGCTAAGAAGAACCAATTCGGGATCATGCTTTTGAGCTTCAAGAATGCGGTCTAAAAGAGAAGGATGAGCCTCAAGGCGACATAAAACAAGAGATGAACATAAATCGGATTCCCGATCTCGAATCTCACAAGTGGACAAAGTCTCGAGATCATTCCACTCGGATATCATCATAGAAACAACCGCTTGTTGCTTACGACTAAGGGCATCGGCAACACGATTTCCTTTTCCAGGAGTATAAAGAATATCAAGATCATATGATGCAAGGAACTCGAGCCAACGTTGTTGACGCAAATTAAGTTCCTTTTGAGAAAATAAATACTTCAAAGATTTATGATCGGTGTAGAGAACAAATTTCTCTCCCAAAAGATAATGACGCCAAATTCTAAGGGCGAATACAATAGCCGCGAGCTCTAAATCATGAGTGGCATATCTAGTCTCGGCATGCTTTAATTGCCTAGAAGCATAAGCAATAATGCGTTCCCTTTGCATGAGAACGGCACCCAAACCAACACGGCTAGCGTCGGTGTAAACAATAAAATCTTGGTTCCCTTTGGGAATCACAAGAATAGGAGCATCGGAAAGGAGTTCTTTTAATTTCTGAAAAGAAGCTTCACATTTGTTCGACCAAATGTATTTAACTCCCTTATTTGTCAAACTAGTAAGAGGTACGGAAATCTTAGAAAAGTCTTTTATGAACCGACGGTAATAGCCCGCCAATCCACGAAAGCTACGAATTTCTGTCACACTCTCCGATCTCTTCCAATTTTGAATCGCTTCAATCTTTGAAGGATCCACGGAAATTCCGGATTCAGAAATAATATGCCCCAAGAATTTCACACGAGATTGCCAAAAGTGGCATTTAGAAAATTTTGCTTTCAATTGGTTTCTCCTAAGAGTTTCCAACACAATCCGAAGATGATTTTCATGCTCTTCCTCGGTTTTAGAATAAATAAGAATATCATCTATAAAGATGAGAACAAATCGATCGAGGAAGTCTTTGAAAACTCGATTCATAAGGTCAACGAAATAAGCTGGAGCATTCGTCAAAAAAATGGCATAACAAGCCATTCATAAGATCCATAACGAGTACGGAACGATGTCAATGGAATGCTATCCTCTTTAATACGGAGCTGGTGAAAACTAGTTGCTAATTCTAACTATGAAAAGACTTTAGCACCACAAAGCTGATCGAATAAATCATCAATCCGAGGCAAGGGATATTTATTCTTGATGGTGATATCGTTAAGCTTGCGGTAGTCAACGCAAAGCCTAATTGTACCATCGGATTTCTTCACAAAAATAGCTGAAGCTCCCCATGGAGAGGAACTAGATTGAATAAAGTGCTTCGCTTCCAATTCGGATAATTGTTTGCGCATCTCCTCATTTTCTTTATTGGACATACGATACGGAGGACGAGTAATAGGTAGAGCTCTAGGGATTAGATTGATTCGGAACTCAATTGCTCGCTTAGGTGGTAATCCTAGAACGGGCTCAAATATGTCGGGAAATTCACGAACAATGTGAATGAGAGAAATGACATCTTCCTCATCATCGTTATCGTCATCATGAGGATTGAGAGAATATAAGGATGCTTTCGAATTGGAATCTGAATCTTTCAGAACGAGAGAAATCTGCTTAATAGATTGAGGATGCCGAAGAGAAATAGTCCGTTCTGGACATAGGATATGGGCTTCATAACGGTTAAGCCAATCCATTCCTAAAATCATTCTGAAACCAAGATAATGCATAACATGCAAATCGGCTCGGAAAGCATAATCACATAAAGTAATTTCGACATCTTTACAAAGTAAACTGAGTGTTGCAGATCCACCAACCGGATTCGCAATTCTCAAAGAAGTCATCAAGCCAACAACATTCAAAGACAAGGCATCAACAAGTTCTTTTGATATAAAAGAGTGAGATGCACCCGTACCAAAAAGAACTCGAATAGGAAATTCATGAAATATAATAATGCCATCAAGGATAGAATGAGAAATACCTTGACCATGAGAAGTGTTAGAAGGAGCTTGTGATGTGAGAAATGCAGATTAAGGATCTTAAGGCTAGAATTAACACTAGAGGGGGGTGAATAGTGTTTTAAGAAATTTGTTGATCTTTTTGAGTTTTATCTTAATTTGTTAACAATGTATACACTAATCAAACACAGATATGAACACAGAATCAAACACAGATGCAAATATAAAGTAAAAGCAGTAAAGGAAAGAACACACCGGATTTTATACTGGTTTGGAGTTACCCTACATCCAGTCCCGCAACACAAGTACGGATTTCCTTTCAACAACAATTCAACAATTACAACCCTCGGTTTCAAGGCTACGAGGTACACCCTCCAGAATGACAATCCTCTGGGTAGAGATACTTGATTTCCGGGGCAACAAGTTCACCCAATTGATTTCCAGGGCTGCAATCACACCTTTTCTCGCTTAATTGATTTCCAAGTCTACAATCACACCTTTTCTCGCTAATATATTACAAAGAAGTCTATAACTCTGAATAGCACTGAGAACCTTGTAGAGATAGTGATGTAGAATCAAACTAGAAGTAATCGAGTATGATTCGGTGTTGATTTCGGCAGAGTAATGGTTTGATTTTTGTATTAAGAAATGTGAAAGAAGAAGAGGAGTGAAAACCAGAAAAATGATTAAAAATTCGTTGAAACTGACCCCTATTTATAGAAGAACAACCGTCATGTCCATTCGTGAAGAGTTATGGCGAATAGACACTTCTTTTGAAATTTGAATTTTGAAACCAACTGACACTATGTCGAAATAGTGCCTAGGCATGTCGACATCCCTCAGCCCAAGTTGATATTTTGAATTTTTATAAAAATAGTATTTATCTTATATAAAAACTATTTAAAACTTTATAAATATACTTGAATATGGTTGAAATTCATAAGTAAATATAAAGAACAATATATACATAATTTAACTATAATTTTATATTTAAATCTAAGTATAAATATAAAAAAATAAATATATTATTTGAAAAGACATTTAAAATCAGGAGTAATTTGACTTTGAAATTAAAGATGTTTTGAGGCTAAAATTATTTAAAATCAGGATAGAGAGTTTTGAATCTTTTAAAAGGAAAGTTTTGAAATCATTTTGAAAACAAGATAATTTTGTAAAATCATTTGAATTAAAATTAGTGGATACAAAACAATGTCCCACTAGATTTTCGTAGGTTCCATCCTACTTAGGGTTCCATCCCTTTAATGGGCTCGAAGTGGATTCCATTCCACGAATAAATTGGATATTAAGATGCCAGTGCTTTTCTACGAGTTTTAACAAATATTCCGAATAAAACAATCTTAACCTTGAACTCTTGAACTCTTGATAATCTTCTTGATACTCATGAGTCTTCTATCTCTATGTCTTGAATCTCTATACTGTACAGTCTTCATTCTTGATACCTACATGGTTAGATCCTGCATATACATATATATCTAAACTTGTAATGTTAGTATTTATATTTTATAATCTATTCTAAGGTTGTTGTCATCAAAACCATTATCTCATGGACTAACAATCTCCCCCTTTTTGATGATTACAACCTTTGTTTATAAAATATTCTTTCTATCCTAATAACTCTAATTAACTCCCCCTTAATCTATGCCTAACTATCCTATTTTATACTTCTCCCCCTTCGTCATCAACAAAAACTTACTCTAAACTAGATAACTCCAAACTATATAACTCTATATAACTCCCCCTGAAACTAAGACTACATTACTTGTGATTATAATGATAGTGTTATCATACATAATCAATACTTAACTAAAATATAATCCTAAACTATTAACTATCCTAACTAAGAATTCACAATAATACTAACACAAATAAGAATACGATTTTATTTATTACGAGTATGGTTGTATTTACATTTGCGTTTGAAAAACATATAAATAACAATGGAAAGAAAGAGAAGAAACTAATGTGTGTTTCTGAACATAGGAGATTTATGAATTGAACAGTTTGGATAGTGGAAATAGAAATTTCCACGTTGTTCGACAAGATTCCCATTTTTGTCGAAACACACTTCTCCAACGCATACTACTTGGTCATCATCCTCCTCGTGTGCTTCTTCCATTGGTTCTTCTTTTTCGTTGCTGACCTTATGTACTTGATTGAGTGAAGAGTCTTCATCGATCAAGATAGGGTTGGCCTGGTTATCCATTAGGAATTTTTGTAAATTCCTAAGAATCTTGCCTTGCCTTTCTTGCTCTTTCGCCATATGAAGTTGAGTCACTTGAATTTCAGTTAACATATGAAGAGTATCCTTCGTAGACTCCTCCAATTTAGTTACACGTGCGAGAGTAGAGCATTGGAATGGACCAGAAGAAGGAGAGGGGAATAAGAAAGTTGATTTTATGTTTGATTTAGAGGAAGACGCCATTATTTTATATATTTTAGAATAGAAAATGAAGAGAAAACAGAGAGAATGAATAAGAATTCGAAATAGAGAAGAATATATAACTAATTTTTTGAAATTTGGTAGGAAAATTTTAAAAAAATAAAAACGTTATATGTCGACATGGGTCTAGTGGGGATGTCGACATGGTCCTTGAATTTTTGCCTTTTTTAATTCATTTTGAATTAATTTTAATTATACTCGTTATTTATATTTTATATTTCAGTTAATGAGCAAATACCTAATTCTCTTCTTAATTTAGTAAATGTAGATTCATTTAAGGGTTTTGTTAAAATATCAGCAATTTGATTTTCAGAATTGATATAGTCGAGAGTAATTACTTCTCTACTTATATTATCTCTGAGAAAATGGTGTTCGATATCAATATGTTTAGTTCGAGCATGATGAGTAGGATTTTTAGATAAATTTATTGCACTAGTATTATCACAATAAATTGGCGATTTTGAGATATTTAATCCAAAATCTCTTAAAGTTTGTTGCATATATATTACTTGAGAACAAGCCAAAGCAGCAGAAATATACTCTACTTCAGTTGTTGATAAAGAAACTGTATTTTGCTTTTTGCTAAACCAGGAAATCAGAGAATGTCCCAAAAAGTGACAAGTTCCACTTGTACTTTTTCGGTCTGATTTACATCCAGCATAGTCAGCATCACAGTATGATATTAAATCAAATGAATCATTTTTAGGATAAAACAAGCCATAATCAGAGGTGTGTTTAATATATCTTATGATACGTTTTACAGCTTTTAAGTGAGTTTCTTTAGGATGAGATTGATATCTTACATAGAGACAAACACTATGCATGATATCATGTCTACTAGCAGTGATATAGAGTAGTGATCCAATCATTCCTCTATATAACTTTTGATCTACATCTTTCGAGAGATCTTCTTTACTAAGGTACTCATTGGTTACCATGGGAGTGGGTTTTCCACTCGCAGTAGTCAAACCAAATTTACTAACTAGGTCTTTAGCATATTTTTCTTGACTAATAAAAATACCATTATCTAACTTTTTTATTTGCAATCCTAGAAAGAAGTTTAATTCACCCATATGACTCATCTCAAACTCTTTTGTCATTATTTCAGAAAATTCTTTATTCATTTCGAAGTTAGTTGAACCAAAAATGAGTCCTTAATGCTCATAAAGCATCTTTCCTTAATGCTCATAAAGCATCTTTCCTGCACATTATAAAATTTGGGTAGACAACTAGAATTTGAATAACATTCATATGCAGACTCATGGAACAATGATGATTTAAAAAATTCTAAACTAGTTTTAACAGATTTTTCAAAAATAGCCATTTTAAAACTTTTCAAAATTCAGATTATGAAACTTTTGAAAACAAAGCTCTGATACCAAATGTGAGAAATGCAGATTAAGGATCTTAAGGCTAGAATTAACACTAGAGGGGGGTGAATAATGTTTTAAGAAATTTGTTGATCTTTTGAGTTTTATCTTAATTTGTTAACAATGTATACACTAATCAAACACAGATATGAACACAGAATCAAACACAGATGCAAATATAAAGTAAAAGCAGTAAAGGAAAGAACACATCGGATTTTATACTGGTTCGGAGTTACCCTACATCCAGTCCCGCAACACAAGTACGGATTTCCTTTCAACAACAATTCAACAATTACAACCCTCGGTTTCAAGGCTACGAGGTACACCCTCCAGAATGACAATCCTCTGGGTAGAGATACTTGATTTCCGGGGCAACAAGTTCACCCAATTGATTTCCAAGGCTGCAATCACACCTTTTCTCGCTTAATTGATTTCCAAGTCTACAATCACACCTTTTCTCGCTAATATATTACAAAGAAGTCTATAACTCTGAATAGCACTGAGAACCTTGTAGAGATAGTGATATAGAATCAAACTAGAAGTAATCGAGTATGATTCGGTGTTGATTTCGGCAGAGTAATGGTATGATTTTGTATTAAGAAATGTGAAAGAAGAAGAGGAGTGAAAACAAAAAAAATATGATTAAAAATTCGTTGAAACTGACCCCTATTTATAGAAGAACAACATTCATGTCCATTCGTGAAGAGTTATGGCGAATAGACACTTCTTTTGAAATTTGAATTTTGAAATCAACTGACACTATGTCGACATAGTGCCTAGGGGCATGTCGACATCCCTCAGCCCAAGTTGATATTTTGAATTTTTATAAAAATAGTATTTATCTTATATAAAAACTATTTAAAACTTTATAAATATACTTGAATATGGTTGAAATTCATAAGTAAATATAAAGAACAATATATACATAATTTAACTATAATTTTAGATTTAAATCTAAGTATAAATATAAAGAGCATTTCTTACAAGATCTAGAAGTTGCTGAGTAGACATAAATACTCCATCTTGGGGAGTAGCACTAGATTGACCAGCGCTGGGACAGCCAGGTCTAACCATTTCTTTTTTTAAGAAAGAAAGAAAAGAGAAAAAAGGTTAATCTTAGAATGAATATCAACAAACTTGATTGATATAACAAAGCATCATAAAAAGAAATAGGATAGAACGGTTCAAAGACTCGAATTAAATCCTATAGCACGATTCCTACGGAAGACTTAGGACAATGATCCTTGCTAGATTATTCTACATTGTTCCGAAGTTTGGCTTTGATACCAAGCTGTGACGCCCCACCTCTATACTCACGCTAGCCAAGGACACTACGGAGTAATGTCGTCAACTAGCGCGAAGAATAAGGCTGTTGAGGAGCGACCATCCATGTAATTGCTTTGTGCGAGTACCGATATGCCAGATAGTATAGCACACATTTCATTTCAAGAGGAAATCCAACATATCAAATACAAACTCAAAGCAACTACACAGTGGTTAAGTGGACCTCGGAAACAAATATAGAAATAAGCATAACGGAAATCAGTCCCAGAATTTCATATCTCAAAGGCGGAAACAGATATGAATATAACACATAAAGGTGTACATCAGAGTAGTGGTCAAACAACATCCACAATATCACACAGGGATAGATACAAGTGCTAGACAAAAGAATAATTATACATCATGCAGTCTATATCTCGAATGTATAACAACAAAAACTACAAATGTAATGTAGTTAGGCAAAAGTCAGAGGATGATCCCAGATAAGGAGTCAAGCTGAAGCACCTGTAACATCTCGGTCTGACCCGAGTATTATTTAAGAAGAAAATAATAAACGGATCAGTCTAACTATAATTATCATTAAAGAAGTGAGATATAAGCAGAGATATAATAAGAACGTATGATAACAAGAATGTCATACTAGAATAAGTATGGTTTAAACAACAACAAAGTCATACAATATCTCAAAAAATCTCAAAGCACCAAAAAGAATGTCATATGCTTTATTTTATTCACCAAACCACAAATATTGACAAACATATCGTTGCCAATCTCATAAAGAGGTGAAACACAAATTCTAGAAATCATCAATTAGAAATCCAGAAATCACAAAAGGGGGAGGCCTATCACAAACGGGAGCATGAAAACTCACCAACACGTGTATCACAAAACGGAACGCTATTCCATGGTCGCTAACCATAAATTTTGAGCCGAAGCTCCACAAACAGCCCAAAGACCACGGGTCGCTACCCCGCCAAATTGAACCGAAGTTCCACAAAAACGGGGTTTAGTCTCCCTCGCAGACAAATAGACATCGCACATCGCTAGTCTAAATCACAAAATGATCATCATTGATCAATAAAAGTGTCGATTACACTAAGCTAGTAAATATATGAGTTTAGCTCCATGTCCCATAACCACTAGCTTAACTTAAATATTTACGAACAAATTGTAGATTCCCACTCAAAATTGTCACAAGAGTTTCAATCGAACAAGTCCAAAAATTAACCGACAAAGTAAAAGCAAGCGTTTCATACCACTTGTTTTGCTAAGCCGTTTAATTATATTTTCTCATACGAATGAGGTAAAGGTTTGCATATACTAATAGATTAGAAAACGGTTTTATAAACGAGCTTTGTATTAAAAATAGAGTTGAAATCATCTTTGTAAAAGAGTTTTAATATTTACTACTAGTATGGAAACCTTTGTATTTAGAAGTGACAAATCACAAAATGATTGTAGAAACAATCAATCACAAAAATCCACATTCGAAGATGTGAATTAAATCCAAATAAATCGATACCGAATCCATCAAAATGGATATTCTTAAAAATCCCGAAAAAGAAGTCATCAAAGTCAATAATAAATGATAACAATAAATCAGATAGTCATGAATCGATAAAAGTTGGATTCTCAAGCAAATCAAGCAAAATAGGCGAAATGAAGCAGGTCAATATACTCCAGACGTCTGCAGTATATACTCAGACGTCTGTAGTAAGTTTCAGGGAATTCTCTAAAACAAACTCCAGACGTCTGAGATTTCCTGCAGACGTCTGGTGACGAACATTTTTTTAATACACGACTATTTTCTGAAAGGTTGCGAAACTTTAAACAAAAAGATCCGCAAGACTTTCATTTAGGGGCTTTTTCCAATCGACATCCCAGCTCTATAAGCTCTCCGAAACACCACCAAAAGCACGTTCATAAATCAAATCTAGGATTTTCAAAGTTTTAACTTCAAACACCAAAAATTGAAATGTTCACCAAATCAATCCAAACAAAAATCAAATGAACATGAAAGGGTGTTAGGAATTCATACCAAGAAATCAAGGATAGTTATAAAATTAGATGTGAGATAAAAATATCACCTTTAAACCCGAAAATGAGGAAGGAGAAGCTTGAAAGCAAATGAAGGTCAACTACTCTTCAACCTCAACTCTAGAAGCTTGAATCTAAGCTCATAAGATGAACATTTCCTAAGTTAGGTTTAGGAAATTTCTGAAATTAAAGAGAGAATGAGTTGGAGAAGATGAAGAGGAGGCTTACCAAAGCTTTTCCAAGAGTTTGGAGCCAGACTTGAGTTTGCAAATGGAAATCTAGGGCTTGGAATTTCTAATTTCTCATTCCTCTCCCCATTTTCAGTTTTACTTGAGTGTTTAAGAAAAATAGAAATGAAGTGAAGAGGAGAGGAGAGGGCTGAACTAGGTTATAGAGTGAGTTGGGGTGAAACTCAAACCCAAAGCCCAATAGAAAATGTCAAAATTCAACTTACTCCAAACATATCGATGTTTATACTCAAAAAAGTCGCAAACGCCATTTTGGACTCAATGGAAGTGGTCTCGAATCCCAATTCGACTGTTTACAAAAAGTAGCTTTTTGGACTTTAATCCGATTAATGATTCTACATTTAAATAAAATATTTAAATATACAATCGTAAAATATGCGGGTTGTTACATAGAGTGTGTGTATATATATACACTTAAGCCTATAAGATGCACATAGATCATCCATAGACAATATCAAATCTGATCACTTGCTCGATCATATAAATTTCACTTTCAAACTAGTATAGATCACCTGGCCTCTCTAGTGCGGACTCTGATCAGGTTCCCTAATTAGAAACCTCCATTCTCCTTATGTAACCATATACTATGACAGAAAACCTAAGGACCACATAAGAAATCCATTTCAAGTGTTCGCCATCAAGAATCAAGTGAATAATCCTTGCTCAAACCGGTGTAAATCACCTCGAAATCTTACGTCCGAACCCTAGAAAAAAACTATTATGCAAATAAAATGGTATACTTATAGCTTACATATTTTATTCCACTGGTTTCTTAACTACAGTAACTACTTTTTAAATTACATTTATTTTCACATATAGTATATCCTTTAATACTAAAACCCACATAAGAATCTTTCATATAACATACCTTAAGTATATAAACATTTAATAAAGTGAGTAACCGGCTTCTATTCATGGCGACTGGCGACTGGCGACTTCTCTTTCTCAAATCCCTAATTCTCATCGCCTCCGTCTTCTATGCCTCCAATTCGCGTTCCATTTTCTCCTCTTTTTTCTCCTCCCTCCCTCGATTTGCATGTCGCACTGCCTGTTCTTGTTTTGTGGGTGCATTTGTCTCATGATGAAACCGGGTTTTTTCTCTACGTTGGAGACCGCATCCAAAACCAGATCGGGCAAGGTACATTTGCCGCCACCTGCCTCTGACCAGTCTAAGCAACGGCCACCATCTTCTTCTGGGTTGCCGTACAACTTCCCCATTCCTGGAACCCTTCAAGCTATCTTCGATGCTGTGAATCACGAGATCCTCTTGCGTGTGGTATTTCGTCTTCGCCCGATACTCGCGTTCGTCCAACTGTAGCTGCGCGTGCCTCTCTGCCTGTTGCACCTACGCCAGTCCCTGCCTCTGATAATGATCGATCTATAGGGGCTGCTCCTTCTATTGCTTCCCTAGCTAATCTAAACAATGTTGCTGACTTCCCTACATTGGTAAAAACTGGAAACCGTCCCTTGATGCCTGCTGGTGCTGCCTCTCAACCAGTCCAGGCGAAATCTGATAACTCTGAAAAGTCTTGGAAATCTATGTTTTCAGCAAATCCACGAAATGCCGGTAGGTATACCTTTAAGCATTACGATATTGTTGGTAATTGTGATGAACTACTTGTTCCTCTATGTGAGGTAGTAGAGGCGGGAAAGTCTTTTTGGAATGATACGATTGTAGGTTTTTTTCTAGATAAGGGCCTGAACTATTATGTTGTTAAGAATTATCTCAAGAAAAAATGGAAATTAAAAGGTTCTCTTAAGGTTAGATTTGACAACGACATGTTTTTCTTTGATTTCTCTTGCTCGGATGATAGGCGTATGGTTCTTGAGTCCGATCCTTGTGTTATTGATGGTAAACTATTTATTTTAACCAAGTGGATTCCATCGGTTGACTGTGCTAGAGAGCATGTTTTATCAATTCCTATCTGGGCAAAGTTTATAAACATTCCTTCTTCCCTTCAATCTTTAGAGGGTCTTGACTGGTTGGCATGTCACATTGGTGAGTTAATCTGTTTTGATGAGAATACGGAGGGTCATGAAAGGCTTGGATTTGCTAGGGCTTTGATTGAGATTACCCCCATGTGACTTCTTCCAACTCACCTATCTATTTCCCTTTCTGGGAATAGAGTGGGTTGAGTTGATATTGATTACCAATAGTCTTCGCCGATCTGTACTTTTTGTCACTCTTTCGGTCATAGCACTTCAGATTGTAGACATCGTCCTGTTGATGGTGTATCCTCCTCCTTGCCTCCCAAGAACCCCATTCTGAAACCAAATCCTTGCATTTGGAAAGCTAAGATTGTTGATACTGCTGTTGTTCCTCCTCCGAATCCCTTAGCTACCCCTCTTGATCCCTTAGATCGTACCAGGTTGAAGACTTTTCTTGCCTCTGCTCCTGCTCAGTTTGTTGTCCCTTTTTCTGCGGATATTGTAGTTGCCTTGCCTTCTCTACCAGTTTTTTCATCCATTCAGTTGGTTCCCGATGACTTGGATATTGGCATGGATTTTGGGTTAGCGGATCTTTTTCCTGCTTAACCTTTAAGTTGTTATTTTATATTCGGTCTTTTAGGTAATTTTTTTAAGTGATGTAAGTTGATATGTAGTGAAATTTGTTGCCTAATCCATGTATGGGATGTAGGTATGGTACGTCTTGTTGTAGCTGAAGAGGCACCTTAGCCTCTCACATGTTCCAAATTTATAAAAGAGTGGATGGTCCACTGTAAAACCGGCTTGCCTTGCAAAAAAATATAAACATTTAATAAAGGCATAGCTTTATTTAAAACATTTTATATAAGACTTAGATTTAAGTCCAATAATGATCTAGAAGTTTCAAACTATCCAAAATCACCAAAAAAATCATTTCGTTCTAACAACTGAAAACTGCCAAACAAACACATCAAACATGATGAAAACACCATATGTCCTAATGCATAGGATATATGTGTCAATAATATTACTTAACAAAGTTTAACTTATTTATTAGACACATTTTACTCTAAATGGAAAACATTAGAAGCTTTCATCATTTATTCCGTATTATGCTACTACAACTTGGTCTCCCTACATAGCATACATATAAAAATTTCCTACATAGAAAGCACATATCAAAATCTATTTTACTTGAACTACCATGTAGCAAACTATTATTGTAGCGTCCTCTACTTCAAAACCTGAAAGTGAACGGTGATGATGATGTGGTCACCGCTTGAGTTATTTTTAGGCGATAGAAATGAGTTCGATATATTAAAATGAAATTGAATTAAAAATATCAGTAAGCATCACGATCACAATTTTCGAATCAATTTCCAAAATATTTTCTTTAAAATCCATAGAAAAGTATATATAGATTCAGTAACACCACAATTATACAAAGGAAACCGGTCTTACCAAGTAGTATACCACGTCCCCTAAAGTGCTTACCAGCCGAACACATCTCTTGCTAATGTTTTTAGTGACTTTTGAGCCACTTGAACTAGATAACATATAATTACTTTGTTTCCGAATTGACTGGTTGATTTTGAGAGCAAACTCAAACCAGAATAAATTTAAACTGCTTTCAAAATATTAGTATTCACAAAAACTTTCAATTAATAATGTTATTATTTTCTCTAAAATCTTGAAAACCATTTTAAAAGACACCAGGATTTATTCTCAAAATATTAGTTTAAATCCTCTTCATTTATGAACCACACTTTATAAACCATACCTAAATAAAGTCACTTTCTTATATGTAATCATTTCACAAATATATCTTTCCCAAAATTCCTTATCTTTCCTTTTGATGATAATAAATATCTTTTATTATACTTATCTTTTAACCCAACACTATCACCTAATGCCTTCTTGTCAAACCGTGAAACTCGATTCGGAAGGTGTATGCTTTAATGCAGCAATTAGTTACAGTCTACCCAACCCATGCAATAAAAAGGTAAAATTGCCCATAAACTGGATGAGCATAAATCAGTAATTGTAAGTAATGCTCATAAACTGGTCGAGCATTGCAAATCAATCAACAAGTGATAACAGTGCTCATAAACTAGCTGAGTAAGACTAAACTAATAAATGATGGATAACAATTGACCACCATTCATCCCTAAATTAATCAGACTACATTTACAAGTCATACTTATACAATTATTTACATATAACAAAGACATATACTGATGCAGCCCAGTCTTAGGTCGCGAGCGACCTAACGTGCCATTGAGTCGCATACGACCTAACGTGGAAGATAAGTCGTTGGAACGACCTAACAAGGGGAATAAGTCGTTGGAAGTTGAAGTTTTAGGTCGCGAGCGACCTAGCGAGTTAAAGCAGATCACATTTCACCCAGGTTCCTTAGGTCGCTCAACGATACAACTTTGCGACCTACGACCTAAGATAGGTCGCTAAACGATACAACCTTGCGACCTACGACCTAAGATAGGTCGCTCACTGTAGACCGCTACCGTGTTATTCTAAGTCACTCCAGATGCTGTTCATTTTTAGGTCGCTCGACCTTATGTACTGGGAAGATATGTCGCTGGAAGTTATGCCGCTGTGAAGCCTTAATTTTAGGTCGTTGATGCTGTGTATTTTAGGTCGCTCAACCTTACGTGATGTTGTATATATTAGGTCGTTTACTGTTGTACTTTGTTAAGTCGGGTACTGGGTTGTGCATTGTGATGTAAGTGTTGTGTTGTGTTGTATTGTACTTAATGTTTTTTTCTTTAAGTCGCGTCTGTTAAGTCATTAACGACCAATGTTAGGTCGCGTGTACTGTCTTTTTTTAGGTCGTGATGTTTAGGTCGTGAGCGACCTATGTGTTGTCCAGATTTGAGTTGTGTGATTTGTAAGCCTATAAATAGGCGGGTGATATCATTTGTAATTTTTGGAGTTGATTTTGAATAAACTTTTGTTTGAGAGCTTTGTGCCTCTTCTTAAATTGGTAGTTGAGTGTAATCTCCTATCTCCTCTTTCGGTATTCGAGTGCGCTCGGATCAACGATCGTAGAATCCAATTCACGGTATCAAGTGCGCTTGATCAACGTCTGAAGAATTGTAGATCTTTAAACACGGTATCGTGCGCGATCAACGTGTTTGAGATAGCTAGAATCCGGCATCTTTGGATCAACGGATTTGGGCCTTTGGTATTCATCAATTCACCGATTGCTACTTTCACCGTTTCATCATTTTGATTATTCCACTGCTGCATCATTTGGTATCAGAGCTAGACTTAGCCAATCATAGCTAAGCCGAGTCTTGGAGCCAATTCTTATTGAAGAGTTTGAGGAGTTAGTGAAGCCGAGCTACATCAAGCAAAGCCGAGCTAAGAGAAGTGTTTGAGCCGTGCATAGTTTGCTCATTTCTAAATCAAGGCCGAGAGTTAAGTTTTGTTGAAGAGTAATCATGCCGCCGAGAAGAGCCAATCGCCATCAAAATGTTGAAGCGTTGTATAGAAGAGAAGAAGCCGAGCAAATGGAACAACGTATCAATGAAAAGTTTGATGAAGGCATTGGGAAGTTAGAGAAACGGATGAATGATATGAATCAAGGACAAAGGAGGAGATCGCCAGTCTCGAACCATGGAGGAAACAGAGTTTCACCATCGGTTACGGAAGCGAGGAGGGTGTCACCACAATCTGATCGAGGTAGAAGAGAATCATCAGTTTTGATGAGAAGAGATCACCATGAGTATCGAGATGAAGAAAGAAGAACTCAACGTGAGTTTGAGTATGAGCCATATCGTGATGATGAAAGACATAGTCGAAGAGACATGCATGATCGAAGAGATGTTGATGGTCGAGATCGATACCGAAGTACACGTGATTATGATGAAGAGAGTGATAGAAGTAATATTCATTACCGAGATCGAGACCAAGCACGAAATACATATCGGGATGTTGAAGATGATCGTCGATGGGAATCGGGGATGAAAACTGAAATTCCAGAATTCAAGGGTGGAATGGTAACGGAGGAATTTTTGGATTGGTTATCTAATGTGGAAGAAATTTTTGACTTTAAGGAGGTTCCCGAGCATCGAAGAGTGAAGTTAGTTGCTACTCGTTTGAAAGGGAGAGCTATGGCATGGTGGCAACAAACTAAACTAACACGGGAGAGAATGGGGAAGTCAAAGATTGAATCTTGGGAGAAGATGAAGAAATTGATGAAAGCTATCAATCTCTTATGTATCAACGTTTACAGAATCTGAGACAGGGAACAAAGTCAGTGAATGACTATGCGGATGAATTTTATCAATTGATTGCGAGGAATGATATCATGGAGACGGAGGATCAGTTGACAGCTAGATTTGTTGGAGGGTTAAGAATGCAGATTCAAGACATGGTGAATATGTTTGATCTAAAATCTATTGCTAAAGCACATCAAAAGGCTCTAGCTTGGGAGAAGCAAGGAAGGAGAGGTGGTGGTGTGTTTACAAACTCCAACAATCAAACGAAAGGGGCTAGTAGCAATGCGAATGTTTCAAAGGCTGTTGCAAAACCGGTTGTTAACGAAGTGGCTAAGACCAGGATCAATAGTGGTATCAAATGTTTCAATTGTCAGGAGATTGGTCACAAAAGCAATGAATGTCCAAAGCCAAAGAAGCGAACGATGATTGCTGAGGTTGAAGATGAGGATGTAGAAGCTGAATGCTCTAATTCACTACATGATGAGGAGGAAGAAAATGTGTCGGGAGATGAAGGGTATTCATTAATGATGAAGAGGTCGTGTTTGACACCAAAGCAAGAGGATGATTCAAGTTGGTTGAGGAGTAACATCTTTCAGTCAACGTGCACTATCTTGGGAAGGGTTTGCAAGTTTGTCATCGATGCGGGAAGCTGTGATAACATCATTTCGACCGAGGCTGTGAAGAAGTTGGCATTGAAGACTGAGAAGCATCTGAAACCTTACAAGTTAGCTTGGTTGAGGAAAGGTGGGGAGGTGAAAGTTGGACGAAGAGCTTGTGTTAATTTTTCGATTGGGAAGAAATACAAAGATGAAATTTGGTGTGATGTTGTGGATATGGATGTATGTCATCTATTGCTGGGGAGACCATGGCAGTATGATAGGGCTGTGCAAAATGATGGTCGTGCTAACAGTTACAGTTTCATGTTTGAGGGTACTAAAATCACTTTAATTCCCAAGAAGCGACAACAAGAAGAAAGCAAGTTGGAGGAGATTGAAGAGCTTAAAACTTTACTATCTTTGAAGGAGTTTGTGAAGGAAGTAGAAGAGGAGCCTGAAGTATTTTTGTTGACTGGACGTGAGAGTAATGAAGTGGTTGAAATTCCTGAGGAAGTAAAACCATTACTGGAAGAATTTGACGATGTATTTCCTGAGGAGCTACCAACGGAGTTACCGCCATTGAGAGACATTCAACATCAAATTGATCTTGTTCCAGGAGCTGTGTTACCTCATAGACCACATTACAGAATGAGTCCAAAGGAACATGAGGAGTTGAGAAGGCAAGTGGAAGAGTTGCTTGAACAGGGGCGTGTACAGGAAAGTTTAAGTCCTTGTGCGGTGCCAGCATTGTTAGTGCCAAAGAAGGATGGAACGTGGAGGATGTGTACGGATAGCAGGGCACTCAATAAAATAACTGTCAGATACAGATTTCCGATGCCGAGGCTTGATGATTTGTTAGATCAGTTGAGCGGGGCTACTATCTTTTCGAAAATTGATTTGAAGATTGGTTATCATCAAATTCGAATTAGACCAGGAGACGAATGGAAGACAACATTCAAGACAAGAGAGGGGTTGTACGAATGGCTGGTTATGCCGTTTGGTCTTTCGAATGCACCAAGTACATTTATGCGGGTGATGAATCAGATTTTTAGACCATTCATTGGGAAATTCGTGGTGGTGTATTTTGATGATATACTGATATATAGTAGAAGCACAGAAGAACACTTGCAACATCTGAAAGAAGTGTTAATGATATTGCGACAGGAACAATTTTATGCTGCAACGAAGAAATGCGTGTTCATGACGCATAGTGTTTTATTTTTGGGATATATTATATCTGAAGGAGGGATACAGGTGGATCAGAATAAAGTTGAAGCAATCAGAAATTGGCCACAACCCAGGACGATAACGGAAGTTAGAAGTTTTCATGGTTTAGCATCATTCTACCAAAGATTTATTCCACACTTCAATAGCGTGATGGCACCAGTTACTGATTGTATGAAGGGGAAGCAGTTTTCATGGTCAGAGGAAGCAGGATTTGCTTTTGAGCGGATCAAGAAACTATTAACGACAGTACCAATTCTAGTATACCAGACTTTCAGTTGTTGTTTGAGCTACATACTGATGCATCTAAAGTTGGGATTGGAGGGGTGTTAAGTCAGAAAGGACGTCCTATTGCATATTTCAGCGAGAAGTTATCAGGAGCCAAGATTAGATACAATACTTATGATGTAGAATTCTATGCTATTTTTCAAGCTATAAAACATTGGAGACACTATTTGTTCCATAAAGAATTTGTTCTGTATACTGATCATGAAGCACTGAAACATTTGCAGGGACAGGACAAAATTGCAGCCAGGCATGCTTCGTGGATCGCATACCTACAACAGTTTACATTTGTGGTGAAGCATAAATCGGGAATTACAAACCGTGTGGCAGATGCATTGAGTCGAAGGAATCATTTGTTGACGACAATGAAGGTTGAAGTAACGGGGTTTGATGTGTTGCCAGAGTTATTGGTTGATGATCCTTACTTTGCGAAGTTTGTAGATGAAGTCAAGGAGGAAAAGACTGATGAGTTTGTGTTGGTGGATGTTTTTCTATTCAAGGGAAACAGATTATGTATACCCGAGTGCAGCTTACGAATGAAGATTGTGAAAGAGTTGCATGAAGAAGGACATGTGGGGAGAGACCGTACATTGCAGTTGATTTCACAGTCATATTTTTGGCCTTCTATGAAGAAAGAGGTTGGAAGATTTGTGGAAAGATGTCATATATGTCAAATTTCCAAAGGGACGGCGACGAATGCGGGATTGTATATGCCATTACCTGTGCCTACCAGACCATGGGTTGATATCAGCATGGATTTTGTTTTGGGGTTGCCAAGAACTCAACGCGGAAATGATTCCATTTATGTGGTGGTAGATATATTTTCCAAGATGGCACATTTTATCGCTTGTAAGAAGACAGCTAATGTCGTCCGTGTTGCTGAGTTATTCTTTAAAGAGGTGTATCGATTACATGGGCTACCTGAATCTATTGTTTCTGATCGGGATACTAGATTTCTAAGCCATTTTTGGTTGAGTTTTTGGAAGATGGTCGGAACGAAGTTGAATTTTAGTAGCGCCTATCATCCGCAAACAGATGGGCAAACGGAAGTAGTGAACAGATCATTGGGAAACTTGTTGCGATGTCTTGTACATGATAACGTGAAGAGTTCGGATATGAAGTTGTGTCAAGCGGAATTTGCCCATAATCATGTTGTTAATCGAAGTATGGGTTACAGTCCATTTCAAGTTGTATATTCAAGCGTGCCAAAGGGTCCGTTGGATTTGACGCTAGTACCACAACCAAAGGGGACAGTTAAGCGGGTTGTTGATTTTGTTGATGGATTGGCAGAATGCCATAAAATCGTTCAGGAACGATTGGAGAAAACGAATGAAAAGTATAAAAGATCTGCGGATTTGAAGCGAAGAAGTGTTGAATTTAATGAAGGTGATTTAGTATATGCTGTACTAACGAAGGATCGTTTTCCAGTGGGAGCATACAATAAACTTAAAGCTCGAAAGATTGGTCCTGTAAAGATTATGAAACGGATCAATGAAAACGCGTATAGGTTGAAGCTGCCGGAAGATGTGTACACTTCTGACGTGTTTAATGTTAAACATCTTATTCCTTATTATGGAGATGAACCTGTTGTGGAAGAGGAAAGCGCAAATTCGAGGACGAATTTTTTCCAACCAGGGGAGGATGATGCAGCCCAAGTCTTAGGTCGCGAGCGACCTAACGTGCCATTGAGTTTCATACGACCTAACGTGGAAGATAAGTTGTTGGAACGACCTAACAAGGGGAATAAGTCGTTGGAAGTTGAAGTCTTAGGTCGCGAGCGACCTAGCGAGTTAAAGCAGATCACATTTCACCCAGTTTCCTTAGGCCGCTCAATGATACAACTTTGCGACCTACGACCTAAGATAGGTCGCTCAACGATACAACCTTGCAACCTACGACCTAAGATAGGTCGCTCACTGTAGACCGCTACCGTGTTATTCTAAGTCGCTCCAGATGCCGTTCATTTTTAGGTCGCTCGACCTTATGTACTGGGAAGATATGTCGCTGGAAGTTATGCCGCTGTGAAGCCTTAATTTTAGGTCGTTGATGCTGTGTATTTTAGGTCGCTCAACCTTATGTGATGTTGTATATATTAGGTCGTTTACTGTTGTACTTTGTTAAGTCAGGTACTGGGTTATGCATTGTGATGTAAGTGTTGTGTTGTATTGTACTTAATGTTTTTTTCTTTAAGTCGCGTCTGTTAAGTCATTAACGACCAATGTTAGGTCGCGTGTACTGTCTGTTTTTAGGTCGTGATGTTTAGGTCGTGAGCGACCTATGTGTTGTCCAGATTTGAGTTGTGTGATTTGTAAGCCTATAAATAGGCGGGTGATATCATTTGTAATTTTTGGAGATGATTTTGAATAAACTTTTGTTTGAGAGCTTTGTGCCTCTTCTTAAATTAGTAGTTGAGTGTAATCTCCTATCTCCTCTTTCGGTATTCGAGTGCGCTCGGATAAACGATCGTAGAAGCCAATTCACGGTATCAAGTGCGCTTGATCAACGTCTGAAGAATTGTAGATCTTTAAACACGGTATCGTGTGTGATCAACGTGTTTGAGATAGCTAGAATACGGCATCTTTGGATCAACGGATTTGGGCCTTCGGTATTCTTCAATTCACCGATTGTTACTTTCACCGTTTCATCATTTTGATTATTCTGTTGCTGCATCATTTGGTATCAGAGCTAGACTTAGCCAATCATAGCTAAGCCGAGTCTTGGAGCCAATTCTTATTGAAGAGTTTGAGGAGTTAGTGAAGCCGAGCTACATCAAGCAAAGCCGAGCTAAGAGAAGTGTTTGAGCCGTGCATAGTTTGCTCATTTCTAAATCAAGGCCGAGAGTTAAGTTTTGTTGAAGAGTAATCATGCCGCCGAGAAGAGCCAATCGCCATCAGAATGTTGAAGCGTTGTATAGAAGAGAAGAAGCCGAGCAAATGGAACAACGTATCAATGAAAAGTTTGATGAAGGCATTGGGAAGTTAGAGAAACGGATGAATGATATGAATCAAGGACAAAGGAGGAGATCGCCAGTCTCGAACCATGGAGGAAACAGAGTTTCACCATCGGTTACGGAAGCGAGGAGGGTGTCACCACAATCTGATCGAGGTAGAAGAGAATCATCAGTTTTGATGAGAAGAGATCACCATGAGTATCAAGATGAAGAAAGAAGAACTCAATGTGAGTTTGAGTATGAGCCATATCGTGATGATGATAGACATAGTCGAAGAGACATGCGTGATCGAAGAGATGTTGATGGTCGAGATCGATACCGAAGTACACGTGATTATGATGAAGAGAGTGATAGAAGTAATATTCATTATCGAGATCGAGACCAAGCACGACATACATATCGGGATGTTGAAGATGATCGTCGATGGGAATCGGGGATGAAAACTGAAATTCCAGAATTCAAGGGTGGAATGGTAACGGAGGAATTTTTGGATTGGTTATCTAATGTGGAAGAAATTTTTGACTTTAAGGAGGTTCCCGAGCATCGAAGAGTGAAGTTAGTTGCTACTCGTTTGAAAGGGAGAGCTATGGCATGGTGGCAACAAACTAAACTAACACGGGAGAGAATGGGGAAGTCAAAGATTGAATCTTGGGAGAAGATGAAGAAATTGATGAAAACTACTTTCTTACCTTACAATTATCAATCTCTTATGTATCAACGTTTGAAGAATCTGAGATAGGGAACAAAATCAGCGAATGACTATGCGGATGTATTTTATCAATTGATTGCGAGGAATGATATCATGGAGACGGAGGAGCAGTTGACAGCTAGATTTGTTGGAGGGTTGAGAATGCAGATTCAAGACATGGTGAATATGTTTGATCTAAAATCTATTGCTGAAGCACATCAAAAGGCTCTAGCTTGGGAGAAGCAAGGAAGGAGAGGAGGTGGTGTGTTTACAAACTCCAACAATCAAACGAAAGGGGCTAGTAGCAATGTGAATGTTTCGAAGGCTGTTGCAAAACCGGTTGTTAACGAAGTGGCTAAGACCAGGATCAATAGTGGTATCAAATGTTTCAATTGTCAGGAGATTGGTCACAAAAGCAATGAATGTCCAAAGCCAAAGAAGCGAACGATGATTGTTGAGGTTGAAGATGAGGATGTAGAAGCTGAATGCTCTAATTCACTACATGATGAGGAGGAAGGAAATGTGTCGGGAGATGAAGGGTATTCATTAATGATGAAGAGGTCGTGTTTGACACCAAAGCAAGAGGATGATTCAAGTTGGTTGAGGAGTAACATCTTTCAGTCAACGTGCACTATCTTGGGAAGGGTTTGCAAGTTTGTCATCGATGCGGGAAGCTGTGATAACATCATTTCGACTGAGGCTGTGAAGAAGTTGGCATTGAAGACTGAGAAGCATCTGAAACCTTACAAGTTAGCTTGGTTGAGGAAAGGTGGGGAGGTGAAAGTTGGACGAAGAGCTTGTGTTAATTTTTCGATTGGGAAGAAATACAAAGATGAAATTTGGTGTGATGTTGTGGATATGGATGTATGTCATCTGTTGCTGGGGAGACCATGGCAGTATGATAGGGCTGTGCAACATGATGGTCGTGCTAACAGTTACAGTTTCATGTTTGAGGGTACTAAAATCACTTTAATTCCCAAGAAGCGACAACAAGAGGAAAGCAAGTTGGAGGAGATTGAAGAGCTTAAAACTTTACTATCTTTGAAGGAGTTTGTGAAGGAAGTAGAAGAGGAGCCTGAAGTATTTTTGTTGACTGGATGTGAGAGTAATGAAGTGGTTGAAATTCCTGAAGAAGTAAAACCAGTACTGGAAGAATTTGACGATGTATTTCCTGAGGAGCTACCAACGGAGTTACCGCCATTGAGAGACATTCAACATCAAATTGATCTTGTTCCAGGAGCTGTGTTACCTCATAGACCACATTACAGAATGAGTCCAAAGGAACATGAGGAGTTGAGAAGGCAAGTGGAAGAGTTGCTTGAACAGGGGCGTGTACAGGAAAGTTTAAGTCCTTGTGCGGTGCCAGCATTGTTAGTGCCAAAGAAGGATGGAACGTGGAGGATGTGTACGGATAGCAGGGCACTCAATAAAATAACTGTCAGATACAGATTTCCGATGCCGAGGCTTGATGATTTGTTAGATCAGTTGAGCGGGGCTACTATCTTTTCGAAAATTGATTTGAAGAGTGGTTATCATCAAATTCGAATTAGACCAGGAGACGAATGGAAGACAGCATTCAAGACAAGAGAAGGGTTGTACGAATGGCTGGTTATGTCGTTTGGTCTTTCGAATGCACCAAGTACATTTATGCGGGTGATGAATCAGATTTTTAGACCATTCATTGGGAAATTCGTGGTGGTGTATTTTGATGATATACTGATATATAGTAGAAGCGCAGAAGAACACTTGCAACATCTGAAAGAAGTGTTAATGATATTGCGACAGGAACAATTTTATGCTGCAACGAAGAAATGCGTGTTCATGACACATAGTGTTTTATTTTTGGGATATATTATATCTGAAGGAGGGATACAGGTGGATCGGAATAAAGTTGAAGCAATCAGAAATTGGCCATAACCCAGGACGATAACGGAAGTTAGAAGTTTTCATGGTTTAGCATCATTCTACCGAAGATTTATTCCACACTTCAGTAGCTTGATGACACCAGTTACTGATTGTATGAAGGGGAAGCAGTTTTCATGGTCAGAGGAAGCAGGATTTGCTTTTGAGCGGATCAAGAAACTATTAACGACAGCACCAATTCTAGTATACCAGACTTTCAGTTGTTGTTTGAGCTACATACTGATGCATCTAAAGTTGGGATTGGAGGGGTGTTAAGTCAGAAAGGACGTCCTATTGCATATTTCAGCGAGAAGTTATCAGGAGCCAAGATGAGATACAATACTTATGATGTGGAATTCTATGCTATTGTTCAAGCTATAAAACATTGGAGACACTATTTTTTCCATAAAGAATTTGTTCTGTATACTGATCATGAAGCACTGAAACATTTGCAGGGACAGGACAAAATTGCAGCCAGGCATGCTTCGTGGATCGCATACCTACAATAGTTTACATTTGTGGTGAAGCATAAATCGGGAATTACAAACCGTGTGGCAGATGCATTGAGTCGAAGGAATCATTTGTTGACAACAATGAAGGTTGAAGTAACGGGGTTTGATGTGTTGCCAGAGTTATTGGTTGATGATCCTTACTTTGCGAAGTTTGTAGATGAAGTCAAGGAGGAAAAGACTGATGAGTTTGTGTTGGTGGATGGTTTTCTATTCAAGGGAAACAGATTATGTATACCCGAGTGCAGCTTACGAATGAAGATTGTGAAAGAGTTGCATGAAGAAGGACATGTGGGGAGAGACCGTACATTGCAGTTGATTTCACAGTCATATTTTTGGCCTTCTATGAAGAAAGAGGTTGGAAGATTTGTGGAAAGATGTCATATATGTCAAATTTCCAAAGGGACGGCGACGAATGCGGGATTGTATATGCCATTACCTGTGCCTACCAGACCATGGGTTGATATCAGCATGGATTTTGTTTTGGGGTTGCCAAGAACTCAGCGCAGAAATGATTCCATTTATGTGGTGGTAGATAGATTTTCCAAGATGGCACATTTTATCGCTTGTAAGAAGACAGCTAATGCCGTCCATGTTGCTGAGTTATTCTTTAAAGAGGTGTATCGATTACATGGGCTACCTGAATCTATTGTTTCTGATCGGGATACTAGATTTCTAAGCCATTTTTTGTTGTGTTTTTGGAAGATGGTCGGAACGAAGTTGAATTTTAGTAGCGCCTATCATCCGCAAACAGATGGGCAAACGGAAGTAGTGAACAGATCATTGGGAAACTTGTTGCGATGTCTTGTACAGGATAACGTGAAGAGTTGGGATATGAAGTTGTGTCAGGCGGAATTTGCCCATAATCATGTTGTTAATCGAAGTACGGGTTACAGTCCATTTCAAGTTGTATATTCAAGCGTGCCAAAGGGTCCGTTGGATTTGATGCTAGTACCACAACCAAAGGGGACAGTTAAGCGGGTTGTTGATTTTGTTGATGGATTGGCAGAATGCCATAAAATCGTTCAGGAACGATTGGAGAAAACGAATGAAAAGTATAAAAGATCTGCGGATTTGAAGCGAAGAAGTGTTGAATTTAATGAAGGTGATTTAGTATATGTTTTACTAACAAAGGATCGTTTTCCAGTAGGAGCATACAATAAACTTAAAGCTCGAAAGATTGGTCCTGTAAAGATTGTGAAACAGATCAATGAAAACGCGTATAGGTTGAAGCTGCCGGAAGATGTGTACACTTCTGACGTGTTTAATGTTAAACATCTTATTCCTTATTATGGAGATGAACCTGTTGTGGAAGAGGAAAGCGCAAATTCGAGGATGAATTTTTCCCAACCAGGGGAGGATGATGCAGCCCAAGTCTTAGGTCGCGAGCGACCTAACGTGCCATTGAGTCGCATACGACCTAACGTGGAAGATAAGTCGTTGGAACGACCTAACAAGGGGAATAAGTCGTTGGAAGTTGAAGTCTTAGGTCGCGAGCGACCTAGCGAGTTAAAGCAGATCACATTTCACCCAGGTTCCTTAGGTCGCTCAACGATACAACTTTGCGACCTACGACCAAAGATAGGTCGCTCAACGATACAACCTTGCGACCTACGACCTAAGATAGGTCGCTCACTGTAGACCGCTACCGTGTTATTCTAAGTCGCTCCAGATGCCGTTCATTTTTAGGTCGCTCGACCTTATGTACTGGGAAGATATGTCGTTGGAAGTTATGCCGCTGTGAAGCCTTAATTTTAGGTCGCTGATGCTGTGTATTTTAGGTCGCTCAACCTTATGTGATGTTGTATATATTAGGTCATTTACTATTGTACTTTGTTAAGTCGGGTACTGGGTTGTGCATTGTGATGTAAGTGTTGTGTTGTATTGTACTTAATGTTTTTTTCTTTAAGTCGCGTCCGTTAAGTCATTAACGACCAATGTTAGGTCGCGTGTACTGTCTGTTTTTAGGTCGTGATGTTTAGGTCGTGAGCGACCTATGTGTTGTCCAAATTTGAGTTGTGTGATTTGTAAGCCTATAAATAGGCGGGTGATATCATTTGTAATTTTTTGAGTTGATTTTGAATAAACTTTTGTTTGAGAGCTTTGTGCCTCTTCTTAAATTGGTAGTTGAGTGTAATCTCCTATCTCCTCTTTCGATATTCGAGTGCGCTCGGATCAACGATCGTAGAAGCCAATTCACGGTATCAAGTGCGCTTGATCAACGTTTGAAGAATTGTAGATCTTTAAACACGGTATCGTGCGTGATCAACGTGTTTGAGATAGCTAGAATCCGGCATCTTTGGATCATCGGATTTTGGGCCTTTGGTATTCTTCAATTCATCGATTGCTACTTTCACCGTTTCATCTTTTTGATTATTCCGCTGCTGCATCATATACGCTCTAATATATATAATACACTCGACTCATTCTAGGTTATCGCTTGCCCTGATACTAAATGTGATTGACCTAATTTTCGATCTTCAAATGTTAACACTAATTTTCCACGGTGTTCGTGCGCTTAACACCATAGTAGTGAAAAGACAGATTGTTAGGGTAAAAAGTAAAAAGAAGAAAATGAATAAAAAGAAGAGAATAAGAATCTGAATCTCACAACAAAATGATAGCATATAATATAGAAAGTACAATGTGCTACTCTAAGATACATCACATTTCAGGGCCATTCTAAGATACATAGCATTTCAGGGTCACAATCTTAAGACTGTCATTGCCCTGGATAGCTAAAATAGTTTATCCACACAAATGCTGATATACATACTAGAAGTGCAGCTGAAATAAGAATACTATAATCGATGAAAGCATTCAGCTCATCTGCACAAGCTCCAAAGAATGTCAAAGAAAACCCGCCTTTCTCAAAATACTCGAAAAAGCACTTGAAAAATTAAAGGAAAGATAAAATCATGAGTCAGACATAATTTTGGTGTAATAAACCCAATAAATATGTATACACTGTGTAACAGTAACTTTTGAGACCGTACAAATCACCATAACAGTTTTGCCTCAAAAGAACCAAATCATCTAATAAGTACATAGGGCGATATAATATAAAATATCTAAGGTGTAGAATATAAATCAGAAAATAGTTATATTGCATGTGCAACAAAAAATATTAAGTATATAACCAAAATTGCTAAGGTTCGTTCGCATATGAATTTCCGTTGAAGATGCCCTCGGTATGTCAAGAACGGGCCTCCTAACAAGGGTAAGAATATCCTTTCAACCAGCGTATATCTCTAGATTAAACAGAACACAAGGTAAACATAACCGGTTCATGCTGTAACACATGATACCAAATATCATCGCTCTTACTAGAATTTTATAAGCATCTCTAGAATAGGGCTGATATATCCTAGGGTCAGCTAAAACCAAAAGCCATGCATCCTACTCTGGTCTCTGTCAGTATCAATTGTAAAGTCACATTCAACATCATAACATATGTGTAACGACCTGCATTTTCAACCCTCGAAAGCCGGCACTTAATAAATCCATGGTATTCAAATGTGAGCATCCAAGTGTCGAAAAGGAAGATTATTAGGGTAAAATGAAAAATATAGGGAAAAAAAGAATCTCACAACGGAATGATTACATTTATATAACAAAGATAGTCAAAGTTATCACTCTAAGATACAAGGTATGTCAGAGTTAAAAAAAACCTCATAAGTTTGGACAGTTATAATTTCCTTACCTTACAATTGATGATGGGTATATATAATAATACAGCGGAAATAAAAATTCTACGACAGGTAAACATCTAGATCTACTCCATGAACTCCATATCCCACTAATAACAACCTAGAAAAACTTAGTCTCATCCGAGTATCTAATAAAATAATACATAGATCAATCTGGAAAACCAGCATGAGAAAATTTAAAAAATACGAAGAACATATAAAAAATGTAAGACCACGCCGCTAAACATCTAACGGATTTTTCCTCACAAGAACAATATCCATAGATGAAAGAATGGAAATAAGTTGGAAAAAAAATCAGATTTAAAAGAATTGGCACAATTAAGATAATCCAACCTTGAAGAATGAAAAAAATAATTAAACATAGAGCAGAGCATAAGGCACTTCTCGATGCAATTATGAAAAGATTAATTCCAAGATTCGAATTGAAACAAGGAGAATGAGTTTATCCAACATGACTATGAGGGTGTGCCTCTTACATCGATGGTATACCTCTAGATAAAATATGTTCGAAAGCCCAAGCCAAGCATGCAACAACTCTTGGGAACTTCCAAGTTGGACCTCATGCACTTAATGAGGGCATTCGAATATACTCACATCACCGCATGCATGCTACATCGCTAGATAAATATGAATATACCTTAATCGGTGCGACCTACATGGCTTGTGTAACGACACGCCTTTTCGACCCTTGAATGTCGACACTAGTAAATCCACGGTATTCACATATCGAACACCCAAGTGCTAGAAAGATGAATTGTTTGGGTAAAATAAAAAGAAAAAGAAAACAGAACGTGAAAGAAGGAACACAATATAAGAATCTCGCTAGTGGAATAGTAATATATACTATCAAAAGAACAATGCAAAGGGTTACTTCGACATAGAAATTTTAAAGTTACAAAAACTAAGTACTATCATCAGCCCGGATAGTTATAACAACTTGTCCTCATAAATGCTGATATGTACAATATAGTAATGCATCAAAAATAAGAATACCATGGTAGGTGAAACATCCAGCTTGTCCTCTTGAGCTCCAATAAACATCAACGAAAACCTAACTTTCTCAAACTACTCGAAATAGCATGTAGGAATTTAAGGAAAATAAAAACCAAGTGTTAGATGTAAGTCTAGTATGATAAACTCAACGAATATGTGATCAACGTTTAACAGTATTTTTGAGAACGCATGGAAAGTTATAACGGTAATCCCCTCAAAAAAACCACCATCTAATATGTACATAAGGTAATATATTAGATAATGTCTATGGTGTAGAATATAAGTATATAACATAGCTGAAATGGTTACATTCAATACATTCGACATCATATTAGAGGTTCCAATCAAAACCGCTAAGCTGCATTCACATATTAGGTTTTTCCATGGAGATCTCTTCGGTCAATGCCAAATTCAATCTCCTGTACAAGCGTTGGAAACTACCTCCGAGCACCATATATCTCTAGATAAAATATACTACTAAGGAAAACATAGCCAGCACACGACTAAATACATGATCCCAAATACCATCACCTCCCTTGCACTACATCGATACGCATACTGTATATATGGAGTGATAATAAGCTGCCATAGGTCAACTAAACCCCAAGCTATGCTCCTACCCTATTTTCTATTACTCCCGATGTCGAGGTTACATTCGGCATCTTTCACACAAGTCTTCATCACTCGAACAGAACAGGAATCCCCAATTGGATACCCAAATCTCGATTAGGTCTTGAAACCGCAGATGGATTCCAGCATCTCGAACATATCAACTTCCAAGAGATAGAAAACCTATCTCAATCCTGAAGTGGTTTTTAATTAGTAAAATACTTACCAAACCTAGTCTCTTCAAGAATGAATCGACGAATTTTGGTCATTTAACAATAATGAGGACGATCGCATATCGAAACAAAGTCTCGTATATTTATCACATTTTCGATATTTTCATCTCACACTATCCCTCGATCAAGATTGAATTCGGCAGGTTAGAGCTCTATGGCTCATATGTCTACAAGAACATCGATCTTAATTCCCACAGATAGACAAACCTACTTCACTGGCTTTTATTGCTAAGTATACGAATAAATGTTTTCCATAAACAAACGAACATATAAAGTACGATCAAATCACACAAAGCACGATTAAGTCACATAAGCGACTTCTAATCCCCTTTCTGTTTGATTTATTGATTAAAACCTCTTTTATAAGTAAAACTTCTTTTATCTAATAAAACACCTTTTATCAATTTCTACTATTTATTTGTACTCTTTTGAATACTATAAAAAGTATTCATATACTTATCTCAAGTGGTATAAGTATATTCTCAAACCATTAACTATATTTCTTACTTTAAACCTGTGCTTTTTCTATCTTTTTCCGAAAGACTCCTTACTTATAATTTCCTTCATAAACCAGGATTTTTTAGACATTCTTATTTGACAACAAAAAATTTAACTCTAGACAATAGACAACTCTTTGCGTAACTGTATGTGTTTGATTATTTTTCCTCTAGAGGATTGCTTTTGATCCATTCTTTAGGATAAAGTTTGGTTTGATTCTGCATTTGATAGATCTTCTTCTAGAAGACTGCTTTGATCTCTCTTTTGGATCGAGTTTAATTTGCTTTTGAATTTGATTGGTCTTCCTTTAGAAGACTGCCCCTTACTGCTCTTCAGATAGTAATTTAGGCTTTGATTGATTTCTTTGTTACCACTTTTAATTAATGATCTCAACTTGGATCGAAACCCTTATCACTCTTTTAGTGATGATTTAGGTCTTTTGTATGTTGCGTTTAGTTAGCAATCTTAAGCAGAACCTTGCTTGATCTTCCTCTGGGAGGCACTTCAGCCGGGCCTTATAGATGGGACTAAAGGCTTGTTTGGTGCTCTGGCTAGACCATCTTAAGGAGACCAAAGGCTTACTCCATCCTCCCTCTAGGAGGCGCTCTAGGCAGGCCTTATAGGCGGGACTGAAGGTTGGTCGGTGCTCTGGCTAGGCCATCTTAGGCGGGACCAAAGGCTTACTCCATCCTCCCTCTAGGAGGAGCTCCGGCCAAGCCACATAGGAGGGACCGAAGGCTTGATGTGCTCTAGCCAGGCCTTATAGGCGTGACCAGAGGCTTACTCTGACCTCCCTCTAGGAGGTTCGTTGACCAGGCCCTTGTGTTGGGATCAAGGGCTTTCTTCGCCTCTTATTATCTAATAGATGGGTTAATGCTCCATTTTCGAGATTATATGATGCAACTTGTTTCTTTCCTTCTATGATTTGCAATGACAATATCTTTACCATTTGTTCCTCATGAAACTATAGGTTAGAAATGACATTATGATTTGATGTAATTGCTTATGGTCTAAAAGATTCTTGTTCAGAATCAGTCATCATATAGTCCAATGGGCTATGCTGGATTCAAAAAGTCTATTGTGTCCTTTATATGCAAGTTAGGTAGATTCCTTTATATGTAGGCAAGGAAAGTCAAAATATAGGATATCTAGGTTATGGTAAATGTTTTATGCCCTACGTATGTAAGTTGAAGACAATTCCTAGGTTTAAGCCCTCCTTCCAAAACCAGAATGTCAACAAATCTCTTTGTTAACGTCAAAATGTGAAGAGTAGGCAAAACTTGGTTAAAGATTGGTTAAGGAAGTCCCATGTCAACATGTTCAATGGTGAATTCAAAGCAATGTCGAGAGTCAAACTCATGTCATGATCATAAACCATGTCGAGATCATTATGCTTGAAATCCATAGAACCATAAATCAAAAATCATATTATATATATGCAAATTTGATATAAGTTACAAGTCAAGTCTCTTTATTGAATATGCTATGCGATTGTAGTTGTTCAAGCCCTTATTTGCAAGAAGGTTGTAAAATTACAATTGTAAAAATTTTGAGGGTTACAAACTTTAAAAATGTAAGAGAGAGACAAGAATGAATCTTCCCTTTTTGAGTGACCTTGGAGGCTATTTATAAGGGTGAAGATGTGTAGCATAGCCACCATGTGGCCTTCAAGGTGCCTAGTATTCGGCATCATTAGCTGCTTCGATGGCATTCGACGTCCTTTTGGAAGTTGATGATTCACAACATCATAAGGGCTAGCAATTTATGATATCAATGTCGAAATGCAGTTATTTGATATTCCTATCATCTTTACGATATGTGGCATATGCCTCTTATTGGTTGTTTACGATACTTCTTCATGTTGCTGAGATTCGACATTTATTGTTATGTTGATGAACTATGGCGTCCCACCTTATTAATCTTTTACTACGTTAATCCTCATACTACAACCTTCTGGCTTCATCGGTGATAGACAATATCCACTGTGAACATTAATGAACTTCAGTATCCATGCCGCATTGATGACTTATGACATCTTTAGATTGCCGCTTTTTGATTTTCTCTTATTTTATTGGTCATGTGCGACATTGGTTACATGCGGTATTCTTTCTCACACTGATGATTTGTGGTATGCTTTTGTGTGTTGTTGGTATGTGATATTCTCCTTTACCTATTTTCATGGGGTGCGACATCTTTTATCGCGTTGATGAAGTGCGGAATCGATGGTATGCAACATTATCGCTAGCTGTAAGCTTTTGAGATCCTTTCAACGCACTTTGAGATGCATCATTATTTGCTGTATGGTCCTTTGCATTATCTTCGACATCATGGACTCCGACATGCTATGTTCATGCTTTCAATATTAGTTATCTCCTCTTGTATGTTTTCTTGCCTTTTTTTGACATCCTTATTGTTTAACATGCTTTTACATCTTCGACGTTATGATTTATAGCAGTAGTTTCAATCGGTTCAATTATTCAATATATTATTCGAAAAGAATTTATTAATTTACTTCAATATATTAAAAATAAAAATATTTTATTAATAGCCTTTAATTAAATAAATATTCACTTTTAAAAGTAATAATTATCAAATATAGAAGTCTCAAACAATTTAATTTTTAACTAAATTTATTTATTTATACAGCGTGGAAAGCAGAGTTGTTATAATAACACTCCAAATCAAAAAGTTAGCTCAATTATATATGAAGATGAGTGGAAATATGATATGTAAGTTGTTACATGGAATTTCAAGTCTAAAACAGAGGCAATCCTGTTGTACTCAAGCAAAGATACAGATATATGGGCATGGAAAAATACACCAAATGGTCAATTTAGTTTGTATGAAGCTTGGGAGACTACCATAACACATTATTTAGTATGTTAATGGTATAATGTTGTTTGGAGTAGGAGTACCAACCTTGAGATGGCCCACACGACTTATAAAACTATGAATTACAAGTGTATATAAGGGTTGACTATACAAATGTGGTATCATAGGTCAAACAAGATGTCGTCTTTGTAAGTATGAGGATAGAACCACAAATGCTTATATTTAGCTATAAACTCAATAATGGAGTTTGGAGGATAATGAAGCTAAAATTCAAGCAAACAGGTAGAATATTTAGTCTTTAAGAAGAAGCGTCTCTCCTAAACGATTGGAGCTACACTTCAGATTTGGTTAAGGAACTCATCAAGATTTGCTTGACAATTTCCACGTGGCACCTCTAAAGGAAGAAATTCCAAGGCCTTCGGTAACAAAGAGAAAACAGAATTAGATGCAACTAGAATGATGTCAAGAAACATACAGATTATAGCTAATAGAATTTCTAGAACAAGCTTACAAACACATCGACATAAGAACAACAATTGTTGGATAATTGGAGTTGGAAGGGAGAGAACGAAGTAGATTGATCAAGAGATAAGTATACAGTTATATAAAGTTAAGTATGTTGAATATTCCTTCTTTAGCTGAAAAGCTGCATGTTGTATTTGACAGATAATTTATATCTTGGGCTGTAAAGCCCAATTAAAGAATAAAGCAACTAACTCATTTCCAAAAAAATATTTTTAATGAAGCTTTAATATATATACATATGCATATTATTATTATTAAATAAACATTGTTGACATTTATTAAAGGATAAATTAGGGAGAATGGAAAAATTTAGAAAAAATTTACGCTAAAGGACATCTAAGTTTCATTTTTTGGTTAAAGGACAGATGTTAGTTATAACTAGCATTATATTCAGTATTTACTCTATACAAAATACTAGTTATACTAATATTATATTCAATTTTACACTATATTAGTTATAATTGCATTGTCCTTCATCCTAAAAAAAACTTGTTGTCCTTCGGTCTATTTTTTCTTCTTCAAAGTTTGTCCTTGTGCCTTAAAATATAAATGCAATTATATTATGATATATATATATATATGTTTACAATATGCTTTTTTTTATTGTCGAAACCATTTAATATATTTAAATTTATTTTATATATGATTTAAATAGATATCATATATACTGATTTAAAACTATAAAATAGAAAATTTTATATTATAAAATTTATTTTAATATTTTAAGAATTATAAAATAGATACTTAAAATATCCATGGCCAAAAATAATAATTTTTTATACAAAGATCGAAACACCAATATTGGTTAACGTAAGTAGTTCGGTGTGATTTGAGAATAGATAGTTAAGGGAGACAACATAGGTGCATATGAAATGCTGACATAATCTAGCTACACATGATATGTATGGAATAGAATAAAAAGGAGTTTATACCTTAAAGAGGTTTCCTTTGAATACATGCCGATTAGTAGGACTCTCAGACTTGGCTTGAACTGATCATTGTGTTGTAAGTATCAAGTGTACAACCAGATATATTACTATTTGAAGTGCTTTGGATGTTGAAATTTTTGGCAATTGTGGAGGTAGAAAGGTGAGTTTAGCTAGCTTTGGAAAGAAGCGAAAATCAAGAGAAGATAATGTGGGGAAAGCTTATTTAAATGAAAAAGGAGGAGAAAATATCTTCTCGTTTTTCTCTTTCTCCCTTTGCCAATTCGATACTAGATCCAAAATTCAACAAAGCCAATTCCTTTTTTTTCTATGGCCAGCCTTGTAACGACCCGGATTTTTCGTCATTTGGTTTTTAATATTTAAGTGATTTTAAATATGGATTTGGAATATAATTTGATTTTTGAATATGAAGATGTTGGTTGAAAATTTTAAAATGAATTTAAATTCCAAATATAGCGATTTACTGAATAAATTTAATTGTTGAATTTATAATTGAAAATCGTTAAATAATTGGAGTTGTTTATGAATCGAAAAGATTTTTAATGTTGGTATAAATTCTATTTGAATTAAAAATTAGTTAGTAAGATTTTTGAAACTGAAATTTTGAGTGATTTCGTAAATTTTGGAAATCGTCTATTTAATCGACGCGTTAAAATAGCGATCCGGGGGCACAGTCTCGGAATTCGACGAAACTAGTTCCATTGGGTCTGTGATAGTGTATTATTATCGGATTCCAAATTTTGTAATGTTAGGAGTTATCGTTTGATCGTACGGGATAGAAACGCGTTGAAATTAATATCGAAATTTAATATAATAATCGGGTCCAAAAAGCTATCTTCTCCATACGATCGAATTAGGACTCGAAACTTGTTCCACTACATTTGGAATAGGGGTATAACATTTTAAACGCCTAGCGACACGCCTCAATAGGGTATCGGAATTTTAAGTCACATTAAACGAGATATATTATAATTAAATGATATTATGAATTGGACAAGTCAATCACGTCGTTCCATCCCTTTCAGTCCCTACCGTGTTCATTACGCCTCCCTCAACCATAAATCACGTCTTTCTCCTCTTAGTTCAAAATCAAATCGAGCCGCCTACTCCACTTTTAAATCGCATCCCTCCTCCTTTTTCTTCATTTTCAAATCGAAGAACAATTAAACGAAACCAATTTGTTCATAAAAAAGGGCACGCAATAATCATGTGGTCGCGAATGAGGAAGAACACGTGTACACACGAGGAGGCCAAAATAGATAGCGCTGACTCGGCAGCAACGGCGGTGAGATGGTGGGGGCACGAGGAGATCACGGCTAAGGTTTGGTTACGATTCTTGATGCGTGCATTGGGGAGAGGGTTCGGAGGCATAGGCGGCGACTGCAAAGGCGTGGGCTTGAACGAATGCACGCGCGTGAAACTGGAGGGTTTTTGGTCTACGGTCAAACTGAGGAGGGGGCACGATGGTCGTGGCAAACATGGAAGGGCAGTGGTCAATTTTGAGGATATTTCTGTTCATTTTGGGCATTCAGGAAGTTGTATTTTGTTTTCCAATGTCGTCCAAGTTTTAAAGTGGTGAAAATAATGCATTGATAATCGAAAATATCATCCTGGTGTAAATATGCCGAGTTCTATGGTTAGATGAGAAGAGGGATGAGTTAGAGATGGCTAGTTTAGGAAGAGTCGGTAAAGGAGGAGTCAACCTTCTGCCTATTAAATTTTCGCGTACGAGTAGGGTAAGATTTATTTGTTAATTAATTTACTAATTGAGTTTAATTATAATTAGTTTATTTAATTAAGGATTTAAAATTAGATAACTAATAAATTTAATATCTTTTTCATACGAGATACAAAAATCACGAAATCCGTCGAGTTTGGCTCGTAGCTGCGAAATCTACGCATAGAAATTGGTTTGGAAATTTTCGGAGTCGGCTCGAATTTTAGATAATTTGAAATCTGGATGTTCGACAAATTAAAATCAAGGTGAGTAAATCTCACTCATTTGGATTGCTAGTTTTAAATTTGAAATGTTAAAAATAATATATTGATTGATTGGTTGAATTGATAATTATTATTATCAGTTGGATGTTATATTATATATTTAGTAGTATATATTAGTAGTTAGATATATTTCCCGCCGTTGGAGCTGATGAGACCCTATGGGTCCCGGATAATAGCGGATGACCCTATATATCGCGATATCCTCCTCGAAATAGGATTGGTATTTTTATGTTGTATTAACATCTGTGGATGCAGGGAAAACAGGTTGGAGCGATCCAACTGGATTCCTCAAAATTTATATTGCTCGTTTTTCGTATATAATAATATATAATGTGTTAGAATAATCTGTTATAGATTATTGTTGTGATTTGAATTATTGGATGCTATAGTAGCACTGGCCTAACTTTTGGTATTTTAAATACCATAAATATTATTTTTGGAATTTGAAAGGATTTAAAAAGGAAATTTTGAATATAAAAATATTTATATCGAAATTTGGATTATTTTAAAAGAGATTGATATGGATGAAATAATAATTTGATTTGGAATTGTACTTAACTATTCGTAAAATATTTTAATTAGAGATTTTAAAAAAAAGCTACATAAAGGATTTTTAACAGTGGAATTGTTAAGGAGTATTTTGGATTTATGGGAAAGAAGTGGAAATCGATATTAAAAATAGATTTGTAAAATAAATGGAATTTATAAGGAAATGGATTTATAAAATGGAATTTTATAAAAAAAAACTAATTTTTATAAACAAGTAAAACCAGGGGAGTTTGTAAATTTATAAATGATGTTTTATAAATAGGGAAATGATATCATTGATAAATTGGAATATAATTTCACAGGGTAAATTTATATCGAGATATGAAAATAGATTTTTAGGGAAAATAGTGAATTCTATTTTTAAAAAGTGAGGATGGTTAGAAAATCGAAATGGGATCAATGTGTGGTAAATCGAGAGGATTTATAAATTGAATTGGTTCTCGGGATTTTAAAAATATATTTGTTTAAGAAGTTAAGTTTTGGTTTAAAAAGGAAATTTATTTATTTAACTATGTAATTTAAAACTAGTTAGTAATTGAAATACATCGAAAAGTGAATTTCTCATATATTTAATATTTATTTTAATAAATTCTACTTTTCTAAATCAGCTTTAAAGATTGATTTGTTTATTCTAAAAATGGATTATTGATGTGTATATAAAGTGTTCAATATTTATAATAATTACTTGAACATGTTTTAAAAAAAATTATTCTTTTAAATACCTATTTATTTATATATATATATAGAGAGAGAGAGAGAGAGTTTTGTAATGATTGAAATTTAATTATAAATCTTCTTGAGAATCTGGAAACAGGGTTTATGCAGTAGATGGGATTTATAGGAGAAATTCTCAAAAATGGAATTTGGGGAGAAGTAAGGAAATTTCCGAAACAGATAAATAAAAGTGAACTTCGAGAAATGAATTAGAATTTATAGAAGAAGTTAGAAATGGATATTTGGAATTTTAGACAAGTGTTTGACTTGGAAAATATTAAAGGAAGATTATTTAAGGAATTCCGGGCTTATGGAATTAGTTATAAACGAGTTAAGGATTTTACAAATAAATTGTAAATGAGTTGTGATAAAATAGGGAATAGGGAATAGGAAATAAATGGAATACTTCCTAAGTGTTGAACATAAAAATGGAGTTGGGAGGAAAATATTCTAAGTATTGGAATGGTTGGAAACATTCTGTTGAAATATAAGGATTTGAAATCATTTCAAATGTTGGAAATTTTGGAAGGGATTTGAATATATATATATATATATATATATCTTATAAAGATATTTTGAAAATGAATATTTTGAAAAAAATTATAATAAGGCCTAGTGACTGATTGGATGTTTTATTGATATTTAAATAACCAACTATCAATATTGGCCAATTTCGTTAATCGTTTCGAAGAGACCGAGATCGAATTTAATTGTCCGAAAACCACTTTGATCCGGTTTCAACGTTACGAATGGATATCGTGAAGATAGTGAAGACGGTGATTCGGTTTGTCCAGACCCAGGACAACTTGTATGGACGAATGCTATCAGAACATCATCATTGGAGGACGATGAGCATTCTAAGTGAAATTTTTCTTGAAAGGTAATCGTAGCCTCAAGCCTCTTCAACCGGAATGACTAAAAATTAGGGGAGATGCAGCAAGGCTAAGTGGGTCGCACCCAATTAAGGCATGTTATCACCTTTCTAGATACCCTCGCAAATATATATAAATTATTGATATGGTGGTGCACGGAAAAGTGAGCGCTCGATTTTTAACGATGGGAACACCCGGGGTGATAACATATTCGGTTCTATCTAGGTTAGGGATAGGGTCGGTCTTGTGTTGTAGGTGATCCTGGCGAGGTCCTCGGTACATGTTTCTAGACGTGTACTGTGATAGGTGGTACCCCAGTGCCTAGTCATTGTATGGAATCCATTCTCCAATAAGCGCCGTATGGTTTTGATTGTGCCCAACTATGATGAAACGTGAGATGCAAGCATTTTAGCTATTTTCTATTTACTTGGTTTAGACACTATTATAATATCAGACGATTTTGATAAAAATGTTTTGGTTATCGTAAGGGAAAACCCGTCGTGTTTATGTATGACGTGGTCTTACGAGATACCTTTGTTTTCAAAGGATTTTGATAAAAGTTAATAATTCAAATTGAGTGTGTTTTCTCACGTTGGTTTTCCAGACTGACTCGGGTGTTATTTTATTATAACGCTTGGGTCAGACCGAGATTACAGATTCAGGATAGGATGTTATGGAGCTTAGGAGACTTGCTGGATAACAGAGATGTATTTCCGTACTTAATTTATATTTCCGCTATATGAGGACAAGTTATTATAACTATCCAGATTGATGTATTGATTATTGTACTCTGATGATTATAAGTATAAAACAGTTACAGATTCTTTTGTATAAAATTCTGTTATTATATATTATATTTTGTTCCACTACGTTTGTGAGATTTTATGTTGTTGTTCTATTTTCTTCTATCTCTTTCTTCTTCTTTACCCTACTTATTCGCTCTTTCGTACAATTTGGGTTGAACAAGAGTGAATTATTATCAACTCAAAGGGTACGGAATGGCGGGTTGCCACATTTGGTATCAGAGCTGAAGGTTAAGTGAGAACCTTGGCTTTGGTGGGGATTGCTCATTAGAGATAGGGTCAGTAGTACCCTAGAATGAGTTTGAGTGCATTAATAGATATGAGCGCGTATTTGTTAGTGAATATAAAATGGTTTTATATTGTGTTAATTAATCTGTTGAGTGGTATATAAATTCTGGTCGAGTAGTAGGATGCCACGACATCGATAAGGGTTTCTAAACACTTGAATAGAGTAATTCGACACAGTATGGTTTTGGGAGTGGGTAAATGAAATAATTTTACCCAAATTATATTTTGATATAAAGGAAATAATTTTTTGGAAATTATTATAGTATATTGATTTGTTGGGTTGATATTAGCATATAATCAAAACAAGACTATAAAATTGGAAATGGTTTATAAAAAAACCAAATAGAATTGTATAAATATGATTCATACAAATGAATTAAAAACTAAAAATGGATTCAAACTAGAATTTGGAAAATTAAATCGCAGAGATTTTTGGAAATATTTTCCAAAGTGTTTGAAGATGAATAATAGTAATATTATTTGGAATATTTTTGAAATTATATTGTTTTAAATGGATTTTGGAAGTGATATAGAACTGAACTCACTACAGTCATTGGAAAATAATTCCGATGATGATTGCGACATCATCGGTTTTTCATTTTCGAGTTTCTAAGTGACGGATTACTACCGTAATTGATATTTCAGATTTGTTGAGCAAACAAGTTTTGTTTAAAAATTCCAAAAGGAATTTTTTTTGGATAAAATCAGGATGATTTTGAAATTCAAAGGAAGTGGTTTGTTAACCAAAAGGAGTGTGTGTGTGTATATATATATATTTGATTTCAAAGTGATTTGAAATAAATACCGGGCGTTCAAAAATATTTAAATCCTTATTAAATGTTCTAGAAATATCAAAAAATAAATTATGAACTTATAAATGTTGGATGATTTTAAAGAAAAATATGGAAATTGAATTTTGGAATAAATTTTAACTTGAGTAAGTTAAAATGAATAAAATTTAACTTGAGCTAAGTTAAATAAAATTGGATTGGAAATGGTATCGATTTGGATTGAGATATAAAATTAAATGGAATTCACTTTAGTTAAGTTGAATGAATTAAATTTTAAAAATTTAATTGGTGGTGATTTGAATGAATTTAATGGAATAAATTAATGAAATGGTGAGTTAACTCAAGCAAAGTTAAATGGAATAAATTAGTGAAGTGAACTAATTAAATGAATTGAATTGAAAATGAATAAGTGAATGGAACAAATAAATATAAGTAAGGAAGTGTGGAAAAATTATAAGTTGGAATGAAATTCTTACTTGATTAAATACAAATGAATTGTGTGAAATTAAAATTTAACTTCTGCAAGTTAAATGAAAATTGAACGGAATATATAAACTTGGATTGTAAAGTGACTAAATAACTATAAGTTATAAAATTTTGATTGGAATAAATATATATTTAAGCTATGAAGTGATGTAAATTTTAAGTTAAAAATAAAATGTGAATATATTCGAGTATAAACTTGATGGGAATGTGAAAAAAATAAGTGGTGTAACTCATTAAATTGGAATAGTGGAATATAACAACCAAAATAAAATGGTGTGATATTTTAAAGTGAAGAAATAAAATCCACACTTGAATTATAAAATGCGTTTGAACTCAAGTAAACTAAATGGAGTGGTTTTTGGTATAAAAATCTAATTGTGAATTATAAATTGGAAGTGAACTAATTGGATAAATTAATTAGTTAACTGAATATGGGGATGGAGTTTAACTTGGTTAAGTAAATTGGATTGTGGATTGAAAGTGGATATTGGAAAATGAAAACTTGAGCTATAAATTAAATTCGACTTAAAAAGTAAGCGAATTTAATATATTTGAATAAAATAAAATGGGTTGAAATGTGACTTAAGTTATAAATAAATTCAATTTAAGTGTAAATAAATTGAATATGACTTAGGATATTAATTAAATGAATTTGAGTATGAAGTTAAGTTTTGAAGTGGATTAAATGAATGGACTAATTAAATTAATTAGTAAATGGAATGGAATTTGATTGAATAAGGACCAATCTAAAATGAAAATGGAATTTGGTTGCAAGAGTAATAAACTTAAGTTGTAGAGTTGAAATAATTTAAAATAAATGAATTAACTTGAGTTAATATTTTTGATGGAAGCTTGGCTCAAATAAAATTTGTGAAATGGTTATTTAATGAAGTTGCATGGAATGATTCCAAGCCAAATAAAATGGATTTGAATATAATGAATGTGGATATGAATGGAATGTAAATGAATTGATTGAGAGTCAATTTAAAGTGGAATAGAATTGAATATAAATTGATTTGGAATTAATTTAAAATAGCTATAAGCTTAAACGGTTATTTATTTAAATGAATATCGCCGAATTTTCATGAAAAAAAATTTTCGTTTGACGAAAACGGAAGTAAATAAAATTCTATGAATAAATAGAAGTGAATAAAATTGATTTTTAAATCAATTTGGAATGGATATGAGTTGTTTGGTATAAATATGAATTGAATGTAAACAATTGGGTTGTAAATCATTTCGGATTGAATAAAAAGGTATATGGATCGACTGAAAGTAATTAAATTAGTATCAAAACCCTATGATTGCTTATAAATATATGTTAACATATTTGGTTATGAAATATTGTGTTTAACTAGTGGAAAAAAATGAAATGTTATTGAATTTGATGTTTTGGTACTTACGTGGTTTAAGTTGAGTAAGTACAGTACCCGGAGGCTATCAGGCTAGATTTGGGTTGCGTAATTACATATGAAGTAAACTTGCTTGCTTAATAATGCTTTAAAATGCTAAAATAAGGTACGTTTTCGGATTAAATACCGCACAATATGAATATTGATATATATATATTTTTTGTTTTCCGACCGTGTGGGTCGATGTATATATATTTATCTCTCTTGTCATATTGCAAAAGGCTCTCCATACAAGGGAGACTTTGCCAGAATTTATCGGAAATTTAGGGTGTTTGAAAATTTTGGAAAAATTTTTGTTAACAAAAAAGTTGATTTTTGAATTGCAACTGAAATAAAAAGTTTTTGAATTGGAAATGGAAACTAATGTTTTGGTAGGAACTAAAGGGTTTAGAAAAGTGGATGGCGAGTTTTAACTAAGTGGGTTTTGTTAAGTTAATGGGTTTGGAGCGTTTTTCCTGCCTTAGCGATTTCGGGGACGAAATTCTTTTAAAAGGGGAAGAATGTAACGACCTGGATTTTTCGTCGTTTGATTTTGAATATTTAAGTGATTTTAAAAATGGATTTGGAATATAATTTGATTTTTGAATATGAAGATGTTGGTTGAAAATTTTAAAATGAATTTAAATTCCATATATAACGATTTACTGAATAAATTTAATTGTTGAATTTATAATTGAAAATCGTTAAATAAGTGGAGTTGTTTATGAATCGAAAAGATTTCTAATGTTGGTATAAATTCTATTTGAATTAGAAATTAGTTAGTAAGATTTTTAAAATTGAAATTTTGAGCGATTTCGTAAATTTTGGAAATCGTCGATTTAATCGACGCGTTAAAATAGCTATCCGGGGGCACAGTCTCAGAATTCGACGAAACTAGTTCCATTGGGTCCGTAATAGTGTATTATTATTGGATTCAAAATTTCGTAATGTTTGGAGTTATCGTTTGATCATACGGGATAGAAATGTGTTGAAATTAATATCGAAATTTAATATAATAATTGGGTCCAAAAAGCTATCTTCTCCATACGATCGAATTAGGACTCGAAACTTGTTCCATTGCATTCGGAATAGGGGTTAACATTATAAACACCTAGCGGCATGCCTCGATAGGGTATCGGAATTTTAAGTCACATTAAACGAGATATTTTATAATTAAATGATATTATAAATTGGACAAGTCAATCACGTCGTTCCATCCCTTTCAGTCCCTACCGTGTTCATTACGCCTCCCTCAACCATAAATCACATCTTTCTCCTCTCAGTTCAAAATCAAATCGAGCCGCCTACTCCACTTTTAAATTGCGTCCCTCCCCCTTTTTCTTCATTTTCAAATCGAAGAACAATTAAACGAAATTAATTCGTTCATAAAAAAATGGCACACAATAATCACATGGTCGGGACTGAGGAAGAACACGCGTGCGTGCGAGGAGGCCAAAATAGATAGCGGTGACTCGGCAGCAACGGCGGCGAGATGTTGGGGCACGAGGTAATCGCGGCTAGGGTTTGGTTGCGATTCTTGATGCGTGCGCTGGGGAGAGGGTTCGGAGGTGTAGGCGGGGACTGCAAAGGCGTGGGCTTGAATGAATGTGCACGCATGAAACTGGAGGGTTTCTGGTCTATGGTCAAACTGAGGAGGGGAGGCACGATGGTCGTGGCAAACATGGAAGGGCAATGGTCGATTTTGAGGATATTTCTGTTCATTTTAGGCATTGAGGAAGTTGTATTTTGTTTTCCAATGTCGTCCAAGTTTTAAAGTGGTGAAAATAATGCATTGATAATTGAAAATATCATCCAAGGGTTAATATGCCGAGTTCTATGGTTTTAGATGAGAATAGGGATGAGTTAGAGATGGCTAGTTTAGGAAGAGTCGATAAAGGAGGAGTCGACCTTCTGCCTATTGAATTTTCGCATACGAGTAGGGTAAGATTTATTTGTTAATTAGTTTACTAATTGAGTTTAATTATAATTAGTTTATTTAATTAAGGATTTAAAATTAGATAACTAATAAATTTAATATCTTTTTCATACGAGATTCAAAAATCACGAAATCAGTCGAGTTTGGTTCGTAGCTGTGAAATCTACACATAGAAATTGGTTTGGAATTTTTCGAAGTCGGCTCGGATTTCAGATAATTTAAAATCTGGATGTTCAGCAAATTAAAATCAAGGTGAGTAAATCTCACTCATTTGGATTGCTAGTTTTAAATTTGAAATATTAAAAATTATTTATTGATTGATTGGTTGAATTGATAATTATTATTATCAGTTGGATGTTATATTATATATATATATATAGTAGTATATAATAGCAGTTGGATATATTTCCCGCTGTTGGAGCGGATGAGACCCTATGCGCCCCGCATAATAGCAGATGACCTAATATACCACGATATTTTGCTCGAAGTGGAATTGGTATTTTTATGTTGTATTAACATCTGTGGATGCAGGGAAAACAGGTTGGAGGGATCCAACTGGATTCCTCAAAATTTATATTGCTCGTTTTCCGTATATAATAATATATAATGTGTTAGAATAATTTGTTATAGATTATTGTTGTGATTTGAATTATTGGATGTTATAGTTGCACTAGCCTAACTTTTGGTATTTTAAATACCATAAATATTATTTTTGGAATTTGAAAGGATTTAACAAGGAAATTTTGAATATAAAAATATTTATATCGAAATTTGGATTATTTTAAAAGAGATTGATTTGGATGAAATAATAATTTGATTTGGAATTGTACTTAACTATTCGTAAAATATTTTAATTAGAGATTTTAAAACAAATAAGCTACATAAAGGATTTTTAACAGTGGAATTGTTAAGGGATATTCTAGATTTATGGGAAAGAAGTGGAAATCGATATTAAACATAGATTTGTAAAATAAATGGAATTTATAAGGAAATGGATTTATAAAATGGAATTTTATAAGAAAAATACTAATTTTTATAAACAAGTAAAACCAGGGGAGTTCGTAAATTTATAAACGATGTTTTATAAATAGGGAAATGATATCATTGATAAATTGGAATATAATTTCATAGGGTGAATTTATAACGTGATATGAAAATAGATTTTTGAGGAAAATAGTGAATTCTATTTTTGAAAAGTGAGGATGGTTAGAAAATCAGAATGGGATCGATGTGTGGTAAATCGAGAGGATTTATAAATTGAATTGGCTCTCGGGATTTTAAAAATATATTTATTTAAGAAGTTAAGTTTTGGTTTAAAAATGAGATTTATTTATTTAACTATGTAATTTAAAACTAGATAGTAATTGAAATACATCGAAAAGTGAACTTCTCATATATTTAATATTTATTTTAATAAATTCTATTTTTTAAAATCAACTTTAAAGATTGGTTTGTTTATTCTAAAAATGGATTATTGATGTGTATATTAAAGTGTTCGATATTTCTAATAATTACTTGAACATGTTTTAAAAAAGATTATTATTCTTTTAAATACCTATTTATTTATATATATATGTGGAGAGTTTTGTATGACTGGAATTTAATTATAAATCTTCTCGAGAATCTGGAAACGGGGTTTATGCAGTAGATGGGATTTATAGGAGAAATTCTCAAAAATGGAATTTTGGAAGAAGTAAGGAAATTTTCAAAATAGATAAACAAAAGTGAACTTCGAGAAATGAATTAGAATTTATAGAAGAAGTTAGAAATGGATATTTAGAATTTTAGACAAATGTTTGACTTGGAAAAAACATTAAAGGAAAATTATTTAAGGAATTTCGGGCTTATGGAATTCGTTATAAACGAGTTAAGGATTTTACAAATAAATTGTAAATGAGTTGTGATAAAATAGGGAACAGGAAATAAATGGAATAATTCCTAAGTGTTGAACATAAAAATGGAGTTGGGAGGAAAATATTCTAAGTATTGGAATGGTTGGAAACATTCCGTTGAAATATAAGGATTTGAAATCATTTCAAATGTTGGAAATTTTGGAAGGGATTTGAATATATATATATCTTATAAAGATATTTTGAAAATAAATATTTTGAGAAAAATTATAATAAGGCCTAGTGTGTAATAGCCCGCAAACCCGTACCCCTTAAATCGACACTATTCTCCAACATATCGACTCAAAGTGAACGGAAATACAAACCATTAGGGTTAAAGAAGAAAGAGGTAGAAGAAGAGAATAGAAACAACATCAGAATCTCACAAACGCAGCGGAATAAAATATAATAGATAATAACTGATCTTTACACAAAAGAATCTATATCTGTTATACATACATCATCAGAATACAACATCAGAGTACAATACAAGCAACATTATAATTCAAGACAATTATAATAACTTGTCCCGTACAGAATACACAATATACACAACACAACGGAATATACATCATATACGAGTGATACGCCTCGCCATCCAGCTCGTCTCTTAAGCTCCACAGTATCCTATCCTGTATCTATAATACTCGGTCTGACCCATGCATTATAATAAAATAACACCCGAGTCAGTCTGGAAAACCAGCGTGAGAAAACACACTCAATTGGATTATTAAAGTTATCAAAAACCCTTTGAAATCAAAAGCATCTCGTAAGACCACGCCACAAATAAACATGTCAGGTTTTTACCTTACGATAGCCAAAACACTTTCTTATCAAAATCCTCTGATATTATAGTAGTGTCTATATACAAATACTTATTCAAATAGCTGAAATTGTTACATGATTAAATTCCAGCATACTGGCCACAAAGTGGGTTCTACAAATAAAAACCGTAAAGCACGTAGGGAGAATGGATTTCCAGCCAATGACTAGGCACTGGGGTACCACCTGTCATAGTACGTGGCCTAGATCACCTTACCGAGGACCCCTCCCGATCCCCTGCAACACAAGACTGGACTACCCCTTACTGGATAGTCCGAGTAAGATCACCACGCGGTTGGGATCAGCAACCACCCACACAGCCGAAATAAAAAGGGACATCTAGACAGGGATGACCTCACCCTAATGGGCGCTACCCACTTAGCCTTGCTGCATAACCCTTGATTTTCAGTCATTCCCGGTTGATGAGGCTCGAGGCTAAGCGTTACCTTTTTAGAACATATCCCTTGGAATGCTCATCGTCCACCTGACGATGTTCTGAAAGCATTCATCCATACAAGTCTGTTCCGTGTTCGAACGGAACCGAAGGCACTATTCCTACTACATCCATTTTGGAATCACCCTCAAGATTAGTAGCAACTAGCCCTTGCACTTCACTGTACCATCTTCGATTCAAACTCGTTTCCCTACGAAAATGTACAAACTGGATCGAAGCGGTTTTCGAGAAATTAATCTCGATCCCGGTCTCTTCGAACCAATCAGCACATTGGCCAATATTGATAGTCGGTGATTTAACTATCAATTAACATTCACAAACGTCCATCAAACATAAATAATTTTCCAAATTATTTATTTACCTCACAAATATCTTCGCAAGATATATTTCCATTTTCAACCCTTTTGAAAATGGTTTCAAAAACCACCTTTCTCTGATGGATTCCCAAATGTTTTCTATCTCCACTGAAATCACCAAGTACAAACACTTTAGATTTTTAAAGTAATTTAAAACACTATATTATAAAATATACTTTAAACAAAACATTTAAATTAAAACTACTTTAATACTTTATTTAAAGATATATACTTTAAGAATATTTAAAATAAAGCTACTTAATAAAATATAAGACTAGATTTTTACCTTTTAAAACATAATACCAAGTCATTTTTAAATAATTATTACTAAAATAAATTTGTAAAATGCTTGCTTTAAAATTCAAACATTTAAGAATATTAAATTTTCTAAAACATACCTTTAATCAACTTTAAAACCTTAACTTATACTTATGGATTTGCTTTGATATCGTACTTGGCTATCTAGGGAAATATACTTCTCTTTCACATCTTAAAAATAAATCACTATTTATTTTTAACCAAATTTATCCATACCTTTAATAAATTCCCACCCTGAATTTATACTTCCAAATATCCATTGATATATTACTTCACTTTATAAACCCCGTTTATAAATTTCATAATCTCAACTTCCCTTTAAAATCCCAGTTTCAAGTACTTAATCAATTCTCAAATTGATTCCCAAAATTTACCCCATTTAAAAATAAATTCTTTACTTATCCAATTTTATTTCAAAACTTATAAATTTCAGGTTTAACTTCCTTATGATGATTTAAAATCTTACTTTAAATGATAATACAAATTTCCATATTTATTCCAAGATTTTCTTTTATTTCTTTCGAAACCATTTTAACTCTGAATTCAAAAATAAATCTTTCATTCCTTTAAATAATATCACTTAAGTTTAAAATTCATGATTTCCCTTTTTATTCAAAATCCCCTTTCCATACTCGGAATTTATTTACTAGAATTTAAAAATCACTTTATCCTTCCCCAATTCATTCTTTAATTTATTTAAATTTTCTATAATTACTTTACTTAAACATTCTCTCATATATTTTCTTTTTCAAAAATCCAATTTTATATATTTTGATAACTCAGTATACCGAAAGGTATATTCAATCAAACCATAGCATCCAATATTCCAATTATCAATATAATTCATCACAGAATATCAAAAATCATAACACAAAATTATTAGAACAATCTAAATAATTTTGAGGAATCCAGTTGGATTCCTCCAACCTGTTTCCCTGCATCCACAGATGTTAGCACAATACCAATTCCACTTCGAGTTGGAATATCACGGTATATGGGATTAATAAAATATCATCCGCTATTATGCAGCGCATAGAGTCTCATCCGCTATATAATGCGGGAATATCAATCACTCCAATATATACTATATACTACTATATACTATACCACATCCAATCAATTCAATCATTCAACCAAAATTTAAATTTAACTCTTTAAATTTAAATAACAATCCAGATGAGTGAGATTAACTCACCTTTGGTTTTTGCTTTGCAATCTGATCCATCCCGACCGGTTTCCTCACGATTTCAGACCTTGTATAAACATTGTATGGTTTATTAACATCTGAAATAATCTACAAATAATTTTCCATTTAATAAATTAAATTGACCAATAATTTAATTTAAACTAATCATTCGGTTTTAAACTAGTAATTTGATTTTAAATAATTTCCCTTTTAAATAATCGTTAGTAACTAAAATAATTTAATAAGTTAATAAAATAAATAATTTCCAATAATACATTATTTTAAGCTAACCTAGTAAATCTAAAATGTGTGCAATATATATTTATTTTTATTTTTGAAACTTCATATATACTTATAAAATAGTCTATATAGATTTAAAAATCAAATTTTTATATAATTGTACACATTTAAAATCCCTATATATATATTTTTTCTCCAACCTATATTTATACATACTGTGACGACCGCCCATGACCCATGCACCGAATCTAGAGAAAATGCGCTGTAAAGTGTGCCAGGCGACCATGGATGATTGTCAAGGTAAATTAAAACAACAGAATCTATCGTATTACTCACAGTGCATGGACAAAATACAATAGAACATATGTATAGTGAAGCTTTACAGAATAAAATGCCATTATATAAAACTCCATAATAGTTGAATACAAGCATCCAAATAGTCAATACATCAAGCCTCACTACATAACACTCAGAGAATACAAAGCAGCGGAACATCCAGTACATATAAGAAGATAATATGCAACCCTCTAGCTCGTCTTCGATATCAGCATCGTGAGAAGAGAACAGCACCTGTCACCTGCTACCTAGTCTGCCCGTCCCAAAATGGACGAACAGCCCAAGGCAATAAGAGTTAAAAACATAAAGCCTTGAGTCAGACAAAAGTCTTAGTGAGCAGTAAACTAACTAACAACATACCAAAAGAGCATAAAGGAAAAGGAATAGGAATACAACCCTCCCACTCCAACCTCTTTCTACAGTGATAGCCCCCAGACACACACTAAATAGAAGCAAACATAGCAGAGCATACAATTTAAAGTAGAGTAATAATCATTCGAGTCAAGGGCGATGTTTTCCAAGTACCAAGGCCTAAATCAGATAAGCACCCAGAAAATACCGCTCTTGAGTCCGAATGACGATACAACCAAACATCCATGACTCTGGCTATCACTGCTATCGTTGCCTTGATATCACCGTTAATTGAATTACCGGCACAATCTTTCAGCCGTCCGTCAAGGGCTAATGGAAAGCCCGGTTCTAGACATAACTCCCGCACGTCATCATGACCCGTGCCTAGGACTATCTAATCTGCCCAGAGTACTTGACTATCAAACATTAGCCTTCAGGGACTATCTAATCTGCCCAACGTACTCTTGCTTTGAGCATGCTAGAACCTTCAACAACGATGAGATCTCAGCCTCCTAGTCATCCTCCTCGACGACTATTTCCATACTAGCTCAAGCGCCTCTCGAGCAACCATTACCCTTAACTCGAATCATATCACCGAGTTACCAACGTGCTTGGAATGATCCCGTCTGGATTAGACCAAGTCTTCATCACATGATGCCTCGCTTCATTACATCCTCGCAAAGCCTCATCTCAACATCACATCATCAAATCTATGCAAAAGAGCTTCAACATCCCGCTACATATGCCACGAGCAGCTTTCCTAATTCAAGAGCCTTTCCCTTAGCTTTTGAATCATCTTCAACCACCTTGTCTAACACCAATCAACAATCATCTAATACACAGCAATCAATCATGTCAAACATCAATCCAAGTAACCAAGCATTCAAATATGATCTAAGTAGATAATTATAACAATAATAGCATTTTCGTAATTAAAGAGTTGAAAGTCTAACATGCATGAAATCATAAGAAATATCTCTACAATCTTGATGAATGAACTTGCATAGGTTAACACTTAGTAAAATGGTTGTCAAATCATCATGAACAATGGATCTACATGGATCTACACTTAGGATGAAGAAAATGCATGGAAATCACTATTTTAACACCAAATCGAGCCAACAATCCGATATACTCCTTTGGATCCGTGTGAGAGATAATCACCACTCACCAAATCACCTAAACAACCCCAAACCAACACGCTTCAGATCTGGACAGCAAAGGATCAAGCTTGATCTATCACGAATCCGCTTCAAACGAAGAAATCTCGCTTCAAAGGATGAAGATCTTCAACTTTAGCTCTTGGATCTTCGATCTTGATCTTCGATTTGGATGAAAGGAAGCACTAGATTAGAGTGGAGAAAAGAAGTGAAGAAGTGTAGAAGTCGAGCTCTCAAAATGGCAGCACTTCGTCGCTTCAAAATCCGGATCCCAAAAAGTGAGAAAAACCCCTCCTATTTATAGCTGAAAATTTGCTAAGTCGTAACTCGGCTATCTCGTAAGTCGTCTCCGACTTACGACCTAAGACCCCTCCGACTTACGACCTAACTCTCCTTCGACCTAACACGTGCGTGCCTATTCGACCTAACAGAATCACCCGCCTACGACTTAACTGCTATGCCATCCTACGACTTAAGGAAATCTCAAGCGCGCGACTTAACTTACACGCGACTTACCAGGAGACACGACTTACGACTCAACCACTCCTAAGTCGCTCGCGACTTAACACAGGCACACTACCTCGCGACCTAACAAACTTACGACTTAACATACCCACGCGACCTAACACTTAGCCAACACAGAGACTTACGACTAAACTCGTACGACTTAACTCCTTAAGTCGTCTACGACCTAACTTCCCTAACACGCTAACCCTCTTAGGTCGCTAACTTATAGGTCGCTCCAAGATACTAAGTCGCTACATTCTATAAGTCGCTGGCTTTCTTAAGTCGTCTACGTCCTATCCCACGACTTACTAGGCTACGACTTAACTTCACCCAGACATAAGTCGCTTACGACTTATCCCCTTAACTCGTCCGCGACTTAACTCCTATAGGTCGTACCCTCCTTAAGTCGCTAACTCACTGTTTCTTAACTCGGTCACGACTCAACTGAGTTACAACTTAACTTCTAGACTTAGGTCGCTCACATCCTATCTCCACCCTAAGTCGTCTACAATAAGTCGGTCACGACTTATCTCTTAGGTCGTTTACGACCTAGGACTTTAACAAATAGGACCGAAAAGACAAACATACTAAGTCGCATACGACCTATATCATACCCTAGGTCATCCACGACTTACCACCTCAACTCGCTAACTCGCAGATTCCTTAAGTCACGCCTATTCCCTAAGTCGTATACGACTTACGACCTATACTAAGTCGTGAACGACTTAGGACTTAGCCATATTTCGTCAAAAATCTGAAATGGCTCAACAACACTAAAATTCCAGATTTTGACAAACTTTCGATCCGTAAAAATACGGGTCGTTACATTCTCTCCCCCTTAGGAATTTCGCCCTCGAAATTCCAAACAAACAAAGCAATCAAAGACTATCCTGCATGCCTACCATCCATAGCAATCAGCCAACCATGCATCCAATTCTAGCTTAGCATGCAGAATTCTAAAACTTAGAACAAGTCACAATATCGTGAGATGACACGACACCTTAGGGCCATACCTTGAAGAGTTCAGGATGAGCTGCCTTCATCCTCTCTTCCACCTCCCACGTACAGTCGTTATCATCATCACTCCATTGTATCTTGAGCAACTTAACTACCTTCCTTCTAAGCTGTTTCGTGTCGGTTTCCACAACACGAAGCGGCTTACGAGGTCTTCTATCGACCGGATCAACTTCGAAATCTTCACAGCTATCAGCAGAAACCACGGTATTCGAGTCGTGCACATACTTCCATAGATATGATACGTGAAAAACATTGTGCACACACGACATCTTCTCCGGTAACTCCAATCTGTAGGTGAGCTTTCCAATTCGCTCGATGATCGGGAATGGTCCAACAAATCTCGGAGTCAATTTTCCTTTCTTCCCGAATCGAATAACATTCTTCAGTGGAGAAATCTTCACAAAAACCATATCACCAACGTCGAACTCCAAATCCTTACGACGCTTATCAGCATAACTCTTCTGACGGTCTTGGGCTGCCTTCATTCGTTGCCGAATGATCTCTATACAATCTGAAGTCTGCCGAATCATCTCTGGCCCAAGTATCAGCTTTTCTCCAGTTTCCAACCAACATGTCGGAGAGTTACACGGTCTTCCATACAATGCCTCATACGGTGCCATACCAATGCTTGACTGGTAACTGTTGTTGTACGCAAACTCCACCAAATGAAGGTGATCTTCCCATGATCCTCCGAAGTCCATAACACATGCTCTAAGAAGATCTTCCAAAACTCGGTTGACTCTCTCGGTCTGACCATCTATTTGAGGGTGATAAGCTGTACTCAAACACAACTCGGTTCCCAAAACTTCCTGGAAGCTCTTCCAAAATCCACTAGTGAACAATGGATCTCGATCGCTCACTATACTCTTCGGAATACCATGGAATCGAACTATCCACTTAACATACAACTCAGCCAACCTTGATGCAGTCCTAGTCGATCGAACAGGAATAAATCTTGCACTCTTAATCAGGCGATCTACAATGACCCAAATCCCTTCATTTCCCGTTCTGGTTCTAGGCAATCCATCAATAAAATCCATCGACACTTGCTCTCACTTCCATGTAGGAACTTCTAATGGCTGAAGCAATCCACTTGGCTTCTTCTGTTCGGCTTTCACCAACTGGCAGTTCATACACTTGGAAATAAAATTTCCAACATCCTTCTTCATACCTTCCCAGTAGTAGGTTCTCTTCATATCCCGATACATCTTATTTCCACCTGGATGAATTGTCAGCCTCGAGTGATGACTTTCCTTCAAAACTTCACTCCTCAATTCATCTATATCGGGAACAACTAGTCGTCCTTGCTTCCGAAGCCAACCTTCTCGATCGACCTCAAACCCTTTATCCTTTTCTGGATCCAATCCAGATTCCAAATCACGGATAATCTTGACAAGCTTATCGTCTCGATTTTGGCTCTCGCCAATCCTTTCCACAAGAGAAGGTCTTATCGATAAGTTTGCCAACATCTCAGGTTCCAATCCGTATCTAGGCCTGAAGTCAAATCCAGCTAAATACTCGAGACTCTTCCATTCTGAAAACATGGCTCCCAATCCTGCATGTCTTCGACTTAACGCATCTGCCACTGCGTTACCTTTTCCCGGAGTATAAGCTATACCAAAATCATATGATGCTAAAAACTCTAGCCAACGTTGCTGCCGAAGATTCAAATCCTTTTGGGAGAAAAGATACTTCAACGACTTATGATCCGTAAACAACTCGAATCGAACTCCCAACAGATAATGTCTCCACATCTTCAGAGCAAATACAATCGCCGCTAACTCCAAATCATGAGTCGGGTAATTCCTTTCATGCGGCTTCATTTGTCGACTTGCATACGCAACAACTTTATCCCTCTGCATCAGCACTGCTCCAAGTCCAGTACCACATGCGTCGGTGTAAACCACCATCTCATCATTCCCACTTGGAATAGTCAAAACAGGAGCACTTGTCAATTTCTCTTTCAGGATTCCGAAAGCTTGCTCACACTTAGCATCCCAACTGAACACTTGGTTCTTCTTCGTCAATCCTGTTAACGGTGCAGCTATCTTGGAGAAGTCTTTGATAAACCGTCGATAATATCCTGCTAATCCAAGAAAACTTCTCACATCAGATGCATTCTTAGGTCTAACCCAATCCTGGATTGCTGCCACCTTAGCGGGATCAACCGCTATCCCATTTCCAGAAATCACATGGCCTAAGAACCTCACTTCACTCTTCCAGAAGTGACACTTCGAAAACTTAGCCTTCAGCTGATGTTTCCGCAAGATTTCCAAAACAATACGCAAGTGCGTCTTGTGCTCCTCTTCCGTTCTGGAATAAATCAGAATATCATCCACGAACACAAGTACGAACTTGTTCAACTGATCTCTGAACACTCTATTCATAAGATCCACAAAATATGCTGGCGCGTTAGTCAATCCAAACGGCATTACCAGCCACTCAAAGAAACCGGATGGTGTCCTAAAAGCAGTCTTCGGCACACTATCCTTAGCCACTCTCAACTGGTGAAATCCCGTTGCCAAATCCATCTGAGAAAACACCTTAGCCTCGTGAAGCTGATCAAACAAGTCATCTATTCTCGGCAATGGATACTTGTTCTTCTTTGTCACCTTATTCAGCTCACGATAATCCACACACAATCTCAACGACCCATCTGCCTTGGTTGAAAACACAACTGGTGCACCCCACTCGGACACACTACGCCGAATGAATCCTTTCTGCAAAAGATCATCAACTTGCACCCTCAACTCCTGCTGTTCCCTAGGCGCCATCCGCCTAAGAGGCATCACAACAGGTCTGGCTCCTTCAACTAGATCTATACCAAACTCGATCTCTCTATGCGGCGGCAACCCTTTGACTTCATCAAAGACATCCTCGAATTCATTCGCGATTGGCACTAATGACAGTCCATCCCGTGGAACAACTAGCGAATACATGAAGCTCATGAAGACGCCTTCTTCATGCTTACATCGTATAACAACCTTTCGCCCCTCCACATTCTCGACTGTCACTTCCAACCTTTCGCAATCAACCTTAGCCTCATACTTCCTAAGCCAGTCCATACCCAAAATAATTCTGAACCCCGCAAAGTTCAGAAAAAAGCAATCACAAACAAAAGAGCAACCATGACTCGATACAACTAGACCACGGCATAACATACACAAACAAGACGAACCCCCAACTGGATTAGTCACAACCAATGGCCTATCAACAATATCCGGCTTCAAATCTAACCGACCTACGAGTTCATTACAAACAAACGAATGCGACGCTCCAGTATCAAACAAAACTCTAACTGGAACACCACATAGGAAAAGAGTACCTTGAACCACCACACTCTTTCCCTTCTCTTCAGAGGTAGGAGCTTTTGAAGACGACGGAACAGCTCCCAAAGCATAAGCTTGCACAATCTGCTTGTCCTTCCTCGGTTCTGGACAATTCTTCCTAATGTGCCCTGGCTTGTCACAGTTGTGACACTTCATCGGTGCCTTCGGATTCTTACAATCCTTAAAGAAATGGCCCTTCTGCTGACAGTTGTAGCAAATCACCTCGCCTTTCGGCTTCTTCTGGCCATCCTTACCCTTCTGCTGCTGCTGCTTCCTCTTCTTGTTTCCACCCTGCTGGGGTTTAGACTCTTCCCTGGTCATAGCAACAACAGATCCTTCCTTAGGAAATAGACTCTCATGCCTAAGAGCTTTCTCCACAAGATTCTCAAATGAATCGTCCAAATGATCCACCAACTGTCTCCCAAGATAACTGTCCAAGCCTGTCACAAACTTCTCATTCTTCTGATATGCAGATTCAATATATGACCGAGCATACTTGGACAAAGCTTCAAACTCAGAAACATACTCAAGAACGGATCTTCCTCCTTGCTTGAGCTCCACAAACCTCTTGAACAGAACAGACTTCTGAGCTGTAGAAATGAACTTAGCTTCAAATCTGACTTGGAATTGCTCCCAAGTAATCTCTTCTTCCGGAGTATTGATGGTAATAGAGTTCCACCAATCAGAAGCTCTCCCCTGAAGCTGCCTTGATGCCAACTTCCTCTTAGTTCCATCTTCAATTCCCAAATCACCAAAGATCCTTCTATAGGCATCTATCCACCTCTGGACCTCAATAGTTGATTCTGTTCCCAAGAAAACCTTCCCTCCAAGAGCAGTATAGTCCTTGCACAACTTAGCAAAATCCACTGGTTTCGGAGTCTGAACCTGAACTCCAACATCAACTGCCACCCCCGGAACTGGTATACTTCTCGTGATCGAAGTCATCATAGCTTCGAACATAGCTGCATAATCAGCAGCCCCCTCAGTAGTACGGCCTTCCCTAGCAGCTGGTCTCCCTCTTCGACTCATTCTCAATATCTATAAAAAGGAATGATTAGAACATCTAGAGAAACAACTGCATAAAGGACTCAAACTCTACTAAGCTACTATATTATATATAGTATTCATCCATCAAAATACAATTACGTCTCTCATACGTAGTTACGTCAGTGAGCGTTGGGTAAAATCGATTAACCAAAGCTCTGATACCAAATGTGACGACCGCCCATGACCCCTGCACCAAATCTAGAGAAAATGCGCTGTAAAGTGTGCCAGGCGACCATGGACGATTGTCAAGGTAAATTAAAACAACAGAATCTATCGTATTACTCACAGCGCATGGACAAAATACAATAGAACATATGTATAGTGAAGCTTTACAGAATAAAATGCCATCATATAAAACTCCATAATAGTTGAATACAAGCATCCAAATAGTCAATACATCAAGCCTCACTACATAACACTCAGAGAATACAAAGCAGCGGAACATCCAGTACATATAAGAAGATAATATGCAACCCTCTAGCTCGTCTTCGATATCAGCATCGTGAGAAGAGAACGGCACCTGTCATCTGCTACCTAGTCTGCCCGTCCCAAAATGGACGAACAGCCCAAGGCAATAAGAGTTAAAAATATAAAGCCTTGAGTCAGACAACAGTCTTAGTGAGCAGTAAACTAACTAACAACATACCAAAAGAGCATAAAGGAAAAGGAATAGGAATACAACCCTCCCACTCCAACCTCTTTCTACAGTGATAGCCCCCAGACACACACTAAATAGAAGCAAACATAGCAGAGCATACAAGTTAAAGTAGAGTAATAATCATTCGATTCAAGGGCGATGTTTTCCAAGTACCAAGGCCTAAATCAGATAAGCACCCAGAAAATACCGCTCTTGAGTCCGAATGACGATACAACCAAACATCCATGACTCTGGCTATCACTGTTATCGTTGCCTTGATATCACCGTTAATTGAATGACCGGCACAATCTTTCAACCGTCCGTCAAAGGCTAATGGAAACCCCGGTTCTAGACATAACTCCCGCACGTCATCATGACCCGTGCCTAGGACTATCTAATCTGCCCAGAGTACTTGACTATCAAACATTAGCCTTCAGGGACTATCTAATCTGCCCAACGTACTCTTGCTTTGAGCATGCTAGAACCTTCAACAACGATGAGATCTCAGCCTCCTAGTCATCCTCCTCGACGACTATTTCCATACTAGCTCAAGCGCCTCTCGAGCAACCATTACCCTTAACTCGAATCATATCACCGAGTTACCAACGTGCTTGGAATGATCACGTCTGGATTAGACCAAGTCTTCATCACATGATGCCTCGCTTCATTACATCCTCGCAAAGCCTCATCTCAACATCACATCATCAAATCTATGCATAAGAGCTTCATCATCCCGCTACATATACCACGAGCAGCTTTCCCAATTCAAGAGCCTTTCCCTTAGCTTTTGAATCATCTTCAACCACCTTGTCTAACACCAATCAACAATCATCTAATACACAGCAATCAATCATGTCAAACATCAATCCAAGTAACCAAGCATTCAAATATGATCTAAGTAGATAATTATAACAATAATGGCATTTTCATAATTAAAGAGTTGAAAGTCTAACATGCATGAAATCATAAGAAATATCTCTACAATCTTGATGAATGAACTTGCATAGGTTAACACTTAGTAAAATGGTTGTCAAATTATCATGAACAATGGATCTACATGGATCTACACTTAGGATGAAGAAAATGCATGGAAATCACTATTTTAACACCAAATCGAGCCAACAATCTGATATACTCCTTTGGATCCGTGTGAGAGATAATCACCACTCACCAAATCACCTAAACAACCCCAAACCAACACGCTTCAGATCTGGACAGCAAAGGATCAAGCTTGATCTATCACGAATCCGCTTCAAACGAAGAAATCTCGCTTCAAAGGATGAAGATCTTCAACTTTAGCTCTTGGATCTTCGATCTTGATCTTCGATTTGGATGAAAGGAAGCATTAGATTAGAGTGGAGAAAAGAAGTGAAGAAGTGTAGAAGTCGAGCTCTCAAAATGGCAGCACTTCGTCGCTTCAAAATCCGGATCCCAAAAAGTGAGAAAAACCCCTCCTATTTATAGCTGAAAATTTGCTAAGTCGTAACTCGGCTATCTCGTAAGTCGTCTCCGACTTACGACCTAAGACCCCTCCGACTTACGACCTAACTCTCCTTCGACCTAACACGTGCGCGCCTATTCGACCTAACAGAATCACCCGCATACGACTTTACTGCTATGCCATCCTACGACTTAAGGAAATCTCAAGCGCGCGACTTAACTTACACGCGACTTACCAGGAGACACGACTTACGACTCAACCACTCCTAAGTCGCTCGCGACTTAACACAGGCACACTACCTCGCAACCTAACAAACTTACGACTTAACATACCCACGCGACCTAACACTTAGCCAACACAGAGACTTACGACTAAACTCGTACGACTTAACTCCTTAAGTCGTCTACGACCTAACTTCCCTAACACGCTAACCCTCTTAGGTCGCTAACTTATAGGTCGCTCCAAGATACTAAGTCGCTACATTCTATAAGTCGCTGGCTTTCTTAAGTCGTCTACGTCCTATCCCACGACTTACTAGGCTACGACTTAACTTCACCCAGACATAAGTCGCTTACGACTTATCCCCTTAACTCGTCCGCGACTTAACTCCTATAGGTCGTACCCTCCTTAAGTCGCTAACTCACTGTTTCTTAACTCGGTCATGACTCAACTGAGTTACAACTTAACTTCTAGACTTAGGTCGCTCACATCCTATCTCCACCCTAAGTCGTCTACAATAAGTCGGTCACGACTTATCTCTTAGGTCGTTTACGACCTAGGACTTTAACAAATAGGACCGAAAAGACAAACATACTAAGTCGCATACGACCTATATCATACCCTAGGTCGTCCACGACTTACCACCTCAACTCGCTAACTCGCAGATTCCTTAAGTCGCGCCTATTCCCTAAGTCGTATACGACTTACGACCTATACTAAGTCGTGAACGACTTAGGACTTAGCCATATTTCGTCAAAAATCTGAAATGGCTCAACAACACTAAAATTCCAGATTTTGACAAACTTTCGATCCGTAAAAATACGGGTCGTTACACATACTTAGATATATTAAATCAAATCTAATTAAAAACAGCCTATACCTTACTACACCATCGAACGACTTCGACTCCAGATCGAATCCTGCTTCATACACACACGCGCTTCGATCGCGGCAGCTACAGGAAAAACCACCAGCTCAAAACCACCGCGCCGGCCTCGTCCTCCGTCTCCTTCCACTGGCTCGAATCGAATCGCAAATCAAGTCCCTTGACACTCCAACTCTAGCTCTACATCACTTCGACCCCATGCCTAAAATCATCGCGACCCAAACCCTTGCGCGTGCCAAGCCCACTCGCCTCAAGATTGTGGGACGCACCCGATTCGAGAGCGGCTATTCAAATTTTTTTTTTGATTTGAACAGATAGAGAAGAGGGACGAGCTTGGTTTGAAATGCTCAATTTTGAGAGGAGGCAATTGATTTGAACGAAGACAGATTTGATTTCGAAAGAAAAAGGAAAGGCTCGGCTCTGATTTATTCTACTGAGTTCGGCCATGATTTTTTTTTTGAATGATAAAGAAACTGGTCGCGTGATAAAAAGAAAATGAAGGGAACAAGATGTGATGTTTACGTGCCACGATCAGTTTGCTACAGTGACAGCAAAAAGTTCAGATGTGAAGTTTATTTGACCAGTCCAATAAAGTATATTATATTTAAATTCAAATTTAAATTGTCTTGAATTCGCAACTCAAAATCTCGACCTCCTATCGAGGCATGCCGCTAGGTGTTTATAATATTATACCCCTATTCCGAATGCAAGGGAAAAGGTTTCGAATCTTAATTCAATCGTATGGAGAAGATAGCTTTTTGGACTCAGTTATTATATTGAATTCTCGATATAAATTTCAGCGCGTTTAAATATCGTACGCTCACACAACAACTCCAATCACTACGAAAATTGAAATCCGATAATAATACAATATTACGGATCCAATGGAACTAGTTTCGTCGAAATCTGAGACTGTTCCTCGGAAGGCTATTTTTAAATATCATTTTAAATGATATATAATTTCAAAACTTAAAAAAAACACTTCCAAATTCAATTTTAACGTTTTTACTATCTTTAGTACTATCAATATAAATATTACAAGCCTTTAAAATATTTTTAACCAGCTTGAAACTCAAGATTAAATATTTTACTATCTTCAATTATTGAATTGAATGATTATATTTTTCAACAAATTGCTGTATTTACATTCTGAATAAATAAATCCAAGTTTTCCCTGTTCAAAACCAATTTATAATCCAATTTCTATATTTAAAACCATTTAAATATTCCGAACTAAACATTGAAAAATCTGGGTCGTCACATTCCTCCCCCCTTAAAAGAATTTCGTCCTCGAAATTACTAGTTAAGAAGAATGGTTCAATACCCGTTAACTATTTTCTCAAATCCAAATAGTTTCAAACAACTTTCCAAAACCAAACAGTTTTAACAACACCCAAAACAATCTTTTTATTGAAGACACTATCACTTTTACTATCTTCCTAAACTCATCCATAGGTTCCAACACTATCACTTACTCAACCATTCAAATTTAAATTTAAAACCAAATTTTATATTTTCAAAATTTTCTAACTCTCTAAATTTTCGAAAATTTTTGCCAGTGTCTCCTTTGCGCGGCTAGCTCGGTACAACTACAAAATGCCTCTACGGGCCCCCAAATTTCAAAACAAAACAAAAGGCCAAGTGGCTAGACCAAAAAATCATCAAATTTCATACAGAAATTTAAATACATACCTTTTGTTGAGCAATTTAAATTATCTTCTGCAATCAAAAACATCCATTTATCCTTTGCCTTAACACACTTGTATATCTTATTTAGCAATAATATCCAATTACAACATTCAAAATCATTATGTGCATTTCTTTACAAAAGTTTCAATATCTATTTCATTCAAATCCGTACGATACACATATATTATCTGTACGCAATATCAATTCGATCGCTCACTCGATCACACAATTTCACTTCCGAACTAGTATCGTCCACCCGACTTCCTAGTGCGGACTCAGATTTGGTTTCTTGATCAGAAACCGTCATTCTCCTTGCATAGCCATATACTATGATAGAGAATTTCCAAAATCAATCAAAAATCCATATCCAGGGTTCGCCGTCAAAAATCGAATGAAAAATCCTAACTCGGATCGGTATAACTATCTCGAAATTCTGTGCTCGAATCTGGATCAAACCATTATGCGAATAAAATAATATACATACATCCTACGTATTTATACCCATTGATTATTAACTATATCAATTCTCTTTTGTTCACATTCATATGATTTCTATCTACTTATTCACAATTATCCCATTGCACAGCTTTCAGTTTTAATCTTCATTCAATTATTCACTTAGTATATTTCTCCATTCCAAAATTACTTAGTAGATTCCCAATACCAATTTACTTAAGAACTTCATTCTTCATTTCTTAAGTTCAATATAAATATTTCTTATATTTATTTTTTTACTACTTCACTACTGAAGTGTATACTCCAATTGAGTTCCAATTCCATATAAAATCAATTTGTTTCAATTTATTAGTTTTTTCAAATCTAAATACTTTCTCCCGATTTTCATTCAGATTTTCATTTTCAATTTTGCTTGAATTCAATTTATCTTCAAACTTTGAATATTGAATTTTTGTTCACCTTATCTCAACCCATATTTAATTAACCATTTCCTTTTTATTAGTTTCACTTACTAATTTATTTAAAATCTCAAATAAATGTTTATTTGCAAACTTTTTCTTCCTTTAGTTTCTTCGAACAATTTCTTCGATTTCACCTTACTTCACATACACAATTTTAAATTAGATTTCAATATTCAGTTTCAATTCTATTTGCTTACAAATTTTAAATCATTTGTCGTTAGTGAAAATTTGAAAAAATTTCTAACTCCCAAAATTTTCAGAAAATTTTGGCAGAGTCCCTTTTGTACGGAGGAGCTTTTGCAATTTGACAAGAGATATAAATATATATACATCGACCCACACGGTCAGAAAAACAAAAAAAAAACAAACAACAGTTCATACTTCCTAACTTTTATTGCGTAGGCGTACCTTATTTAGCATTTTTAAGCAAGCGGCTTATTATTTTAGCAACTAGCGCAACCAAATCCAGCCACACGACTTTCCTATACATGTACTTACTCAATTTAAACATGTAAGTACTAAATATATGAAATTTATTAACATTTCACTTACATTCAATAGCTAAACACATGCATTTCATAAGCAACATACACCAAACACTTTCCATGAGCAATTTATATGATTGCAAAACTAATTCAATTGCTTTCAATCAATTCATATGCCATTTCATTCAATTTTAAGGGTTTACAATTCAATTTCTTACATTCAGTTCATTTTTAATCCAAACAATCCCATTTATATTACCATAATATTTTAAATGAGCTTCCAGAGTTTAAACATTCAAAATCAGATTTGAAAATATACATATCCAAATCAACCATTCTTTGAATCTCAAAACCAAACCCCGTTTTCAAAACCATTCCAATTTAAAACAATTTGGCAGCAATTTCTCTTCTGGAAACTCGAAAATGAACATCGATGATGCTGCAGTCATCACCGAAGTTATTTTCCAGCGACCGAAAGAATTCAATGCTTTTATCTCTTTAAAACAATTTAAAATATTTTTAATTTCAAATCTCTCTAAATTTCAAATTCAACTCAAAATATTTCTCAAATACTATCATCATTATTTCTCCAAAGCATTTGAAAACCATTTTCAAACCCAAAAGAATTTAAACCTTTTCCAAAATTTCAAATTTTAAATTCTTTCAATCTATATTCAAACATTACTCTAGAATTTTCACCTCAATTTATGTTCAAATATTTCTCTGGAATTCTATTTCAAATGATAAATCACATTTATAGTTTACATTTACAAATCTCATTTGTATATGAATTTATTCCTTGGCTTTTAGTTATGATTTCAATTTCTCATTCAGATTTTACACAACTATGATAATAATTTGATATTATCATTCCTAACAATCAAGCAATCACATATATAACTGTAATAATTTACGAAAAGTTATTCCTTTGTACAAAAATAATTTGGGTAAACTTATTTCATTTACCCTATTTTAAAACAATACTGTGTCAAATTGTTCTATTCAAGTGTTTAGAGATCCCTATCAATAACGTTAATTACTCGTATTGACCAGAATCCATAAACCACTCAACAAGCCAATCAACACAATATAAACCATTTTATATTCACTAACAAATACGCGCTCATATCTATTAATACACACAAACTCATTCTAGAGTACTATGGACTCTATCTCAATGAGTAATCCCCACCAGAGCCAAGGTTATCACCAGCCTAAGCTCTGATACCAAGTGTAATAGCCCGCAAACTCGTACCCCTTGAATCGACACTATTCTCCAACATATCGACTCAAAGTGAACGGAAATACGAACCATTAGGGTTAAAGAAGAAAGAGGTAGAAGAAGAGAATAAAAACAACATCAGAATCTCACAAACGCAGCGAAATAAAATATAATAGACAATAACTGATCTTTACACAAAAGAATCTATATCTGTTATACATACATCATCAGAATACAACATCAGAGTACAATACAAGCAACATTATAATTCAGGACAGTTATAATAACTTGTCCCACACAGAATACACAGTATACACAACACAGCGGAATATACATCATATACGAGTGATACGCCTCGCCATCTAGCTTGTCTCTTGAGCTCCACAGTATCCTATCATGTATCTATAATACTCGGTCTGACCCGAGCATTATAATAAAATAACACCCGAGTCAGTCTGGAAAACCAGCGTGAGAAAACACACTCAATTGGATTATTAAATTTTTTAAAAACCCTTTGAAATCAAAAGCATCTCGTAAGACCACGCCATAAATAAACATGTCGGGTTTTTACCTTACGATAGCCAAAACACTTTCTTATCAAAATCCTCTGATATTATAGTAGTGTTTATATACAAATACTTATTCAAATAGCTGAAATTGTTACATGATTAAATTCCAGCATACTAGTCACAAAGTGGGTTCTACAAACAAAAATCATAAAGGCACGTATGGAGAATGGATTTCCAACCAATGACTAGGCACTGGGGTACCACCTGTCACAGTACGTGGCCTAGATCACCTTACCGAGGACCCCTCCCGATCCCCTGCAACACATGACCGGACTACCCCTTACTGGATAGTCCGAGTAAGATCACCCCACGGTTGGGATCAGCAACCGCCCACACAGCCGAAATAAAAAGGGACATCTAGACAGGGATGACCTCACCCTTATGGGCGCTACCCACTTAGCCTTGCTACATAACCCCTGATTTTCAATCATTCCCGGTTGATGAGGCTCGAGGCTAAGCGTTACCTTTTTAGAATATATCCCTTGGAATGCTCATCGTCCACCTGACGATGTTCTGAAAGTATTCATCCATACAAGTCCGTTTCGGGTTCGAACGGAACCGAAGGCACTATTCCTACTACATCCATTTTGGAATCACCCTCAGGATTAGTAGCAACTAGCCCTTGCACTTCACTGTACCATCTTCGATTCAAACTCGTTTCCCTATAAAAACGTACAAACCGGATCGAAGTGGTTTTCGAGAAATTAATCTCGATCCAGGTCTCTTCGAACCAATCAGCTCATTGGCCAATATTGATAGTCGGTGATTTAACTATCAATTAACATTCATAAACATCCATCAAACATAAATAATTTTCCAAATTATTTATTTACCTCACAAATATCTTCGCAAGATATATTTCCATTTTCAACCCTTTTGAAAACAGTTTCAAAAACCACCTTTCTCTCACGGATTCCCAAATATTTTCTATCTCCACTGAAATCACCAAGTACAAACACTTTAGATTTTTAAAGTAATTTAAAACACTATATTATAAAATATACTTTAAACAAAACATTTAAATTAAAACTACTTTAATACTTTATTCAAAGATATATACTTTAAGAATATTTAAAATAAAGCTACTTAATAAAATATAAGACTAGATTTTTACCTTTTAAAACATAATACCAAGTCATTTTTAAATAATTATTACTAAAATAAATTTGAAAAATACTTGCTTTAAAATTTAAACATTTAAGAATAATAAATTTTCTAAAACATACCTTTAATCAACTTTAAAACCTTAACTTATACTTAAGGATTTGCTTTGAAATCGTACTTGGCTATCCAGGGACATATACTTCTCTTTCACATCTCAAAAATAAATCATTATTTATTTTTAACCAAATTTATCCATTCCTTTAATAAATTCCCACCCTTAATTTATACTTCCAAATATCCACTGATATATTACTTCACTTTATAAACCCCGTTTATAAATTTCATAATCTCAACTTCCCTTTAAAATCCCAGTTTCAAGTACTTAATCAATTCTCAAATTGATTCCCAAAATTTACTCCATTTAAAAATAAATTCTTTACTTATCCAATTTTATTTCAAAACTTATAAATTTCAGGTTTAACTTCCTTGTGATGATTTAAAATCTTACTTTAAATGATAATACAAATTTCCACATTTATTCCAAGATTTTCTTTTATTTCTTTCTAAACCATTTTAACTCTGAATTCAAAAATAAATCTTTCATTCCTTTAAATAATATCACTTAAGTTTAAAATTCATGATTTCCCTTTTTATTCAAAATCCTATTTCCATACTCGGAATTTATTTCCTAGAATTTAAAAATCACTTTATCCATCCCCAATTCATTCTTTAATTTATTTAAATTTTCTATAATTACTTTACTTAAACATTCTCATATATTTTATTTTTCAAAAATCCAATTTTATATATTTTGATAACTCAGTATACCGAAAGGTATATTCAATCGTACCATAGCATCCAATATTCCAATTATCAATATAATTCATCACAGAATATCAAAAATCATAACACAAAATTATTAGAACAATCTAAATAATTTTGAGAAACCCAGTTAGATTCCTCCAACCTGTTTCCCTGCATCCACAGATGTTAGCACAATACCAATTCCACTTCGAGTTGGAATATCGCGGTATATGGGATTAATAAAATATCATCCGCTATTATGCAGCGCATAGGGTCTCATCCGCTATATAATGCAGGAATATCAATCACTCCAATATATACTATATACTACTATATACTATACCACATCCAATCAATTCAATCATTCATCCAAAATTTAAATTTAACTCTTTAAATTTAAATAACAATCCAGATGAGTGAGATTAACTCACCTTTGGTTTTTGCTTTGCAATCCGATCCATCCCGACCGGTTTCCTCATGATTTCAGACCTTGTATAAACATTGTATGGTTTATTAACATCTGAAATAATCTACAAATAATTTTCCATTTAATAAATTAAATTGACCAATAATTTAATTTAAACTAATCATTCGGTTTTAAACTAGTAATTTGATTTTAAACTAATTTCCCTTTTAAATAATCGTTAGTAACTAAAATAATTTAATAAGTTAATAAAATAAATAATTTCCAATAATACATTATTTTAAGCTAACCTAGTAAATCTAAAATGTGTGCAATATATATTTATTTTTATTTTTGAAACTTCATATATACTTATAAAATAGTCTATATAGATTTAAAAATCAAATTTTTTATATAACTGTACACATTTAAAATCCCTATATATATATATTTTTTCTCCAACCTATATTTATACATACTTAGATATATTAAATCAAATCTAATTAAAAACAGCCTATACCTTACTACACCATCGAACGACTTCGACTCCAGATCGAATCCTGCTTCATACACACACGCGCTTCGATCGTGGCAGCTACAGGAAAAACCACCAGCTCAAAACCACCGCGTCAGCCTCGTCCTCCGCCTCCTTCCGCTAGCTCGAATTGAATCGCAAATCAAGTCGCTCGACACTCCAACTCTAGCTCGACATCACTGCGACCCCATGCCCAAAATCATCGCGACCCAAACCCTTGCGCATGCCAAGCCCACTCGCCTCAAGATTGTGGGACGCTCCCGATTCGAGAGCGGCTATTCAAATTTTTTTTTTTGATTTGAACAGATAGAGAAGAGGGACGAGCTTGGTTTGAAATGCTCAATTTTGAGAGGAGGCAATTGATTTGAACGAAGACAGATTTGATTTCGAAAGAAAAAGGAAATGCTCGGCTCTAATTTATTCTACTGAGTTCGGCCATGATTTTTTTTTTGAATGATAAAGAAACTGGTCGCGTGATAAAAAGAAAACGAAGGGAACAAGATGTGATGTTTACGTGCCACGATCAGTTTGCTACAGTGACAGCAAAAAGTTCAGATGTGAAGTTTATTTGACCAGTCCAATAAAGTATATTATATTTAAATTTAAATTGTCTTGAATTCGCAACTCAAAATCTCGACCTCCTATCGAGGCGTGCCGCTAGGTGTTTATAATGTTATACCCCTATTCCGAATGCAAGGGAAAAGGTTTTGAGTCCTAATTCAATCGTATGGAGAAGATAGCTTTTTGGACTCAGTTATTCTATTGAATTCTCGATATAAATTTCAGCGCGTTTATATACCGTACGCTCACACAACTACTCCAATCACTACGAAAATTGAAATTCGATAATAATACAATATTACAGATCCAATGGAACTGGTTTCGTCGAAATCCGAGACTATGCCTCGGAAGGCTATTTTTAAATATCATTTTAAACGATATATAATTTCAAAACTTAACAAAACACTTCCAAATTCAATTTTAACGTTTTTACTATCTTTAGTACTATTAATATAAATATTACAAGCCTTTAAAATATTTTTAACCAGCTTGAAACTCAAGATTAAATATTTTACTCAATCTTCAATTATTGAATTGAATGATTATATTATTCAACAAATTGCTGTATTTACATTCTGAATAAATAAATCCAAGTTTTCCCTGTTCAAAACCAATTTATAATCCAATTTCTATATTTAAAACCATTTAAATATTCCGAATTAAACATTGAAAAATCTGGGTCGTCACATAGTGACTGCTTATGGATGTTTTATTGATAGATAAATAACCAACTATCAATATTGGCCAATTTCGTTAATCGTTTCGAAGAGACCGGGATCGGATTTAATTATTCGAAAACCATTTCGATTCGGTTTGAACGTTACGAATGGATATCGTGAAGATAGTGAAGACGGTGATTCGGTTTGTCCAGACCCAAGACAACTTGTATGGATGAATGCTATCAGAACATCATCATTGGAGGACGATGAGTATTCTAAGTGAAATTGTTCTTGAAAGGTAATCGTAGCCCCAAGCCTCATCAACCGAAATGACTAAAAATCAGGGGAGATGCAGCAAGGCTAAGTGGGTCGCACCCAATTAGGGTATGTTATCACCTTTCTAGATACCCTCACAAATATATATATATATATATATAAATTATGGATATGGTGGTGCATGGAAAAGTGAGCGCTCGATTTTTAAGGGTGGGAACACCCGGGGTGATAACATATTTGGTTCTATCCAGGTTAGGGATAGGGCCGGTCTTGTGTTGTAGGGGATCCCGGCGAAGTCCTCGGTACATGTTTCTAGACGTGTACTGTGATAGGTGGTACCCCAGTGCCTAGTCATTGTATGGAATCCATTCTCCAATAAGCGCCGTACGGTTTTGATTGTGCCCAACTATGCTGAAACATGAGATGCAAGCATTTCAGCTATTTTCTATTTACTTGGTTTAGACATTATTATAATATCAGACGATTTTGATAAAAATGTTTTGGTTATCGTAAGGGAAAAATCCGTCGTGTTTAAGTGTGACGTGGTCTTACGAGATACCTTTGTTTTCAAAGGATTTTGATAAAAGTTAATAATTCAAATTGAGTGTGTTGACTGACTCGGGTGTTATTTTATTATAATGCTCGGGTCAGACCGAGTATTACAGATTCAGGATAGGATGTTATGAAGCTCGGGAGACTTGCTGGATGACAAAGATGTATTTCCGTACTTAATTTATATTTTCGCTGCATGAGGACAAGTTATTATAACTGTCCAGATTGATGTATTGATTATTGTACTCTGATGATTGTAAGTATAAAACAGTCACAAATTCTTTTGTATAAAATTCTTTTATATCTTATATTTTGTTCCACTGCGTTTGTGAGATTCTATGTTGTTGTTCTATTTTCTTCTATCTCTTTCTTCTTCTTTACCCTAGTTTTTCGCTCTTTCGTACAATTTGAGTTGAACAAGAGTGAATTATTATTAACTCAAAGGGTACGGAACGACGGGTCGCTACAAGTCTCTTATTAGGCTAAATAGACCTATATAAAACACCAACCCCTTTAGTAGTTAACATTATTTAAATTGTATTTAAATGCGTACTGATATCGTATATCGAAATGTACATATATAGCTTTTATATATGCCCCTAGCTAATTATCAACGACACCTAGAAAATTACTAATAACACTTAATATATCAAATAAATAAATAAATAATTTCATAAATATTAATTAATTTATAAAAATTTATAAATCAATTAAAACATGTGGTATGTCAGAGAATTCACTAATGCGGTGGTGCAACTCATAGGTATAAATTCAATCGGTAATTAATATCGAACCATTCAAATACTAATGTTCACATGTCACCTTGACTAGTGGTACGATGATTTGGTAGAATTTATTGCTTATACATCTTTATCGGTAAAATTCAATTTTACCGCTTAAGCGGTACTTTTTAAAAACGATTGTTTACACCAATTCTCTTTATCAACATTCTTTCACTTAGGGTTTATGGAATTTAGTTGTTGCTAAAATTCCAATATTATCCACATACAACTCATTTAGTCCATAAATAAAGTCTTTGGTTTAATGATAACATTTATTACTAACTATTACCTCGATTTGAGATTTTGACTTTTGACTTTACTATAATTGCCCATGGCACTAACCTCATGCAATTAGGAAGACGAATACTCTATTAAATAATGTTTCACTTTCAATGCTTCAACTTTAACACAACTATATTCGCTCGATGGTCACCATGTCATGATTTAACTATAATAGAGTTTCCACATTGAAGATCAACATTATTCTTAAGTCGAGAGAATTGTGTAATATCGCTATTAACCAACAGAAAACTTTTAGGTGAGTCATCTATAGTTTTCCAGTAACTATGAGTATGTATCCTCTTGGTGCTCCCAGTAGCTATGAGTATCACACTGCCAAAATTTAGAGAACGCTATTCATAGTTTAAGAGACGTATAAATATCCTTTCTCGAAACATTTTGATCATGAATATTTAAAATTATATGTTATTTTATATCGTAATAACTTTCTCGTGATTAAAATTGTTTGTAATTTTTTCACGCTATATATTATTTAAGGATTTTTTAATCAATTACTTTAAATTAATTACTTAATTAATTATATCACTATATAATAAGGTATATAATAGAAATCAAATACCGTTACCACGAAAAGATTGGTTATGAAGTTAAATATATGTAACAAATTACAAAGTTGCCAATCGGTTATACTTCTAGCTCTCTTGGTAATGATTCATCATATATTACATTGTGCCACTTAATAAAGGACATCGATGAAAAAGAAAAGAAATGCACTTAACATCATTTTAACGAAATTCTTGAACTAAATCTTGTCATTTTCTTGCTTCCAAACACTTGTAATACAGCATATTATATGAATATTCGTGTATTATATATAGACTGGTAAATTACCATTGCTACTGATTCTGAATTTTTTACTGATGTTTTACCATAGAAAATGGTAAATTTACCATTACTATACGATTATACTAGTACACCGAATTTACTTAAAATGATAAATGATTGACTGGTAATGATAGGGTAATGATAAATTTACCATTACAATAACATCCCTTATTATTATGCATGTTTGTCCTCATCATCACTATATCACTTAGAAATATAGAGCCCAATCAATGACGAAAACTCTATTAATGTTTGTAGTTAATAATAAAGTCCAACACTAAAGTCTATGGTTCGATCCGATAATAATTGTCGATTTGCTTTGGAAAAAGACTTATACTTTATGTTGCTCACCAATTATGGTGATGCTAACTTTCTTTTCGAAGAAGAGGAATCAATTTTGAATAGTTTTTCACTTGAAGTGGTTCCACTTATGCCCAATTATGGCCTTAACATGACTATCGTCGTCATGTAATTGACCATAGTTCGATAAAGTTAGGGTATGCCATAGGGGCAATTATGTAATATGCTACATATATTTAACTCGTTGAACAATCTTGTCCATAATAAAGGTGTTTCTATCTATTACATACTTGATACAATGTGGTTATATTAATTAATTAATTTAATTAAAAATATGTTTAAAAGAAAATCCATAAATGGCGTATTTTGTGATAGTAGTTACAAAGTGTTGTAACAGTGAGTAATTTATCACAATAAAATAAATATACCATTTTAAACGTTCCTAGTCAAGATGCATCGAGACTGGATATCGATGTATCCGTTGAGACTAGAGTATGTAATGCATTCCAAATGTTGGGCAGTGTAATACTCATGATTGTTGGGGGCATCTCAGGGTTATGTACTAATAGTTATTGGATAACTACGGAACGAATCACTCGATATTTTTCTATTGGTTAATATAACTAAGGTCAAATAGAAAATGTCGATGTGACTGATTACACAGTTCTCTCGACTTAAGAATATAGTGGATCTTCAATATGAAAGCTCCGCTTTGATTATAGCCAAATCATGGCATGGCGTTCCACTGAGTGATTATAGTTGGGTCGAGTAGAAGTATTGGAAGTGATGCACTATTCAAAAGAGGATTCGTCTCCTCAGTTATATGAGGGTCAACTCAAAATCAAAGTCTCCAGCCATAGCATTTTTGTTAATAATAATTGTTATTATTGAACCAAGCACTTTGTGTTTGGACTATAAAGTTGAATGTGCTTTACATTAGAATTTTGACCATTAACAAATTCTGTAAATCCAAAATGATATAGTTTTGATGAAGAGAATTGGTGTAAATAATTGTTGCTATTAGGTACCGCTTATAATAAATAAAATTGGATTTTGCCTAAAAGATGCGTAAGCGATAAATTTGACCAAAATGTCACACCACATGCTAAGTGACATGTGAACTATAATATTCGAAAAGTTCGATATTAATCGCTGACTGAATTTACACCTTTGAGTCGCACAACCGTAATGATGAATGCTTCGAAAACCACATGATTTAATTAATTGATAACCGTTATAAATTAATTAAATTAATTAATATTTATGAAATATTAATTACTAAATTTTTTTTATTTATTTATTTGATTTGTTTGAATCCATTAGTATTTAATAAAGTATGTACATAAAAGTTATGTATGTACGTACCGATATATGATATTGATAAAATATTTAAATTGGATTTAAATAGATTAACTACTAAATGGGTTTGGGAATATTTTGACGCCCATATAACCTTATTCATAGAAGGCATATGAAAAAAGGATTAAAATCCAATGGTTGGATCTAGAAAATGAAGGGAGGAGGTTAAGGAAGGATCCCTCTATAAATATGTTATCCTCCATTCACCGGCCTCTCTTAATCACTCTCCTTCTAAACCCTAGCCTCCATCTTCATTTTTCTACCTTCTTGGCCGAACTTTTATGGGTTCTAAGCCACAAAAATTCACAAAACAAAATCAAAACAAATCAAATAAAATAAATTCAAAAGTGGTGCTTCAGATTGTTGCAATTTTTGGAGGTGATTCAATCGAATCTAGAAGCATTTATCATTCAAGGTACGAATCATAGGCAACATCAAACAAGGTAAATTCTATTAGTTATTTATTTATTCCATGATATTATAGATCTAGTAGTTAATTCATTTTGAAAATTTTATGTATGCATTTGTAGTACCTTATAAGCAAACAATTATAGATCTTAAAGTAGTATAACTTGTTAACATTAGAATTGGTTTTCATTGAAATTGATAACTTCTATTCATGATTTTCTATGTTAACTTCTATTGATATTGATCTAGGCAATTAACTTGTTATTCTAATTAACTTTATTTTATTTAATCGTTAACAATAGTTTACATTGATTCCAATTTTGTTTTCTACTTTAAGGTTCATACATATACATAAATTTGTATGTATATATATGTATGTGTATGTTAAAATAATTTGAAATATTTTAAAAGGTTTTAAGAATTTTTTTTATTAACAGATACACTTAAATTATATTTAGATTTGTTGACTAAGGTCTGTTGTCAGAATGTTTTTCTAAATTAGATTACTACGTGTTTGGTAATAAATCTTAAATTAATTATAACTGATTTGATTGAGTTGATTTATTAATTTTAAAGGATTCATTAACAATACATATATAAATATTTTTAAATATGTCTATATATATATTTATTTATTTATGTATACATGCACACACATACATATATTTGTACACTGTATTTATGTATAAATAAACATGAATCAACATAATATTATTATTATAAAAAATATACTTTGGACAAATTTTTTTAATAATAAATATCTATGTTTGATTCTACATTAAATTATTAACATATACATATTGGTTACATTTGGATTTATTGATTAAGATTTATTTTCAAATTGATTTACTAAATCAGATCACTACATGTTTGGTAATAAATCTTGAATGGTTAATAGTTGACTTGGCTGTATTAATTTATATGCTTGGAGGATTCATTAAACAATACATATATAAACATATTTAAACATATATATACACATACAATTAGTTAATAATACATACATACTTTTGTTGTTGACTGTTTATATCCTTATATCATGATGCCACTTGATTATCATTTGTATGTTGCATTAATTAAGTTTAACAAATGGGAAATTAAATCAATCATCTTTGTTACTCTTTAACTATTTCCTATATTTCCTTTATGTGTTTAACTATCCATTTATTTCTAGTTATATATCTAACATTGTCGTCAATTAATAGCACCTATCATATGTTGCTCTTATAGAATTTATACTAATATATATATATATATATATTTGTTTATACTCACATTCATGCCATATATATATATATATATATACATGTTGCTAATTAATGACATTCATATAATTAATAAATTTAACTAAAGAGAGATAAATGAGAGATTTCTCTCTCCATATAGATAATTTGCCCTTCATTAATTAAATAAGTTAAGAGAAGGAGATGAAAAGTTTTCTTCTCTAAATAAATTTGTGCCCCTCATTAATTCAATAACTTAAGAGATAGGAAATGAAAAGTTTCCTTCTCTAAATAAATTTAATAAGTTACTTTACATACAAATATGTACATAAGAGTATATTTGATATACTCTAATTTACATATACATTAAATTAGATTTTAAACTTTATTTCTAAAACTAAATAAAATAAAGATTTTATTTAAAAGAAAACTTAGAAAATTTCTAGGTAAGTTTAGACTTCATAGGCCCATTAAAGATCCAAAATGGCTAAAACTTTTGGAGTTCATCCATTTCTTCCGCTTCGTTCTGGCCCAGTTCCTTCAATGGTATCAGAGCCTAATAGCCTATGCGGTCTAAATTAGTCATATTATGGCTAACTAATTAAACTTGTGCACTTAGTACGGTGTCTAGAAAGGTGACGTCTAGGATTGGAAATGGGTAATCAAGTACCCTATCCTACCTGGTTACCTACTCGGCCTGAAAGGTGATGTGAGCCCAAAGGTTGCCCTAATAGAAAAGGCCCAATTTGAATTGGACCTTGGGCTAATTTTCAAAATATTTTGAAAATTAAAACATGATTTTAAATTTAAAAGTTAAATTTAAAATAAAAACATGTTTATTATAAAAGATTATAATATAACATAAATTTTCAAAATGTTTGAAAATGTTATGAAAATTTCAAAATGTTTGAAACTGTTAATTTAAAAATTTATAATTTACTAATAAGATTAATAAAATAAATTAATTAAATGAGTTAATTAATTAATACTTATATGCATGTATTATATATGTTGATATGTGTTATGTTATTTTAAAGTGTTAAGATAACATAAGTATACATGTATGTAAGATAAATTTTGAAATTGATATAATTTAATTAAAATTGTTTAATTAAATAAATTAGTTAAAGGTTAATTAATTAAATAAAAAATATGCATATATAAGATATATGTGTTATTCTTTAAAGGTTGTAGTATACACTATAAAGGTTATAATAGATATTTCCAATATAAAAATTATATTGAAATACTAATTTAAAATTAATTAAAGAGTTAATTAATTTAAATTAATTAAATTATTTAATTAATAAAATATCATACATAAGACTGTCGTATAAGTAATATGAAATATAAAAGTTATATAACAATAAAACTTATATGATATGAATGTATAAACTAAAGATGGAACATTAAAGAAACAAGACTTAAGGAATAAATACATACGTAAATGTATGTATACTATGATTTATGATGTGTCTAACACTTAAATCACGAGGGTATTTCATAAGAAATACATTATTCCATAAGTCGATATCACTCAATACAATATATTGAAGATTATGAATCTTCAATATAATGTTGTCCTCTACCATATTTATATATTAATAAATTACTTACATACTCCTTAGTTTTTGAGCAAACTCAAGATGGGGATGTTATGTGTAGTATTATTAATATACTGAACAGATGAGGTAAGATAACTATATGAATTTGTTGAGCAAACTCAAGGTACATATACTCTACTTAGGCCATCACGATATGGTAGGTATGAGTGAATAACCTCTTTCGATTTGTTGAGCAAACTCAAGGTCGAAATGAGATTAGGACAAGGAAAAACGGGTCAGGAGTTATATGTGATACAACCGATAAGGAGTTATCCATTGTTTGTGGGTCTATGATTTGTTGAGAAAACTCAGGGTTAGAGTACCAAGACAGACGAGTCCTAACACCCACTAGTGAAGTTGAAAGACTTCTATGTTTCATCTTAGTGTTTGGAGAAACACAAAAGACTAGTGGGAGCCTTATTAGAAAAATGAAATGGTAACCTTTAACCTTTCTAATATTGTAAGAACATATGCTAAATAATGTTATAATTATCTACAATGATAAATTTGTGCATTTAATATGATTGATAAAATGTTTATCAATTAACATATACAAATGTACTGAATTGGAAGTTGACAAATGGAAATATAATGCCTACTATTAAATGCCTATTGCATGTTAATGTTTTCTATATCCATGCAAGTGTCTAATTTTTACAACTACTTAATACATTCGTAAAATTATCACTTACATGCTTATTTGGTTGAGACCATGTATTGCATTCTATGAGTTTCGAACTCTAAAAGTAATACAAGACTATGGATATTCGATCCATATACTATCATTTATAAATGTTATATGGTGAACGGTCACAGTTCATAATGTACGATGCTTCAATGAATATAGTTCATTGGAAATAAGCCAATAAATAGTATTTTTAAGATCATTCATTTAACTTGATTGATTACAATAGGGATCATATTGTGTTAATGTAACAAAAGACCAAAAACTATAAGATAGATCTAAGAACTCGATCGTTGAAATGTCATTTTGATCGGTTTATGTAAAGTGCAACATATTTGATGTCCTTAATTGTTAAGGATAACCGAATGCGCTTTTGTAAAGAGTTTGTTATGATATTGTAGTAAGGTTTTCTTTTAAATAGCTTGATCATTTGAAAGGAAAATGAATGTATAAGAATAGATGTAATTTAAGGTACAGTTGGGATGAAGAGAATGAATAGTCACTTATGCTTCATAGAGAAACATTAGAAACGAGAATTATAACAATAATTGATACTTAATATTGGAATAAGAAACTTGATTTCTATTTCGAGATGTATTTTCATATTGAAAATTGTTTTCTATGAGATTTATTTCTTTAAGCTCAAGATATTTGATCAACGAACTCTCCACTATAAATAGTTGTTGTGTATGAAATAAACAAATTGTATTATGTGAATGATGAACCTCTGAATTTAGTATGCTATTATAGTAATGGTGGAAATAGTGGAAGCATGCCATATAGCACTTATTAATTGCATCATAGTACGAAAATTGTTTTCGTAAAACTTACCGTACATTTTTTATGAAATATTGATTATTTTTTGGTATCAACCGAAAAAATTAGACATAGCTATATTTCAATATAAATATTATAAATATTCTTTGTGAAATAAAACTATAATGTGGAAAAAAATTATAACAGAAGTGATGCACTAGAAAATACAAAAGTATTTAATATTATTTATAATTTTTTTTGGAATTATAGACTAAGCCATAGTTTTATGAAATAATTTTATTTTATGATTTTGAATCATATGATACTTGTTAATTATATCTCAAACAATAAAGGGCTATGCACCCATTTAGTAGGAGTATCATAAGAGTTGATGAACTCTTCGGATTGATACATATAGATGTATGCAATCGTAATTCTATAAACACCAAAATGGTTTCACGTACTTCTTCATACTCACCAATGAATTATCATCGACACGGACATGTGTATTTGCTACACGTGTAGTATGTCTATGGTATACTTGTAGAATATAAAACATAAGTAAATAAGACAACATGTGATAGAAATGATTTGACTTGATCGAATGAGTGAGTATATTAGAAAACGTTCCGAACGTACCTAAAATTAATATAGATTCAATTTCAAAATTACTCCTTTATGTGATAAATAATGATGCATCGATATGGAGCAATCTAACTTTGTTGGACAATGTACGATTAATTGTGAGTGAAGTTGAGTTAGTTTCCTTCTATGAAGTAATGTACTTAAGGGTAGTATACAAGGTTAATATTAATTCATTTGAATAATAGTTTACAAAATTTTACAAGATAAGGGTTTATAAGAAACTCCAACATATCATAGGCCGAGGAGTTGGCAGGTTGTGCGAGTCGAATGATTGCATATAATAATTTTTCATGAGGGATCTTGTATGAATCTCCCCAAAAGGATGTTGAAAAGGCTGTCATTGGATGACATATTTATGTATTGAACATAATTTTTGTAAACTAAAACCAAATCGGTTTTATAAGTAAAGAAATCCATAAAAAAATTTATGAATACCTATTCTATTGCACTGAGAAACAATTGTTGTTTCAATATATACCAACATCATTGTGAAGAAATTTCTTTGAGGAATTATTGGTAGTAAAATGGAATTGGATACAATCCATATATAGAACTGATTATATGAGATGAAATGAAATTAAATAACATAAACGAACACATAGCATTAAAATGTCTAATAAGTATTCTCACACATCTAAAAGAAACTATAAGTTTCTTATTAATGTCAAAAATATATAATCCTAGATTGTTTAATTAAAACAATTGAGAGTGTTGTCTCTATATAGTATGATGCGCGAATCCGAAAGAATTCCAAGTTCGCTACCAAAATATAGATTTTGGTGGTTGTAACTGAAGGGATACGATCCATCGACCACGACTGTGTCTTTATGAGTAAGACTAATGAAGTTGGAATTGAATGAACAATGTTGATAAGAATAATATCGCAAATTTCAGTTGTTGAAATTAGCGTAATAGATTAGATATTCAACACGTTTAAGTCAATTCGGATTTACTCATAAAATTATCGTTTGATATGTCTTAGTGTTTTAGTATATATGTATTGAAATAGAAAATTCTAAATAACGATTTAGAGTGATGTTTACACATATTAATCAAAAATGTCTCAAAGTCAGTGGATGCGATATTGAGTTTGTGAGTCTTTTGATATGATCCAAGAAATGATACGAAAGTATCATTTAAAGATTGAATAGGTATTTTGATAGAAATATCAAATAGTTTTATTGTAACGACCTGGATTTTTCGACGTTTTAAAATAAGAATTTAACGAACATTTTAAAATTAAATTATTTTTGAAAATTAAAAATTTCACAACGAAAACTGGATATTTGAGATGCGTCCATTTAAATAAGACCAATAAAATTTGTTTTGTATAAAAATTCATCCGAAACCCGGTCAGCACAATTTTTCCGGACGAATTATCAAATTTTGAAGTATGAATATTTTTACATAGAAATGTTCTAAAAAAATTCTGATTGAAACGTCAAAATTTGTTCTATCCAATTCCAACTGCTGTAGCTCCGTTTATCAAAAATTGCAGTTGTTGTCCAATTTCGTAGCGGCAACAGATGAGATTTTGCTACGAATGTGGTAGCACAGATTTGATTATATCGTTGGAATCGTCTCGTCATGTTGATCACCATGGTATATTTGTTTTCATGTTTTAGCTTTTATGGCAAAATGCTGCATGGCTGAGATATTGGTTCGTGACCGTGCACGGGTCATCATTCCTTTCATGCTTTCAGCGGAGAATTTTTTTTCTTTTTCTTTTAGCACACTAAAACATTCCATTCTTTTCAAAATTCTTATCAACCTGAAATTGTTGTGTGCACTCCTCAACATATTAAATGCATTCTATCTTCCATATATATGTGTGCGCGTGCTTCTCGGTACACACTTTTCTTCTCTGAGAATTTTTCTAAGTTTTTCTTAAAAAAAAAAAATCAAAGCTAGTGTTACTGCATAGTGCATATATACATTCCAGCATACGTGCTTGGCTTGCACCCTCCAACTTTCTCTTCCTTCCCGCTTGTGATGCAGCCCAGCCTGAAGTAGTCTTAGGTCGCGAGCGATCTAACGAACTGTTAAGTCGCGTGCGACCTAACGGGGTGAAGAATAGCGAGATAAGAGAAGAAGGAGATGCAACGCCAACAGCCAACGACCTATGTGTTAAGTTGCGCAGCGAGTTACGACCTAGTGATACCGACCTAACAACTACAGCGACATTCTTTAGGTCGCAAAGCCTTGAGTCGCTCCAGAAGTTCTAGGTCGCGAACGACCTATCTTAAGTCGTGCAGTCTTGAGTCGCTCCAGAAGTTTTAGGTCGCGAACGACCTATCTTAAGTCGTGCAGTTTTAGGTCACTGAAGCAGATTTTCTTATGCCGCTTGAATGCTTGGTCGCTGAAGTTTTTAAGTCGCTGGAAGTTAAGTCGTTCCTGAAGCAAGGAGTTGGGTCGCTTATGTGTTGTAAATACTCTAAGTCGTAAGTCACACCGTTATGTTGTGTTGTATTGTATTTGTTTGTTTCTTATTAGGTCGCGTCTGTTAGGTCGTTAACGACCTAAGTTAGGCCGTAGGTCGTATGTACTGTTTGGTCGAGTGTTGTGTTGTAACCCTATAAATAGGGATGTTGTGTCATTGTAATAGTTAGTTGATTTTGAATAAACTTTTGTTTGAGTGCTTTGTGCCTCTTCTCAAATTGGTAGTTGAGTGTGATCTCCTATCTCCAACTTCGGTATTCGAGTGCGCTCGAATCAACGATTGTTGAAGCCGATTCATGGAATCTAGTGCGCTAGATCAACGTACGAAGAATCGTAGATCTTCTTTCACGGCAGCGTGCGCGATCAACGTGACGAAGATAGCTAGAATCCGGCATCTTTGAGATCAACATATTTGGGCGTTTGGTAATTTCAATCCACCGATTGCTACTCTCACCGTTTCATTCATTTCTGTTATCCGATGCTGCATCAGCTTGCAACTCGGTCCACCTTCCCTTTACCATACAACCCGCGCACGCGGCCAAATGCTTCACTTCCACCGCTTGTAGCCGCTCGACCTCTGCTCGGTCACTAAGCCAACCACACCCGCCTATCTTCCCAAGCCCGCAGCCACCTACGCCGACTCCGCTTCACGAGAAAGGTGAATGATCTTATAAATTGACGACTGGAGACTCATTGTCTTTTACATATTCATTGATATGTTCATGCTGCTATGTGTTCTGTCGTGACCTCGTTGCTAAATATGTTGGCTTAGGAATATATGTGGTTAAAGACTTAGAAAAAAAAGAGAAGAAAGAAAAAATATATATATATATATACACACATTCTTTCTTTCGAATCCAAGTATGGATTCATTTTTGCACAGCAACACAAAATAATTGAACACAAATCTTCTTTTGGACACATTCCAATAAAACTATGCTTGAGAACTCACATTTTTTCCTTTTTCTCCTTATTTTCCTTTCTTTTCCCTAATATATGCATGTTGTGCTATGTTTGTCTGTATACACTAGCCTTGTTGTTTATGTGAGTTTTCAAGTGTGTGTAAGCAATCAGCTTGCATGTATGTAGGTATGGGGAAAGGCATGCATGGGCAGTGCATATGCCATGCATGGTTGAAGTGGGAAGTGAGTATGCATGGAGGTTGGTTGCAAGTGTAGTGCAATATTGTGCATACTTTGAAATGTGTGCTGGCATGGAAGATGAATGAGGAGGAAGCACTTGTGAGCACGGATATGGGAGAGTGTAGGTGGCATGTGTTTTTGCAAGTGGGAAAGGAAAAAAAACATATAATCCGTGCATGTCATAACGCAGTAAAAAAAGAAAAAAAAGGAAGAAACGAGCTTATCTCATCTGGAGCATTGCCGTCGCAGCCGTTGTCTAGTGTGAGCATGGTCGCTCGTGTCGACATTTTCTCCGTTTCAGTTTCACGCACGGAAAGTGAATATTTATATATTCACGACTAGAAATCGATTGCAAGAAAAACCATAAAAACGATAAACAAAATTGCTAAATAATATTGGCGTTGACATTTGAAATTCACGACTAGTAGATATTGTGTGTGATATGAAAATTATGATGACATATGTTTGGTTTGGATTTCGATTGCAAGTGAAACCCGTATCTGTTATTATTGTGATTATCAGTATGTTGATTCATGTTGTATATACCCGTAACCTGGTTATTATATGAATTGATTGAATATTGGAAATTGAACCGGAATATGGGTTGAAATGATATATACTCAAAATTTAAATCACTTGGCCTAGGATAGAAAATTAAATAATAGGCACCGATTGGTCAATTGAAAATTTGGATATTTAAAATTTAAGTTTGAAATTAAGAAATAATTTGGAAATTTAACATGAATTTATAATTTAAATTTTATGTTGGAAGTTAATATTTAAATTTTGAAATCTATTAAGTTAATTTAGACTTTAAAATGAAATATCAATTGAACTATTTTAAATTATGAAATTGAATTAAATGGTTAGGTTAAATACTAATGGGATTTAAACTCGTTAAGTTGATTATTCGAAATTAATGAAATTTGTTAATATTATATAAGTAATTAAATTTTAAATAAAGATTTGATTTAATTAAAAAGGGAATTTTTAATTGATTTAATTGAATTAAAATATAATGATTAAATGGAATGGTTTTAAACTAAAATTCAATAAAAAAATGCTAAGTTAAGAAATTAAGTAAATTAATTCCGAAGATAATTAAATTGAATATTTAATAATAAAACTTTTGTATTTAAAGACTTAATTAACTTTGTAAATTTGGATAGTAATGAAATTTGCCAATTTTGTGAAAGCGACATATTTGTGTAAAAGTTGAATCTTTTGATTTAAATCCAAATTTGTTGAAGCCAAATGGGAAAGTGATACTTGAAAATAAGAGATATTTTATTTGATAAAATATCTAATCGGTATGAAAAATGACGTTGGTTATTAAGGAGATCGGAGCCGGATATGGGCATACTCTCTGCCGATACCGGAACCACTTTAATAACTGTATACGCGGAGTGGTGATTTAGAACGAAGTGGTTGGATTTGGTGTACATTTGTTGGATTTGAAGAAAGAGAACGATGATGGAGTAACCTGGCACTTGTGCCAATTTGAAATGACTAAAACAAGAGCCGTACCGGCCAAGTGGGCTAGCTACCAAGAGCGGACGCACTTCTTCATTTATTCCATTTGTTACTGATTGGTAATCACCCTTCGATTATGGGAGTGTTGGACGCGGTGGGCGATCATAGCTATGATGCGTTACCACCAGCCGGGAAGGGTAAACTGGTAGTATCCTACCTTGGGCATTGCCTCACGTACCTTGTCATACTGTTATCCCTAAACGAGACCCATACGATTTTGGTTTAGTGTTGTCGTATCACGGCGCATCCTTATCCACCGACCGTTTAACTGGTGTTTTATATGCAAACTGTACGACAATGCTTAAAAATGCGTTAAGGGGGATTAATATAAAGCCTTAACGCTATTTTAATATTTTATAGTACTAATAGACACTACATATATAGCGTATCCTATTGTATATATAAATAGTTTGACGGATCCTTACGAGATGGAAAATCTTGTAACATCTCTTGAGTTACTTGTACATTTTACTTGAGTGGGACTACTTACATGAGAACTTCTAGTCCTGACTCGGGTGTTTTGTTTTTCATTACGCTCGGGTCAGCCTGAGTATTGCAGTTGTAAGCAGCGCTTATTTTGGGAGCCGAAGACTTGGTCGAAGACTCCACTCTATCCAGTATTAATTATCTACCTTATTTTGGTTCGTATCGGTAAAATTCTATGTATCCCTAGTATTGTATAATTAAAGTCTGCAACTCTGATGTATTTGGTGTAGTAGCTTTATGAACTACTACGTATATTATTTATTTCCGCTGCGAGATTTGGTATTATTCTGTGTGTGATTCTGTATCTGATTCTATATTAAAACCCCAAATTTATAATCTGTCTAATTTGAATGGTTTAAGTTAGACATGTATGGTTTATTGTCTGCTTAAGTTGTTCGAAAAGGTGGGTCGTCATATTTATTTTCAATCAAAGTGCAGAGGAAGCGTGTGTTCATAAGAAAGAACGTTAAAAGGTACATTGATATTTCTAAACTATAAGTGAACAACACGTTGTTTATTTTAACGATGTACTTGTGTTAAAGTCAGCCTTAGTGTTTTAATACTCAACATTGGATTGATAAATGATGTCTTTTATAGTAAGTATAAAAGATGTCGGGAATGTCCCAAATGATATGCAGACACCTTATTAAAATGTTTAATATGGAACATGTAATATTGATTCCTTTGCATTGGCAAAAGAAATTATCATACATGTTATGTTGTGTACGATATCATGATTTGTTTATGTATTTGATACATGAAGAAAATATCAAATCCAAATTGATTCACTAAATGGTTGTTTGAAGTGTTCTCGTGTATTTATGAAATACTAGAGAATTTACAGAAACAAAATCTCCTTATGAAGGTGTGTTCGAACTCAAACTTCATAAGTCATATTGAGTGTAGTATGTCAATAATAAATTCTAGTTAAGAATCTTTAAGTTGGAAATGTTCCAAATAAAAGACCGTGGCTTATTCAATGAAAAAAGGCTACGTACATCACCTTGAATATTGCCGCAGTAAAAATAATGTATATAAAATTATAAGTGTACAAATTTATAAATGAACTGATTCCAAATGTTGAGAATCTCGTAACATTGTTAAATGATAACAATGTCACGACATGGTTCATAATAGAGCTTAGAGATCAATAGAGGTCCATAGACATACTACGAATTTTTCCACGTGATAATGTAGTTTATCACCGTTGGAGAGAGTTGATTGACATAGTAGATAATTAAAATGCAACGACCCGTATTTTTACGGATCGAAACATCGTAAAACAGTTGACATTTGGTCGCATTGTTGATAAGTCGTCCAGAGTCTAAGTCTTAGGTCGTATGAGAGTTTGGAGCGACTTAAGGAAGTGGGCGAGTTAAGGAGTAGACGACTTAGTGAAGTGGAGCGACCTAAGTCTTGGAACGACCTAAGAAGTTAGGTCATGTGAGAGTTAGGTCGTATAGATGATAGGCCGTATGGTGGCTTAGGTCGTGGGGTAGGTTAGGTCGAGTGAGCGACCTAGGAGATTGGAGCGACCTAAGAGAGTTAGCAACCTATAAGAGTTGGCGACCTAAGGTTTGAGCGACTTAAGGATTTGCAGCGACCTAGGAGAGCTGGTAGTTAGCGACCTATAGGAGTTAGCGACTTATAGAAGTTAGCGGCCTAAGAGTTAGCGAGTTAGCGACCTAGTGATTAGCGACCTATTTGTTAGCGACCTAAGAGTTAACGGTATAGGAGTTAGCAGGTTAGCGTAGTTAGGTCGTGAGCGACCTAAGGGGTTAGGTCGTATCCTAGCTATGTTAGTTAGGTCGCGTGTGTGTGTTAGGTCGTAGGTTTGTTAGGTCGTGGCATTGTTATGGCGCGGAAGCGCATTGTCTTAGGTCGTGGCATTGTTAGGTCGCGAAAGCACATTGTCTTAGGTCGTGGCATTGTTAGGTCGCGGAAGCGCATTGTCTTAGGTCGTGGCATCGTTAGGTCGTAAGGAAGCGCATCTGGGTTAGGTCGTAGGTCGCTTGGGTGCGCTGATGCGCTAAGTTGTTAGGTCGTAGGTTTTTAGGTCGTAGGGTTTTAGGTCGTAGGGTTTTTAGGTCGTGGACGACCTAACTCCGAGCGAACGACCTAAAGTGATTTCAGCCTATAAATATGAGGGTTTTTCTTCATTTTTGGGATCCGGATTTCGAAGCGACGAAGTGCTGCCATTTTGAGAGCTCGACTTCTACACTTCTTCACTTCTTTTCTCCACTTTAATCTTGTGATTCCTTCCATCCAAATCGAAGATCAAATCGAAGATCGAAGAGCTTAGATTGAAGATCTACATTCTTCGAAGAGTGATTTCATCGTTTGAAGCGGGATTGTGATAGATCGAGTTAGATCCTTCGCTGTCCAGATCTGAAGTGTGTTGCTTTTGAGGTGTTTAGGTGATTTGGTGAGTGGTGATTATCTCTCATACGGATCCAAAGGAGTATATCGGATCGTTGGCTTGATTTTGTGTTAAAGTAGTGATTTCCATGCATTTTTTGTAAACCTAAGTATAGATCCATATAGATCCATTGTTCATGATGATTTGACATCCATTTTACTACATTTTAACCTATGCAAGTTCATTCATCAAGATTATAGAGATATTGCTCATGTTTCATGCTTATTAGACTTTAGACTCTTTATTTACGAAATTGCCATTATTGTTAAAATTGTTCATTAGATCATATTTGAATGCTTGATTACTTGGATTAATGTTTGACTTGATTGATTGCTATGAATTAGATGATTGATGATTTGATTTAGACAAGGTGGTCGAAGATGATTCAAAAGCTAAGGGAAAGGCTCTTGAATTGGAAAAGCTGCTCGTGGCATATGTAGCGGATGATGAAGCTCATATGGATAGATTTGATGATGATGTTGAGATGAGGCTTTGCTATGGTGATGATGAGGCGAAGCATGATATGAGATAGCCTTGGTCTAATCCAGACGGGATCATTCCAAGCATGTTGATAACTCGGTGAAATGGTTCGAGTTTGAGGATAATGGTTTGCTCGAGAGGCGCTTGAGCTAGTATGGAAATAGTCTTCGAGGAGGATGACTAGAAGGATGAGATCTCATCGTTGTTGAAGGTTCTAGCATGCTCAAAGCAAGAGTGCGTTGGGCAGATTCGATAGTCCCTGAAGGCTACTAATTGGTAGTCGAGTACTCTGGGCAGATTCGATAGTCCTAGGCACGGGTCACGATGATGTGCGGAGTTATGTCTAGAACCGGGGTTTCCATTAGCCCTTGACGGACGGATGAAAGAATGAGCCGGTCATTCAATTAACGATGATATCGAAGTAATGATAACAGTGATAGCCAGAGTCATGGATGTTTGGTTGTATTGTCATTCGGTCTCAAGAGCAGTGTTTTCTAGGTGCTTATCTGATCTTGGTTTAGGCCTTGGGGGTTTGTACTTGGAAAACATCGCCCTTGACTCGAGTGATAATTGCTTTACTTTAAATTGTATGCTTTGCTATGTTTGCTTCTGCTTAGTGTGTGTCTGGGGGCTATCACTGTAGAAAGAGGTGGAGTGGGAGGGTTGTATTCCTATTCCTTTTCCTTTATGCTCTTTTGGTATGTTGTTAGTCAATTTACCGCTCACTAAGACTGTTGTCTGACTCAAGGCTTTATGTTTTAACTCTTATTGCCTTGGGCTGTTCGTCCATTTTGGGACGGGCAGACTAGGTAGCAGGTGATAGGTGTTGTTCTTGCTTTCCACGGTGCTGATGTCGAAGACGAGCTGGAGGCTTGCATATTATTTCTTACTATATGTACTGGATGTTCCGCTGCTTGTATATTCTCTGAGTGTTATGTAGTGAGGCTTGATGTATTGACTATTCAGATGTTTGTATTCAACTATTATGAAGTTTTATTGATGAGATTCTATTCTGTGAAGCTTCACTATATATATATTCTATTGTATTTTGTCCATGCGCTGTGAGTAATACGATAGATTCTGCTGTATTTAGTTTACCCTGGCAATCGTCCATGGCTGCCTGGCACACTTTACAGCGCACTATCTCTAGATTCGGTGCAGGGGTCATGGGCGGTCGTCACATTTGGTATCAGAGCATTGGTTAATCGATTTTACCCAACGCTCGCTGACGTAACTACGTATGAGAGACGTAATTGTATTTTGATGGATGATTACTATATATAATATAGTAGCTTAGTAGAGTTTGAGTCCTTTATGAAGTTGTTTCTCTAGGTGTGCTAATCATTCCTTTTTATAGATATTAAGGATGAGTCGAAGAGGGAGACCGGCTGCTAGGGAAGGTCGTGCTACTGAGGGGGCTGCTGATTATGCTGCTATGTTCGAAGCTATGATGACTTCGATCATGAGAAGGATACCAGCTCCGGGGCCATCGGTGGATGTTGGAGTTCAAGTTCAAACTCCAAAACCGGTGGATTTTGCTAAGTTGTGTAAGGATTATACTGCTCTTGGAGGGAAGGTTTTCTTGGGGACAGAATCAACCATTGAAGTCCAGAGGTGGATAGATGCTTGTAGAAGGATCTTTGGTGACTTGGGAATTGAGGATGCAACTAAGAGGAAGTTAGCATCAAGAAAGCTTCAAGGAAGAGCTTCTGATTGGTGGAATTCTATCACCATTGATACTCCGGAGGAAGAGATCACTTGGGAGCAATTCCAAGCCAGATTTGAAGCTAAGTTCATTTCTACAGCTCAGAAGTCTGTTCTGTTCAAGAAGTTTGTGGAGCTCAAGCAAGGTGGAAGACCAGTTCTTGAGTATGTTTCTGAGTTTGAAGCTTTGTCCAAGTATGCCCGATCGTATATTGAATCTTCGTATCAGAAGAATGAGAAGTTTGTGACGGGCTTGGACAGTTATCTTGGGAGGCAGTTAGTGGATCATTTGGACGATTCATTTGAGAAGCTTGTGGAGAAAGCTCTCAGGCATGAGAATCTGTTTCCTAAGGAAGGATATGTTGTTGCTGTGACCAGGGGAGAGTCTAAACCACAGCAGGGTGGAAACAAGAAGAGGAAGCAGCAGCAAAAGGGTAAGGATGGCCAGAAGAAGCCGAAAGGCGAGGTGACCTGCTTCAATTGTCAGCAGAAGGGCCATTTCTCCAGGGATTGCAAGAATCCTAAGGTGCCGATGAAATGCCACAACTGTGACAAGCCGGGGCATATCAAGAGGAATTGTCCAGAACCAAGGAAGGACAAGCAGATTGTGCAAGCTTATGCTTTAGGAGCTGTTCCATCATCTTCGAAAGCTCCTACCGCTGAAGAGAAAGGAAAGAGTGTGGTGGTTCAAGGTACTCTTTCCATATGTGGTGTTCTAGTTAGAGTGTTATTTGATACCGGGGCGTCGCATTCTTTTGTTTGTAATGAACTTGTAGGCCGGTTAAGTTTAGAACCGGATATTGTTGATAGGCCATTGGTTGTGACTAATCCAGTTGGGGGTTCGTCTTGTTTGTGTATGCTATGTCGTGGTCTGATTGTATCGAGTCATGATTTCTCTTTTGTTTGTGATTGTTTTGTTCTGAACTTTGCGGGGTTCGGAATTATTTTGGGTATGGATTGGCTTAGGAAGTATGCGGCAAAGGTTGATTGTGAAAGGTTGGAGGTGACAGTCGAGAATGTGGAGGGGCGAAGGATTGTGATACGATGTAAGCATGAAGAAGGCGTCTTCATGAGCTTCATGTATTCGCTGGTTGTTCCACGGGATGGACTGTCATCGTTGCCAATCGCTAATGGATTTGAGGATGTCTTTGACAAGGTCAAAGGGTTACCGCCGCATAGAGAGATCGAGTTTCGTATAGATCTAGTTGAGGGAGCCAGACCTGTTGTGATGCCTCTTAGGCGGATGGCGCCTAGGGAACAGTAGGAGTTGAAGGTGCAGGTTGATGATCTTTTACAGAAAGGATTCATTCGGCGTAGTGTGTCCGAATGGGGTGCACCAGTTGTGTTTGCAACCAAAGCGGATGGATCGTTGAGGTTGTGTGTAGATTATCGTGAGCTGAATAAAGTGACTAAGAAGAACAAGTACCCATTGCCGAGAATAGATGACTTGTTTGATCAGCTTCACGAAGCTAAGGTGTTTTCTCAGATGGATTTGGCAATGGGATTTCACCAGTTGATAGTGGCTAAGGATAGCGTGCCGAAGACTGCTTTTAGGACACCATCCGGTTTCTTTGAGTGGCTGGTAATGCTGTTTGGATTGACTAATGCACCAGCATATTTTGTGGATCTTATGAATAGAGTGTTCAGAGATCAGTTGAGCAAGTTCGTGCTAGTATTCGTGGATGATATTCTGATTTATTCCAGAACTGAAGAAGAGCACAGACGCACTTGCATATTGTTTTGGAAATCTTGCGGAAACATCAACTGAAGGCTAAGTTTTCGAAGTGTCACTTCTGGAAGAGTGAAGTGAGGTTCTTAGGTCATATTATCTTTGGAGATGGAATAGCGGTTGATCCCGCCAAGATAGCAGCAATCCAGGATTGGGTCAGGCCTAAGAATGCATCTGATGTGAGAAGTTTTCTTGGATTAGCAGGATATTATCGACGGTTTATCAAAGACTTCTCTAAGGTGGCTGCACCATTAACAGGATTGACGAAAAAGAACCTAGTATTCAGATGGGATGATAAGTGTGAGCAAGCTTTCAGAATCCTGAAAGAGCGATTGACAAGTGCTCCTGTTTTGACTATTCCAAGTGGGAATGATGAGATGGTGGTTTACACCGACGCATGTGGTACTGGACTTGGAGCAGTGTTGATGCAGAGGGAAAAAGTTGTTGCGTATGCAAGTCGACAACTGAAGCCGCATGAAAGGAATTATCCGACTCATGATTGGGAGTTAGCGGCGATTGTTTTTGCTCTGAAGATGTGGAGACATTATCTATTGGGAGTTCGATTCGAGTTGTTTACAGATCATAAGTCGTTGAAGTATCTTTTCTCCCAAAAGGATTTGAATCTTCGGCAGCAACGGTGGCTAGAGTTTTTGGCATCATATTATTTTGGTATAGCTTATACTCCGGGAAAAGGTAACGCAGTGGCAGATGCGTTAAGTCGAAGACATGCAGGATTGGGAGCCATGTTTTCAGAATGGAAGAATCTCGAGTATTTAGCTGGATTTGACTTCAGGCCTAGATGTGAATTGGAACCTGAGATGTTGGCAAACTTATCGATAAGACCGACTCTTGTGGAAAGAATTGGCGAGAGTCAAAAGCGAGATGATAAGATTGTCAAGGTTATCCGTGATTTGGAATCTGGATTGGAACCAGAAAAGGATAAAGGATTCGAAGTCGATCGAGAGGGTTGGCTTCGGAAAAAAGGACGACTAGTCGTTCCCAATATAGATGAATTGAGGAGTGAAGTTCTGAAGGAAAGTCATCACTCGAAGCTGACAATTCATCCAGGTGGAAATAAGATGTATCGGGATATGAAGAGAACCTATTACTGGGAAGGTATGAAGAAGGATGTTGGAAATTTTATTTCCAAGTGCATGAACTGCCAGTTGGTAAAAGCCGAACAGAAGAAGCCAAGTGGATTGCTTCAGCCATTAGAAGTTCCTACATGGAAGTGGGAACAAATATCGATGGATTTTATTGATGGGTTACCTAGAACAAGAACGGGAAATGAAGGGATTTGGGTCATTGTAGATCGTCTGACTAAGAGTGCAAGATTCATTCCTGTTCGATCGACTAGGACTGCATCAAAGTTGGCAGAGTTGTATGTTAAGTGGATAGTTCGATTCCATGGTATTCCGAAGAGTATAGTGAGCGATCGAGACCCATTGTTCACTAGTGGATTTTGGAAGAGTTTCCAGGAAGTTTTGGGAACCGAGTTATGTTTGAGTACAACTTATCACCCTCAAACAGATGGTCAGACTGAGAGAGTCAACCGAGTTTTGGAAGATCTCCTCAGAGCTTGTGTTTTGGATTTCGGAGGATCATGGGAAGATCACCTTCATTTGGTGGAATTTTCATATAACAACAGTTACCAGTCAAGCATTGGTATGGCACCGTATGAGGCATTGTATGGGAGACCGTGTAACACTCCGACATGTTGGTTAGAGACCGGAGAAAAGCTGATGCTTGGGCCAGAGATGATTCGACAGACTTCGGATTGCATAGAGATCATTCGGCAACGAATGAAGGCAGCCCAAGACCGACAGAAAAGTTATGCTGATAAGCGTCGTAAGGATTTGGAATTCGACGTAGGTGATATGGTTTTTGTGAAGATTTCTCCACTGAAGAATGTTATTCGATTCGAGAAGAAAGGAAAATTGACTCCGAGATTTGTTGGACCATTCCCGATCATCGAGCGAATTGGAAAGCTCGCCTACAGATTGGAGTTACCAGAAAAGATGTCGAGTGTGCACAATGTTTTTCATGTATCATGTCTACGGAAGTATGTGCACGACTCGAATACAGTGGTTTCTGCTGATAGCTGTGAAGATTTCGAAGTTGATCCAGTCGATAAGAGACCTCGTAAGCCGCTTCGTGTTGTGGAAACCGACACGAAACAGCTTAGGAGGAAGGTAGTTAAGTTGCTCAAGATACAATGGAGTGATGATGATAACGACTGTACATGGGAGGTGGAAGAGAGGATGAAAGCAGCTCATCCTGAACTGTGACGACCGCCCATGACCCCTGCACCGAATCTAGAGATAGAGCGCTGTAAAGTGTGCCAGGCGACCATGGACGATTGTCAAGGTAAGATTTTAAAACAACAGAGTCTATCGTATTACTCACAGCGCATGGACAAAATACAATAGAACATATGTATAGTGAAGCTTTACAGAACAAAATGACATCATATAAAACTCCATAATAGTTGAATACAAGCATCACATAGTCAATACATCCAGCCTCACTACATATCTCTCAGAGAATACAAAACAGCGGAATATCCAGTACATATAAGAAGATAATAAGAAACCCTCTAGCTCGTCTTCGATATCAGCATCGTGAGAAGAGAACAGCACCTGTCACCTGCTACCTAGTCTGCCCGTCCCAAAATGGACGAACAGCCCAAGGCAATAAGAATTAAAACATAAAGCCTTGAGTCAGACAACAGTCTTAGTGAGCAGTAAATTAACTAACAACATACCAAAAGAGCATAAAGGAAAAGAAATAGGAATACAACCCTCCCACTCCAACCTCGTTCTACAGTGATAGCCCCCAGACACACACTAAGCAGAAGAAACATAGCAGAGCATACAATTTAAAGTAAACAATTGTCACTTGAGTCAAAAGCGATGTTTTCCAAGTACAAATCCCAAGGTCTAAAACCAAGGTCAGATAAGCACCCAGGAAATACCGCTCTTGAGACCGAATGACGATACAACCAAACATCCATGACTCTGGCTATCACTGTTATCATTGCTTCGATATCACCGTTAATTGAATGACCGGCACATTCTTTCAGCCGTCCGTCAAGGGCTAATGGTAACCCCGGTTCTAGACATAACTCCCGCACGTCATCGTGACCCGTGCCTAGGATTATCGAATCTACCCAGAGTACTTGACCATCAACTTAGTCTTTTGGGCGTCCCCATGTACTCTTGCTTAGAGCATGCTAGAACCTTCAACAACGATGAGATCTCAACCTCCTAGTCATCCTCCTCGACGACTATTTCCATACTAGCTCAAGCGCCTCTCGAGCATCCATTATCCTCAACTCGAATCATATCACCGAGTTATCAACATGCTTAGAATGATCCCGTCTGGATTAGACCAAGTCTTCATCATATGATTGCCTCGCTTCATAACATCCTCGCGAAGCCTCATCTCAACATCACATCATCAAATCTATGCATAAGAGCTTCATCATCCCGCTACATATGCCACGAGCAGCTTTCCCAATCCAAGAGCCTTTCCCTTAGCTTTTGAATCACCTTTGGTCTAAATCTAATCATCAATCATCTAGTTCATAAAAATCAATCAAATCAAACATCAATCCAAGCAATCAAGCATTCAAAAATGATCTAAGTAGACAATTATAACAATAATGGCATTTTCGTAATTAAAGAGTTGAAAGTCCAATAAGCATGAAAACATGGATTATATCTCTACAAACTTGATGAATGAACTTGCATAGGTTAACATATGATAAAATGGATGCAACATCATCATGAACAATGGATCTACATGGATCTACACATAGGATGAAGAAAATGCATGAAAATCACTAATTTAACACCAAATCGAGCCAACAATCCGATCTACTCCTTTGGATCCGTGTGAGAGATAATCACCACTCACCAAATCACCTAAACAAACCCAAATCAACACGCTTCAGATCTGGACAGCGAAGGATGAAGCTTGATCTATCACAAATCCGCTTCAAATGAAGAAATCTCTCTTGAAAAGATGAAGATCTTCAATCTAAGCTCTTGAATCTTCAATCTTGATCTTCGATTTGGATGGAAGGAAGCACTAGATTAGAGTGGAGAAAAGAAGTGAAGAAGTGTAGAAGTCGAGCTCTCAAAATGGCAGCACTTCGTCGCTTCAAAATCCGGATCCCAAAAAGTGAGAACAACCCCTCCTATTTATAGCTGAAACTGCCCTTAAGTCGTAACTCGGCTATCTCCTTAAGTCGGTGCCGACTTAACACTTAAGCCTCTGCCGACCTAACAACCTCCGACTCAACACATGCACATATACGAACCCTGTCTACGACTTAATGCGCACGCGCCTTAACTAGTTAGACGACTTACGACTTACTGCTATGCCGAGTTAACCAACCTATACGACCTAACGACTTAACTGCCTCGCCGATCTACGACTTAACCATATGACCGACCTAACGAAGCAGACTCAATATACTGCCGCAAAACCCAAGTCCTAACGACCTACAACAAAGCGCAACTGCGACTTAATACATAGGCGCGACTTAACTTAGGTCGTTGCCGACTTAAGTGCCTTGCCGACTTATGACATACGAAGGAATACAACTACGACTTAACTCGTAACTGGGTTACGACTTAACACAGGAGACGTCCTGCCGACTCACAACTCAACACACGTTGCCGACTCAACTACCTACCGACTCAATTACCCTGCCGACCTAACACTTAACACCCAAACACTTAGGTCGCTCACAACATGTCCTTAGGTCGTTGCCGACCTAACTCTACTCCAGAATACTTAGGCTGTCTACTATTCTTCCTTAGGTCGCCCTAACCTCTTAAGTCGGTCAACCCCACTTCCTTAACTCGGCAACGACTTAACAAATAACTTGTCAGACATGCTAACTACTAAGTCGTCCAGGTCTTAAGTCGACCACTATCTTAACTCGTCAGTCGACTTAACACTTAACTCACCACCATCCTTAAGTCGGTTAATACTATAAGTCGGTCAACTTCTTAGATAGGCTACTCCCTTAAGTCGGTCACTCGACCTAAGCCACCCTATGACTTAACTTCCTTAACCCGGTTAATTCCTTAACTCGTCCAGAACCCATAAGTCGGCTACGACTTAGGACTTAACCAAAACTCTTCCCAAAATCTGAAACAACCAAAAATGTTGAAAATTCCAGATTTGAACGAACTTTTCGATCCGTAAAAATACGGGTCGTTACATTCTCTCCCCCTTAGGAATTTCGCCCCCGAAATTCCAAACAAACAAAGCAATCAAAAACTATTCTGCACGCCTACCATCCATAGCAATCAACAAATCATGCATCCAATTCTAGCTTAGCATGCAGAATTCTAAAACTAGAACAAGTTACAATTTCGTTAGATGACACGACACCTTAGGGCCATACCTTGAAGAGTTCAGGATGAGCTGCCTTCATCCTCTCTTCCACCTCCCACGTACAGTCGTTATCATCGTCACTCCATTGTATCTTGAGCAACTTAACTATCTTCCTCCTAAGCTGTTTCGTGTCGGTTTCTACAACACGAAGCGGCTTACGAGGTCTTCTATCGACTGGATCAACTTCGAAATCTTCACAGCTATCAGCAGAAACCACTGTATTCGAGTCGTGCACATACTTCCGTAGATATGATACATGAAAAACGTTGTGCACACTCGACATCTTCTCAGGAAACTCCAATCTGTAAGCGAGCTTTCCAATTCGCTCGATAATCGGGAATGGTCCAACAAATCTCGGAGTCAATTTTCCTTTCTTCCCGAATCGGATAACATTCTTCAGTGGAGAAATCTTCACAAAAACCATTTCACCTACGTCGAACTCCAAATCCTTACGACGTTTATCAGCATAACTCTTCTGACGATCTTGGGCTGCCTTCATTCGTTGCCGAATGATCTCTATACAATCTGAAGTCTGACGAATCATCTCTGGCCCAAGCATCAACTTTTCCCCAGTTTCCAACCAACATGTCGGAGAGTTACACGGTCTTCCATACAATGCCTCATATGGTGCCATACCAATACTTGACTGGTAACTGTTGTTGTACGCAAACTCTACCAAATGAAGGTGATCTTCCCATGATCCTCCGAAGTCCAAAACACAAGCTCTGAGAAGATCTTCCAAAACTCGGTTGACTCTCTCGGTCTGACCATCTGTTTGAGGGTGATAAGCTGTACTCAAACACAACTCGGTTCCCAAAACTTCCTGGAAGCTCTTCCAAAATCCACTAGTGAACAATGGGTCTCGATCGCTCACTATACCCTTTGGAATACCATGGAATCGAACTATCCACTTAACATACAACTCAGCCAACTTTGATGCAGTCCTAGTCGATCGAACAGGAATGAATCGTGCACTCTTAGTTAAACGATCAACGATAACCCAAATCCCTTCATTTCCCGTTCTGGTTCTAGGCAATCCATCAATAAAATCCATCGACACTTGTTCCCACTTCCATGTAGGAACTTCTAAGGGCTGAAGCAATCCACTTGGCTTCTTCTGTTCAGCCTTTACCAACTGACAGTTCATACACTTGGAAATGAAATCTCCAACATCCTTCTTCATGCCTTCCCAGTAGTAGGTTCTCTTCATATCCCGATACATCTTGTTTCCACCTGGATGAATTGTCAACTTCGAGTGATGACTTTCCTTCAGAACTTCACTCCTCAATTCATCTATATCGGTAACAACTAGTCGTCCTTGCTTCCGAAGCCAACCCTCTCGATCGACCTCGAATCCTTTATCCTTTTCTGGATCCAATCCAGATTCCAATTCACGGATAATCTTGACAAGCTTATCATCTCGCTTTTGGCCCTCGCCAATCCTTTCCACAAGAGAAGGTCTTATCGATAAGTTTGCCAACATTTCAGGTTCTAGTTCGCATCTAGGCCTGAAGTCAAATCCAGCTAAATACTCGAGACTCTTCCATTCAGAAAACATGGCTCCCAATCCTGCATGTCTTCGACTTAACGCATCTGCCACTGCGTTACCTTTTCCCGGAGTATAAGCTATACCAAAATCATATGATGCCAAAAACTCTAGCCAACGTTGCTGCCGAAGATTCAAATCCTTTTGGGAGAAAAGATACTTCAACGACTTGTGATCCGTAAACAACTCGAATCGAACTCCCAACAAATAATGCCTCCACATCTTCAGAGCAAATACAATCGCCGCTAACTCCAAATCATGAGTCGGGTAATTCCTTTCATGCGGCTTTAGTTGTCGACTGGCATACGCAACAACTTTATCCTTCTGCATCAACACTGCTCCAAGTCCAGTACCACATGCGTCGGTGTAAACCACCATCTCATCATTCCCACTAGGAATAGTTAAAACAGGAGCACTCGTCAGTCGCTCTTTCAGGATTCCGAAAGCCTGCTCACACTTAGCATCCCAACTAAACACTTGGTTCTTCTTCGTTAATCCTGTTAACGGTGCAGCTACCTTGGAGAAGTCTTTGATAAACCGTCGATAATATCCTGCTAATCCAAGAAAACTTCTCACATCTGATGCATTCTTAGGTCTAACCCAATCCTAGATTGCTGCCACCTTAGCAGGATCAACCGCTATTCCATTTCCAGAAATCACATGGCCTAAGAACCTCACTTCACTCTTCCAGAAGTGACACTTCGAAAACTTAGCCTTCAGCTGATGTTTCCGTAAGATCTCCAAAACAATACGCAAGTGCGTCTTGTGCTCTTCTTCCGTTCTGGAATAAATCAGAATATCATCCACGAACACAAGTACGAACTTGTTCAACTGATCTCTGAACACTCTATTCATAAGATCCACAAAATATGCTGGCGCGTTAGTCAATCCAAACGGCATTACCAGCCACTCAAAGAAACCGGATGGTGTCCTGAAAGCAGTCTTCGGCACACTATCCTTCGCTACTCTCAACTGGTGAAATCCCGTTGCCAAATCCATCTGAGAAAACACCTTAGCTTCGTGAAGCTGATCAAACAAGTCATCTATTCTCGGCAATGGATACTTGTTTTTCTTAGTCACCTTATTCAGCTCACGATAATCCACACACAATCTCAACGACCCATCTGCCTTGGTTGCAAACACAACTGGTGCACCCCACTCGGACACACTACGCCGAATGAATCCTTTCTGCAAAAGATCATCAACTTGCACCCTCAACTCCTGCTGTTCCCTAGGCGCCATCCGCCTAAGAGGCATCACAACAGGTCTGGCTCCTTCAACTAGATCTATACGAAACTCGATCTCTCTATGAGGCGGCAACCCTTTGACTTCGTCAAAGACATCCTCGAATCCATTTGCGATTGGCACTAAAGACAGTCCATCCCGTGGAACAACTAGCGAATACATGAAGCTCATGAAGACGCCTTCCTCATGCTTACATCGTATCACAATCTTTCGCCCTTCCACATTCCCGACTGTCACCTCCAGCCTCTCACAATCAACCTTAGCCGCATACTTCCTAAGCCAGTCCATACCCAAAATAATTCCGAACCCCGCAAAGTTTAGAACAAAACAATCACAAACAAAAGAGCAACCATGACTCGATACAACTAGACCACGGCATAACATACACAAACAAGACGAACCCCCAACTGGATTAGTCACAACCAATGGCCTATCAACAATATCCGGTTCCAAACCTAACCGGCCTACTAGTTCATTACAAACAAACGAATGCGATGCTCCAGTATCAAACAAAACTCTAACTGGAATACCACATAGGAAAAGAGTACCTTGAACAACCACACTCTTTCCCTTTTCTTCAGCAGTAGGAGCTTTCGAAGACGACGGAACAGCCCCCAAAGCATAGGCTTGCACAATCTGCCTGTCCCTCCTCGGTTCTGGACAATTCTTCCTGAAATGCCCCGGCTTGTCACAGTTGTGACACTTCATCGGTGCCTTTGGATTCTTACAATCCTTCGAGAAATGGCCCTTCTGCTGACAGTTGTAGCAAGTCACCTCGCCTTTCGGCTTCTTCTGGCCATCCTTACCCTTCTGCTGCTGCTGCTTCCTCTTCTGGTTTCCACCCTGCTGTGGTTTAGATTCTCCCTTGGTAACAGCAACAACAGGTCCTTCCTTAGGAAACAGACTCTCATGCCTAAGAGCTTTCTCCACAAGCTTCTCAAATGAATCGTCCAAATGATCCACCAACTGTCTCCCAAGATAACTATCCAAGCCGGTCACAAACTTCTCATTCTTCTGATAAGCAGAATCAATATATGACCGGGCATACTTGGACAAAGCTTCGAACTCAGAAACATACTCAAGAACTGATCTTCCACCTTGCTTGAGCTCCACAAACCTCTTGAACAGAACAGACTTCTGAGCTGTAGAAATGAACTTAGCTTCAAATCTGACTTGGAATTGCTCCCAAGTAATCTCTTCTTCCGGAGTAGTGATGGTAATAGAGTTCCACCAATCAGAGGCTCTCCCTTGAAGCTGCCTCGATGCCAACTTCCTCTTAGTTGCATCATCAATTCCCAAATCACCAAAGATCCTTCTACAAGCATCTATCCACCTCTGGACCTCAATGGTAGATTCTGTTCCCAAGAAAACCTTCCCTCCAAGAGCAGTATAATCCTTGCACAACTTAGCAAAATCCACTAGTTTCGGAGCTTGGACTTGAACTCCAACATCTACTGCTGCCCCCGGAACTGGTATCCTTCTCATGATCGAAGTCATCATAGCTTCGAACATGGCTGCATAATCAGCAGTCTCTTCAGTAGCACGGCCTTCCCTAGCAGCTGGTCTCCCTCTTCGACTCATTCTCAATATCTATAAAAAGGAATGATTAGAACATCTAGAGAAACAACTGCATGAAGGACTCAACTCTACTAAGTTACTATATTATATATAGTATTCATCCATCAAAATACAATTACGTCTCTCATACGTAGTTATGACGGCGTGCGTTGGGTAAAATCGATTAACCAATGCTCTGATACCAAATGTGACGACCGCCCATGACCCCTGCACCGAATCTAGAGATAGAGCGCTGTAAAGTGTGCCAGGCGACCATGGACGATTGTCAAGGTAAGATTTTAAAACAACAGAGTCTATCGTATTACTCACAGCGCATGGACAAAATACAATAGAACATATGTATAGTGAAGCTTTACAGAACAAAATGACATCATATAAAACTCCATAATAGTTGAATACAAGCATCACATAGTCAATACATCCAGCCTCACTACATATCTCTTAGAGAATACAAAACAGCGGAATATCCAGTACATATAAGAAGATAATAAGAAACCCTCTAGCTCGTCTTCGATATCAGCATCGTGAGAAGAGAACAGCACCTGTCACCTGCTACCTAGTCTGCCCGTCCCAAAATGGACGAACAGCCCAAGGCAATAAGAATTAAAACATAAAGCCTTGAGTCAGACAACAGTCTTAGTGAGCAGTAAATTAACTAACAACATACCAAAAGAGCATAAAGGAAAAGAAATAGGAATACAACCCTCCCACTCCAACCTCGTTCTACAGTGATAGCCCCCAGACACACACTAAGCAGAAGAAACATAGCAGAGCATACAATTTAAAGTAAACAATTGTCACTTGAGTCAAAAGCGATGTTTTCCAAGTACAAATCCCAAGGTCTAAAACCAAGGTCAGATAAGCACCCAGGAAATACCGCTCTTGAGACCGAATGACGATACAACCAAACATCCATGACTCTGGCTATCACTGTTATCATTGCTTCGATATCACCGTTAATTGAATGACCGGCACATTCTTTCAGCCGTCCGTCAAGGGCTAATGGTAACCCCGGTTCTAGACATAACTCCCGCACGTCATCGTGACCCGTGCCTAGGATTATCGAATCTACCCAGAGTACTTGACCATCAACTTAGTCTTTTGGGCGTCCCCATGTACTCTTGCTTAGAGCATGCTAGAACCTTCAACAACGATGAGATCTCAACCTCCTAGTCATCCTCCTCGACGACTATTTCCATACTAGCTCAAGCGCCTCTCGAGCATCCATTATCCTCAACTCGAATCATATCACCGAGTTATCAACATGCTTGGAATGATCCCGTCTGGATTAGACCAAGTCTTCATCATATGATTGCCTCGCTTCATAACATCCTCGCGAAGCCTCATCTCAACATCACATCATCAAATCTATGCATAAGAGCTTCATCATCCCGCTACATATGCCACGAGCAGCTTTCCCAATCCAAGAGCCTTTCCCTTAGCTTTTGAATCACCTTTGGTCTAAATCTAATCATCAATCATCTAGTTCATAAAAATCAATCAAATCAAACATCAATCCAAGCAATCAAGCATTCAAAAATGATCTAAGTAGACAATTATAACAATAATGGCATTTTCGTAATTAAAGAGTTGAAAGTCCAATAAGCATGAAAACATGGATTATATCTCTACAAACTTGATGAATGAACTTGCATAGGTTAACATATGATAAAATGGATGCAACATCATCATGAACAATGGATCTACATGGATCTACACATAGGATGAAGAAAATGCATGAAAATCACTAATTTAACACCAAATCGAGCCAACAATCCGATCTACTCCTTTGGATCCGTGTGAGAGATAATCACCACTCACCAAATCACCTAAACAAACCCAAATCAACACGCTTCAGATCTGGACAGCGAAGGATGAAGCTTGATCTATCACAAATCCGCTTCAAATGAAGAAATCTCTCTTGAAAAGATGAAGATCTTCAATCTAAGCTCTTGAATCTTCAATCTTGATCTTCGATTTGGATGGAAGGAAGCACTAGATTAGAGTGGAGAAAAGAAGTGAAGAAGTGTAGAAGTCGAGCTCTCAAAATGGCAGCACTTCGTCGCTTCAAAATCCGGATCCCAAAAAGTGAGAACAACCCCTCCTATTTATAGCTGAAACTGCCCTTAAGTCGTAACTCGGCTATCTCCTTAAGTCGGTGCCGACTTAACACTTAAGCCTCTGCCGACCTAACAACCTCCGACTCAACACATGCGCATATACGAACCCTGTCTACGACTTAATGCGCACGCGCCTTAACTAGTTAGACGACTTACGACTTACTGCTATGCCGAGTTAACCAACCTATACGACCTAACGACTTAACTGCCTCGCCGACCTACGACTTAACCATATGACCGACCTAACGAAGCAGACTCAATATACTGCCGCAAAACCCAAGTCCTAACGACCTACAACAAAGCGCAACTGCGACTTAATACATAGGCGCGACTTAACTTAGGTCGTTGCCGACTTAAGTGCCTTGCCGACTTATGACATACGAAGGAATACAACTACGACTTAACTCGTAACTGGGTTACGACTTAACACAGGAGACGTCCTGCCGACTCACAACTCAACACACGTTGCCGACTCAACTACCTACCGACTCAATTACCCTGCCGACCTAACACTTAACACCCAAACACTTAGGTCGCTCACAACATGTCCTTAGGTCGTTGCCGACCTAACTCTACTCCAGAATACTTAGGCTGTCTACTATTCTTCCTTAGGTCGCCCTAACCTCTTAAGTCGGTCAACCCCACTTCCTTAACTCGGCAACGACTTAACAAATAACTTGTCAGACATGCTAACTACTAAGTCGTCCAGGTCTTAAGTCGACCACTATCTTAACTCGTCAGCCGACTTAACACTTAACTCACCACCATCCTTAAGTCGGTTAATACTATAAGTCGGTCAACTTCTTAGATAGGCTACTCCCTTAAGTCGGTCACTCGACCTAAGCCACCCTATGACTTAACTTCCTTAACCCGGTTAATTCCTTAACTCGTCCAGAACCCATAAGTCGGCTACGACTTAGGACTTAACCAAAACTCTTCCCAAAATCTGAAACAACCAAAAATGTTGAAAATTCCAGATTTGAACGAACTTTTCGATCCGTAAAAATACGGGTCGTTACATGAACTCTTCAAGGTATGGCCCTAAGGTGTCGTGTCATCTAACGACATTGTAACTTGTTCTAAGTTTTATAATTCTGCATGCTAAGCTAGAATTGGATGCATGGTTTGTTGATTGCTATGGATGGTAGGCATGCAGAATAGCCTTTGTTTGCTCTTGTTTGTTTGGAATTTCGGGGGCGAAATTCCTAAGGGGGAGAGAATGTAACGACCCGTATTTTTACGGATCGAAACATCGTAAAACAGTTGACATTTGGTCGCATTGTTGATAAGTCGTCCAGAGTCTAAGTCTTAGGTCGTATGAGAGTTTGGAGCGACCTAAGGAAGTGGGCGAGTTAAGGAGTAGACGACTTAGTGAAGTGGAGCGACCTAAGTCTTGGAACGACCTAAGAAGTTAGGTCGTGTGAGAGTTAGGTCGTATAGATGATAGGTCGTATGGTAGCTTAGGTCGTGGGGTAGGTTAGGTCGAGTGAGTGACCTAGGAGATTGGAGTGACCTAAGAGAGTTAGCAACCTATAAGAGTTGGCGACCTAAGGTTTGAGCGACTTAAGGGTTTGCAGCGACCTAGGAGAGCTGGTAGTTAGCGACCTATAGGAGTTAGCGACCTATAGAAGTTAGCGGCCTAAGAGTTAGCGAGTTAGCGACCTAGTGGTTAGCGACCTAGTGGTTAGCGACCTAGTGGTTAGCGGCCTAGTGATTAGCGACCTATTTGTTAGCGACCTAAGAGTTAACGGTATAGGAGTTAGCAGGTTAGCGTAGTTAGGTCGTGAGCGACCTAAGGGGTTAGGTCGTATCCTAGCTATGTTAGTTAGGTCGCGTGTGTGTGTTAGGTCGCAGGTTTGTTAGGTCGTGGCATTGTTAGGTCGCGGAAGCACATTGTCTTAGGTCATGGCATTGTTAGGTCGCGGAAGCGCATTGTCTTAGGTCGTGGCATTGTTAGGTCGCGGAAGCGCATTGTCTTAGGTCGTGGCATTGTTAGGTCGCGGAAGCGCATTGTCTTAGGTCATGGCATTGTTAGGTCGTGGAAGCGCATTATCTTAGGTCGTGGCATCGTTAGGTCGCGAGGAAGCGCATCTGGGTTAGGTCGTAGGTCGCTTGGGTGCGCTGATGCGCTAAGTTGTTAGGTCGTAGGGTTTTTGGTCGTAGGGTTTTAGGTCGTAGGGTTTTTAGGTCGTGGACGACCTAACTCCGAGCGAACGACCTAAAGTGATTTCAGCCTATAAATATGAGGGTTTTTCTTCATTTTTGGGATCCGGATTTCGAAGCGACGAAGTGCTGCCATTTTGAGAGCTCGACTTCTACACTTCTTCACTTCTTTTCTCCACTTTAATCTTGTGATTCCTTCCATCCAAATCGAAGATCGAAGAGCTTAGATTGAAGATCTACATTCTTCGAAGAGTGATTTCATCGTTTGAAGCGGGATTGTGATAGATCGAGTTAGATCCTTCGCTGTCCAGATCTGAAGTGTGTTGCTTTTGAGGTGTTTAGGTGATTTGGTGAGTGGTGATTATCTCTCACACGGATCCAAAGGAGTATATCGGATCGTTGGCTTGATTTTGTGTTAAAGTAGTGATTTCCATGCATTTTTGGTAAACCTAAGTATAGATCCATATAGATCCATTGTTCATGATGGTTTGACATCCATTTTACTACATGTTAACCTATGTAAGTTCATTCATCAAGATTATAGAGATATTGCTCATGTTTCATGCTTATTAGACTTTAGACTCTTTATTTACGAAATTGCCATTATTGTTAAATTTGTTCATTAGATCATATTTGAATGCTTGATTACTTGGATTAATGTTTGACTTGATTGATTGCTATGAATTAGATGATTGATGATTTGATTTAGATAAGGTGGTCGAAGATGATTCAAAAGCTAAGGGAAAGGCTCTTGAATTGGAAAAGCTGCTCGTGGCATATGTAGCAGATGATGAAGCTCATATGGATAGATTTGATGATGATGTTGAGATGAGGCTTTGCTATGGTGATGATGAGGCGAAGCATGATATGAGATAGCCTTGGTCTAATCCAGACGGGATCATTCCAAGCATGTTGATAACTCGGTGAAATGGTTCGAGTTTGAGGATAATGGTTTGCTCGAGAGGCGCTTGAGCTAGTATGGAAATAGTCTTCGAGGAGGATGACTAGAAGGCTGAGATCTCATCGTTGTTGAAGGTTCTAGCATGCTCAAAGCAAGAGTGCGTTGGGCAGATTCGATAGTCCCTGAAGGCTACTAATTGGTAGTCGAGTACTCTGGGCAGATTCGATAGTCCTAGGCACGGGTCACGATGACGTGCGGAGTTATGTCTAGAACCGGGGTTTCCATTAGCCCTTGACGGACGGATGAAAGAATGAGCCGGTCATTCAATTAACGATGATATCAAAGCAATGATAACAGTGATAGCCAGAGTCATGGATGTTTGGTTGTATCGTCATTCGGTCTCAAGAGCAGTGTTTTCTGGGTGCTTATCTGATCTTGGTTTAGGCCTTGGGGGTTTGTACTTGGAAAACATCGCCCTTGACTCGAGTGATAATTGCTTTACTTTAAATTGTATGCTTTGCTATGTTTGCTTCTGCTTAGTGTGTGTCTGGGGGCTATCACTGTAGAAAGAGGTGGAGTGGGAGGGTTGTATTCCTATTCCTTTTCCTTTATGCTCTTTTGGTATGTTGTTAGTCAATTTACCGCTCACTAAGACTGTTGTCTGACTCAAGGCTTTATGTTTTAACTCTTATTGCCTTGGGCTGTTCGTCCATTTTGGGACGGGCAGACTAGGTAGCAGGTGACAGGTGCTGTTCTTGCTTTCCACGGTACTGATGTCGAAGACGAGCTGGAGGCTTGCATATTATTTCTTACTATATGTACTGGATGTTCCGCTGCTTGTATATTCTCTGAGTGTTATGTAGTGAGGCTTGATGTATTGACTATTCAGATGTTTGTATTCAACTATTATGAAGTTTTATTAATGAGATTCTATTCTGTGAAGCTTCACTATATATATTCTATTGTATTTTGTCCATGCGATGTGAGTAATACGATAGATTCTGCTGTTTTTAGTTTACCCTGGCAATCGTCCATGGCTGCCTGGCACACTTTACAGCGCACTATCTCTAGATTCGGTGCAGGGGTCATGGGCGGTCGTCACATAAAACATAGTAGCATACCCATTCACAAAGAGACTGACCAAACCGGTTTTGAGAAACCATTGGAGAAGTTGGAATAAGATTCCATAATTGACCCCATGTGCAAGTGGGAGATTGATAGAGTTAGGGGTACGGCCTATGGGCAATTATGTAATTTGCTACATATATCTAACTCGTTGAACAATCTTGTTCACAATAAAGGTGTTTATTTCTATTATATACTTGATATAATGTGGTTATATTCATTAATTAATTTAATTAAAAGTATATTTAATAGAAAATCCATAAATGGTATATTTTGTGATAGTAGTTACAAAGTTTTGTAACCATGAGTAATTTATCACAATAAAACAAATATACCATTTTAAATGTTCCTAGTCAAGATGCATCGAGACTGGATATCGATGTATCCGTTGAGACTAGAGTATGTAACGCTCTCCAAATGTTGGGCAGTGTATTACTCATGACTGTTGGGGGCACCTAGGGGTTACGTACTGATAGTTATTAGATAACTATGGAATAACTCACTCGATAGTTTTCTGTTGGTTAATATAACTAAGGTCAAACAGAAAATATTAATGTGACTGATTTACATAGTTCTCTCGACTTGAGAATACTATGAATCTTCAATATGAAAGCTCTGCTTTGATTATAGTCAAACCATGGCATGTTGTTCCATCGAGTGACTATAGTTGGGTTGAGTGGAAGTATTGGAAGTGAAGCACTATTCAAGAGAGGATTCGCCTCCTCGGTTATATGGGGTTAGTATCATGGTCAACTCAAAGTCAAAGTCTCTGGCCAGAGCATTTTGGTTAATAACAATTGTTATTATTGAACCAAGGAATTTGTGTTTGGACTATAAAGTTGAATGTGGATGACATTGGAATTTTGACCATTACCAAATTTCATAAATCAAAGTGATATAGTTTTGACGAAAAGAATTGGTGTAAATAATTATCACTATTAGGTACCATTTATAATAAGTAAAATTGGATTTTGCCTAAAAGATGCGTAAGCGATAAATTCAACCAAAATGTCACACCACATGCTAAGTGACGTGTGAACGTTAATATTCGAATAGTTCGATATTAATCGTTAACTGAATTTACACCTTTGAGTCGCACAACCGTAATGACGAATGCTTCAAAAACCACATGATTTAATTAATTGATAACCGTTATAAATTAATTAATATTTATGAAATATTAATTATTAAATATTTGTTTATTTATTTATTTGATTTGTTTGAATCCAGTAGTATTTAATAAAGTACGTACATAAAAGTTATGTATGTACGTACCGATATATGATATAGATAAAATATTTAAATTGGATTTAAAAAGATTAATTACTAAACGGGTTTGTGGATATTTTGAAGCCCATATAACCTTATTCATAGAAGGCATAAGAAAAAAGGATTAAAATTCAATGGTTGGATATAGAAAATGAAGGGAGGATGTAACGACCCGTATTTTTAACTATTTAAATTATTAAATTTAGTGTAATTAATGAATAAAAATGGTTAAAAATAATTTTTTTTAATGATTTATTAATATAGTTATTGAATATGAACTTGAACAAGATTTTGAAATAAACAAATTTCGAAGATTTAAGTAATAACAAGTATTGAAAGGAAATGCTATGTATTGAATGTGTTTATAATCAATAGTTGAATTGAATAATAAATGTTGAATTTATTAGATGTAAATAAAGTAATTGATTGATAACTAAAATTCATTTGAAATCTAATATTGAAATTTGTTGAATATTGGACAATTAAATTGTTTAAGTTTAAATTTTAAAAATTATTTGAATAATTGAATCCTAAATTAAACATGAATGAAAATGATTTAAATAGTTGATTTGGATGTTATTTAAATATGAATGAAGAGTGTCAACACTTAAAAATTAAATTTAAGTTATTAATTTAAAATTTGGAAATTTTATATTTTAATTGACGAGTAAAAATAGTCATTTTGGCCACTGTCTCAGATTTCGATGAAACTAGTTTCATCGGATCTGTAACAGTGAACTATTATAGGATTTCAAATTTCGTACCGTTCGGAGTTACCGTTTGGTCGTACGGAATAGAAACACGTTGAAATTAATATTGAAAATTTAATGTTTTAATTCGATTTTGAAAAGCTATCTTCTGAATACTATTGAATTAGGCCTCAAAACTAGTTTCATTGTGTTCGAAATGGGGGTAAAATGGTAAAAATGCCAGGCGGCACACTTCGTTTGGAGTTCGAAATTTCGGACGGTTAAAAGCGAGATATTTTCCGAATTATAATAATATATTATTTTCCCTCAATCAACAGCTCGTACAAGCCGCCTCCAATATCTTTTCTTGTCAACCCGTACTCCCTCGTTCTCTCTTCTTAAATCACAACTGCCAATCAAAAAAAAGAAAAAAGAAAAATAAAATTGAGGCGCATCCTGGTGGAGGTCGATCGACTTCGTAGGTCCGAGGGCACAAGCTTACGAGCGCGTCGAAGTTCCATTCACGAGTTGGCTTCACGATTTACGTTCGATCGATTTTTGGGATTCGGGGTTGCTACGTTGTTTTGTGTGCGCGCGTGAGGCGGTGACTCAGGGGATCAAGATGGCGTTGGCAGGCGCCGACGGCAGGGAGGTTTGGGCGGACGTCGATTGTCGATTGCGAAAAAAAAACAAGAAGGAGTCGCGATCGAGCAGAGGTACGCTTGGATGCCTGGGAGCAATGAACGGAGAGGATTAGGTAACGTATTAGTTGTTAATTACTTAATTATGTTAAACAAAATTTTATAATTACCGTTATTTTAATTATAGCGTATCTTTTCCATACGAGGCTCGTTATGGACGAAACGAATTGCATTGGAATCGTATTGGTGTTGTCTAAGCAAGGGGATCGATTTGGAATTTATTTAAAGCTGGAAATATTTTCAGTTCCAAATAAAAGGTGAGTGTTTTAACGCTCACGACGTACTATAATATTTTTATGTTAGTTAAATTGAAATCGTGAAGTTATCTAATCTTATTGACTGTTGTTCGAAAATGAAATTGACATATGAATTGACTATAGAAATTAAAATTGACAGTTAAATCGAAATTTAATTGCAGTAAATTATCTGATATTGATAACTATGAAGTTGTTGTGAATTATTGGCCGAGTTAGATGTTGATTGTGATGGATGCTATAGATTGATATTTTGGATGATTTGGATGTTTATTTATTTTATATATATATATATCATGTTATCTCCCTGTATATTATTTATAGTATATAAACCGTAAATTGAATTATTTAGAATAAATTAAGAAATAGGTTGAAATGATATATACCTATGACATTTATTTTGGATTGAAATAATATACATCCATCCCTGAAATTAAATTGAAATAACAGATCACTTGGCCGTAAGATAGAAAATTATATACGGACACCGGTTTGGTTAAATTAAATGATTTTCAAATTTGTGATTTGAAATTATTTAAATGATTTTGATTTAATGAAGTAATGAAATCAAAGTTATGGAAATCGAATTATTTTCGAAATTGAGCTCAAAATGTTGGAATCAAAATTTGTTAAACGAAATTGTTTTAAATATGAAATTTGAGATTTTGAAGTTAAAATTGTAATATGATTTGAATTTCGGAAATTGATTTGTTTTTAAAAGATTTGGACTTTTATTCGAACCTTGAATATTTCTAAGTAAAAGTAATTTAAATCGATATTTCAAAAGTTGAGCTTGGAATAGAATTATTTTAAAGATTTGGACATTGAACTGAACATTGAAGTTAAATTTGATTTAAATGATTTAAATCGATACTTTGAAAATCAAACTCGAAATTGAGATAAATTGAAATGGTTAAAATTGAGAATTGAATTGAAATTAATTGGAATTAAATTGAAACTGAGATTAATTGGAATTGAAATCGAAATTGAATTAATTTGGAATCGAAATTGAAATGGATTTGAATTAAAATTGGAATCGAAGTTAATTCGAATTGAAATCGGATTTGAATCGATTTAAATGGAAATGGAAATGAAATTGATTTGAATTGGAAGATTTGGAATTGGATCAGTACGACTTTGAAACTATTTTCAAATAAACTATTTTAATATAAACTGTTTAAAACATTATTTTTTAAAATATTCAATTTATTTTGATTTCCAAACTATTTTATTATATAAATCACTTTTAGCACTCAAACTATTTTATATTAAACTTTTTTAACTTTTTAAATTATTTTAAACTATTTAAAATATTTTCTAAAAATCCAAACTGGTCAAGGTGGGAATGTTTATATTTAAATCGTTGATTTAAATACGAATTGCGTTAAAATGAAGTTATAACCTAAATTGAAATTAGAAACAATTTTGGAAGCAAAATCGAGATATTAAGGCAAAAATGATTTTTGAAGTGAAATGGTATATTTTGGGTAAATACGATGATTTCGAAATGAATTTGATTTTGAAGTGAATATGATATTTTGATATCAAGTATGAATAGTTTTCGAAATGTAAAAGAACCAACCGGTGTGTAAAACGACGTTTGGTTGTTAAAGAGACCGGAGCCTCTTATTGGCATACTCTCTGTCAATATTAGAACCACTTTAACAACTATGTACGCGGAATAGACTCCAGAATGAAGTGGTTGGATTTGGCGTCGCTTGTTGTATTTGAAGAAAGAGAACGATGATGGATTAGCCTGGTACTTGTGCCAAATAGAAATGACTAAAACAGGAGCCATACCGGCTAAGCGGGCTAGCTATCCCAAGCGGACACACTTCTTCGTATTATCATCATTTACATTGTGATTGATTGGTGCACACCCTTGGATTTTGGGAGTGTTGGACGTGGTGGGCGGTCATGGCTGTGATGCGTTACTACCAACCGGGAAGGGTAAACTGTTAGTATCTTCCCTTGGGCATTGCCTCACGTGCCTTGTCATACTTTTATCATTATACGAAACCCATACGATTTTGGTTTAGTGTTGTCATATCACGGCGCATCCCTATCCACCGACAGTTTACTGGTGTTTTATATGCAAACTGTACAACAATGCTTAAAAACGTGTTAAGCGTGATCAATGTAAAGCCTTAACGCTATTTTGATATTTATTTTACCGATTAGACATTATATATATAACATATTCTACTACATATAAATATTTTGACGGATCACTAAGAGATGGAAAATCTGCAACATCTCTTGAGCTATTGCACACACGTTATACACTGGATAGGAGATGTGAAACCCCGTAAACATCTCTGACGCCACGACACTCATGTTATATGCGATATCGATTTGATTTACATAAGGATATTTTAGCCCTGACTCGAGTGTTTTGTCTTTTCATTACGCTCGGGTCAGCCTTGAGTTTTAAGCTTATTGAAGATTTATTCTGGAGGACGAAGACGAAGATTTAGTATATTATTACTATTATTATTCCTTGCATCATGTTGTCTGCTGCATTATTTTACTTATCCCTGTTGTATATATAACTTTGGTAATTGTTGTATAAATTATAATCAAATGTATAGCAAACAGCTTCATGAACTGTTTATTTGATTATTGTATTTTATCGTTTCGTTGCAAGATTATGTGTTTGATTTCTTCTTCTTTTCTTATTTTTCTTAATTAACCCCAATGATTATCTATGTTCCGGATTGTTTAAGTTGGACATGTGTGGATTATTGTCGATTTAAACTTTCCGTATTGTGGGCTATCATAGTTGGTATTAGAGCTTTGGTTTAGCGATAATCTTAGCTTTGTGGGGTTTGACTCATTAGAGATAGTGTAGTAATACCTTAGAATGAGTCTGAGTGTATATAGGAGAGAGCGTATTTGTTAGTGTTATAAAATTGTTTTATATTATGTTGTTTGAATTGTTAAGTTTGAATTTTGGGTTCTGATCGGTACTTGAGACGCCACTATATCGATAGGGATTTCAAAACACTTGAACAAAGCAAACAAACACAGTATTGTTTTCGAAATTTGGTAAATGAAATGATTTTACCTAAGATTATATTTTATATATAAAAGAATTGTTTTCTGAAATTTAGATAGTTAAATGAATTAGTTGTTAGAAATGATAATATCGATCATTATCGTTTATTGTTTGATTAGTCAATATTCCTAAACTATTAGCTATTATATGATTATCAAAATGAAACTGTATATAATTTGCAAGTAAAATGAATATAAAATCGAGAATTTGAGAAATTTAAATTTCGGTGTTTCTGAAAAAGGTTTTCAAGGTTTGGAAATAATATCAGTATTGTTTAAAAGTATATACAAATACAAATGGTTTTCAAATAAATTTTAAAAGGAATGAATTCAGTATTACCCTCTTCTGTCGTTGGAAAATAATTTCGGTGATGACTGAGCAGCATCATCGACGTTCATTTTCGAGTCTCAAAGTGGGGGAGACCTCTGAGAAGCTTTGCTACAAAATTGTTTTGATAAATAGATTTTGGTTTAAACTCCAAAAGTATGATTTGATATACAAAAGATATAAGTATATATACTTATTTCAAATGATTTGAAATGAACTCGGTATTTAAAATTTTAAGTTCTGTTAATTAATAATCTTCAAATAATTTGAATGAAATGAAATATTTGAATAACCAGAACTTACAAAATAAGAGAATTAAGAAATCTAAGCTAAATGTTTTGAGAAACTTTAGAGTTGAAGTTTGCAACTCTTAAATTGAAAGTAAAGAAAATTTAAACAAGTTACAATAGTGAACATTCTAATTAAGTAAAATGAATCAGATTAATTTGTATAATAGCAAATTGCATTCTAATAACATATAATAAGACTTACCAAATGTTAAAAGTTAAAATGATGATTTGGATATGTGATGGGATATTATACAAGTAAACAAAACTTAAAAGTAATTAAAATGTATATAAATGGAAATTTAGTTGTAATAATAAATGTTATATACTTAATTAGTATATTATGAAATGATTAGTGACTAAATGGAATAAGTAAGTGGAACTTAAGAAAGTAGACAAATGAATTAAATAATTTCTCTGTAAATTGGTTATATAATTAAATATAAATTTGCAAAGAAGTTTCGAAATTGAATTTGTAACTTTTGAGATAATTATAAACTTAGATAAAGTCGTATATAAGAAGTTGGACTTTTGTAGAATGATTATAAACTAAAGTGATGATTAATAAAATGTTTCACAAATAAATTTGTATTAAATGAAATTGTGAAAATAAATGTGAATTAAGTTGTAATGAATCTTAAGTAAGGATATAAGAAATAATTCATTAATGATGTTGATGCTAAAAATGGAGATATGAACATTATAATTCAAATGTTTCGCGAAAATGTAAAGTAAAGTTTATAGTTTATAACTTTGATAAATGTTAGTTAAACAAGATGTTAACTTAATTGAATATGAATGTTAAAGAAAGGAAGCTAATATTGAATTATGAAATGAACTTTAACTTATGAAAAGCTAACCGAAATGAATAAATGGAAGAAGTTGGTGAATTGTATTAATAAATGAGTAAATGAAATAACATTGATTTAAAATGAAAATGAACTTAAGTGTAGAATGAATGTGAACAAAATGAATTGATATGAGATGTTGCTAAACGTAAAATGAAACAACTGAAATTTAACAAATTGAATTGAATAAAATTGAATGCAAATGAAATAGATTTGAATAAATTGGAAGTAAATCAATTAAATGTTAATGAAATTTGGATGTTAATAAGAAATAAAGTGTATTAATTGAAATATTGACATTGGATAATGTAAATTCGTATCGTTATGAATTAATTGGATGAATACTAATAATAGAATTGTTTCTTTTGTTGTAAATCGTCGTTATAACTGTTTTTATTGTATATGATTGTTGTTTGTTGTACATTAATGCTTATGTTATGGTTTGGATTTAAAATTCATGTTATATGCTTCTATAAAACTCATACATGCTTTTTATATCATTATATGCAACTAATATTCTAATTTGAGTTGAGATAGGTACATACGAAGACCGTTTGGATGTATACGCGGGTTTTTATTTGCTTTAGCTTGCTTAATACAGCGAACTAGCTCGTATTAATAATAATAAGGTACGTATCTCGGATTACATACCGCGCTTTTATATTTTTCCCTTCGGGATGCCTCATCATTGAGATGAGATGTATATTTGGTATATTTGATATCTATTTGTGTTATATATGGTATTGGAAATTTTTTCCGATCGGGCAGCGCAAAGGAGACCTGCTGAAATTTTTCGTAAATCCGGATGTTAGAAAATTTTTAAGCTTTTAAGATTTTTATAAATTGTTTTCTTAAATAAATTATAAATTCCGTAAGCCGATCAGAGTAGCATAATAGAAACGTAGTAATAGTTTTGTAAATGAGATTTTATGTTTTATAAGTTGATTTTTTTTAAATATATCAAATGTAAAATTCTCTACTTAGTTCCTTTTCGAGGACGAAAAGCTTTGAGTGGGGGAGAATGTAACGACCCGTATTTTTAACTATTTAAATTATTAAATTTAGTGTAATTAATGAATAAAACTGGTTAAAAATAATTTTTTTAATGATTATTAATATAGTTATTGAATATGAACTTGAACAAGATTTTGAAATAAACAAATTTCGAAGATTTAAGTAATAACAAGTATTGAAAGGAAATGCTATGTATTGAATGTGTTAACAATCAATAGTTGAATTGAATAATAAATGTTGAATTCATTAGATGTAAATAAATTAACTGATTGATAACTAAAATTCATTTGAAATCTAATATTGAAATTTGTTGAATATTGGACAATTAAATTGTTTAAGTTTAAATTTTAAAAATTATTTGAATAATTGAATCCTAAATTAAACATGAATGAAAATGATTTAAATAGTTGATTTGGATGTTATTTAAATATGAATGAAGATTGTCAACACTTAAAAATTGAATTTAAGTGATTAATTTAAAATTTGGAAATTTATATTTTAATTGACGAGTAAAAATAGCCATTTTGGCTACTGTCTCGGATTTCGACGAAACTAGTTTCATCGGATCCGTAATAGTGAACTATTATAGGATTTCAAATTTCGTAGCGTTTGGAGTTAGCGTTTGTACGGGATAGAAACGCGTTGAAATTAATATTTTAATTCGATTTTGAAAAGCTATCTTCTGAATACGTTCGAATTAGGCCTCGAAACTAGTTCCATTGTGTTTGGAATGGGGGTAAAACATTAGAAACGCCAGGCGGCACGCTTCGTTTGGAGTTCGGAATTTCGGGCGGTTAAAAGCAAGATATTTTCCGAATTATAATAATATATTATTTTCCCTCAATCGATAGCTCGTACAAGCCGCCTCCACCATCTTTTCTTGTCAACCTTTACTCCCTCGTTCTCTCTTCTCAAATCATAACTGCCGATCAAAAAAAAAGAAAAGAAAAAAAAATGGAGGCGCATCCTGGTGGAGGTCGATCGACTTCGGAGGTCCGAGGGCGCAAGCTTGCGTGCGCGTCGAAATTCCATTCGCGATTTACATTCGATCGGTTTTTGGGATTCGGGGTTGCTGCGTTGTTTTGTGCGCGCACGTGAGGCGGCGACTCAGGGGATCGAGATGGCGTTGGCAGGCGCCGACGGCAGGGAGGTCTGGGCGAACTTCGATCGTCGATTGTGAAAAAAAAACGAGAATGAGTCGCGATCGAGCAGAGGTACGCGTGGATGCCTGGGAGCAACGAACGGAGAGGATTAGGTAATGTATTAGTTGTTAATTACTTAATTATGTTAAACAAAATTTTATAATTACCGTTATTTTAATTATAACATATCTTTTTCCTACGAGGCTCGTTTTGGATGAAACGAATTACATTGGAATCGTATCGGTGTCGTCTACGATGCAAGGGGATCAATTTGGAATTTATTTGAAGCTGGAAATATTTTCAGTTCCAAATAAAAGGGGAGTGTTTTAACGCTCACGACATACTATAATATTTTTATGTTAGTTAAATTGAAATCGTGAAGTTATCTAATCTTATTGACTGTTGTTCGAAAATGAAATTGACATATGAATTGACTATAGAAATTAAAATTGACAGTTAAATTTGAAATCGAAATTTAATTGCAGTAAATTATCCGATATTGATAACTATGAAGTTTCTGTGAATTATTGGCTGATTTAGATGTTGATTGTGATGGATGCTATTGATTGATATTTTGGATGTTTATTTATTTTATATATATACCATGTTATCTCCCTGTATATTATTTACAGTATATAAACTGTAAATTGAATTATTTAGAATAAATTAAGAAATAGGTTGAAATGATATATACCTATGACATTTATTTTGGATTGAAATAATATACATCCATCCCTAAAATTAAATTGAAATAACTGATCACTTGGCCGTAGGATAGAAAATTATATACGGACACCGGTTTGGTTAAATTAAATGATTTTCAAATTTGTGATCTGAAATTATTTAAATGATTTTGATTTAATGAAGTAATTAAATCGAATTATTTTCGAAATTAAGCTCAAAATGTTGGAATCAAAATTTGTTAAACGAAATTGTTTTAAATATGAAATTTGAGATTTTGAAGTTAAAATTGTAATATGATTTGAATTTCGGAAATTGATTTGTTTTTAAAAGTTTGGACTTTTATTCGAACCTTGAATATTTCTAAGTAAAAGTAATTTAAATCGATATTTTAAAAGTTGAGCTTGGAATTGAATTATTTTAAAGATTTGGACATTGAACTGAACATTGAAGTTAAATTTGATTTAAATGATTTAAATCGATACTTTGAAATTCAAACTCGAAATTGAGATAAATTGAAATGGATAAAATTAAGAATTGAATTGAAATTAATTGGAATTAAATTGAAACTGAGATTAGTTGGAATTGAAATCGGAATTGAATTAGTTTGGAATCGAAATTGAAATTGATTTGAATTAAAATTGGAATCGAAGTTAATTTGAATTGAAATAGGATTTGAATCGATTTAAATGGAAATGGAAATGAAATTGATTTGAATTGGAAGATTTGGAATTGGATCAGTACGACTTTGAAACTATTTTCAAATAAATTATTTTAATATAAACTGTTTAAAACCCTATTTTTTTAAATATTCAAATTATTTTGATTTCCAAACTATTTTATTATATAAACCACTTTTAACACTCAAACTATTTTATATTAAACTATTTTAACTTTTTAAATTATTTTAAACTATTTAAAATATTTTCTAAAAATCCAAACTAGTCAAGGTGGGAATGTTTATATTTAAATCGTTGATTTAAATACGAATTGCGTTAAAATGAAGTTATAACCTAAATTGAAATTAGAAACAATTTTGGAAGCTAAATCGAGATATTAAGGCAAAAATGATTTTTGAAGTGAAATGGTATATTTTGGGTAAATATGATGATTTCGAAATGAATTTGATTTTGAAGCGAATATGATATTTTGATATCAAGTATGAATAGTTTTCGAAATGTAAAAGAACCAACCGGTGTGTAAAACGACGTTTGGTTGTTAAAGAGACCGGAGCCTCTTATTGACGTACTTTTTGTCAATATTGGAACCACTTTAACAACTATATACGCGGAGGAGACTCCAGAATGAAGTGGTTGAATTTGGCGTCGCTTGCTATATTTGAAGAAAGAGAACGATGATGGATTAGCCTGGCACTTGTGCCAAATAAAAATGACTAAATTAGGAGCCATACCGGCCAAGCGGGCTAGCTACCCCAAGCGGACACACTTCTTTATATTATCATCATTTACATTGTGATTGATTGGTGCACACCCTTGGATTTTGGTAGTGTTGGACGCGGTGGGCGGTCATGGCTATGATGCATTACCACCAACCTGGAAGGGTAAAATGGTAGTATCTTACCTTGGGCATTGCCTCACGTGCCTTGTCATACTTTTATCCTTAAACGAAACCCATACGATTTTGGTTTAGTTTTGTCGTATCATGGCGCATCCCTATCCACCGACGGTTTACTGGTGTTTTATATGCAAACTGTACAAAAATGCTTAAAAACGTGTTAAGCGTGATCTATGTAAAGACTTAACGCTATTTTGATATTTATTTTACCGATTAGACATTATATATAGCGTATTCTACTACATATAAATATTTTGATGGATCCTTAAGAGATGGAAAATCCCGTAACATCTCTTAAGTTATTGCACACACGTTATACACTAGATAGGAGATGTGAAACCCATAAACATCTCTGATGCCACGGCACTCATGTTATATGCGATATCGATTTGACTCACATAAGGATATTTTAGTCCTGACTGGAGTGTTTTGTCTTTTCATTATGCTCGGGTCAGCCCTGAGTTTTCAGCTTATTGAAGATTTATTCTGGAGGGCGAAGATGAAGATTTGGTATATTATTACTATTATTATTCCCCACATCATGTTTCCTGCTGCATTATTTTACTTATCCCTGTTGTATATATAACTCCGATAAATGTTGTATAAATTATAACCAAATGTATAGTAAACAGCTTCATGAACTGTTTATTTGATTATTATGTTTTATCGTTCCGCTGCTACATTCTATGTTTAATTTCATCTTCTTTTCTTATTTTTCTTAATTAACCCCAATGATTATCTATGTTCCGGATTGTTTAAGTTGGACATGTTTGGATTATTGTCGATTTAAACCTTCCGTAATGTGGGCCGTCATAGAGGAGGTTAAGGAAGGATCCCTCTGTAAATATGTTATCTTCCATTCACTGGCCTCTCTTAATCACTCTCCTTCTAAACTCTAGCCTCCATCTTCATTTTTCTACCTTCTTGGCCGAAATTTCATGGCTTCTAAGCCACAAAAATTCCCAAAACAAAATCAAATAAAATAAATTCAAAAGTGGTGCTTTAGATTGTTGCAATTTCTGGATGTGATTCAATCGGATCCAGAAGCATTTATCATTCAAGGTACGAATCATAGGCAACATCAAACAAGGTAAATCTATTTTATTGAAAATGGTACTTTATATACAACATGTCATGGGGACAACATATCACATGTCAATAAACGTTCAAACCACGCTACGCAAGTTTTGAACTTGTGACCTCTCGTACCAAAGCCGAATCACTTAGCCACTGGGACAATGGTGCTTGTCTCAAACAAGGTAAATTTTATTAGTTATTTATTTATTCTAGGATATTATAGATCTAGTAGTTAATTCATTTTGAAAATTTTATATATGCATTTATTATCCCTTATAATCATACAATTATAGATCTTAAAGTAGTATAACTTGTTAACATTAGAATTGGTTTTCATTTGAAATTGATAACTTCTATTCATGATTTTCTATGTTAATTTCTATTGATTTTGATCTAAATATAGATCTAGCAATTAACTTGTTATTCTAATTAACCTTATTTTATTTAATTGTTAACAATAGTTTGTATTGATTCCAATTTTGTTTTCTACTTTAAGATTCATACATATACATAAATGCGTATGTGTATATATATATATATATGTGTGTGTGTGTGTGTTTTAAAATAATTTTAAAGATTTAAAGATTTTTTTTATTAACACATACATGTAAATTATATTTAGATTTGTTATCAGACTGTTTTACTAAATCAGATTACTACATGTTTGGTAATAAATCTTAAATTGATTATAATTGATTTGAATGAGTTGATTTATTAATTTTAAAGGATTCATTAACAATACATATATAAATATTATATATATATATATTTATGTATACATGCACACACATACTGTACACTGTATTTATGTATAAATAAACATGAATCAACATAATATTATTATTATACAAAATATACTTTGGAAATTTTTTTTGTATAATAAATATCTATGTTTGATTCTATATTAAATTATTAACATATACATATTGGTTACATTTGGATTTATTGATTAAGATCTATTTTCAAATTGATTTACTAAATCAGATCACTACATGTTTGGTAATAAACTTTGATGGTTGATAGTTGACTTGGCTGTATTAATTTATTATATTTGGAGGATTCATTAAACAATACATATATAAACATATTTAAACATACACACACACACAATTAGTTAATAATATATACTTACTTTTGTTGTTGACTGTTTATATCATTATATCATGATGCCAATTGATTATCATTTATATGCTGCATTAATTAAGTTTACCAAATGGGAAATTAAATCAATCATCTTTGTTACTCTTTATCTGTTTTCCATATTTCCTTTATGTGTTTAATTATCCATTTATTTTTAGTTATGTGTCTAACATTGTCATCAATTAATAGCACCTACCATATGTTGCTCTTACAAAATTTATACTATAATATATATTTGTTTATACTCACATTCATGCCATATATATATATGTTGCTAATTAAAGAGAAATAAATGAGAGATATTTCTCTCCATATAAATATTTTGCCCTTCGTTAATTAAATAAGTTAAGAGAAGGAAATGAAAAGATTCTCTAAATAAATTTATGCCCCTCGTTAATTCAATAACTTAAGAGATAGTAAATGAAAAGTTTATTTCTATAAATAAATTTAACAAGTTACCTTACACACAAATATGTACATAAGAGTATATTTGATATACTCTAATTTACATACACATTAAATTAAATTTAAACTTTATTTCTAAAACTAAATAAAATAAAGATTTTATTTAAAAGAAAACTTAGAAAATTTCTAAGTATGTTTAGACTTCATAGACCCATTAAAGATCCAAAATGGCTAATTTTTTTGGAATTCACCCATTTCTTCCACTGAGGTCTGGCCAAGTTCCTTCATAGTCTACGTATAATTTAGACATTTAAAAATCACAGTATTCTCAGGTCAAAAAGGCCATTGCATGTCATAACATAAGGTCTTCTATTTATCCTTTAACCTGTGAACGAATCTTGGTAATTCATTTTGTAGTTGTTCCAAAAAACTACATGTACAGGATCCTTTGGTGCCCTAAATAGTCAAGGGTAATTCACCATCCATTATATGAAGAGCACTACGTACACTAGTCCCAACCGATACATCGACATACTATGATGACCCACTATAATTAAAATCCAAAATCAATTATAAACAACGACAAAACACACCTACAACTAATTTTAGATATTAAAAGTAATGGACCATGGATAGATAAAATTTAAAATTCTAAAAAAATAAATAAAGGGGAAAGCCTCATAGCGGAATAAAACATCAATATAAATAAATATTATCTCAATTATACAGTTATTTTGCATCATCGCATCAATGATTACTAACTTATAGCAATGTAATAACGGTATAAAATAATATACCAAATCAACTATCTGCTTTCCATTCTCTCCTCTGCTCCCATCCGTAACTATATATATATATATATATGTATATGTGTATATATATATATGAGATAAAAAGAAAAGGATGGTTTCAACTATGTTTTGAACTGCGCTAATTTCTATATAACCCAGCCTAACTCAAGGGATCCTGTGACGCCCCACTCCGAGACCCACATTAACAAAGAGTATTACTGGGTAATACTGTCTGCTAATGCAGAGAATAGGGCTGGATAGGAGCGATTCTTGCCTTCAAGAACCTGTAGAAACCAATATATCGACATGCATAGAAAAAGAAAACCATTAACCAATCTATCCTCAACTCCATTAAGATTTTTTTTGATGAAATTTTCAGTTTTGGAAGGGAATACCTTTAGATTTACTCTATATTGATAAAAATCTCAGTTTGTTTGAAGAAGTATGAAGATTTAAAACATTGATTTTGAGAAAAATGTGAACTTTCTTTTACAGGCAAGAGGAACAAGAAGAGAGCAATTACTTGTATGTACAGTAATTGTTTCTCACCTTCTCGATACCTGATTAAGTAGGCTAATGGGCCTTTTGGACACAATTAGAGAAATAGAATAACTAGCTTAAGTAATTAAATCACATACTTAAGCAATTGCTCACATATTCATCTTATGTTATAAAACAATACATTTTTCTTCAAATTTTCATAAAACAAAATATGTGAACTTATATACATAATAAATAAAATATTTTTCATTATATAAAAAGATAACTTTTTTAAAACATTTTTATTATTGAAACCCTTAATTTAACCAAAATACACTATTTATACAAATAAATGGATAAAACCATGTTTTTAACTCCTAAAATTCCACAAAATTAATTTTATCACTTAGAAAAATATTTAAAACCATTTCAAAACTTTATTTATAGCCAAAACTTATTTTAAACCCAATTTCCACCTTTTATTTCAATAAACCACCTTTAAAAATTACATACTTCTTTTAAAAATTATTAAAAGAAGCAGACGGACAATAATTAATATAATTATTGCATTCTCTCTAAAATGAAATCATTTTCATTATTTAAAGTCCATAATACATTTATTATCACTCCAAACAAAATAGAATAAAGCTTGGAATTTCATTTTCTCATTTTAAATTCCAAAATTTATTGTTTATTCCAAATAAAAAATATAATTTCTCCAATTTTAATTTAAATCACAATTTTAAATTATCATTATAATTCAATATTGACAAGTAATCTTCAAACCAGGGTTGTTACAGATCCTGTGGCTTCTGTATAGAAAAAGACTGCCTACATATCCCTTTTGAGGGATCAAGCCCACATAATTCTGTTTTTTGTTCTTCTCCTACATCCAAATACTTGTTTGTACATAACAACTATTACATTCATTCAACCGTTGCATTCATTTAACCATCGTAACCAATGCAACCAATGCAATTCAGTACAATCAACGTAATCTAATACAATCAATGCAACCTTGCAATCAATAAAAGCAAAAAAAGTATTTCTACCCATCAATCACAACAGATCATCATATGGGCAACAACAACGATAGTATACTTAGTCATTAAACATCACATACATTTACAATATTCAATCATTAAGTAATAAAAATAACAACACAAATATATACTTACAATCATGTTAATCATACATTATAGTAACACTTCACAATGTAGGTATAAATCATCAAATGTATATTTATATTCTCATAATAGTCTTAAAACATCAACCATCAAATGTGTACTAATCCAAACAACATTAATAACATAAATACCAACACAGGAAAACCAAAATTAACTACGCACAACATAGTAATAATGGCAATACATCCAAATATGATCTTAACGTAATAAAATGATATATGCGATAGATAAAATCAACCGTTAATCACATATTACACCCACTCGAAACATAACATTTATAACATTGTTTTCTTTTAAGTATAACATCATTTTTATCATTGTTTATTATAAACTCACCTTCTATATTTACTTTAAAAATAATGATTATTCTCTTAAATTTGTAATATGCTTCAAGATACTTTGTTACAACTTCATTAGTTCAAATCTTTCCAAACAATATATTTTATCAAAAATAGTAATTTCATCAAATTACCTTTCAAATCGGCAGTATTATTATTTTACGCCAAAGTAATAATATTCATATAAAATCTCTTTAATATACTCCAAAACAGTATATTTTATTTATTTTAAAACACTGTAATCTAACCATGTTATTATTATTTATAAAATCTCACATTGTTGAATAATAATAATAATAATAATAAACATTTCCAATTAAGTTTAAAATATATCATTCGTTATTATTTATGGATTTCTCCATAAATTCATAAATCATAGTCTTATTAAATTTCTTCAATTAATTTTATTTTATTTTATTCAAACATAGTTATTTACAAATACTATACAAAATCCATAAATCATGTAATCTATCATTTATTTACCCAATCTAACCAATTTCATCCATTTTATATCAATCAATGACATCCAAAACTCAATTAAACAAGTGGTTACAATCAAACATCCAATAACATACTAATCAACAATAAATAATTAACATGGCATAACTTATCCAAAATAGTCACAATATCAAACAATTATTAATCTATCACAACAAACATCGATAATTATAATTTTCTATTAATAAATATCTAATTTATAATTAAGAATTAAATTAAATAAGTATATAATGTGCTTTTTTCAACAGTCTCTAAACTCGGTAAAACCAGTGTCAAATCGTCTAGAATTTGATACGAATCCAACGGAAGAAACCGCATGTGAATCGGAATTCGTATATGAAAGATATGAAGGTTATAAGAAACATTATTAAAATATATTTTAATTGTCCATATTAAAATAATAATTAATATAATTATCATACCTTTCTTTCAGAATTTGTAAAAAACCAACATTCATGCACACATAACCCATCACGCCTCTTGACCAGTAACTTTGACACCCGCCAGACATCAGCCAAAACCTCTTTCGCCCGATCCTTCTCCACCACCTCACTCACCATCATCGCACTGACCGAACGCAAGTGGTGCGACTACCTCCGCTGCCCTGTAGCCCCCGCATCGCCACACCTTTTTTTACCATGTTTTTGAATATTCTAGGCCGCCTCCAGTCGATCGGCCACCGTGGATGTGGACACTTCGAGTGTTAATCACTTTTCAATTAATTTTAGATATGATAGCTCAGGTTTTCTTATCCAGTTTGGCTTGAAACAGCTATGCAAGCTATTTAAATGTAGTAACGCTCCTATTTCACAATCCGTAACTCCAAATATATCAAATTGATCATTTTGGAAAGACTTTCGCAATGGTTATAAATACGATACTCAATTCACCCTTTTGTTGAAAATTTACTTTTAATTAGTCTAATATTTTACAGTGTTGAATTTGCGGGTCATTACACATACCGTTCTCAATATTTATTGACTAGATTCATTTAAGGACAATTTTTTTTCGATTCAACACTCATGGTTGTGAACGCACTCGTGACTATGGTTGATTAATTATTTTTTTTAAAGGTTTTATATTTGTGTATATTTAATTTATTTATAACATTATTTATATCCTAATATAACAATATATACAATATAAAATAAAACCAAAAGCTCACTTTATTTCGAACAAGATTCGATATAAGTGTTGAGTTATCTAGTTAAATTACATAATTTCCACTAGGGAACACCCTTAACACTATCAAAGGTGAGACCGAGTAAGATGCACGACATAGTGGGAATGACGACGCCATACTTGGATGAAGCACTGGAGAAGATCGACGTTGACTTCTTTGAGAAGCTGAAAGCCTAACTGAAGCAAAAGGAAGTTAATAGTTGGAAACGAGGATGAGATAGAGAATTTTCTCTAAGTGTTATAACTTTATACGAAGGTATGGTTCGGTATCGATCCATAATTGGATCGAACGATCCATAGAATTCCTAAAAAAGGTAAAGAGAAAAACTGAAAAATGATGGAAATATATTAATGTATTTGTCTAGCATAATGATTCTCAGTGGTGGATGAAACAAATGAGTTCCTAGAACTACAAAACTTCAAGATTTATATATGCTGAAGAGACGCGACTTGATGATTGTATGTAAGCGTAGTGTTTTGAAAACATGACGTTCAACAACTTGAGTATTGAAAGCGTATATGAAAATCGAGATTTGGTTATTTTCTTCGATCAAAGCACGTTTTATAGTCATAGAAGCATACTTTTGGAGGGCAAGTATTATCCAGGATTTGCACAAGCGATTATTCGATAATATTGAACAACAAAATGATAAAGGAATGAATGCCCGACTCAAAGATGATCGGGTACAAAGGACAACATGAAGAAAAGTGGGAGAAATTGATTAAGTCCGTGGATCAGTATCGACCCAACAAAATTTTGCTCTATGTTGATTGTTATAAAAAATGGAGTAATTTTGGCTAAGTCCATGGACCGATCCATGGATGGATCATATTGATCCATTGTTCCTCACCATTCACACCACCACCCACCCCCTCCCCTCCCCTCCCCCAAACCCCACAACCCCATTTGTCCATGGATATGTAGAACATCAAGGTAAGTAGTAACATTGAAGAATCAATGCATATAGAAGGCAATATATCTCAAATAGATGGAGGCAAGAACAACATTCCTATGAATCTGTATTAATTCATCAACTTAACGATTTTGGTTTTGATTTTTTTCTATCCTTTTCGATCTTGATCTATGATGAGTTCTAATGTACCAAAGATACGACTCCAAATCCCAATAGAAGCCAATCACGACTATAAACACATGTTCACAAACAACAAAAAGGGGTTTTTGTGTGTGGACATTTTGGCATATTGCATATACATACCGAAAGCGAAGGGCTACCGTTACAAGTTATGACAAAATTTCGAGATTGTAATCATGTTCTCTTTTGGATCTACCGAAAAACAAAATTTAAATAAAGTTAAAGCAGATAAAGACGTAGTTGAAACACTATAAACTCTCGTATCTTGATTTTCTTACTTTCTTTTTTATATTGACCTACTGTTATTTAATCTGATTTACTTTTGCTCATCATATGCAAGAATTCAATTAATTGGGGTGTTAATTCAATTTTTTAACTAAATGAATAAATGAAATTCTTAGGTCAAAGAAATTTTAATGGGCGGCTGTATTGCATTTGGACGGAGGTGGCCTTGGAAGAAGACCCTGCGTCTAAGCGGTCCAAACAAAACCAAATTTCAGTGATCCCAAATTTTTTCATATTTCCACATAAATAAATTAAATTAGAAAAATGAGAATCCAACCGCCTCCCAATCTCTCATCTTTATAATTTTGCACGTCCTCCTCTCTTCACTTCTCATTTACCATCTCACGACTATGCCCCTCTCGCAAAACCTTAATTCGCTATGTTTACTTGCATAATTCAGTTCAATGTCTTTGCTTCGATATTCGGTGAGCTCATACGCCCCTTCTCTTTTTTGTCCCTGTAATTTTGATCTTGGATTCGTTAATTATAGTCATAATGGAAGAAAAAGAAAATTTTGCGCTGGAATTTTGATTATTTCTAATAGAATTAGGGGTAGATGTAGAATCAGAGCTCATATTCTTTCTTCCGAGTTTGAAAATCCAAAAATTGTGAAAAAAGCTCAGCAGTTGCTTGTTTCTGAGAAATTGTCTTCTTCTGAATGTCGGGAACTTGAATCTGAAGTTAGCGATGTCGCGACTTCTTCAAAATACACAAATTATCAAGAAGACCCTTTAGTCGATAAGCTTAGAACTCAATTAGGTTCCATACATCCAATTCCTTCACCGCCTATAAACAAAAGCATTGTGGGTTTTTTCGTATTCTTTTTCTTTGTCGGTGTAGTTTTTGATAAGTTGTGGACTTCGAGGAAGAACAGCAAAACAAGAAGTGATGTTAAGCCTAGTAGCTGGCCTCAAGTGCCCACGAGTTTTTCATTGTTTTTGGAGAAGGATCTTCAGAGAAAAGAATCCGTTGAATGGGTTAATATGGTGTTGGTGAAGTTGTGGAAGGTTTATAGGAGTGGAATTGAAAACTGGCTCATTGGGTTGCTTCAGCCTGTGATTGATAATCTTAAAAAACCTGATTATGTACAGAGAGTTGAGATTAAACAGTTTTCACTGGGGGAAGAGCCTCTTTCGGTTAGGAATGTTGAACGAAGGACTTCTCGTCGTGTTAATGATTTGCAGTAAGTTTTTCTGACCAACTTTATAGAGCATTTCCAATATTTTTTTTCAATATAAAGTCTCATCAGTACTGCAAATGTGTAACTGTATAGATACACTGCAGACATGTTCTTGGAAATATCTATTCCTACACATTAGTAAGTACCAGTGTCTTGGGGTCTGAATGGGTCCCAACAATCATAAGGTTTTATGGGGTTAATAACTTAGTTTTGGTTACTAAATCTAACTGAAAACAAGGAGTAGTTTTGTAACCAGGGTCAAGTTCCCACCCTAAGATTTTTTCAATGGAATGTTGAAGTATCACACTGTTATTTTTTAGGATATGAAACCATGGAGTTGAGCATAAGACGAACTTCAGATTTGAACCAACATAATGTCACAAATTAACAAAAGCCAATGGGAACATTTGTAAAACACCCTCATTAAGTTTCAATATACATATTTCTCTTCTGCATCTGTTATAAAAGAAATCTCCCCTTTTCAGTTTCAGCAAGACTGCAAATATTTGTAGTTTTGCAAAAAGAAATTCAAAAATATCGATTAAGTGCAGATTGGATTTCAAATTTTTTTTATTGAAAATAATTTTAGGGGCATAGTTTCAATTTTTTTTAAAGAATTTTCTTTGTTTATCAAACTTGAAAATAAGGAGTAGATCCAATTTTCCATAATGCCAATTCTATTTTTAAATGAAGTGTGATTATTATGAAATTGTAGACATTGTTTAGCATAATTAATTTCTAACTAGAGGGAAATAGTCTAAAGGATAAATTTTAGACAAAATTAGTCTCTAGCAAGTTGCTTTCATAAATTGGTCTCAAGAACAAATCCACATCATAATATATTCCTAAGGACAAATCAATCAAATTCTTCTTCTCAAAATTAACTTTCTCCCCCAACATCCCCACTTCAAATTTTTGTCATGCCGACCTGCTCCCTCGCAATGGCAGTCTCCTGCTCCTCTACAACCATACTCTCTTGCTTCTCTATCTCGTCACCACCTCCTCTTCTTTGCCGTCTCCCCATAACCACCATATCGTCTATAACTTTAATATTTAACATAACATTTCAGCTCAGCTTCCTTGTCACCACCATCGCCTTCTTGTCACATCTCTTTCCTCATCCATTTTTGCCTCCAATAATTTTAACAGTTGCGAGCCTGTGATGTGCTATATAACATTATCACTGTTCAATAATTCTACATACAAGAAGCATGAAATGTTTTTTGAAAAATAACATTGTACAAAAATTAAATTACTAAAAAATTAATATCAAATGAACATAAGGTTAGATATGCTACTTTGAACATAATGCTGATATGCTAATATTAAGTAAATGTAGTTGTTGAAATGGCACTTGAAATATTGTTTTGCAAAAGAAATGCTAATTCTTCAAATGCTAATTACAAATAGTCTTGTCAAGGCGGTGCTGTGAACTGTTGTAAAAAATGATACAAATAATATTCAATCACATAAAATTATCTTATTAATTGATTACGTTAAAGTCAACGGATATTCATCAATGAAAAAAATTATTAATAAAAACATAAATCCATAATCAAGAAATTCCATCAAATATTCTGCTTTTGGAAATTTCAGTTCATAGAATGTTATGCATATAGCATTATAAGCTGTAACATACATCTTCTTCATCAGAAATTTTATTCATAAAATGTTGCATGCAAATAGCATTATGAGTTTATAGTTTATACATCCATATTCTTCATCAAAGGCAATGTCACCTTTGACCATCTTCACCTTCAATCTTTATGCTCATCCTCATCGTCATTGTTCGTGTTCCTTATTATACCTCCATTGTTACCTCCACCGTCACCTTCGACGTCGATCTTTATGCTCATTCTCATCATCTCCATTGTCCGTGCTCCTCATAATTGCCAAGTTTATCACCACCATCACCACTTCCACCACCATCATCGTCTGCCTTCTCCATCATCAACCCCTTTCTTCACTACCATCGTTGTCTTCCCACCTCGTACAATCATCGTCGTTGCTCCCCCAAACCTTACCTTTGCCTCCATCGATCACCGTCGCTGCCAATAGAAAACCTTAAATTTTTGGAGCAAAGACTCGATAGAAAGGGGCCTATAAGTCTCCTGCTTGATTAAGGGCAAAAATTTAGTTTTGAAGGGAAACAAAAATAATTATGTCATTGGAGGGTTTTTTCCTTTTTTTAGCAGAAAAAATTGTTCTTGAGCCTAGTTCTTTGTTTCTAATTATGTAACTATCAACGTTTTAAATCTCGGCCATCTCCGTTGGGGTCTCATTTTGTCACATGTGCGAAACAAAACATCAAATTTCATTTTAGTCTCATTTGTGCCTTATCTCGGTCGAGATGAAAATCTCTGTTGAGATCATGTTTGAGATTTCGGTTATGTTACTATTATTATCATTTATTAATACAAGTTATTTGCTTTTTATACGAGTCCAAAAGAATTTAACTAATCTTATAACATCTTTTACTTTGACACAAACACACACACACACACACGCATGCATGTGTGTGTGTAAGGTTCAATGTCACCCGTATTTTTAGCACCTTAAATGCCCTTTAAATTCCACCATTCATCAAAATCAATGGTGGAATTTGAATAAAAACAAAAGTGAACAAAGATAAAAATTTCTCTCTTGCATGTGATATTTTTCCCTTTTGTTTTTTATTCAAATTCCAGCATTGATTTGATGAATTCAATTATGGAACTTAAGGGACATTTAGGGTGTTAAAAATAGGGGTGTCAGAACCTTGCTCTCTTTGTACACGTGCGCGCACACACACGTTGAAAAAACTCACTAGGACTGACTGGTTGTAAGTAATAGGTTAACTTTAAGGAGCTTAAGAGAACCCATCTCTAAGTGTATGTTATGTATTGCCGCATACATACACGTGTCCTTTTTTTTTTACTGGAAAAAGTTTCTGCATGGTTAACAGGAATGTTTAATTTATTTTCTGCCAGGTATCAAATTGGTCTTCGCTATACAGGTGGTGCTCGCATGCTATTGTCCCTATCTCTTAAATCTGGTATTATACCAATAAGTGTACCAGTTGGAATTCGTAATTTTGACATTGATGGAGAATTATGGGTCAAACTCCGGTTAATACCAACTGAACCCTGGGTAGGTGCTGTTTCATGGGCATTTGTCTCCCTTCCAAAAATCAAGTTTGAACTAGCACCATTCCGTCTATTCAATCTTATGGGTATATTTAACCACATACATGTTACCTTAAGTATACATTTCCTTGGAAAACTTTTTATATTAATTCATTAACCATAGTTTCTATTTTATTATTTTAATTTCCTTGCCTAATATGCGTGTCTAAAAATAATGAAGTTTGTAACCGTGTTGGTTCTTTTGGTTAACTTGGCTATTAAATGTTTGCTAAATTGTAACTACTACTATGCTTTGACTTCCAAGTCTATTCAGCATTTAAACGATAATTTTAGTTTATACATGATTGCAGTCTAGATGGTTAGTGATTGAGTTGCTTTATACAAATTTCACATTTAGGTAAGGGAAATGGAAGGATTGAGCCACTTAACTAAATAAGACAACCAATTAATTAAGTACATATTATTTTCTTTGCTTCAAATTTTATACTATGAAACAAATATTTAATGTATAAAAAGGCTCATTATCCAGACCCGAATTCAGTTATATTATATGACCTCCCAATGCGAATATAATTAAATTTGATGACAATGATAAAAAGTCTTCAAACATAATACATTAAACTCTTTATTCAGTATTGCCTTCTTTGAGTTTACTCTCACCACTGTCACAAATTTAGTTAATGGATGTTTTTAGATCTCCCAACTCTCTCACAGTGTTGGACCTAGGAATTCGTGACGGTGAACATTTTTGTATAACGTGTATATCAGTAACTTTTTTGTATGCTTCCTGGCTACCCTTTTGGGACATAGTCTAAAGAAATGTATTTAGATTAAACAAATAAATAGTACAAGTGGATGGAACATAACTAAAGGATGAAAAATCTAACCAGGAAATTGTTACTGCACAACTTCATGATGTTTCCTGAGATCCTCATTTGTGTTCAATTAAATTTTAGCATTGGTACTGTTTTGGTGTTGATTTTGCTGAAAAAGGAAAGACATGAAAAAGAAATCTGCAATTTGAATGATATTGATTCCGTATTCTTTTGTGTTTAAATCGAGATTAAGTAACGGATTTTACTAAATTGAACCAATGGCGAGTCCTAATGTGATATTTTTTGTTAGCATCACTGGCAACCTATCAATTTTTTCTTCAAACAAGGAAATCTATGGCTGTATATTTTATGCCTTATGGTTCTCAAATGTTGTATTTAGGTTACAAATTTATGTTTCCTTTACAAGTTGCCATGTGCATTGTTAATCAGTTTTTCTTTTTTGAACTCCGGGTACATTTACCATATCTGCATTTGGTTTCAACAAATTTGGAGCAGTCTCTTTTTATTTTTGATTGTTGGCTGTCACAGTTGTTTGAATAACAAAGCATTAATGAATAAGGATTCATGTCAACGTTCTTCATAGTATTTCCAACTATGTTCTAAACCATTATGGGTGCCATCTGCTAATATAGAAATTAGTTCTGTTAACCTTATTTGCCATTTTCAGCCAATTCTTTGTCACATCATCTACATTTTTTCAAGTACAAATCCCATAAATTGTACTGATATTATGATTCTTTTTTTCATGTAATGGCGGTGCTTCGATCAACATCAGCAATTCCCGTACTTTCAATGTGAGTATCATATGTTCATCACTATCCTATTTCTTTTTCCCTTTCCATTATCCTTCTTATAAGATGATGTTAGGTTTGGACTACATACATCAATTCCCTTTTTCTAATTATATCATGCAACATAAAGTTTGAGGCATCGGTAATGTTGAAGTTTGTTAATTTGGTAGTGTAGGATGTATTAACCTTCACGATTCCAACATATACGTTATTAGTGTAGGAAACGGTGTAGTATAAATTATACTAGTATGAACGGATCTTAAGACTACTTTAACACTAGGAGGGTGAATAATATTTTATAACTTGTATAGAACTTTTCTAAATAATTTCAAGATTTAAATCCAAACACAGATAATCAACTCACACACAGATAATCAACTCTCTCTCACACACACATATATATTAACAAACAGCCACACATATATATAAATGCAGTAAAAATAAGAGAGATGACATCAGAAGTTTTATATTAGTTAGGATTAACTAATCCTACGTCCAGTCATGTACAATATATGTGCAGTTTCCTTTCAAACGTCTATTTTAATTAGGTAGCAAGCAAACCAGAATACAATCTTGATTTCAAGGGAACAAGATACACCCTCCCAACTATCCGAGCTCAAGGTAGACTCTTTTGATTTAATCAAGCAACAAGATCACTCATTTGATTAAAACGGACAACAAGCTTACCCACTTGATTTGAACGAGCAATAAGCACAACAATTTGATTTGAACGGACAAAAAGCATATCCATACAAATTAGTAGTAGAGAGTTGTTGATTTCAAATACAAATAGTTGTGCTTTGGATACAGAATATCCTAGTCCTTTGATGACACTTTGATCTTTGAATTGATGAGAGTATGCTTGTGAATCAATAAGTAGATTATTGAGAATGAATGTAGTAAAGCAGAGATTGAATTTGAGTGATTTTAAAGAGTATAAAAAGTAGATTTTGTGAAATATATAATGAGAATTTGGAGTAAGAAAAATTGCGAGAAAGTAGTTATTGAAATTCGTTTTCCAGTCCCCGTTATATAGTGGTTGAAGAGATATGTCTATTCGCGAAGAGATGGAGTCAGAAATCACAACTATTCAAAATTTTTAAAATATCTCTTCAACGGTAGATATGTCGACATACATATGTAAGGTATGTCGACATACCCTTGTATTTTGAGAAAAACAATAATACATTTAAAGTGTTATAAAGTTCTGATATTTTGTAAAACCATTTAAAAATAGTTTTTAAATAATTTTTAATATATAAAACTTATAAAAAATATTTGTAGAAATATATTTTGAAAATAAAAATGTTTTGATGAGAGAGTATTCAAAGAAAAGAAAGTTACTATTCAAGAATTTAACAAATTTATCTAATGTGTATTAATTATAAACTATAGTCTCATGTCTTTATCTTTAAACTCATGAATCTTCTATTATTTTGATCATCTCTGAATCTTGAGCTCTAGTCTTTTTACTGATTAATCTTTAAACTCAATTATCATGTACTTGTATAAACCTGTGTAATATCATGTAAAATATTCTATATAATTTGAAAAAACATTAGTACCTATATTTATATGGTTGTCATCAAAATCAATATATGTAGTATCAACAATCCTCTCTTTTTGATGATGACAACCACGTAACAAATGTATGTATTATAAAATATAATGTAACTTCTTCGAAATTGGTTAACTCCCCCTTTATCATCAATAGAAATAGGTGAAGAAAAATAAACTCCCCATAAATGTGATATATTAAATGAAATGTGATAATGTTGCATATGAAATAAAAATCAATATTAATTGCAAAATAATACTTCTAAGAATTAACTTCATATATATATATACAATTACACATTACAATTTTTACATCTACACACTTATACACAATTAATTATAAAAATTATAAATACAACTAGAGTTAACTATACAGACTAAAATGTATAATAAATACATATTATAAATACAAATTATAAATATAAATTAAAACTAGATTTTTTTTGGAACTTCGACCCATCCTTCGGATTCAAAGATTGGATTGGTGTTGATAACTTCCCAATCATTATGTTTCACTTTCGCTTTAGAGTTCGAGCATTTCGGGGTATTGCCCTGAACTTCTTTAGCGAAACAAGAAATTAAACATCGAAGTGAATCAAATTGCTTTTGTTTTTTTTGATCATTTGCATTTGACTCAACTTCAAGTGTCGTCGATTGCGAAGAATGAAGCAAAGAACATTCCTGAATGATTGAAAAGTTTCTTTTAGATTTCACTTGGTTTTTGTTTTGAAAAATTGATGTTTTGAATTCATTTTTACGAAAAGAGACGTATCAAAAGGAATAAAATAAGAGGATGAATTGATGAGTTTTTTTATAGAAAAAATATGGTTTTATAGAAGTGAAGAGTCGGATTAATAACTAATCCCTCCCAAAAGTAACTAATCATTTTGAATTTTGGATATTCCAGAGTGACATATATGGGTAGCCTATGTCGACGTATATGCAAAAATTAGTATGTTTTTGGTTTTGTTTATATTATATTAGTTTATAATTCCAGAGAATAAAAGAACATGATTAACAATAGAAATGAAGTTTCTAAGCAAATTTCATTAATAAAATAGAGAGATGCGTAAACATAATGAAAAATAATAAAAAATACAAGACAATAACATAAATAAAAATTAGAAAACATAAAGATAACTAAGTAGATCTAGAATGATGATGAAGAAGAACGTCCGCCAAGCTTTCTCATTACCTTTCCAAAGTATTTGTCAATTTTATTTAAGTGGCTAGTGAACTTCTCACTAAAAGAGCATTTAAGCTTCTTTTGATTATTAAGAAACTTTTCTTGATTTCTAAAGATCTCTTTGTTTGCATAGCGAGACAATTTGTCGTAGCTTTCAAGAGATGTATCCATTTTCTTTTCTTCTTCTCTTGCCAATTTTTTTCCCTTTTCGGTAAGAGACTCATAGGGTTCAAATTCAAAAGGTTTGTTTCATAGAAAATTTTACGAGGCAAAATAGTTTCATCTCTTAGATTAATATCAAAATAGTTGAAAATTGTAGGAAGGTACACACAATGATAAAGCTTTCTTTCATGTCTAGAATTTTTTTGAACAAAGTCATCCAAAATCACTTTAGCCTAATTTATATCATAGTTTTCAAAAATAACAAAAAGAGTTTTGAAAACTTTTGACTAGGGTTGTTGTAATTCTTCATTCTTGGTGAAATACTTTGTCGTAAAATAACTCTTTAATTTTTCTTTTGGTCTAAGATTTTTGCCTTTAAAACCATATTCTTCATCATTTGAAAACAAATCATGCATAATTTCTCTATTTCCACAATCAATTTAAAAGCGGAGAGATCATTTCCACTACTTTTACAACCAATAATTTGACTAAGAATTTCACAATCTAAAACAATAATAGTATCTTCTACACTATTTCAAATTTGACCTTAAGAATAAAATTCCTTAAAGTTGGCAAATATTTTCGAAAAGATTTTACCATAAGTAGCATACTCAATATATGTTTAAATGACTCTTGATCATTAAAAAATTGACTTTTAATTCTTTTGTAAGCCTAATGGCTTTAGATGAAGAGGGTTGGCTTGAAGAGGACATTTTGAGTTTGTTTTGGAAGAAGGAGAGTGAAGAGTTTGTTTGATTTTTAAAATAAAGTATGTGTTTGAAGATGAGGTAAGAAGTAAATAAATAGAGCTTAAATGAACATGTGACAAGTAAAAGGTGTCTTTTCAAATTTTGAATTTAATGTAAAAAAGATGAAATTTCAATAGTTCAAATCTGAAAAGATTCCTCAAATTCTATCAGATATGTCGACATATCTAGGTTGCATATGTCGACGTATATGCCGAAATTTTCAAGGTTCAAAAATTAACGAAATATATTTATATTATATTATATATTTATATACTTATTATATTATATATATTCATATTTATATATACTTATATTTATTATTATATATTTATATTTATTATTATATATTTATTCCTATATTAAATAATTTCCAAAAAAAGTGAAAATAAAATATGAAATGTAAAGAGTACCAATTTTGTTGTTTCCTTTGTTTGATCTGATTAATCTTACACCGCCATGAAACACATTGATATTTTCGATGTTTGTTCGTTGTCACTGGATGTTGTATCAGAATCGTCCAAAATTGCATTGCAAGCCCTTTTCGCTATTTAAACGAATCAGTGTTTAATGAATTCTTTATTTTCTTTTGATGCAGACAGTCTCTTTGTAGATGACTAGATTCACCACAGCCGTAACAATTAAAAACATTTCCGTTTTCAGAATTTTTGTTTTCAGTTTAAGAAAGTTTAATTTTTTGTATTTCAGAAATTTTTTGAAATTTTGGATCATAAGAGCAATCTCCTCATCATCATCATCTGAATCTTGATCATCAGTTGTTGCGTTGAATACAATTGATTTCTTTTCGATCGTCTTATTTTTCCTTCTACCATGCAACTGTGCTTCATAGGACATTATATGACCAATTAGTTCTTCATTTTTAATATATTAATATCATTGGCTTTCTCTATTGCTAATGTCGTTTGATCCCATTCAGAAGGGGATGAATTAAGATTTTTTCTAACTTGATCCTCTTTCGAGAATTTTTTCCCTAATGATACTAGTGAATGAACTATATCTTGAACTCTGGAATAAATGTCAAAAACAGAATCATTTGGTTTCATTTTAAAAAGTTGAAACTGATTGGTCAACATGAAAATCTTAGTTTGTTTTACTTTACTAGTGCCCTCATGTGTGATTTGCAATGTTCTTAAAATTTCATAGGCAGACTTACAAATAGAAACTCGATTAAATTCATTTTTATCTAAAAAGCAAAATAATTTTTTTTATGGCCTTTGAATTATTAAGTGCTTGTGTTTGTTGGTCTGGTGTTCATTGTGAATATTCAATTTAGGGTTCAGTGTGTTCATTTTATGCACCGTTCCAAATACCTAAACTATTGAATTGTAAATAAATTTTTATCCTACATGACCAGTAAGCATAATTACTACAATTAAATAGTGAGGGTCTGGCAGTTGAATGCCCTTCTACAAACGTGTTAATAAGTGTACTATCAGTATTACTAGCCATTTATAATGTTCAAAAATCTAAGGGCCTGTTTGGTTTCATTTTATGTTTTTTGTTTTCCGTTTTCAACATTCATAGCTAAAAATGAGGATAATGGAAGAGAAGTATAAAATTTTAAACAATCACGACGATAATGAAGGAACGACGGAGGGAATGGATGGACGACGGAGAGAATGGATTGTTTTTAATTCTTTTGTTATTTTTGAAAACACGAAAAACAAAATAAATTTGTTTTCTATTTTATATGTTACCTTTATTTTTCAAATCGGTTGTTTTTCAAATATACATGCGTTGTGTGTACGTTTTTGTGACGAAAACACAAAACTAAAAAAGCAAACCGAACGGGGTCTAATGTTCTGATACCAAATGTGGGAAACGGTGTAGTATAAACTATACTAGTAGTATGAACGGATCTTAAAGCTACTTTAACACTAGAGTGAGGTGAATATGTTCAATAACATATATAGAATTTTTTTAAATAGCTTCAAGATTTAAATCCAAACACAGATATATAGTAACAAGTAGTCACGTGTGCGCGCGCGCGTACACACATATAACACACACATGTAGTAAAAATAAAGTAATAGTCAAAGAGATGACATCGAGAATTTTATACTGGTAACCAATCCTACATCCATTCCTGTGTAATATATGTGAGATTTCCTTTCAAACGCCTACTTTAATCAGGTAGCAAACAAACCAAAATACAATCTTCATTTCAAGACAATAAGATACACCCTTCCAACTTTTCGAGTTTAATGGTAGACTTTCTTGATTTTACCGGACAAAAAGATCACCCACTTGATTTGAACGGGCAACGAGCACACCTACACACAAATTAGTAGTAGAGTTGTTGATTCCAAATAGTTGTGTTTTGGATACAGAATATTCTATAGCCTTTTGATAGCATTTTGATCTTTGAATTAATGAGAGAATGCTTGCAAATCAGTGACTAGATTATAGAGAATGAGTGTAGTAAAGTAGAGATTGAATTTGAGTGAATTGGAAGAATATAGAAAGTGGATTTCGTGAAATATATAATGGAAATTTGGAGTAGGAAGTATAGAGAGAAAATAGTTATTGAAATTTGTTTTTCAGTCCTCTTTATAGTGTTTGAAGAGACATGTCTATTCGTGAAGAGATATAGCCAAAAATCACAACTATTCAAAAATTTAAAAACATCTCTTCAATGGTACATATGTGGACATATATAGGTAGGGTATGTCGACATACATTTGTTTTTGAGAAAAACAATAATACATTTTAAGTTTTATAAAATTCCGATATTTTGTAAAATCATTTAAAAATAGTTTTTAAATACTTTTTAATATATAAAACTTTTATAAAATATTTATAGAAATATATTTTGAATGTAAAATGAATATTTTAATGAGAGAGTATTCAAAGAAAATGAAGTTATTATTCAAGGACTTTAACAAATTTACTTGATGTCTGTTAACTATAAACTATAGTCTTGAACTTTTCATGTCTTTGTGTTTAAACTCATGAGTCTTTAATCATTTTAATCGTCTATGAATTTTGATTTATAGTATTTTTACCGATCAGTCTTCAAACTCTATTATCCTGTACTTGTATAAACCTGTGTAATATTCTGCAAAAATATTCTATACAATTTGAAAAAACATTAGTATCCATATTTACATGGTTGTTGTCATCAAAATCAATATCCGTGGTATTAACAATTAGAATTTTAACTATATAATTAGAATGCACGAGATTAACATGTTACACCACTCTTACATAGTATCCCGATAGCATACATTTTTCAAACAACGGAAGCCCCAATTTTCGATTTTGTGTGACTTAGTTAGGGACATGCTTTTGTTTATATGTAATTGTTCCTTCTGCATTTGTAGATACAGTTTCTTGGTACCTGTATTTTTTGAGCGTACCATATTTGTGAAATGATCACCCCTACTCGGAACAAGTTTTAAGAAAAACAAACAAGAATAGTTATGTAAAACTGTCCATCTTGCTGTCTTCTTCATGCTACTTAAAATTTGTGCACCAGCTTGAAGTGGCAGGTTAACAAAATTGATGGATTATTGTTTTTTTTCCACCAAAAAAAAGCACGTGCAGAAATTTATGGCCATGTGATTAGCTGGTTTTTTTTCTTTGGAATGCAAGCAAAGCGAGAATATGCTTTGTTCAAACTTGGGGATCAATTGCCAATTAGATTTAAATAATATAGAGGTGCAAATGATGGTCGTCATAACTTGCACAATTTTAAACGCAAATATAGTATTGAGCTTTACTGAGTTTTTTAGGTGAGTGTCTGACTTGAGAAAACAACGAGTTTTATTGCCATGCAAACTCAAACAACTCTTTGTTCAAACGCCAGCAAATTTATTTATTTTAACAGCTCTTGTTTCTTCTTCTAATAATTCATCGGAGAAGCTTGAAGAGTTTTTGAATTAACTTACTGTCTTGTTTTTGTAATGAATACCGATATATCTTACTTTATATCTCCATTTTGTTGAAAGAAGTAAGTGAACCTTGCACCTAGCTTTGTATTGGGGTTTGCTTAGCTTTTATTTTCGTGTAACCTTAAGTTTTAGACAACATACATTTCTTGTTACAAACCGCTTTTACGTTTGTAGAATCTTTCTATTATAAACACCATCTTGAACCCTGAGTTCAAATTATTCTAACCATGTAAGGATATAGCAATTGCATGCGTTAGGCTACATTTGCTTGAAGTGCTGAATTTTGAATAATGATTGTTGAATGCGTGTGCTGAATGCTAGATGCCGAATAATCGTTTACGTGTTTGTTTGCATTTTAAAACTTCTTATTAATACCAAGAAATATTAATATCAAGAAATATGGTTTTAAAAATAATAATAATACTTCTAGTTTCTTTTAAATAATTAGTATTGAAAGGTGAATTTGAAATATTAAGGTCCCATTTGAAAATGCATACGATGCATGTATTTTTGAAAGACAATCTTTAGAAAATGAAATTAACGAACAAAATAGAAAACAAATTTATTTTGTTTTCCATGTTTAGAGAGTTAACAAAAGCAAGGAAAACAATCCATCATCCCCGCCGTCCCTCCATCGTTGTAATGACTTTTAGAATTTCAAATATCTTCTCCGCTATTCTCCTATATTGCAATAAATGTTGAAAATGCAATATTCAAAGCTCAAAATGAAACAAACGGGCTCTAAGTATCAAATTTAAATATTTTAAACCAAAAAATGTTTGAATTAAGAGATGTGAATACTAGAACAATTATAAAGTGTTTGTTTTGGAAAAGCAAGTTTTCGAAATGATTAGTTATGAAATTCCTATGTTTAGATCATGATTTTCGAAGGTAATTTTTTTTTTCAAAAAATTTTTTGGTTTAAATTTTTTGAAACTTTTAGTTTGAAAAGTAGGTTTCAAATTTAGATTTTAAAAGAAAGATTAATTTCCAAATTATTATATTGTAAAATTTAAAACTTAGAACATTTGCATTTTCAAATTCTCAAAATTTCAAAAGTTGGGGTTTTACAAGTCCAAACTTTCAAGATTTGAATTTTCTAAATTATGAAACATTGGAAGTCAATTTAGTTTATTATAATTTTAAAAGCTATATTTTTGAATTTAATATAATTTTAAATGTTAATGAGGGTATAAATGGAAGAAATAATTATTCAGCTTTCAGAACCAGTAAGAATCAGGAATAAAGCGCTGACACTTATTTTTGAATAAGTGGTTTAAATCAGAACATTTGAAAAACAAAAAAACAAAGAATATCAGAAGTTTTGAATATTATTTCAGAAGTTTCATTAAGAACTTCTTTACAAAAACTAACACGCCTTAGTCTCTCATGTTAATGTTAAATAAAATGTACGACTGTACTTTTGTAGTGGGTGTTGATAATTGCATATCTATTGCCTCCACAATTTCTCCTCATTTGTTTGCTTGTTAAATCTTTGGAAATGATTTTTTATTTCCTTTATCCCTTGAGCCATTCTTATTTCTATAACATGCTTCCCTTTTCTTTTTCCATATTAGGTTCTTGACGAAGCTTCTTACAGAAGATTTGCCTCAACTATTTGTACGTCCAAAAAAGATTGTGCTTGATTTTCAGAAGGGGCAAGCTTTAGGTCCTGTTTCGGGTGACTTTAAGAATGACAATATCCAGGAAGGAAATAAAGATTTTGTTGGGGAGCTGTCAGTGACTTTGGTTGATGCACGAAAGCTTGCATATGTTATGTTTGGTATCTTTCGACTTCACTTGTATCATTGTAATTGGCATCATTTGTAACTCAATGTGAAAGTAAAGCGAGGAAATCCTTGCATCAACTTTCCATTTTTTTAACATGGTTAATCAATGCTAATAAATAAGATTGGATCCTAACACTTCTAGATAGACAATCTCGACACATACCACTGTCCAATAGGTTCATTCACTTTTCCATTTCGATTTTTAATTACATGACACAATTTAAGTGATGATATCCGAATTAGTCAAAGGTTATTTATTTATTTATTATTATTATTTTTGCTAAATTGCCTGCAGTACGTCAGTTTTTTCAAACATATTCATATACATACATTAACATAATCTACTTGTACACAATATAAAGGATGGCAAAATATGTCGCAAGGGTAACTATTCCATTCGAGGCCGGAATGTAGTTCCAAAGTTCACAAATATACGAAACATAAGTAATATCTTAACTTCTGTCTGCTACATGATTAGGTAATGTAGTGCAGATGGTATGCAAGATTGAGTCACCGTCTACAGTTAAACATATATTATGTGTGTGTTAATGAGCAAATCACAGTCAATTTTGTTATGATTTTAGATGAAAATAACTTCATAGAATAGCTCAGTATATGCATTTTATGATTCCTTCATTTTAACGAGAGCAGGTAAAAAATGTTTACAGGGAAAACAGATCCGTATGTTGTTCTATGTCTAGGCAATCAAGTAATTCTTAGCAAAAAGAATAGCCAGACAACAGTCGCTGGTGCACCTGGAGAACCAATATGGAACCAGGTGTGAGATCATAACAATTTATTCTAGAAATCGAGAAAAGTTGGAAAGCATATTATATACCGGGCATTACTAATTTATTTGTGAAAATGATAAAATTCCTCTTTGAACAGGATTTCCACTTACTCGTCACAAACCCCAAAAAGCAAAAATTATCTATTCAAGTGAAGGACTCTCTTGGATTTACTGATTTCGTTATTGGGACTGGAGAGGTATGTATGTGCTTTATTATACTGCAATATCTGATGTCAAAAAAAGTTAATCATATGAACTTGTTACTGGTCATTTTATATGTTTTTGCTACATATCACAGCTTAGAAGTATATAATCTGTTTTCAATTTTTGATCAGTTTAAAACTGACACCTGGATATCTCCTCATTTTCTCTTTTGTTGCAAAAATAGCTGACATCTGTAGGATAGGGGCTCTCTTGGAAAGTAGGTGAGGGATTTTGTCCCTTTAGCCATGAGAAAATTTTAATGAATAACTAACTCATTGTTTCAACTTTCAATGCAGTATTTTTTGCTCAATAAATTGGAAAGGCATGCACGTGTCCACGTGCATGCTTGTAGACACACATAAACACACAATTATTTCAAAATCTTCATACAAATTATATTTCAAATGCATAATTTTGGAAATTCATATTTTGTACACCGAATGTACCCTCTTCCCTGATTCCTCCCTCTTTTTTCTTGGTCACTGCTTCACTGTATATTTGATTTTATGTAGTGGGTTCTTATTGATTAAAAAAAAGGACAGATGGAATGAATGTGTTCTCCATAAATTCTTTGGGATCAGGGCCTTGGTAGGATTCAATTATTGATACTTGGTCCTATCTCTCTTGTTCGCTTTACACCTTACCAATTTGATGTAAGGGGCTTTGCACGAAAGGTCCCTATTTCTGATGTTGTTACAAGAAAAGTCCCTGCAAAAATAAGTATGTAAATTAGGTCCCTGTTTTTTTCCAAAATCAGAAAGTGCAAACTAGCTTGCGCTTTTTAAAAATTTCAAAAATTTTAGAAAAATTTCAAAATCAGAAAGCGCAAACTAGCTTGCGCTTTTCAAAATTTTCAAAAAAAAATTCAAAATCAGAAAGCGCAAACCAGCTTGCACGATAGAAAGTGCAAGATGACTTGCGCTTTTCAAAATTTTGAAAATTTCGAAAAAGATTTCAGAAACATAAAAGTGCAAGTTATCTTACATTTTCTGTCAAATAAGTGCAAGGCACTTTGCGTTTTTTATTTTAAAAAAAATAGGGACCAAATTTACATATTCATTTCTACATGGACTTTTCCTATAACAACATCAAAAACATGGACCCTTGACTCTTTTCTTGTTGATGTAATCCCTTCTTGTCCATTGACCTGTGTAACGTTCTGCTTGAAAATGTATTACTTAGAACCAATTTAATTCTTCGGTGGTTAAACTTTTAGTTCCCCAAAAATTGATGTTATGTAGGAGAGGACTGAGAATAAATGTGCAATTTTGACAATACTTCCTTTAAAAGCACTAAACGCATACAGGTCCAGCTAACTTTTCAATTTGTTCATATCCAAGGTATTAAAAGACCATGGAACCCTTGATTCAGCTTAAGCCATTCCTTGAGACCATATACCAAGTTTGAACCAGTCTCTTTACTCTTGAACTGACAATCACATAATAAATGCTGTAATAAGGGTCATTTTCATCTCTTTTCCATTCTAGTGTGTATCAGGAGGGTTATTCATGTTAGATGCTTCATTGATGTTTTTTTATATCAAAATTTACGGGTAGCCAGTACATATGACATACTGGTTTATTCGGACTGACTTTGTAAATCAATGGTAGCTTAAAGAATATAGTGGCAATAATTATTTTAAGTGTAGGCGATTGTCCTTTGTAATCATATCAGTGTAGAAAGCTAGCAGAATAGGGTCAACATAAAAAAATGGAAAAGGACGATCTGTGTATGAAATTTTGAACATGAAAAATAAATGACCTATTATCATCTTTCATCATTTTTTTAAACCTATTAATGACCTTCGTGGATATATATATATATATATATATATATATATATATTATATATATATGTTTGAAGTAGCAAATCTATACTTGTTTATTCAGACTATGCAGCTTTGTACGACAATGTTGGGTTAAAGAGTATAAAACAAAATTTCTTAAGTGATGGTTTTCTGTATATCATATTCTAGAAAGCTAGCAGGATCAATTCTCAAAAAGTAAATACAGTAGAAACCCTTAAAATTTCAGAATATAATAATTTTGAGCTTTATTTTGTCAACGATGTTGTAGAAAGTGTACGAAGTTTCTTCCAAAACGTAACGAAAATATCATCTGCAAACTACGAGTAAACTATATTAACAGTACACTATTGCCCTATATCCCTTGCAGAAAATGATTCAACTTAGCAATGACAATTTCTTTCGCTCTATTAATATTGCAACACCAAACTAAACCAATGTTTAATTTCAGTCATTTTTTCTTTTGTATATCATGTTGGAATAATGATTATAATTTTTAGGGTACTACTTTCCGATTATTTTATCTGGAGGCTAATGCATGACATGAATTGTAATTAAATTAGGTAGAACTTGGATCACTTGAAGATACTGTGCCAACAGATAAGATTGTACCTTTACAAGGAGGTTTTGGGGTTTTTGGCAAGAAGTTAGCTGGAGAGATATTGCTCCGGCTTACATATAAAGGGTATGTTGAGGATGAAGAAGATGATGGTGCCAAAATTGAAATTGATGTTGATGCCTCAGATGATGAGATGCTAGATTATGGAGAAGATAGCTACTCATCTTTTGGGAACAGGATTGCAAAAGAAAGAGAGTCGTTTATGGATGTCCTAGCTGCTTTGCTAGTGAGCGAAGAATTTCAAGGTATCGTGGCATCTGAAGCAGGGTTTTCAAGAAATGCTGAAGAACCAAAATTTTCAGAATTTTCAGATTCGAAACCAAATAAAGTTGGTTCTGAAAAACCTCCCATTATATCTGAAAAGAGTTCTACAGGTTCAAGAGGTAATTACTTATTTTAATATGATCCATTTTGTTTTTAATTACGCTAAGTCTCTCAATTTAATTTATGCAACTGTTCTTCTGTCTCCAGATCCAACATTATTTTGGCTGGCCATAGTGACTGGTATAGCAGTACTAATTTCCATCAACGTGACTAGTTCTAGTTATTTTAATCCATGATTTCATGGACAATACACAAGATATCAACATGACGCAGTTGACATCATCCAGTAAGTTTATCGAATCCAATGTTGCTTTAACTAACGTTCTTCATATCCAATGCTGCTTTAATTAATGTTCTCCAATCAAGGTTAATTTGCAACTAAAGAATCAGGCTAATTATTGTAGTTGCACAGTAAACCTTTTATTTTGTTCACAACTGTGTGATAATTGTCACATTAGAGAAAATAATTTAGTCTTACTTGAAACGGAAAAACATAATTTGCATCAGTTAAATTAGGAAAAAAATAAAAATAAATTGACTGTTGTTACTAATTTCAAATTCAACTTGTGGTCGATCCTTGCATTTTTTTAAACTAACTTATGTTAGCCTCGCTCCAAAAGCCATTAAATATGCCATTTTAATTATGCCTAAACAAACTATCTTTCAACCATTGTCCATTTGGTTGCATAGTCTTTTCTTCACTATCTTCATCCTAGAAAATTCCCACTTTACCAAATTGGTCGCACCGGGAAAAATCAAACCTCTTTTAATACCATGATCAGGGATGTAACCAGGATTTTCGTTTGCGATGGCCGTAGCTAGATAAATATATTATGAAAAAGGTTCAACTAAATTGCATTCGAGTAGATAACTTCTGCAAGTTTGCAAACATACTAAATTCGTACAAAATAATAACATCTTCAATAATTTAGATTTTAATGAAAAGTTTTTTATCATTTATACAACCAAGACTATTTGCCTTCAAATACAAAAGAGGATTTGCACATGTCTCAACAGCATCTAGTTTTGTAGAATGAAAACAATATTTTATTTATATTTTGGACATAACTTCAAAACAAAATGACACTAAATTGTATAATAGTCTCCGGTAAACATTTGCAAAATGAAAATTATTTAACCAGTAAAGATGTGGACATGCATCAAAAATTAAAACAATAAAGTTTTTACCGACTCTTAAACCTGCAACTAAACATCTGCAGGGAGTTTGTTACTATAAATTATTCACCGTACCCCAACTGGGCTATGTAACAACAAAAAATTAGACCCATTTTAACAGAACAAACATCAGAAAACAATAAATTCAAATCATACAAAATGAAATACATACCTAAAATATTCTTACGATAATCAGAAAAGAAGCGGAGATCTGGAAAGTAAGGAGAAAAGATTGATTTGATTTTTATTTTGTGGCAACATGGAATGAGAAGAGAATGATTGCCGATGAGAAAAGGAAATAGTTCAGGGTTGTTAATTTGTTGTAATGTGCTGTATGTAATTTTTTCTGATTAATTACGGTTTTCTTGGATGGGGTAAATGCCCCACCTAACCCACTATGTAGTTACGTTCCCGACCATGATATTCATACTTGTACATATACGTTACTCATGTACATGCGGTATGCACATAATAAAGAAAAACAAGTTAATACCATGACAATCATACGCCTTACGCATACGGATCCCGAGCTAATATAATACTAAAATTCACATGCTCTACAATGTTTTCACGTCCTATCCTCAGCCATTCTTTATCCTGCTGGTACAAAGAAAACCAGCTACTAATATTTTTGACAAATAAAAACCATACACTGATCGACCTCGGTTAATATTTGCAGATGCATAACTTAGTCCAACCTTTACTCTATAATCAGAGAATATACTCCACTCCTGTCCACTCAAACTGCACCACTCATTCTATCACTTAAAAACCCAATGTCTGCAACGCATTTCAGCAAGTTAATTTTAAAAAGGAGGACAAATCAGAACTTAAGTCGGAATAGGAAAATTTTCCCTCCTTTGAGTTATTGGAATTGGATCTAGAATCATATACATGGTATTCATCTTTATTACTGAAAAAATTTCAACTGGGATGTTGCGGATCCTTACCCATATGGATATGTATGTAGTATGTGCACACACACACATTTGTGTGTGTATATATTTGTGTGCGTGCGCATGTGTATCAGTTAAACTGAATATTGTTCGTAGGGATTTGAACTCAGGATCACTCATCTTTCAACATCTTTGGGGATAGATATACGTTCGATAAAGATGAGCAAACTGGTAAAGAATTAGAACTGTAGATTCAAAGGTCTTGGGTTCAAGATCTCTGGACTGGACATAATTATCAATACGCATATCTTATACGTGAATCCCTTTTTTAGCACTATTTGATATTCATGTATTATTTCGAGCTGCACTTTCAATTGCTGCAAAAATTTAAGAATATGCTCATATCATATTTTTGTGGTAAAATTTTGATTTGAACTCAATACCTCTAGAACCACGTCATAGAGTCCTTATCATTTAGGCTGATAGTTCTTGATTATTGACTTATAGTTTTGAAGCAGCACAAAGTATCTAAATGATCTTATTTATTATGGAGAGTCGGAGACGATATTCATAATGTGGTTTTAATGCTGTCATTTCATATATAACTGAGAACGAGAAACTAGTTTTAAATTTTTAATGACGAACTTCAAAAATGTTAAATCCCTGTGACACCATTTTTATAAAGTAGCTCAAAAGACATCGCTCTTCTTCTCCAAACTCAACTTTCACCCTAAATCCCTATCCAACATGTCTGAACTTCTACCTCACCAGCTCCTCTTCCTCTCAATCACATTCCTCAGCTCCTCCTTGCATCCCCAAGCCTCCACGACAACCAATGACAACCGCATCCTTCTTGCTACGCCTTACCGCACCACTTTCTTGCCATACTTCCTCTTCCCATGCTTCATCATCAATTTTTGCCTCTAATCATTTCAAACTTCGTCGTATTAATTTTAACCAATGATATATGCAACAGAAATGCTAAGGACAGTAGCATTATAAATAAATGCTATATACAACAGAAAACAGCATTACACAATTTCAACAATATAAAAAATGAAATGAAATGCCACATAAAAATTATGTGAATATAGTTATGTTGTTAACTATGGTCGTATTATAGAAGGAAAATATGCTTCATAAAGTAATGAAATACCATATGCAAGTAGCATTTCAGAATGTAATGTTATATTCAATAAATAATAGAACTACAATCACTTAAATAAGTGTACAAAATCCTAAAGTTTACTAACAAAGTTTGAAACTTTAGATCTTCAAAAAAAGTACATAAACATAAAATCAGTTCTACTTCCTCGATATCATCCTAATAAAAAGACATGCATATTCCAAGAAGAAAAAAAAAACATAAAAATTCAATAAATCTAAAATGGTATATGTAGGTAGCAATCTAAAAGAAGAATTTTATAAACAGGAAAACAAATTTCACATACGTACTAAATTTGTATGGATGTATTAAATTGCAGGCATACAATAATTTTGATATTTAGTATCCGCATCACATAAAAAGCAGAAACATGTAATAAAGTAAAGTGGAAATTATTATTTTCAAGTTTGATACACGAAAAACCCTCCTTAAAAGTATGTTTTAATTTACACCCCTGTTTTTATTTTTGACAATTTATTTTTGTTCTATTCGAAAATTAAGTTTGAACATAATTTCATATCTCTATGACTAAAACTATTTTTTTTTTGGGTAAAAATGCAAATATTTGCAGTTTTACGGCAAATATTTGCACTTTTTTGGCTGAAATAAAAAGCATTTATGTTTTTTAAAATTTGTTTTTGAGGAAGGACAATTGTGTCTTTTGAAACTTAAGATGGTGTTTCACAAGAGTTCCCTAAAATAAAATGCTATCAGAAGATAACATTAAAACATAAACAAGCTCAAAAAATGTTATTTAATAGCAGCATTACAAGATGAAATGTCCTCTTCCTCAAATTCAAATTCACCTACCATCGCTCCTCATCATCATCTCCGCTGCCCAACTTCATCTTTGACGTTGCCGCGTGTATATCCCTGATTATCTCCGTCTTCATCACCATTTTCGACCATCTCCTCCATCAAATGTCAATTGTCTTCTCCACCACCGACCACCCCCTCCACTACCGTTGTCATAGCCATCTACACTAGTCGCCGTTGTCATCTCCACCAAGCTATGATGCAACTTCCACTAGCCGCTATCATCCAAATTGGAAATCCTAATTTTTGAATCAAATGAATGTAGTCTTGATTCTTAATTTTTCGTTTTTTGGTTATTTATTGCCAAAAGTTTGGTCCTAGTGATAATAAACAAACTTAGGGCTCTCGGGGTTAATTTTTTCCCCAAAATTGTCGTTAAACCTAGTCTCTGCATTTAAAATATCATAGCTCAAAATAATGTAAGGGTGCTATAGAGGAGGGATGCTATGGTCTTTCGTCATATATGTATATGTACATATATACATATAAGGGTAAGATCTATAGCCCCTTCTTTGTGTAGCTCTTTTGTAGCCCCGTTTGTTTTCTGCGTGAAATTTTGTGAACCGAAACCATATAATGTGGATATAATGTGCTTGAAAAAAAGGATCCTCTCGAAACTTCCAACTCATTCAAAATTGCTGTCCAATATGAACTTTTGAACATACATTTTGACTGTTTATTAAAATTCAATTTTGATAGAGCTAAATTGTATCTTTCAGAAGGATCCAAATATTTTTAGCATACGATCTCGCTAGCTAATCGATTATAACTATAAAAATTTATTTTATTTTGATTTTTATTTGGACATAATGATGGATGGGCTACGAGAGAGGTACAATCCTACCTCATACATGCATGCACACATGCACGTGCGCACACATACATAATGTGTGTGTGCAAGTGGGTGTATGCCTGCACACATTTATATATGTATATGTATGTGTGCGCGTGTGTGTGTAGTATATGGATCTGCTACACCGCTATTTCGTTATGCCCCGTTCTACACTCTTACGTTTCTAGTGTTGTCCTATTCGGGATCAAATGAAACTTTAAGGACATTCAATGTACACCATGAACATCATTTTCATAAAAATGAGCTTATTTTGGAATTTCTAACGTGTTCAACGTGTTAAGTCAATTTTCAATCTTTAAAATATTTATTATAACTGTCGATTTGAAATATTATTTTAAACATGCTAGAATTATTCAAATTAATTAAAATTTTATGGAGATAATCTTGTGGCATGAATGAACGTATCTACAAATTTTCATTTATTCGAATTGTGTAGCTTGGAAAATCGTTGAGGTGTATGGGGTTGGAGTGGAACCCTTCTCATAACAGCCACCGGATTTCACAAATGAATGAATGAATTAGTTACTGAGTAAGAAAGAATATCAATAAAGTAGGAGAGAAAACGACGTTAAAATTTTCAACTAATTTGTGAAATATAATGGTAGAATATAGGATTTAAATAAAGAGGATAAAATTGAAGGAACCATGAACCCTGCTTATATATATGCATGTACATGTACGCACACGCACGCATGCAACCGCATATGTGTGTGTACGAGGAAGGTTCAACAACACACTTCTTTTGTAGCACCTCTGTAGAACCCTTATTATCCACGACAAGTTTTTGTTTAAATAATAGTATAATGTGGAGGGAGAGAGAATCAATATTTACATAAAAACTTGTGGTGGAAATTGGAGGGTTAGAGGAGTGCCATTGAACCTTCCTCTCCCTCTCTACACACGCACGTGTGCGTTATATGATCAATCCCAAAGGTAGTGTCAACGCTTAGATACAATGTTGATTTGTTTATATCACCCAATTGTATCTGAAATAGGGATTCCACTCCTCAACAGGCATTTTCCATAACACCTTAGGGACTACCTCAAGTGCAACTTTTGTACTTCTCCACTAGAAGGCAAAAACATCACATATGGATTCCTGTATAAGCTTCCCAAGCTCCCGGCACTCCACCATCTCAAAGGATCATTCGCCCACCATGCGAAAACTATAAGTACTCCTTACCCAGATATACCACCATGAATGAACCCCCTCCACAGGCCACTAACCTACACTTCCAGTTCTTCTTCCTCTTTGAGTGCTATCTTCCTTAAAGATATAACGCTAATCACTAGATTGATACAGAACCCCATCTCTTTGCATGGAAAAAATCCGACTACCTCTGGACATTCCCTTGCTATGGGAAACAGTGACGACTCCTCTTACATGATCCTAAGCGAATACACCAAGCTGACCATAACTATACCCTCTCAGGTGTACAACCTTACTCTTCGCTCTCCCCTGGCCCTTCCATCGTCTACAACACCTCACCATTGCGCCACAGCTTCGTATCCCTTTGGTCATCTCACGCCAAATATAATATTGAACCCTACAAGACCTAAACAAAGATAACCCAAGCAAATAAACATCCATGACCCGGCGCACTAAGCCTTAATAGACTGTCACTAAGTCGGTCGAACTAAAACAACTAAAGGTCTGTCCACTAGGTCAAGTCATTATTCTAACCTACTCACTAAGTCACTTGGCATATGAAGGGTCTAACTATCAATATCAAATGAAAATACGTATGGATATAGCATAAATAAAGCATACCTCAGAAAAGAATGCCCTTTCCTTTCTCAATAAGTACTATAAAGTAACTAGGGTTCCTTTCTCAATAAGTACTATAAAGTAACTAGGGTTTAGTTTATTTGTTTATAATATTGTATGTTGTATTCTATTTTCTATAAACTATATTTATATTTTACTTACAACGATTATTATTACATTTTCATTAACACGTCATTAAAAATTAAAACCGGGACCGGGACGAAATCAAAACCGAAACTTTCGAAATTTCCGAAATGTTTGGAACTAAGAAAATTTCAATTAACCGACACCGAAACCGAGTTTTCGAACCTTGCTAGTGTTATTTAAACAGATGATCCAATAACCTTGAATCAATTTATACAGCAGTAATGTAAAGTGTTATTTTGAAATATGTTATTGAATTGAATCCATGTGTTTTACGGATGACCTGGCATACTCATTCTGACGTGTATTATTTGAAACAATGTATACCAATAGTAAGAGAAAAATACAACGACATATATAGTCAAAGAACTATTAAGTTCAGATGATTCAATATTAACTTGTTTGTTAGCCCAATTATGGTTTTCATCCTGACACCTGGGGAAAAAAAGGACCTTGCTGAATCATTTTGGATTTAATATTCTTAATGTATATGTCCACCATTATACATTAACACCAGTTTCTTGATATGTTTCAGGTTGAAGGTTCTACAATATGCAGCTAACAAAACTAACAATATAGTGAACTATTTATAAACAGTTGATTGAACGAACTCCTGCAGGAGACAAAAGACCCATTGAATATGTTCCTTTGTTATTCTACAAAAATCTTCAATGACTTGCCCATCAGTTTGACAGTTTTGAGTAACGTCATGTATATGCATGTTAATGTTGCCAGGCTTGTGTACTTTGCTTGTGTAAGAAGAGTATGTAGATTACGGTGTCATTTTCCTCCATTTTATTTATTTTTGAAGTACCCAAAGTAGTAAAACGTTTATAGCTTTTAGTCTACATGTCTGTATTTTTGTTGTACTAAAATGCATCTTTTCTGCTTCCTTGATGTATTTTTGATTACTTTTGTAGGTTACGGTTGAAAAATAATATTAAGCATAAAATATATAATTTATAATTATTATATTTATGTTATGAACCACACAATATACCTGACTTTATAGTCGTGTTCCTATGTTTCTTTTTTCTGGACTCCCCCCAATCAGACTCGGTGTTATACATGTTATAAATAGACCACCTGGCCGCATTATAGTTGGCAGTGAGTTTGGTCACATCTACTTTATAAAAGACGAATCGTGTATGCTTCCCCAATAATGGATCATGTCTTTGGCAAGAGTTTGTGGGGTTTTCAACGTTCTTCCTCTCCTTCATATGAACTATTGTATTTTTTTTTATTACACTGCCAGAATCATCACAAACTGATATATCAACTTTAGGTTCATTGTTCAAGCATGCCCATTTCTCACCACAAAGATTAGTTCGGTTTGCATCTTCAATAGAACTGTATTCTTTATGAACTCCTTTGACGGCATACATGGAACGGAACAGGATATGTTCAACGATCTCCAACGTAACCTTGCAGGTTTGGCACATACATAAGTCATGTGATATAATGATGAGTGTGTGTTTGTGTGTTCGTTTTTAATCAAGTACAAAAGAATCACATCCCTGTGTTGTAAATGGATTTTGCAATACCTAAAATGAACTAAAGAATATGGATTTTTTTATTATTCGGAAGACGGTCGAGTTCATTTATATAGTGATGCTGATATCAGGGACTGTAAGACGGACATGAGAAACACAAGCGCCACTTTTCGTATTATTGGCTAATTTTTAGTTTTATTGGTTTAGTTTTATGATATCATGGATGATGAACTAGTCCTTTGCAATGATGATGAATACGGAGTTAATAACGAAGAGATTTTGACTGCTTCAGCTTCAGATTGGGATTTGAAATATATTTCTTCCCGCGCACTCCTGAATACCGCCTTGAGCTTATTGGCTAGTTTTGTAGGTGCGCACGTCTGCAGCTTGGTTGTTTCGGGTTATTTCCTTGTTTATCGATGTTGATGTATTTGATATTTGCTTCTTTGTTTGTGAGGTCGGGCCTGACTAGTTTGTCTTGGGCATATTTGACATTACTTTTTCTACTGGATAGACATGTTGGCAGTTTATTTGTGACATGGGCCTAGTGCTCGGGTCCTGTGTGTGTAGGGTGCGGACTCCCTGGATATCCACCACATGTTCCTATTTAAATATTCACTTCTTTCTCTCTCTCTTTCCTCTAACTTCATTATTCAAATATGAACATGCGATGAATATCAGGAGGCTACATCAGAGGGTTAAATAAAGTTGGTTACAGATCCTAGCAGTGCGCGCGCGTGCGCGTGCACACACATATATAGTAAGACTGTATGGTCCCTGGATCACACATCCCTTATATATAAAAAAAATTGTGTCCTGTTATCAACCTTTAAAACAAAATGTTTTTTTCTACAGTGGCTTGTGAAGTAATTTATATACAACAAACCTTGAGATTGTTTAGAGTAAAAATTAGTAAATCATCTATATCTTGCGATAATGCAAGTGTAATCAATCTATCAAAAAATTTGATAAATCATTCTTGTACTAAACACATTGATATCCAGAATCATTTCTTATAAGATTAAGTTGAGTAAGGAAATATAACTTCAGATTTTATTGATATATATAATCGAATTTTAGATATTTCTATAAAACCTTTATGCGAAAGTTCTTTTTTAGACTTAAGATGTGAACTCGGTATGTATTCATTAACATGATTAAATTTAGAAGTCTTGCAAGGTTAAACTGAACATCCTTAGAATATTTGCTAAATTTTAAAGTTCACATAACTTATTTATGAAATTTAATTATTTAATTATCTAATAGCTTTAACAAAATGCTTTTGTTGAATAGATTTCTAACAATTTTGAATTAGTGACTAAAGGTCTTTATCGAATGTTGCTCACTAGAAACGGTGCTAAAAATGGAAAATGACGAGTATATGTAAGTAAAATGTGATACAAGTAAGCAACACACAATATAGAGTGTTTCAATCTATAAAAGCTCTATGTTCACTATGACTTCTTATATTATTGATTCCTAGAGATTTTGGTTACAAGAGTGATGGTTAATGACTTCTTATAATAGGCTTTGAGGTGCTCCGCATTTTAGGCTCGGGGATGTTGGTACCGCTCGAGTAAATGAGGTGGTATTTTCCATTTGATAGCACAAAAGTGGCCATATAAGACACCTCCTATGTAGGTTTAAGAATTCTGTCGGTCGGGTTTTTTGTGTTCGGGAAGACCCGTAGCAGGACAAGGTCGCATACTATAAAGTTTCTTTGTTTGACTCTAGAATTGTAATGCTTTGCGACCTTTCTTTTGTAGAAATCAGTCTGGCGCTCTTTTCCCATCTTCGCTCATCCATGATGTCGGGGCCATGCCGCAACAATGTTGGATCACGTGCATTGGCTATAGGGTAAAAAGGAAAATCTTAAAAAAATCATTTTATTAATTTGCATTATATATCATTTTGTGGTTACATATATTTTCACTAAATCATATATAGTGGTTATTAATAAAGGAGTTTGGTATATTAATTAATCTACATTAAAACTTTTATGTTTATATATCATTTTGTGGTTACATATATTTTCACTAAATCATATTTAGTGGTTATTAATAAAGGTGTTTGGTATTTTAATTAATCTACATTAAAACTTTTATGTTTATGTATATCATTTTGTCGTTACCTATATTTTCACTAAATCATATTTAGTGTTATTAATAAAGGAGTTTGAGATTTTTAACAGCACATATGACAATAATTTTTGGATCTACGATAGTGTTTCTGAACCTTTTATAACACTGGTTGTAATGTCATTTTAAACACTTTTTGTGATTTCAAATGGGTTTAAAATGATATTTAAATTTAGTTTTTTTTCTAAAATCTTTTTTGAGATTTTTAATAATATTAATTAGAGTATTTAAAAGTGATTTTAAGTTTAAATATATTTATAATAATTATTTATTAATTTTTAAAGTAGAGAATTTTTAAAAATAAAACATGCTTTTTATGCTTTTTTGTTAAATTTCTAAATTAGTTATTTTTAAATAATATTTTGCATAGATATTTATAACCTATTTATAAGTAGTTTAAAAGAGAGAGAGAGAGAGTGTGTGTATGTATGTATGTGTGTATTGAAGAACATATTCTTTATTGATGACGTATAAAGAACATTTCCGACCTTGCCTCCTTACTAGAGTAGTAAGGAAAAAGAGCGCAACAATCAGTCAATAGTACAAACAAATAACCAATATAACAACACCACCAAAATAAAACATAAAATACACCGCCTACTAACAAATATACAACCCAAATCAAGCCCAAAGCAAACAAAACATCGATAAACCCTAGTCGCATCACCCTTTCGTCAGTCATCTCCACTCCCCATCATTTCAAGATAGTTCGCTCCTCTTCATTATAATGTCTGAAATCCTTGAGAGTAATTAAAGCTACCACCTCCTTTTCAATAATTTTAGCACCTATAAATATGACCGCAGGGGTCAGTTGTAGGGGATCCAATTTCTTTTACTTCTCACTTGTATTTTTCTGAAACTAGTAAACCCTAATTCTCAAATCAGATTGAGGATTTGGTCAATTTGTACAATTGAGTTCAATAAAAAGAGGATTGAGTTAATCTTGTTTACTTAGCTGCTCAGATTTCCTTATTTTTCATTAGTATGATAACCAGCAGTCGACTTGATCGAAAGGGGGCTATTCGACCAAGTCGAAACCCTTAGTCTTCTTATTTTCGAGAAACTTTAGCTCAAATCAACTGGATTGCAAGCGCTACCCCTCTCGACAGAGTCGAAACCCTTTCAACCCAGCCATTTCCTAAGCCTGTTAGATCCCTAACCCAAGATCCCTTGTCCGTGTCGAAAGAGGTTTCAACAGAGTTCTAAGTCAACTCATTCGAAAAGATTTACCAAAAGGGAAAATACCCTTTCGATTGTGTCGAAAGGTACTAGAGGCGAATTTTTGATCACTTTTACTTATCAAGAAAGCTTTAGTAATCTCCACTCATTCGAAAAGAGGTTCCGAAAGCACTGCTCATACTCCAACTTGAAATTTGAGGCGTTGACAAGTTTTTTTGTTAAAAAGAACTATCGATGGATCCGGCTTATCGACTACAGCGGCTGCTGCCTTAAATCTCATTAGATAACTTCTAAAGGTATCTCCAGCCCTCTGCATTATGCTCGATAGTGTATCATCACATTCTTTAGTCGAGAGATATGAACTCTGAATTGTCTCAAGAATCTATCTACCAATCTAGCCCGTGTGCTCATGGAACCATTCTCTAACTACCTGAACCATATATCAGCCAACTCCGTTAAGTATAATGGGAAGCATTGCCTCATTACCTTTTCAGATGCATCCAATACTTGAATATGTCAGATGTATCTCATCAGATGGATAGTCAGATTAGTCCTTCCGTTGTATTTTTCCAACGTTGATAGCTTGAAATTGGGTGGATTCCTTGCATTCCTATGTTAGAGGTAAATGGATTTTAGTTCACGTCTTCCAACCTCTGGTCTGGAGATGAGTAAAAACATTGATTGCATGCTTTCCGGCAATATCATCCATGACCCTTCTAGCACTCTCTTTATAAAGTACTCCACCAACGAAGCCCTATCCAAACTACCTAGGGAAGTAGCAGAGGTTCCATATGGTGCAATAATAGGAACTCGGCCTAGGGTCTGTATATTGAATTGAGACTCTACGGAAGAATTTTTTTTTCAAAATCATTCAAGTACTCCATAGCCACCCTCCTGATCCGTTCAATCTCGTCCAAAAGTTGCTCATTCGTCTTCTTAGTAGCGTAAGGGTAGGAGTCGAAAAATTCATCTGCAGTAGATCTTATATGCGAGCTCTTGATCCCGACGAACTTCGATTCCTTTTTATAATAATTCTTTAACTCAATAAAATTATCCTTATAATAGTTTTTTAAATCATTCTTCCACTCAAGAAAAATATCAGGGTTTGCCCTCGGAGGAAGCACAAGGGTGGCACCATGCCTAGAAACTACACCTGGAGCCAAGGCTGCAGTAGGATCATCTTCAACTCTAATTTGCTTTGCGATCTGGTCAGAAAACTCCTCAACTTTGTGTTCTAGAGCTTTGATCTCATCTGCATACACGATCCTATATGCATTCGTGGCATCTCTCAACAAACCTTCCAATTCAATATTATGATTCTGAGAGGACTTGAGCTTTTTCTCCAACTCTTCAATTTCTGAACATTGTTTAGTAATGCAATTATATTTTCTTAAGTTATTCTGCTTAGACTCTTTTAACTTATGTTCCCGTTCATCAAATCGGACGCACATCTCCTTATGAACTTTATCCACAATCGATTCTTTTTGCTTAAGATGACCTGCGTTTGCAGCCTCAAGCTCAACGATCTGAATTTCATTATCCCCAACGATGGTGGAAGTAGCAGGATCTTGCAAACAAGGAGTACGATGAGTAGCGCCAATGAAAGAAAATAGGTGCAGTCTTCGAATAAGAAATGACCAGAAAAGAATCAATAAGTACTCAAGCGAAAAATAATAGTAATAAAAAGGATACATAGGAGCACATGCAGCATACCGACCTCTATACCCATACTATCCAAGAGTATTGTAGAGTAATATTGTTGGATAATACAGAGAATAAGATGATATGGGGCACACACATGAATATTTCATTGGGCTAACATCGATATGTATTTAAACAATAAATATAACTAATCACAAAACGTACACGGTTTCAACACAAAGCAATAAACACATGTGCCTACAGGATATAACAATACACAATATACAGTATATCAAAGATCACAGAGTCAATCACGACGATAATATAATATCCAATATGTAGTATATATCCAATACACATCACAATAATATACACTTGAGAGACTCTACAATACAAAATGATAATCTATAATATTAAATATGTAGTCTCCTCTTTGCTCAGAAAATACATGCCAGTCTCGTTGTCCCTGAACTTGAAATGTCTCGGACTGACCCGACTATTATATAAATAATAAATGGGTCAAACTATATCTAAATCCAAAGTCAATAACATATAGTACTCTGTATATACTGGGTATAAATATAATAATGTTATCTTAAACAACCCTAAATATTATATAACATGGAACACCAAAAAAATCCAATATAAAAAATGTCATTACCCATATAAATCAAATCGGTAGAAAACCAGGAAACCATATCCAATGGGTGAATTCTCCAAACCAATCATCGTCAAAATCTAGAAATCTTCAATAAGGGAGATCTCGCCAAGTTTAGTCAGGCTAGAATACAGTATTTCTCAAATATATCTCTGAAGCTCACATTATAAAATATCGTCATCACCAAAATTAATAAGAAAGATTTGAGCTAGCTCGTAACAATGCACAAATAATCAATAATAAGTAGGTCGTCTGCTTGTAGAAAATAGGACATCTGCCTGAATAAGATATGGGGTTGACCATACTCTGGACCCTTTTGCAGGTATAATCTCATCTCATATATGCCTATCTACCACACGAAAACTGAGACCAAACAAGAGACTGATGGTTGCATGCTCGCTACAGGAACCCAGGGTCTACTAGCCATATGTCGTGTAGCCAAATCTTTTCCTACACCCTTGGTTACCTCGATGGAAATCGTGACTCATATCCACCAATGGCTCATCTACGCATAGCCTTGATCACGACCCTGCGCTACCCCTATAGGTAATAGACTGGTGGCCTAAGTGACACAAATGGGCTATGGGTACCTACCCACTACTACTATGATGTGCATCAATATGATATCAACAACTGTATCGTGGATCTGGGGCGTGATCCCACGATCAGGCCACCAGGGTAGATACTGGACAAATTGGTTCACTTCCAAAACAAAAAGGAAACTGGACAAAGGTTAAAAAACACATAGTGTATATATAATTTAAGGCTACATCTTGCCTCCATATATGCTTACCGTAGCGAGTCACTCAACATACCCTGTCATCCATGTGCAAAGATTAACCAAATAAATAACACAACGGCGTCCCATACCACCATGTATTACTAGTCCATTTATTCAGTGCGCACACATCACATTCCCTCCTTCAATATATGATATAACGAGTCCAAAGAATAACCGAAAAAGTATTACAGAATGATCCATCTCAAACGGTATTATTAGTTCGTTTATTCAAATTTCTTGCTACACAGAATTCAATATCACAAAATCAAAAGGAAGGATGTCACCACCGTATCATACCAAATCACTAAACAACCCAACATCTAAGGTGAATCACTCAATAATCCAATTCAATATACAAGAGAAGAATGATCAAAAAAGTAATATAAAGTATAGTATTCAAATAAACCATTATAACAACTAACAAATCTATTTTTAATCATGAATCATTCACAACAAATAAGCTTGTATAAAAAAATACTAGAAATCGATACAAAAGTTTATTATAGAATTAACTAGAAAATTAACTAATATCAAATATAATATATTCTCTACAATAATAATTTCTTAACCTTAAATAATAATAAATCTTTACCAAAAACATTAAAAATGTGTTCCTTTCATGAAGAACCCTAGTATTGCTTTAAACCCATTTCATAATCTTCTTTATTAAAATGCTATGTCAAAATAAATTTATAAGTTGCAAATAAATTATATTTAATTCAACCCATAGAATATAAATTAAAAGTACTCTAACAATTAGCAATAAAATATTCTCCATTTTTAAAACAACTTTTATATCCAAACTAAGTTCCATGAAATCATTTTATTTTCTAACCAATTTTATTATTTATAAATATACTCAGTTTAATTTTAAAATACCAAAAATAATTTATCAAAGATTTCAAAAATATTTTAAAACCAAAAAATCAATTGAATGTCCAAAAATATGATTATGGATCAAAATCCTTCAAAATCATCAACAATCATCAAAATAAATTTTATTGTGTGACCGAGTCGAACTCCATCAAATTTTGGCTATTAACGCACAATACACACAATAAAAATAAATTTCAAACATTCAAATGCAAACGGACGAAATTTCTTTTGCATTTTAGACATCCATCAAGCACACAATTATACCATCAAATCTAGATTCATATTTAACATCACAACAAAAATTTTATATCACAACAACTAGTTCAACCAATAATCGGATAATAATAATATGAATGTAAAATGCGGGTGGAAATAAATATAGTTGTGAGTGAGAAATACTCACCGAACGATAGTAGAATGACCAAATCAACGACTGATTCCTTCACTGTTGCCGCTGTAATCGGCCGGGACATCACCAAAGCCGTGCTCAACCTCCTACAGATGATGCCTAAATAACAGCGTCTACCTCTAACATCAACCTCGCCTTGCTCCTCCACCTACTCGCATGCCTACTGCCCTAAGCTGCTCCACCCCTAATTACATTATCTCTATAAGCCACAACCAGTGTTATCTCGACGCATCCCTTAGCATGGACACTTGCCATGGTTGCAGCTCCTCCATTGCGAGCACCTCCACCAAAGCACACGATACCCCCCCAAATTGACGTCTTCTTCATCGCGTCTACAGCCTTAGGACGCATGCAGCTATTCAGTTGCAAATGCTATGCCTCGATGTCGCTTGTGGATCGCCTCACTTCCCAGGCGTCGATCGCCTGAAGTCGCATGCTATCGTTTTTATTGAAAATTATGATTTTCGATTGAGGAATTAGGGCTTCGAGCATTATCTGGAGAGGATTAGGCAATGAATTGAAATTATATCCAAGAATGGGTTGGTTTGGGAAAAATAGAGAGGGGGACAAATGGGCTTGGGCTTTTATTCCTTTGGCTTATTTTAATTTTTCTTTTCTTTCTAAATAACTCTTGTATTCTATTTACAGATAAAATTCCAATCTAATATGCATTGATTTACGCATCATTCTACGAAATATAATTTGATAATTAACCAATTTCATTCAACCCAATATTGTTTCACTCTATTAATTTAATCAATATATTACTATGAAAAGAATTTATTAAATTAGTTCAATGTATAAAAATGAAACCATTTATTAATTAACTTCAAATAAATAAGAATTTATTTCTAGAATAATAATTATTAAACTTGAATTAAATAATTTTATTTTATTTAATTTATACGGCATAGAAAGCTGGGTTATTACAACACGCGTACAATATGTAAAAGTATTTCATTCGAGTAGTAATCAAAAAATACATAAAAAGAAAGGACCCTATTTTTGTTTGCGCCTAAGTCTATCTTTAAACCACGGTAAGTGGGGATGTCCTAAAGGAAGAGATTCACTTTTTAGGATGGAGCCCCACTTGTGCAGTACTAATTCATATAGGCATCCCCTTTGTTAATAACTTGTGTAATTTTGGATAAAAGTCTGTATCTTTTCTTAATTGAGTAATAATTTGCTTTAATTCATTTTCCCTCCTATGTACCATGGTCTTCCTTATCAATATTCTCTCCATGGCATGTTATTCTAAAAACTTAAATTGTTGAACTAAACTACTTCATTTGCATGACTTTGATAAAAGGATGTTTCCAATACTTAAAGTTTTTACCTAAAGGAACGAAGAAAAAATTAAAACATTGAGTTACAAATGTACATAATAATGATTTCATTAATTAACTTCAGTGTTTACAAAACGTCATGCAAAAAAAATGCAGTACTATCACAGCCAAAATATTTTCCAAAAAGGGGGGAAGAGAGAAACTTAATAAACAAAGAGCTGGAAGGCTCAGATATTTACTTCCTTAGTATCAATAGATCCTGGCGAAACAACCTTGGAATGCAATTCTAAAGTAGTCTCCATTGAAATCATCAGATATACATTCGGTCTGCGTTCCTTCAGAGGAGGAACCAGGAAGGATATCATGCTTCTAAACCCATTTCCGTCTGTAGTATTCCATAGCATCTTTGATTAGATTTGGCTCTTTCAAGAAACTCAAATTGACTTTTGCATCCTCGATGTCAGGTTTATCCATAAAGAACTTTCTCTTTACTTGAGTGTAAATACTATAAAGAATGCTATGTGTGATTTTGTCTAGATCTTTTTCTATTTTAGTGAGCTTATATTCCAATATTCTTACTTTTTTCCTCTACAGCATGACATCTTGTTCCCTGTCCTTAATCTTTTTATAAGACACCTCCAGTTGTGCTTTGTAATCCATCTTCCTCTTGTTTCTTGCTTCAATGTCCAAGGAGGCAATGTCCAAATCCCGTCTCAACTGTTAGTTGTCTTGCTTCAACTTTGAGATTTCTTCCTGGGTAGTAGCAAGAGCCAGCTCCAAATTACCAAGCCTATTGTGCAGCTCCATCCCAAGGGCATTGACTTAAAAGCACGAAGAGTATAATGAATAATAATGCACCTGAAACAATAACTAGATAAAAGCAACGTTATAATATGTTAACCTGGAAGCCATAAAAGGTCTGAAAAGACTTCCCTAGAAGGTGAAATAGAAGCAAGTAACAGAAGAGGGGTCTAGATAGTATAGTCGTCAATAAGTAAACCATCCTCTCCACCAGGTTCGACACTGCACCCTCTCCCGGAATGACCAGGAAGCGTGAGGAGGGCGGAAACATGCTAATGGGCAGTACAGGAGTCACAATACCCATCAAAGAACTTAGAGGAGGAGGTGAAGGATTGTCCACGCTCAGTTGCTTCTGCGCACTCTCATGTGCAAAAGGTCTCCTCCTTGTCTTTTCCTTTCACCTTTCTTTTACTCAAAGTAAAAGCAGTGGCAAGTGATGATATTAAATCTGTGCAGTGAAATGGACAAAGTTAATACATATAGACCTTTAAACTTTAACGAGTCTAGATAAGTGACAAATAACTAAAATATATGTGAGTACACACACACACATCACATAGAACAAAAATGTCAAAATCATAGGTAAAGATGGATCTAGAAAATGGTGATGTGAGCATTGAAAATTATGCATGTGTAGTAAATCTTGGTAAAAAGATGCGAGCCCTTGCGGGCATCATCAGTTAGCCTCGGTACGTTTGCTCTGCACTGTGAAAATAGCTCCTTTTCTGTTTTGGTGAATTCAGGATGATCTACTAAAAGAGAAAAAGATACAAATAAATGAAGAAAAACAAGTTAAAAGAAAAAAGAATATGAAGAAGAATGGTGCAGTACCAGGATCTTGGAAAGAAGAGACAAAAACATCCAAGTTATAAAATAAACAGAACTGATTAGCCCATCGATAGGTTTTACAAGGAGTAGAGGAAAAAAGGATTTTTTTGCTTGAACAAAGCAAAATCTTGTGCACCCCGAAGAGCTGTTCTCCGTTGTAGAATATAAAAAGGCCAATTCTCTATAAGAGGGAGGAAACTGATTTTCGGCATACAAGATATATGTGCAGGTCAGTAGGCAGTAAGAGACGAGGCTAGTTGGATGGGGGATAAGTTAAACGTCGCAAGCCATTATTTGAGAAGGGAATGGAGAGGCAGGTAAAGGCCACATCTAAAATGCTCCGATGATAGGGAAATGTATCCTTCAGGGGGAAAATTAATACGCTTGGAAGGCAAGGGAACCCTAAATTCATACCCACTAATCCCGACTTCTCTCATGAATGGCCGAAGGCAATTCAACAAAGGAAGAAACATATTTGGAGGAGCAAAGATGATCATTAAAGACCATTAATAACTAAACTAAATAGAAGAGATGAATCACTCGCAAAATAACATAAATCAACCTTAAGATAATAGGAAATAGGGTTTTCATTGCATTACAAATGAATAAATAAGGGAATCCCAATCAAAGACTTCATCAATCAACTTAAAAGCATGATCATGTAAATAACTACTAGAACCCGAAACGAAAAGCAAATTAACCCAAGAATCAACTTAACAAGAAAGAAGGTGCCTAAAAAATAAATAGAGAAATTTGACTTATAGATGAATTCAAGACTAATTTGAAGAGAAACGTGAGATTGAAATTTCTCATATGGGTTTTTCTTTCTCAAACTAGTAAAAGAGGAAGTGGGTAAGGAGTAATATTTATAGATCAACCAATGAAATCCTAACCTTGAAACCTTAAAGTACAATGAAACCACAACTGTTGGATATTTTTCATTCATGAGAAACTATATGTTCTCTTGGGATACGAAGTGATTCACATGACAAGAGTCAGAAAAAGCAACCGGCTATAATGGAACATATGTACAGAGCATTAAATGTGAATAGACTGATTAGACAATTCGAAAAAATGGATACAAACTGATAAGTCCGCACTACTAGACATTAGTGCAGACTTAGGGGGCAAGTGTTACACCACTTTTTCGACTAGCGAAGTAAGATGCATAAGTAAGTTAAACAAGGAACATCAAGGTAATGTTAGAACAACCAAGCCAAAAGCGCAGTGACTCACCTAAAAGTAGGCTAGCTTAACCACAAAATAAGCTATGCAGGATTAAGACACATATCCTAATCAACACACTTAAACTCTAAAATAAAGAGTAGATAGCATATCCCTAAGATGCAACTGCGCCTATATACCACAATAAAGTGCAAAGAAAATAAAGCTAACAATACTGGCCTGTCCCATCAAAAACCTACCCAATTGGACAAAACCCAAGCTGCGGCCCAATAACATAAACCGTGTAACTCCCTCAAAATTGGAGCCCTATAGTATACACACTAGATTAGACCTTTATGTGTATAACTAATTAACTAAGCCAAATAAAGCTAAGCTATGCAATATTGTCATACTCATGTTTCACGACTCACTTGATCATCAAAATTCTATGTACAGGAGCAAGCAATCTTAGTATAACAACCTATGCAGCATTAAGGCCAGCCAAAGTGGACCGAGGAAAGCCAAATAAGAAGAACTACGCCACAATTGTAAGCTGCTTCAATTTCGATAGGAATGGCCACTTCAACATGCAAAGCTGGCCAATTACATCCCTAACAAAATCAAGTTCATGGCAACCGAACTGCGCTGCACAGTTTGGAAGCATAAACCTTATACTACAGCGCTGGGAAGTCAGGTCACAACATCCAAACCCATCTTGAACCATGTTACATAGCCACGTCGAGCTACGCTACTTTACAACCTTGGACTGAGTTGCAATCCCACGTTGGAACAAAATCCAGATGATAAGAACCGACCTACAACTTAATATTCATCTCAAACTAGAACTGCAACATATCTACTCAAACAACTATACCCAAATAGGGATGTGGCACAGATTGAAACCAACATCTAAACTAGCAGGTCTCTGTCACAATCTTATATCACATAACAAAGCTACAATGATTCCCTACCATCCTGATGTGACATTGAAGAGATAAGACTATACTGTAATCTAATGTCAATGCTAAAGTATAAAGATGCACCGCAATCTTGATGTAATAAGGTGGTGCTACAACCCTAAAGGTACTTACGACACACATAGAGGTCCAAAGGATGGAGCACTGGACTAAAACTACTTCACGACATAAAATTTGAGCCTATCCTTCGAAGACAAAGGTAGCAGCGTAGTCCTTTATATATGAGAACGGCTTAGAATATACTCATAAAAAGCAACTACCCTTCAAAATAACGACATAGTATCTTCTACTAAACCGTGCAACCCTCCAACATCGCGCTTTGCCAATAAAGGGTAGTTGACACTATTCATCCTCGAGTAAAAGGCAATTCCCCAATGTGTTTTATCCATACATGCACGTAGTTCACAAACCTGATTCTTTGCAGAATCAAAGAAGGCATGATTTATTCAAATTTGGATGGTTTCTGCATCAATCCCAAATCATCTCGTCTAAAACCATATCTTCCCACCAATGGCAAACTTCCCGCCCAAAGCCACATCACCAATTCACACGTTCTTAAAGCAAGCGGTGGATGGACGACATGTGTAAGGATCTAAGGGAGGGAGCAAAACATAGTGGGATAGCATCACCAAATCTTATGAGAGAAGTTAACTATAAATAAATGGGCACTGTAGTAGTGTCAGGGGATCTTTTTTTGAAATCCTCGAGCTAGGTCTTTTCCCCTTACCTTTTTAAGATTCACAAAGTTTTATGCTGAAATGTATATACTCTCTTCCATAAAAATTGTACCAGAAAGAAATATATAAACAAAGGTTTGACCTATGGAAGCAGGATTCTGATGAATCTGAATGATATAAATCTTTGTTTCTTTTACTTTCCTTGCATTTTACATATCATTTTAGTACCAGATTCTCTTCGGTTTTAATCCTTAATTGAATATAAATTAGATTTGACATTTTAAAAAATAGTTCGAATGCAACTTCCTAATTATGTAAGCACACAACAACAAAATTATCACTTTAAGGTAAATTTGATGCTACTTGAATTTGCTAATTCGTAATCGCAGAAGTAGTTGGCCTTATAATTACTCTATGATCATCTTGGGTGTTGTGAGATGAAAAATCTCACCAATAATAATCATGCTGGGATGTATCATTTCGATGAAAATCATGATTTTCATGTTGGACCGACCTGACTTGGTGTCCGACCCGAGTGTTTTGTGTGTTTTCTTTGAGTCACGACTTAGGGTTTTCCTAGGGTTGTTGAGCTTCCATTTTTCCACTGCTCGCTTATAGTCTGACCCGAGATTTTTGCTTGTCCGACCCGAGTTCTACTCGGCATCGGCCTAAGGACTTCGACCAAAAATGCAACTTTCCATATTTTCAAAAAAATTCAACTATTTCTTGATATATCATTTTTCTTGCCTTTTTATGATGTTTCCAATGTTCTTGGGTCATTTCTTCATCGTTGATTTTCCCAATTCACTCGTTTATGTCCATCCGAAGACTGCGAAAACTTTAGTGATAATAATCACCAACTGTTACTGTGTTGTATTAAGTCGGATTTCAATATTTACATCTAAAGAATTCATATTTGTATGCTTGTATGTATTGGAACTGTACTAGCCTGCAGTGGAGTTAAAGGGTAAATTATGAAAATTTCCTTTATTAGATCTTTTTTGGGCCTATGAATCTAAATTCATTTAGATCTTATCAAAATTTTCTTTTAAATAAAATCTTTATTTTTTTTATTTATAAGTAAAGTTTTATTTTGGAGTTATCTTTATGAATGAGTTTATCAAATACACCCGTGTATGTACTAATTACTCAATGAAATTAATTTTAAAAAGAAAGCTTTTGTTTCCCTCTTTAATACTTATGCAATTAATTATGGGAATAAATAACAATAATTGGAGAGAGAGTAGCCTTTCATTTCTCTCTCTTTCTGATTGGAATGATAATTTGTTAAATAAAAATGTTAACATCCAATTAAATGTTTTATTAGGAATGCATCAACATACATTTAAATATATGACAACATAAATGAACAAATATAAACATGTGTATAAATATATATATGTATGTACATCTAGATATTCGAATTTATATCTATTGTGTATGTGTGTGTATACTTACATATACATATTACATTTTCGCTTGCATATCGAAAATATAAATGTCCAAGTATATACATATGTTTGAGTGTACTACAATATATGTATATGGTTTGTATACACATATTGATAGTGCTACATATAAATAGTTTAGACATATACATACATACATACATATATATATATATATATCTGTGTGTGTAATCTTTGTTGCCACTTATATTTTACATTTACATATATATAAAGGTATGAAAATAATTCAGATAAAGAGACAATTAATATAAGAGTAAATTAAAAGAGTGAAGATGTAACAACTTGAAATTAGGCGATATCTTAATTTGACATTTAGAAATATTTTGGAAATAAAAACAATTATTTTATAATTTCTGAAAATTAAAAAGTAATATTTCTTGAAAAGAAAATTCGTTATAAGAATAAAATAAATTTTTAGATAAAACGTCTCGAGTGGATTTTTAAACAGATGTAAATTGTTAGCTTAAAGATGGTTTGAGTTATAAGACGGTTAAGGGTACCGATTTAGTTAAGATAAGAAGAAAAATTGAACTTTTCTACTCTTTGATTGGACCATGCTTTTTAAACTTATCCTTGCCTAATAAAAAAATGAGAATGATTACTTCCTAGGAATTAAGAAAAGAATTTTCCTAATAAAACAAAATAGTATAATGACCTACCTAATAAAACAAAATGGTATAATGGCCTGCTTAATAAAACAAAATATCATAATGATATTCCATGCGGATGGTTGCCATTGTACGAAAATATGGTCGAACCGGGTTATACCACACGGATGGTTGCGATTGGACCAAAAATATGGTCGAATCAGGTTATGCCTTATAGATGGTTGCTATAGGACCGAAATGTGATCAAATCAGGTTATGCCAGGCGGATGATTATCATTAAACCAAAATCAGTCGAATCAGGTTAGGCTATAGGAGGTTAGGTAATTACTAAAGTACCATTCTCTTCACCTATAAATTCCCAAGTCCATATCTCATTTTAATTCATTCTCTTATTTCCTTCCTCTTCTTTCTTACCTCTATTAATGCACTCCATTCAGAGACCAAGCGAAATATTTATTTTGTGAGTAAACTTTCCCTACCTCTACTTCTTCATAATTGAAATTAAAACATAAAACCATAGAGTTGTGTAGAAATTAATGGTAGTACATCACCTCCTGTTTTGCTATATTATTATTTAATATATTATTTTATTTTTGCAAGGGTAGGCTCTACCACCACGCATTCTGTAATTTATTGTACAAAGGAAGGCTCTACTACCACCGCATTCGGTAATTTTATTTTGCAAAGGAAGCCTCTACTACCATGCATTCTGCTATTTTATTTTTACAAGGATAGGCTCTGTCACGACGCATTTAGTTATTTTATTTTTGTAAGAGTAGGCTCTGCCACCACACATTATGTTATTTTATTTTGCAAAGGAAGGCTCTGCCACCACCGCATTTGTTTATTTTATTTTGCAAAGGAAGGCTCTACCACCACCGCATTCTGTTATTTTATTTTAGCAAAGGTAGGCTCTACCACCGCCGCATATTTAAATATGCTATGAAATACTTAATTATTTGCATATATGGTTATGAATAATTGATCATGTAGGTTATTTGAATAAAGTAAGAATATTGTGATTTAAACTTATATGCCATAGTGATATTGGATATACGATAGTTATGTGGGAATTACTATCATATATGGAAATAATATAATATGGTAAACCCCTTAGTGAAATTGGGTTAAGGACAGTTAGGCGAGATTACTGTCGGATTGGAATTTTAATATATTAAACTCCTTGGTGACATCAGGTAAACGACAATTAGGTGGGATTACTATCGTATATACACTTGTGAAAAATATTAAATATTATAAATTGATCAATGAGTGTTATACCAGATAGAGATAGTATCCAACCTAGCTAGATTGACTCAGGGTAGCACCATGAGTGTGGCATCCTTGCCCCACTAGTCCGATGATCTGCTGTACAGGCATTGAGTATTGTGGCTACATGACTTAAATGAGATGATAGATAGAGGAGTGTTTTCATGTAGTCTAGAGTAGACCAAGGAGGGTCATGTACAGTACAGATCGTGTGGGTTTGCCCATAGTGATGATTCATAGGTGATATTCTTTATTACTGGGTGTTGATTTGGTTTTTGGTATATTAAGTCGTGGGTGGTACTAGATATCATTGGGTTGTCGATCCACCTTTTGGTAGTTGATCAAATTTATCACTATTATATGATGTGGAATTAATAATTTGTGATTAGGGAGAATCACAATTAAGTAGGTTTGCGATTGTGGTCAGACCATATAGAAACAGAACATGTGTAATATGATTTATATACGATACCTACACGGGGGTTGGGTAATTAAAATATTAATATGATGATTTTGTTCTATTCTCTTTTATTGTTTGATATTTGAGTTTACTCACAGCAAGTTTCTTGCCTTATCCAGGTTGTTATTTGTTTTAACAACCTTGGGTCACACTAAGTTTGTATTTCTGGATGTACTTTCGTTATATCTTTCTATGTCGTGCTTTTTAGAGAGGAATGTGTATGGCTACATATCGTATTTTGTTTCTCGTATTTTTTCGTACTAGCCGTAGAAAGATGAGGTGACCTCCGACCAGATCATTCGAAGACTTCAAGATATTACTTTAGTACATAAGAGGGATGGTGACCATGTGCATAGTTATGTATGTCCCTTTTTGATGGTGTTTGTAACTAGATGTTGGCATTAGTTGTATATAAGGATGTGATACACACACACGTGTGTGTGTGTGACTTTTTTCCCGCACCGATGTTGTCGATGATATTTTGTTTTATGAAATCCTATCTCTATATTATGCAACTTAGGAAACTTGTGTATATTGCTTTGTGCCAAGATGAGATACGTGTTTGGTAGAGGTTTAGGTATATGATATCACATATTCATATTGACACAAGGGAGTATATATGAGAGATTGCTCCTGTTGTGTCCTTTACTCCGTGCTTTTAGACAGTAACCTCCCTCTGGTTTTATGGGTACTAGCCCAAGGCATTACAAAGTGGTATCAGAGTACAGGTTAGAATAATCGGAGATAGAAACATAAATTGGTCTTAGAGGAGGGAGACTTAGGTGGTGTACCCGAGTCTAGGTAAGATGTATATTAGATACATGAGTGGAAAGATACACTTTTGAATTTTGTGCGACTGTATGATTGATTGTCAGCATATAGTATAAATATAGATAGGGAAAAGTTTCTTATTCATTTGTGATTTCTATCTATACTTCTTCTTTATTTCGAATAAAGTTGTCTTGGTTGAATATGCTAGTATATGATTTTTGTTTAATGATAATAAACATAGATATATATATATATATTAAATTAAATGTATTTATTAATGTACTATTTTATTTTTCACATAATTAAATAAATATTTGCTGAATAAAATAAATGACACAGAATTTAAATTCCAATAGATATTTTATTCAAACAAATATTTTATTACAATTTTGAATAATACAAAGTTGTGCTCTCACTATATATATACAAATTTCAATTACATTACAATTTCAATCACATCACATTTTTCACTATACATACATTTGCACCACACTACATTTCACTCGTTCACTCGTATTTGATCTTCAACTCTATTCCAGATTGAATCCAGCATTTGAGCGATCTGCAAAATAAACACTGAAGTAGTAAAATTGAAAAAGAAATATTTTTGTAGTGTAAAATAAAATGTATTTTGAAAATATTATTTGCCTTAGTTATTTGGGTTGTTCGTCATCATTTAATTTTGAATTCATCATATACGAACAGCTTGTGACATGCACATTGTATCACTGTACATGCCACAAGGCCATGCACACCGATATACACTTGATAAAATCTGTAGGGACAGGTGAGCACAAGGTCAAACCCAATCAAAAGTCAGGTTCAACTCAAGTGAAATACAAATAAAGTCACGATATTAGCACAAGGTCAAACCCGAGCTATAAGCTGGATTCAACACAGGTGCGACCCAAATGTACAAGACGAAGTTCAAGTGAAAACAAAATGAAAAGTGACATGCATCAGAAAACAATGTAGCTGGCCAGATATGGAACCAGAGCTACAGTTTCAAGTGCACAACTACATCGAGTATGCCAGACCTCATATATACTATGCATATGAATCAAACTGCAAATACCAAAGTGAAGCCACCAAATTACATGAAGTATAATAATGACCAATGGAACCTGACTCGAAGCAAATGCAACAGTGAATCAAAGCCTCAACAGTAAATGGTGTAGCCTCAATAGTCCAGTTCAAATGTACAACATGGCACAAAGACATAGACCACACTCAAACAACCATGAAGTTGAACAAAGCTTCATAAAGTATACATGAGGAACATAACATGCACAAGGGACTCAAAGCCAGACTCAAGTACAAAATGTACAAAATCAGAGTTCATAAGAACAAGCAAAGCTACTACATTGGTGACAATGGTTGTAAACAGGAGACAAATGCAACATGAAGACTGCAAATATACGAAGATCAGTACACATGAAGTCAACCTGCACCAGTGAAACAAGAACAAGCAGTTTAACAGTGATGTGTGCATACACATTGAAACATGACTATAAGCTATGCAACCTAAAACCAAAGACTACAAATGCACAAAACTCACACAACAACAAAGGCAACAGTGGTAACTACAAACTATATGGTGATACAGCAATGAGCAGTCGAGATAAGTCAATACTAACATCAAGTGCAACATCAACACAGTAGTGGACAAGGCATGTTTTAAGTAGCAGTTTCAAACAAAGACAGAGTTTTTACAAAAATCAGACAAGCTACATGAAGACCAACAGCAAGTGCAAAATATCACCAGAAATAACTTCAAATGACTAAAAGTCAAGTTTAAAAATGCCAGAGAATCAAAATCATGGTACAGTTCGAACAAAATAAGGTACAAGTCAAGTATGCTACAAGCATGAATAGAGAGGCCAAAGTCAAAAGGAAAAAGAACGGAACAAATGCTAGAGAAATCATGCCGTGGTAGCCAAGGAATCAAACAAGTCAGAATCAAGCCGTGATAATCAAGTAATCACAAAAATATACTAATTTGAAGTAGTCAGAAACATCACAAGCATCCAAACAAAAATCAGTGGCCAAGGATGAATTCAATAATATATATACGAATGAAATTATAGGGGATCGAACCCTATTTAACCCTATCATCATCGGCATTTTCAAAGCATTCGAGCTCAATAAAAATCATAGAGTCAAGTTTCAATTTAAGTTCAAAATCAACAACTCGAATCAACGTCGAGCACAATCGAAATCAAAAAGGAATTTCACGTACCTATTTTTCAACCAAGTAAAGGCGCTCGAAAATTTTGAAGTAGCCAAGAAATCAATCAAAGAAAGAAAACGAAGCATCATTCAATCTACAACTGAAAGCGGCGGCTTCAAAGAATTTCCAAAGCCCTAATTTTTCACAGTGGAACGAATAAGCTAAAGGAAGCAAGAAGTCAGGCTGATTAGAGATAAAGAAAAAGGGGACAATCGTTTGTCACTTCATTTTATTTGAGCCGACTTCTTCTCTTATATCACTTTGGGCTTTTTAATTTAAATTAGGGTTTTTTATTATTGTTTAATTGTTTTATTCTGTATTTTATTTTTTAAACGTTGTAAATTCTAGTCATGTGACTAGGGGACGAACAACGGTGGCGTAGTTCGAGAATTCGCAACTCAGTGGCTGAGTTGTGGCAGGGTTTTGTGCGTAGAGTTAGGTTAGTCGATAGCCGGTGTCGTGAGTTTACATGTGTAAGCGTCTGACTACTTAATTTCTAGTAGAAACCTTGGGGGCAACACGTAGGCAGAGTTTTGCCAAAGTTGGGTAAATTCTGTGTTGTTCTATTTCTGCTTTATATATTCTGCTATTATCTGTGTTGCTATTATTCTGCTATTATCAGTGCTGTGATTATTTTATATACTTCCGCATTAAATTTTTATAATTAATAGTATCACCCTTTTCACACCCCTCTAGGGTGAAATCGATCCTACAAGTGGTATCAGAGCTAGGAACAAAAGCCATTTTTATTTTAAAAAATTTGATTTTTCAAAAATCAATTTTTGTTTTAAAATTTTGAATTTTTAAAATGCTTTTGCTGAGGGTCAGTCCATAGTTAGACCACCAATGTTCAATGGTGAATATGTTGACTGGAAAAATAGAATGAAATTTTTTCTGAAAACCATTGATGCTTGGAATATAGTTGAAACGGGATATAGGACACCAACTATAGTTGTAGATAATCAGAAAATTGAAAAACCGATGGATGAATGGACAGATCTAGAAAATAAATTACAGAATGCTAATGCTAAAGCTATGAATTCTATTATCTGTTCATTGGATCAAATTGAATTTAATTGTGTCTCACATTGTCTAACTGTGCAGGAAATCTGGCACACACTTGAAGTGACTCACGAAGGAACATCTCAAGTCAAGGAATCTCGCCTTGCCATGCTGAGCAGCGAATACGAGAACTTCACAATGGCCAAGGATGAAAATGTCAAAGAGATGTATGGATGACTTTCCAATCTCGTATATAAATAAAAAGCTCTTGGAAAATCATACACAGAGTTGGAAATAGTCCGAAAAATCCTCAGAGTCCTTCCACGGAATTTTGAAACAAAAGTTACTGCTATTCAAGAATCAAAAGATTTGAAACAAATCAAAGTTGAAGAACTCATCGGAAATCTCACCGCTTATGAGCTAGAAATGAAATTCAAGGAAGAACGAGAAGGAGGTGATACTCGAAAGAAATTAATATCTCTTAAAGGAACAACAGAAAGTGATGATGATGATGATGATGATGATGATGGAGCAGCTGAGCTGACGCTACTAATAAAAGGATTCAAAAAGTGGAACCACAAATACGGAAATCCAGTTCTAAATCAAAAATTGAAAAGCAGAATAGTCAAAGCACTAGACAACTCAAAAGAGCAAGAGATCATATGTCACAAGTGCAACAAACCCGGTCATATCAAGCCCAATTTTCCACAGAATCGACTTAGCCAAGGAAAGAAATAGAAAAGGAGAAGTTTTGCAGCCACGTGGAATAAAAGTGATGATGATTATAAAAGCATTAGCAGTGAGAGTGAAAAAGCAGATCTGTGCCTTCGAGGTGATATAACTGATAGCGATGATAATGAGCCAAGCGAGGTATCAAAACTCACTCACTCACAATTACTTATATATTTCCACGAAGTAAATGGCTGTTTTGATTGACTTAGGGAGAAATACGCTAAAATTGAATCACAAAGAGATACTTTGATATATTTAAATAAACAGCTTGATCAATTAGTTAAAAACTATCAAAGCAAGAGCCCTAAGTGTGATAAGTATCCAACATTCGGAGAAGAAATTAAAAAATCAGAAATTAAAATTAAATCGCTTGAAAATGAAATTCTGATTTTGAAAGAAAGTGTAAATACGAGGAGAGAAAATTCTATTAAAAAGTGCACACAATTATTAAATGAAAATGAATCTCTCAAAACACAAGTCCAACCACTATCTACGACTTTAGGAAAATTTTCAAAGAGCGAAAGATCGTTAAATATGCTATTAGGGAAACAAACTGTTAATACATATAGACAATGACTTGGATATAATCAAACTGAACTTGTTAGAAATGAAATTAATCAAGTCAAATCAAAGTGCACGATATGTGGAAAAACTGGACACAATCAGAATATTTGCTGGTATAGACCCAAACACGTGAAAACCATTCAAATTTGGGTTCCAAAATGCACGAATATAAAATCCCTCAAAGTCAAACAAATCTGGGTGCCGAAAGGAACATATATAAATAGTTTTGGGTCTCCACAAACTTATTTTTCAAAATCTGTTGCCACTGACAACCATGGACCTATAAAAACAAATAGGTCACAAAAAAATCTTTTATCGTGTAGGTGTGGTGGCAGGCTAAGGAACAATAACAGTGTACCTAGATTCTGGCTGTTCCAGGCATACAACGGGCGACAAATCAAAGTTCCTTAGCCTAGTACAAAGGTGGCAGAATCACAATAGGCAACAACGAAATATTAGTGTTAAAGGTAAAATAGGTAACGGTATATATATCTTGAACGATTTATTAAATGTGATAATCTGCACCATAATCTGAATTAAATCAGCCAGTTATGTGATAAAGAGATGAATGATGATATTGATTCTGACTTATTCAAAATTGTTGGCCAATTATATTTTTATGCCGAGAACACTTTAAAAATCTCTAGAGTCTTTGAACTACTTCATTTAGATTTGTTTGGACTAATGATGGTGTTCTATTTATTGCTGATTACTCATGATACAAGTGCATATATTTGTTTATCTTATCTGACACTATGTTCACTGCTTGTTTATTTGCATGGTCTATTCAAATTCAAAAGAATTTCATTTAAAAACTGTAAAAATGATTTCAAGGTATTTGTTGCAACATCACGGTTTGGTCTATAACATCCAACTAATGATAATCTTAGAGTCAAAAGGAAATTCAGATGCAGATTACACTGGTAATCTAGTTGATAGAAAAATTACTATTAGAACATGATTTATGTTGAGACGTTCAGTAGCTGCATCGTTTTTCAAAGAAAATATCTGCATATTTTTCACTTGAAATAATTTTCAAATAGCAGACATTTTTCTAAAACCCCTTCCAAAAAATCATTTTTGTTGACCTTATTTCAGATTAGTCATTTTAGAAAATTTGATTTTATAATTATTTTTGAATTTGATTTTAAATGACTACATTAACTAATCTAACTCCCTACTGATTATTGAAAAGATAAATAGTGATTGAAAAAGTGACGAGTGTTGATATTAATCATATATTTTAACTTGAGACGGTATAATTAGTAAATTTCTTTAGAAATTTAAACAAGAGTAATAAAAATATTTTGTTGGTAAAAATTCCATGACCATCTCTAATTCTATCATATTTCTATCGACCATCCCTCGTCAAAATCCAATATAGTATGTCAATATGTGGTATTTTAAATGGGAAATTATTCATTTTTCATTTCATTATATTTTTAACAAATAAAAACATCCAAAGTATTCACTCTCATTTAAAAGTCCTCACGGTTATGCATGGGTGAATTACTTGGAATTTTTGATTATGTGCTTCAATGCTCATTTAAAAGTCCTCACGGTTATGCATGTATGGAACGCATATCAAAATTGATTGATTAAATAGACATGTTGATTCTAATCCCATTTAAAAGTCCTCACGGTTATGCATGGTTAGAAGATACTTGAATTCATTTTTAAATTTTTTTGGGAATACTACTAATCTCATTTAAAAGTCCTAACGGTTATGTATGGTTAGTAGATATTCAAATTCCTGATATAAATATACCACAAATAGACACAACTATATGATTTTATGTGATGACATCATCCCTATCATTCTAAAGTGGAATATGCGTCAAACAGAGTATTTATGATTTTTGTTTGATTTTTTATTGAAATTTAATATTTATACTCGATTGGGTATTAATATTGTATTAATGTCTATCACTTTATCTCTATTTTTCTAATACTATTACTCTTTTGCTGGTAACAAAAGGGGGAGAGAAAAGTTAAGATTTTGGAAAATAAAGGTCAAATATTTTATTTTGTATTTTCTATTTGCATCTAGACTCATTTGCATATTTTTTTCATGCATATATGAAGGGGGAGCTTTGTGTAGAGAGGGAGCATTCAAATAAGGGGAGCAAATTTAATAATCAAATACATTTAATAAATTCAAAATCTTAAATATATGTTTGTTATCATCAAAGGGGGAGATTGTTGAATATGCTGGTATATGATTTTTGTTTGATGATAATAAACATATATATATATATATATTCAATTAAATGTATTTATTAATGTACTATTTTATTTTTCACATAATTAAATAAATATTTGCTGAATAAAATAAATGACACAGAATTTAAATTCCAATAGATATTTTATTCAACCAAATATTTTAGTACAATTTTGAATAATACAAAGTTGTGCTCTCACTATATATATACAAATTTCAATTACATTACAATTTCAATCACATCACAGTTTTCACTATACATACATTTGCACCTCACTACATTTCACTCGTTCACTCGTATTTGATCTTCAACTCTATTCCAGATTGAATCCAGCATCTGAGCGATCTACAAAATAAACACTGAAGTAGTAAAATTGAAAAAGAAATATTTTTGCAGTGTAAAATAAAATGTATTTTGAAAATATTATTTGCCTCAGTTATTTGGGTTGTTCGTCATCATTTAATTTTGAAATCATCATATACGAACAGCTTGTGACATGCACATTGTATCACTGTACATGCCACAAGGCCATGCACATCGATATACACTTGATAAAATCTACAGGGACAGGTGAGCACAAGGTCAAACCCAATCAAAAGTCAGGTTCAACTCAAGTGAAATACAAATAAAGTCACAATATTAGCACAAGGTCAAACCCGAGCTATAAGCTAGATTCAACACAAGTGCAACCCAAATGTACAAGATGAAGTTCAAGTGAAAACAAAATGAAAAGTGACGTGCATAAAAAAATAATGTAGCTGGCTGATATGGAACCAGAGCTATAGTTTCTAGTGCACAACAACATCGAGTATGCCAGACCTCATATATACTATGCATATGAATCAAACTGCAAATACCAAAGTGAGGCCACCAGACTACATGAAGTCTAATGACCAATGGAACCTGACTCGAAGCAAATGCAACGGTGAATCAAAGTCTCAACAGTAAATGGTGTAGCCTCAACAATCCAGTTCAAATGTACAACATGGCACAAAGACATAGACTACACTCAAACAACCATGAAGTTGAACAAAGCTTCATCAAGTATACATGAGGAACAGAACATGCACAAGCGACTCAAAGCCAGACTCAAGTACAAAATGTACAAAATCAGAGTTCACAAGAACAAGCAAAGCTACTACATTGGTGACAGCGGTTGTAAACAGGATACAAATGCAACATGAAGACTGTAAATATACGAAGATCAGTACACATGAAGTCAACATGCACCAGTGAAACAAGAAGAAGCAGTTTAACCGTGATGTGTGCATGCACATTGAAACATGACTATAAGCTATGCAACCTAAAACCAAAGACTACAAATGCACAAAACTCACACAACAATAAAGGCAACAGTGGTAACTACAAACTATATGGTGATACAGCAATGAGCAGTCGAGACAAGTCAATACTAACATCAAGTGCAACATCAATACGGCAGTGGACAAGGCATGTTTTCAATAGCAGTTTCAAACAAAGACAGAGTTTTTACAAAAATCAGACAAGCTACATGAAGACCAACAACAAGTGCAAAATATCACTAGAAATCACTTCAAATGACTAAAAGTCAAGTTTAAAAATTCCAGAGAATCAAAACCATGGTACAGTTCAAACAAAATAAGGTACAAGTCGAGTATGCTACAAGCATGAACAGAGATGCCAAAGTCAAAAGGAAAAAGAAAGGAACAAATGCCAGAGAAATCATGCCGTGGTAGCCAAGGAATCAAACAAGTCAGAATCAAGCCGTGATAATCAAGTAATCACAAAAATATACGAATTTGAACAAGTCAGAAACATCATAAGCATCCAAACAAAAATCAGTGGCCAAGGAAGAATTCAATAATATATATACAAACAAAATTATAGGGGATCGAACCCTATTTAACCCTATCATCATCGGCATTTTCAAAGAATTTGAGTTCAATAAAAATCATAGAGTCAAGTTTCAATTTAAGTTCAAAATAAACAACTCGAATCAACGTCGAGCACAATCGAAATCAAAAAGGAATTTCACGTACCTATTTTTCAACCAAGTAAAGGCGCTCGACAATTTTGAAGCAGCCGAGAAATCAATCAAAGAAAGCAAACGAAGCATCATTCTATCTATAATTGAAAGCGGCGGCTTCAAAGAATTTCCAAAGCCCTAATTTTTTCATAGAGGAACGAACGAGCTAAAGGAAACAAGAAGGCAAGCCGATTAGAGATAAAAGAAAAAAAGGACAATCGTTTATCACTTCATTTTATTTGGGCCGACTTCTTCTCTTATATCACTTTGGGCTTTTTAATTTAAATTAGGGTTTTTATTATTGTTTAATTGTTTTATTCTGTATTTTATTTTTTAAACGCTGTAAATTCTAGTCGTGTGACTAGGGAACGAACTACGGTGGTGTAGTTCGGGAATTCGCAACTTAGTGGCAGAGTTATGGCAGGCTTTTGAGCATAGAGTTAGGTTAGTCGATAGCGGGTGTCGCGAGTTTACGTATGTAAGCGTCTGACTACTTAATTTCTAGTAGAAACCTTAGGGGCATCACATAGGCAGGGTTTTGCCAAAGCTGGGTAAATTCTATGTTGTTCTGTTTTTGCTTTATATATTCTGCTATTATCCATGTTGCTATTACTCTGCTATTATCAGTGCTGTGATTATTTTATATACTTCCGCATTAAATTTTTATAATTAATACTATCACCCTATTCACCCCTCCCTCTAGGGTGAAATCGATCCTACAGTCTTTCACCTCCCTGATACAGAAAATATAGTTAGACCCAGAGGTGATCACGTTAGTGCCCTGACCATATTCAATAACGGTCTGTCCAGTGGTACTGGTAATTCTGACGTAATGATGACCATGGATCAGTGGAAGGAATTTATGAGAGACATGTAGGATGCTGCAGTAGTCAAAACACAAAATCCTGTTCCTCACTTGAAATTTACTCAACAGTGTAGTGATTATGCTAGTCTAGGGGATAAACCATTATTTGGGAATGAAGGTCCCATGGGTGTCCATGCCTAGCTAAAAAACCGTGAGAGAATCTTTGATGATATTACTCTCATAGATCCACAAAAGAGGAAGCTCGCATCTAGACAATTTCAAGGAGGAGCATTAGATTTGTACGATGCTATGACTTTAGAAATTCTTTAAGAAGAGATTTCATGGAAGTGATTCGAGGAGATGATTAGAGCTCATTTTGTTCCTGAAGCAGTGAAGGAAACTCTATTTAGGAAGTTTATTGATCAAAAGCAAGATAATATGACAGTGCAAGAGTATGTGAATCAGCTCAACGCTCTATCCAAATATGGACTAGCATTAATTAGTAAACCCCTAGAGAAGAATGAGAAGTTTGTTCGAGGACTGGGAAAAGTCCTCAGAGAAAGATTTCTAGCTCAGTTGCATAGCTCATTTAAGGATATCGTGGATACAACACTTCGTTATGAGAACGTCTATAAAGAAGATAAAGAAGTATGAACTCTAGATGAACAGCAAAGCCAAGGAGTGAAGTGGAAATTCTTTTATCCTAAGAAGGACTAAAGATTCAAGAAGAAGAAAGTCATACCCAATCCTAGATCTCAATAAAAGAAGAAGATTGATAAATCCCAGATTGTGTGTTACATTTGTGGAGTCCAAGGACACTTTGCAAATGAATGCCAGAAAGCTAAAAATAAGGATATTAGGAAATACTTCAACTGTAATGAGATTGGCCATATCATAAAGGATTGTCCAAAGCCAGTCAAGCAGAAATAGGGGAAGTTATTTGTTATTGAATCTATATAGACCTATCAGATCAGGCGAAGGGAAAAGTATCCATAGTTCTTGAAGGTATGATTATGATATCTAATATATCGGTACAAGTTCTTTTTAATACGGGCGCTTCACATTCTTTTATATCAAAATAGCAAGTGGAGAAATTAAATTTGGATTATACATTGCTAGTAACATCACTTAGGGTAGTAAATCCTATAGGTGGTCTCGCTACTTTGGTGATGAAATGCCATGATTTGATTGTCGATCTATATTGATACTACTTTGTGTGCAATTTGCATGTTATGAGTCACTTAGGTTTTGGAATTATTTTGGAATGGACTGGCTTAAGCATTATGATGCTCACTTGTTTTGTGATGATAGAGTTATCACTCTGTAGCATCCTGATCATAAAAGTCGTATTGTATTTGCCATCGATGCTTCGAAAGTCAGGTCTTGCATTTCACTTTATGCTTTGGAATCTCATAACAATGAGGTTGAGAAGATTCCAATCATTAGAGAATTTGCAAATATGTTTAATTCCGTAGAAGGATTACCCCCTCGCAGAGCTGTAGAATTCCAGATAGATTTAATTCTAGCTTCTCATCCCATTAGTAGAGCTCTTAGTCAAATGTGCCCCACCGAAATAGAAGAATTACGAACTTAATTAGAAGAGCTTAACCAAAAGAACTTTATTAGATCACATAGTTCACCATGGGGTGCAGTGGCAGTATTTGTAAAGAAGGTGGATGTGACCCTAAGGATGTGCATTGATTATAGGTAGTTAAATGAGATGACGATTAAAAACCATTATCCATTACCATGGATTGATGATCTTTTTGATCAGCAAAATGGACAGAAAGTTTTCTCAAAACTTGATTTAGCTATTGGTTTTCACCAATTATGATTAGCTGATGATAGTATTCCTCATATAGCATTTAGAACAAGATATGGATCTAGCAGTGGCTAACTATGCCTTTTGGGCTAACGAATGCACCTACTTATTTTGTTGACTTGATGAATTGAGTTTTTCGTAGTTATCTGGATAAATTTGTATTAGTATTTATTGGTGATATCTTAGTCTATTCAAAGACCAAGGAAGAGCATGCAGAACATCTGGGAATTGTCCTAAAAACTTTAAGATCGCATCAACTTAATGCTAAATTCATGAAATGTCACTTTTGGTAGAAAGAAGTGCAATTTCTTAAACATATTGTCTCTGATAAAGGTATTCATGTTGATTCGACAAAGATCGAAGCTATTCAGAAGCGGAAATAATCGAAATCAGTTACGGAGATATATAGTTTCTTAGGATTGGCTGGATCTTTTAGACGTTTTATTCAAGACTTTTCAAAAATTTATAGTCCGCCGACCCATTTGATGAAGAAAGGATTAAAGTATAACTAGTTAGAGAAGTGTGAAATAGCATTTCAAAAGCTGAAAGAATTATTATCTCATGCACCAATTGTAATAGTACCTGTTGGCAATAAAGATCTGGTAGTGTATACAGACGCTTGCGGTACTGGTCTTAGACCTGTGTTGATTCAATGCGATAGGGTCGTAGCAAATGCATCAAGACAGTTAATGCTAAATGAAACAAGATATGCTACTCAAGATCTAGAGCTAGCAGCAGTTGTATTTGCTTTGAAATTATGGAGACATTATCTATTAGGAGAATGATTCGTTCTTTATATAGATCATAAATCCTTGGGATACTTATTTTCTCAGAAAAAATCTGAATATGCGACATCAAAAGTGGCTTGAGTTTCTATCCGCTTATGATTTTGAGATACAATACACTCAAAGAAAAGGAAACAGAGTGGCCGATGCTCTTAGTCGGCAGCAAGCCATGGTTTCCATGATGGTCGCCGAATGGAATGAGTTGGAGTGGTTAAGTTCTTGCAATGTTCGGTTTAGGATGATGGATGATTCATCCGCTATTTTAACTAGTTTAGACTTAGTTGATACAATTCGAGCTAGCCAGAAAGATGGTCCCATGTTGATTAATCAAACTTAATGGCTACAAAATGAATAAGATGGTAATGATCTGAAGAAGTTCGAGCTTAACTCGAATGGTTGCTTATGATTGAAAGGAAGACTATGTGTTCCGAACATAGATAACCTAAGGAAAGATGTTTTTAACGAATGTCATCGTTCCATGTTGACTATCCATCTAGGTGGAATAAAAATGTATAAAAATACAAAACACATGTATTATTGGGAAGGTATGAAGCGTGATATAACAGAGTATGTGAAAAAGTGCACAACATGTCCGCTAGTAAAAAGAGAACATAAAAAACCCAACAGATTTCTTCATCCATTAGAAGTACAGCAGTGGAAATGGGATCAGATTTCTATGGTCTTTATTGATGGACTTCCACATTCGAGACAAGGAAATGAAAGCATTTGGATGATAATCGAACGACTCACTAAAAGTACACAATTTATTCCTGTATGCATGAATCGTATAGCATAAAGCTTAGCCAGATTATTTGTCAAACATATTATCAGACTGCATGGGGTGCCTAGCAGTATAGTTAGTGATCGAGATCCATTTCTCACTAGCTATTTCTGGAAGAGTTTGCAAAGTGCCTTATGGACATAATCTCAGTATGACCTATCATCCATAGACGGATGGACAAACTAAACGAGTCAATAGAGTTGTAGACGACCTATTGAGAGCTTGCATTCTCGAATTTAATGGTTCTTGAGAAGACCATCTTCATTTAGTAAAATTCTCTTATAACAACAGTTTCTAGTCCAGCATTGGCATGGCTCCTTTCAGAGCTCTTTACGGATGGCTGTGTTGTTCTCTATCTTGTTGGTTGGAAACTGGTGATAGACTGTAAATGAGAGACCGAGGAACTTTTGAGACGAACACATCCTAATTTATTCTCTTCTTAGCAAGATATGATTTTAAACGTGTTTGTGTGTTTTATTTAATTTGAGTCATGGATGATTGGATGCCTCAGTGTTTAACCTTATTTAGAAATTGCAAGGACATAATTTTTATACGGGGGAGGTCTGTAACAACTAGAAATTAGGCGATATCTTTGTTTGACATTTAGAAATATATTAGAAATAAAATAAATTATTTTATCATTTTTGATAATTAAAAGGTAATATTTCTTGAAAGGAAAAACTGTTATAAGAATAAAATCAAATTGTGGATCAAAAGTCTCGAGTGGATTTTTAAACAGATGTAAAATGTTAACTTAAAGACGGTTTGAGTTATATGGTGCTTAAGGGTACCTATTTAGTTAAGAATAAGAAGAAAATTGAACTTTTCTACTCCCTGATTGGACCACACTTTTTAAACTTATCTATGCCTAATAAAACAAATGAGGATGATTACTTCTTAGGAATTAAGAAAAAATTTACCTAGTAAAACAAAATAGTATAATGACCTGCCTAATAAAACAAAATAACATAATGATATTTCATGTGGATGGTTGCCATTGTACCAAAATATGGTCGAATTGGGTTACGCCACGTGGATGGTTGCGATTGGACCAACATATGGTCTAATTAGGTTATGACATACAGTTGGTTGCCATTGGACCAAAATGGGATCGAATTAGGTTATGCCATGCGGATGATTATCATTAAACCAAAATCAGTCGAATCAGGTTAGGCTATAGGAGGTTAGGTAATTACTAAAGTACCATTCTCTTCACTTATAAATACCCAAGTCCATATCTCATTTTAATTCATTCGCTCATTTCCTTCCTCTTCTTTCTTACCTCCATTGAAGCAATCCACCCAGAGATCAAGTCAAAGCTTCATTTTGTGAGTAAACTTCCCCTACCTCTACTTCTTTATAATTGAAATTAAAGCATAAACCATAGAATTGTGTATAAATTAATGGTAGTACGTTCCCTCTTGTTTTGCTTTACTATTATTTATTCTGTTATTTTATTTTTACAAGGGTAGGCTCTGCCATCGTGCATTTTGTTAATTTATTTTTGCAAGGGTAGACTCTGCCACCATGCATTCTTTAATTTATTGTGCAAAGGAAGGCTCTACCACCACCGCATTGGGTAATTTTATTTTGCAAAAGAAGGCTCTGCCACCATGCATTCTGCTATTTTATTTTGCAAGGGTAGGCTCTACTGCCACGCATTTAGTTTTTTATTTTTGTAAGGGTAGGCTCTGCCACCATGCATTCTGCTATTTCATTTTTCAAGAGTAGGCTTTGCCACCACCGCATTTTGTTATTTTATTTTTGCAAGGGTAGGCTTTGCCACCATGCATTCTGTTATTTTACTTTGCAAAGAAAGGCTCTGCCCATCAACGCATTTGATTATTTTATTTTGCAAAAGAAGGCTCTACCACCACCGCATTCTGTTATTTTATTTTAGCAAAGGTAGACTCTGCCACGACCGCATATTTAAATATGCTATGAAATGCTTAATTATTTGCATATATGGTTATAAATAATTAATCATGTAGGTTATTTAAATAAAGTAAGAATATTGTGATTTAAACTTATGAGCCATGTGACATTGGATACACGATAGTTATGTGGGAATTACTATCGTATATGGAAATGTGAAATGATATATAATATGGTAAACCTCTTAGTGAAATCTGGTTAACCACAGTTAGGCGGGATTACTGTCGGATTTGAAATTGAATATATTAATCCCCTTGGTGACATTAGGTTAACGGCAGTTAAGTGGGATAACTATTGTATATACACGTGAAAAATATTAAATATTATAAATTGATCAATGAGTGTTATACCGGATAGAGATAGTATCCAACCTAGCTGGATCAACTCAGGGTAGCACCCTAAGTATGGCATCCTTGCCCCAATGACACTAGTCTGATGATCTGTTGTACGGGCGTTGAGTATTGTGGCTATATGACTTAAATGAATGATGGATAAAGGAGTGTTTTCATGCAGTCTAGAGTAGACCAAGGAGGGTTATGTACAGTATTGTAGATCATGTGGGTGCACCCTTAATGTTGATTCAGAGGTGATATTCGTTATTACTGGGTGTTGATTCGGTTTCTGGTATATTGAGTCGTAGGTGGTACGAGATATCACTGGGTTTTCGATCCACTTTTTGGTAGTTGATCAAATTTATCACTATTACATGATGTAGAATTAATAACTTGTGATTAGGGAAAATCACAATTGAGTAGATTTACGATTGTGGTCCGATTAGATAGAAACAGAACATGTGTAATATGATTTATATATGATACCTACATGAGGTTAGGTAAATAACATATTAATATGATGATTTTGTTCTATTATCTTTTATTGTTTGATATTTGAGTTTACTCATAGCTAGTTTCTTACCTTATCCAGGTCGTTATTTGTTTTAACAACCTTGGATCAGACTGAGTTTGTATTTCAGGATGTACTTTCATGATATCTTTCTACCTTTTGCTTTTTGGAGAAGAATGTGTATGGCTAGATATAGTATTTTGTTTCTCATATTTTGTCATACTAGCCATAGAAGATGAGGTGACCTCCGACCAGATCATTCGAAGAATTCAGGATAGTACTCTAGTACATAGGAGGGGTGGTGACCATATATGTAGTTATGTATGTCCCTTTTTGATGGTATCTGTAACTGGATGTTAGCATCAGTTGTATATAAGGATGTGCTATATATACACATATGTGTGTGTGTGTCACTTTTTACCACACCGATGTTGTCATTGATATTTTATTTTATGAAATCCTATCTTTATATTGTTCAACTTGGAAAACTTATGTATATTGCTTTGTGTCGAGACGAGATACATGTTTGGTAGAGGTTCAGGTATATGATATCACATATTCGTGTTGACACAAGGGAGTATATACGAGAGATCCCTCCTATCGTGTCCTTTACTCTATGCTTTCGATTAGTAACCTCCCTTTGGTAGCATGGGTACTAGGCCGGGGCATTACAGATCATGGAAAGTTAATTTATAATGCAACTAAATCTAATCAAATCTTAGTAAAAACGGGAAATAATCAAGTAGTGCAACTCTACTTTATCTTTTTTTATATCACCAATTAAATAATTAATCTAATACCATATGAGATTTCAAACCTAATTAATATACTAACCCTAATGATATAATTTGATCTAAAACATAAGTTTATATTTAGGTGTAAACTTGTATGTAATGAACTGAAATTTTAATTTTGAAACATGAAATTGAATAAATTGGAAACAAATAGACCAAATGAAATTTAATTTAACATTGGTTTACAATTTTGAGGTATGAAGAAGACTTGCTTAATTTTTATACACACACATGATATATATATACATAGTTTTATGATTCAATCTATTAAAATTTAATCCATGGTTAAAAGAATGAGTGCGACAAAAAGAGTAATTTCTTAAAACAATGAAGATATACAACAATATACAATAGTATAACAAAGGAGGATTTGTTTAAGATCTTAAATAAAATAAAACATAAATAATTTGATTAGACAAATTTTTACGCAATTATAAAAGGATTCAGCAAATCAATTCCATGGCAACTAATTATTTCAGATCCAATTAAATCATCAACATTCAAAACCATACATAAATAGAACTCACAGTCAATCACAATACATAAAATATTTTTAAAATTGATTTTAATAAGTGGCTACAATTTACATATATGTAAAAGATTTATTTTAAACATTATGAATGAATTATAAACGTATCCAATAAACCTTGCCCTTCATCACACCGTGATTTGTGGCTTCTCCTTAGATTTCAAAGCATCCCACCTTGCAAGAAAAGGGTTAACCACCTTTATTTAATTTGATATTGATTTGAATTTGTTTTTATGTTTTTAGAAGAAGTTTTAGCCATGAATGAATGATAGAGAACAGGAAGAGAAGTTATGTTGAAATCAGAACGAGGAGACTTTGTTTTAATAGAATTAAAAGAACCTTTCCTATTCTCTTAACAAAACTTCCTTCTCTAATTCCTTTTTAAATTTCAATCAATTTAATTAATAGATTTCCTCCTATCGGCATTATATGGCTGGTCCAAGCACATTCTTAATGTCCAAAGTTTCAAGAAAAAACTTTTATGTCATTATTTTATTATTTAAACCTATATTTAAAATTATACCGATATCGTATATTGATAAATGCAAATATAACTTTTTATATATGCATTTAAATAATTACCAACAACATTCAAAACATCAAATAAATTAACAATAATTAATATTTCATAAATATTTATAAATTTAATCAATTTATAACATTTTACAAGTTAATTAAATTATGTGTTTTTTGGAGAAATCACAAATGTGCTTGTGCGACTCAGATGTGTGAATTTAGTTAGCAATTAATATTGAACAATTCAAATATCAATATTCACATATCACCTTAGCTAGTGGTGCGATAGGTTGGCTGAATTCATCGCTTATAGGTCTTTTCGATTAAAACAAATTTCACAAACACTTAGCGGTACCTTATAGTGATAATTATTAATACCAATTCTCTTCGTCAAAACTATATCACTTTAGACTTATGAAAATTGGTAATGGTCAAAATTCCAATATAATCTATATTCAACTTTAATAGTCTAAATACAAAGGCTTTGGTTCAATAATAGCAATTATTATTAACCGAAATGCTATGGCCGGAGAATTTAACTTTGAGTTGACTTCAAATGACCATGTAACTAACCTCATATAACCGAGGAGACAAAAACTCTCCTGAATAGTGTTCCACTTCCAATGGTTCCACTCGACCCAACTATAGTCGATCGATGAACGCTGTGTCATGATCTAACTATAATCAAAGCGAAGCTTCCACATTGAAGATCAACAGAATTCTCAAGTCGAGAGAATTGTGTAAATTAGTCACATCGATATTTTCTGCTTTACATTTGTTGTATTAACCAACAGAAAACTACCGAATGAGTCATTTCATAATTATCCGATAACTATCAGTAAGTAACACCTTGGTGCCCCTAGTAGCCATGAGTAATACACTGCCCAACATTTGGAGAGTGTTGCATACTCTAGTCTTAATGGATATATCGATATCCTGTCTCGATACATCTTGAGTAGGAATATTTAAAATGGTAAATTCATTTTCTTTGTGATAATTTACTCATGGTTACAACACTTTATAACTATTATCGCAAGACATACCATTTATGGATTTTCTATTAAATATACTTTTAATTAAATTTAATTAATTAATATATAACACATTATATCAAGTATATAATAGAAAGAAAACACCTTTTGTTTTGAACAAGTTTGGTTATTAAGTTAGATATATGTAAAAAATTACATAATTTTCCGTAGGACATATCCCTTACTCTACTAATCTCCCACTTGCATCTTGGGTCAATTATGGAATCTCATTCCAACTTCTCCAATCGGTTTTCTCGAAACTAATTGGGTCAGTTCCTCGGTGAATGGATATGCTATTATGTTTCGATTTTCTGCTCTGTCAATCAACTCTCTTCAATGTTGACAAACTACATTTATCATGTGTAACAATTCCGAGTATATATCTCTCGAATTTTAATGAGCTCTAAGTTCTGTTATGAACCATATTGTGACATTGTTATCATATAAAAATGTTATAAGATTCTCAACATTTGGAATCACTCTTAGCTCAGTTATAAATTTATGTGTTTATATTTATGTACATTGCTTTTATTGCGGAGCTATTCCAGGTGACGTACTAAGCCTTTTCATTGAATCAGCTACTTTCTTTCATTTGGAACATTTCGAACTTAAAGATTCTTAACTTGTATTTATTATTGGCATATTATACTCAATCTCATTTATGAATTTTGAGTCCGAACACTTCTTCATAAGGAGTTCGTTGTTTCTATAAATAATCCTTTAGTATTTCATAAATACATGAGAACACCTCAAATAACCATTTAGTGATATCAATTTGGATTTGAAATTTTCTTTATGTATCAAATACATAAACAAATCACGATATCGTAGATAACATTACAAGTATGATATTTCCTATTGCTAAAGTATAAGGAATCAGCTTACATGTTCCATATTAAACATTTTAATAAGGTGTCCTTGCATATTGTCTTAGACACTCACAATATCTTCTATACTTATTATAAAAGACACCGTTTACAAATCTAACATTGAGTATTCAAACAACTAAATCTAATTTCAACACAAGTACATCGTTAACAATCAACAATGTGTTGTTTACTTATGGCTTAGAAATATCAATGTACCCTTTAAACGTTCTTTCTTATGAATACATGCTTACTCTGCATTTTAACTGATAATCAAACTATTTGATATTTCTATCCAAACAATTGTTAAATTTTGATGCTTTTCTAAATGATACTTTTGTATCCGAAAAACCCATAAACTCAATATCAGTCATACTGACTTCGAGACACTTTGGTTGTTATGTGCAAACAATCTAGTATAAATCTATATTTGGAACTTTCTGTTTCAACACATATATACCATAACATAAAGTCATACGAGGCGATAATTTTATGAGTAAAATCCATACCAACTTGAGCACATTGAATGGTAAATCTGTTACGTTGATTTCAACAATTTGAAATTCACGGTATTACTCTTATAATGAGGCTCACTATATTCTAATTGCAATTGTCTTACTCTTAAACACACATTTGTGCTCAAGGGATCATATTCCTTCGGGTACAACAATCAAAACCATATTTTGATAATGTACTTGGAATCTATTTCGGATCTACACATCGTACCATATCATAGAGTCAATACTCTTAATGGTTTAATTACACAATTGAGGATTACTTATTTTTGACATTGACAAGAAACTCGGTGCTTCTCTCAAATGTACAAGAATATTTATTATACATTCTAATGTGTTATTTCATTTATGTTCGATCAATTTCATTTCCTCCCTTGTAATCAGATTTATGCTTTGATCGTATATAAATTTTTTTATACCAATAATTTCTTAAAGAAATTCCTTCGCTATGAAGTTGGTATTTCTTGAAACAACAGTTGTAAAAATAATTAGGTTTCGGAAACATTTTATTTTCATCGCTTTTTAACTGATTAAATTGAAGTAAATTTACGCGCGAAATAAACTTTCGTATTTTCGGACGAAAATTTACCAGTTGCTTTGTTTAACTAAACGTATTCCAAATATTAAATTTTTATTTCAAAATTTTATCGTTTAAAATTTCACAAAATTTCAACTAATTACGTTATTAAAACAGTTGAAATTTACGGGTCGTTACACTTTCCCCCACTCAAAACTTTTCGTCCCCGAAAAGGAACGAGGTAGGAGAATAGAAACAACCAAAAAGAAAACAGATTTGAAATACAAAATTACAATTAATTTAAGCCATATAAATTCAAATTTAAATTAATTGATATTCAATAATTGATTTAATCCATTTGATTTCACTAAAATCAATTTCAACTATTTCTAAATTCATTATCTTATTATCCCATTTTCTTCAATTTAAATTTTTTTAAAACCATAAATTTGAATAGTCTTTTATTATAATCATATTTTTCCAACAATTTTAAATTCTTCTTTATTCCAAATTACTGTTAAATTTATTCTACTTAATATATCTAATCACATATATTTAACCCATATAAATTAATTTAAACCATAAAAGTTTCGATTTAAATTAATTTACATCTATTAATTTCTTTTAAATTCAAGGTATTTTCATATGTTGATCAAATTTCAATTTATTAATTCTTTCAAAACAAATTTATTAATTCTTTCAAAACAATTTATTTCATCATTAATTGAGTTTTACTTTTTATCCTATCTAACTCTATTAACATCTTTATAATCAAAATTTAGTATATAACATTTATTATAAACACTCAAATTTTGTTTATAAATTCAATTTATCTTATATATTATCCAATTACATATTCAACTCTTGAATGATTTAGGTAAGTTGTATTAGAATGCAGTTGAACAATATACAAATAAATTTTTTTCCCAATTCAATTATTCAAGTTTAAATATTTATTCCAAATTTTGGTTTTATTTATGATTAAAATCATCCTTTAACAAAATTTAAGAATTTGATTTCCGATTAACTTTAAACAATTTAGAGATATATATAATATATTTATATCAAATCAAATCAAATTTTAAAATAAGATGCCTATATATATATAAATCAAATTATATTGAAGAAATTCAAATCAAAATATTTTTCAAACAAAACCATAGCAAGGCTACAGAATAGTATCTCCACTTCGAAACTCGAAAATGAATGTCGATGATGCGGCCGCCATCACCGAAATTATTTTCCAACGACAAAGAGAAGAGCACTGATTTCAACATTTTAAAATTCTTTGAAAACAGTTCCTATTCGAAAATACTTTAAATAATATACATTAAAATTCTTTGGAAACAAATTATAGTCAAAATACCTTTAAATAATGTGCATTTTAAACCTTTAAAACCATAGTTCGAAATCATTGGAAATTAAATTCTCAAATTCTTAATTTAATTTTATTTCAAATTCTAAATCAGTTTATAAACCAAGTTTATAAATTCAGTTATCGAACAATAGATGAAAATCAAATATTATTATTTCAAACAACAAATCCATTAACAATTTGATTTCAGAAAACTTATATTTATATATAATATAATCATACACTTTTATTTTATTTATCAAATTTGAAAACGATATTGTGTCAGTTTGCTCTGCTCAAGTGTTTTGGAAATCCTATCGATATCGTTGATCAGACGAATCGATCGAAAACCCAAATCAACATCAACAACTCAAACAACACCATATAAAACATTTTAAAATTTATTTACAAATACACTTCCTCACATAACGATACAATAACGGATTTCAAAGCAAGGATAGGGTTTCAAATTTGATGGAAATCAAATCAAAGAGAATTTTGATTCGAAAATGAGTTTGAAACAGAAGATAAGATAATTCAATTACCACAATCGGGAGATGGATGAGTTTATTTAATTCATGGGCAACCTTAACCGGGTCGTCCGTAACTTCAAGAATAAGATCGATGTTGAATTCCGAGGTAAATCAACATCGGATCTCGAGAAATAAAATTCAGGTATAGCAGGAGATAGATAGCATCGTAAACCGAGGATACCGAAATATCCGGTAAATCGATGCCTATTATAAAGGAGTTTTGCTCCTCTACGAATCATTCGAAAATTGGCGAGACCGCCGATCTATTATAGATATAATTCAAAATGGAGTTATGGGGTGCTCCAGAATTGAAAGAAGACGAATAGTGTAGGACACGAATGAATTTCGGAACCGAGGGGAACGTTCCAAAATTCAAAGGAATTGAGTCAAAAGAAGAGATTGAAACTCGAATGAGAGTGATTCTGTAAATACATTTACCCTATATGTTGAGTTTTGCCTAGAGCTACCAAAGCTCTGATACCAACTGTAACGACCCGGAATTTTGGACCATTCGCATCCATTATAAGTGTATAGGTAGACACTCATGCCGGAGTTGAATTGCTCAAAGTACCGCGTTGTTAATTTAAATTTGGCAAAACTGAACATATACAGTAAATAAATATAATCACAGAATCACAGACACAGAGTAATAATTGCAGCGGAAATAAAAGAGATAGTAGTTCATGAAGCTACTATATGAATATATAAAATACATCAGAGTTTACAATAGAAGAGTAATACGATACATCAGAGTTAAACCAGATACAACGGAAGAGTAACCCGATACATCAGATACAAATCAGCATACGTCACTGGAATCATCGAATACTGAAAGCAGAATAGATGGCTGGATCTTCAAGCAAAGCTCCAACTCCAAAGGTGAGTCTCGAATACTGGTACACTCAGTCTGACCCGAGCGTAAAGCAAAACACAAAACACTCGAGTCAGGATTAACATTCTTATATTAATAAATCCAACTCAAGTGAAATAGCAATTGAAATACAGGTAACTCAAAGGATGTTTGGAATAACCATCCTTTAAGGATCCGTTAAACTATCTACTATGTAGTAGTGTACGATAAGTAGATAATGCCTATCAGTAATAATAAGATATCAAAATAGTGTTAAGTCATGGCCCATTCCACCCTTAACACATTTTTATTCCCAAAAGCATATACAAGACCGTAGTTTCCCCAAAACCGGAAGTCACCAGAGGGCAATCCATATACTAAAGGTACAAAACAAATTCGTAGTGGTCGCGAATAAAGGGATGCAAGTATGACAAGGCACATGAGGCAATACCCAAGGTAGTGACACTACCGTTCGCCTGATCCGGACTGGTGAGAACGCAACGCCGCAACGTCCGCAACACCGTGAAACAACACTCCCAAAATCAAGGGTGCACCAATCGACAACAAATATAAGTAGTTCGAAGAAGTGTGTCCACTTGAGGTAGTTAATCCTCCATTGGCCCGGCACAGCTCCTGTTTTAGTCATTTCCAATTTGACACAAGTGTCAAGGCTATCCATTATCGTTCTCTTTCTTCAGTCATCACGTACATCATTCCCACCACTTCATTCTGGATCATCACTCCGCGCATAGTTATTAAAGTGGTCTCGGTTCAGATAGAGAGTATATCCATTACCGATCCCGGTCTCTTTAATAACTTTCGTAATTATTACACCGATTGGTCGTTTATATATTTCAAAAACCAAATCAATTTCAATTTCAATTTCAATTCGTAAACCAACATTTCAATTGTCTTTCAAAAACCAATTTCCAAAATTTACGTTTCAAAACTTCAATTTACCATTTCAAAATCTTATAATTCAATTTCAATATCTATTTAAAACCATTCAAATATTGATTCAAGTTCGTATATAAGTTTCGTTCCGAAATCATTTAAACAAATTTTATTTAACATTCAAATCAATTTAAACTCATTTATCGATTCCATTCAATATTCGTTAAGTTACTTTATCATTCAAAACAATTTCTATTAAATTTCCAATTCATTAAATCAATTCTTAAGTTCAACTTCATCAAATCAAAACTTACAATTTTGAATTAAACTAAATTCGTCAAATCAATTCTTTCAATTACAAGTCTTACATTAATTCCAAAAATATCACATTTTCATTTCTTGTTAAAGAAATTCCATTTCACTTATTTACTTACTTAAATAATTTTCCAAAACTTAATTAATAAAGAAACACAATTTCAGTTATTACGAAGTAAAATTCACTTATTCAAAAATTCAATTTCTCTTATTAAAGAATCCAAATCAATTTAATCATTAAATAATTCAATCTTATTTAATTATTAAATAATTCAAAACTTAATTATTAAATAATTTCAAAGTTTAATAATTTCAAACTTAATTATAATTTCAAACTTGATTATTAAATCATTTCAAAGTTTAACAATTTCAAACTTAATTACAATTTCAAACTTAATTATTAAATCATTTCAAAGTTTAATAATTTCAAACTTAATTCAATAATTTCTCAAATTAAACAACATTCTTCCATCAATTACTTTATTAATATTTCATTTCAGAATATTAAATATTCACATTTAAATTTCATTAAGATTCAATTTCCAACTTCGTTTCAAAACCATATTATTTATTCAAATAAAATCTTCATTTTATTTTCAAATCAAATTATTGACCAATCGGGTTTTTATTTAATTTCCTATCCTAGGTCAAAGTTCAATTTGGGTATTTATCATTTCAACCCGATTCCAAATCAATTCAAAATCAAAGCATATCAAAGGGAACTTGCAGTGTGATAACTGGGATGGTGTCAAAGTAAATAAACAAGCAATAACAACAAACAATAACAATCCATTAATCAATTCAAATAATCCTGGAATAACCGTATTAATTCGCATTGTTATTTGTACGAATTAATATAATTATTTCTAGAATTTACACTATCATTTCATGTAGATTAAAGATTATTACATTACGGTTTTCACTTGTCATCTATTTACAATTTCATACATCATCAATTTAACAACATACATTCAGTGGTTCAAAGTGTAATTAAACAAATCCTACGTGTCAATAACTTAAACAGTTAAAAGGGGTCATATTATACAAATGTCATTTAATCAAATTTTACACATATATCAAATCTAACTATCCTACGCCAATTTCAATTTCAAATTATTCGCTTACATCATTAACAATTTGACGTCCAATATAAACATCACAATCAATAAATTATCAGCCAAACTGTATTATCATCGCATAAATAATTAACATATAATAGTGTCAGATGTCACAGGTGAACTGATACAGTTAATAGCATATATAACAGTGTAATTAACTAATAGCAGCATATTTCAATTGTCGTTTCAATTGAAATCAGATTCAATAAATAAAAGAACGTTAATCGTGAGTGAGTGCTCACCTTTCGAGGCTCGAGAGGGTAGACAATGAAATTTAGTTACGAAATCCAAGCACGACTTCCAGACAAAGCTTGATTGAAAGTGAATTGACGAACGAAGCTGATAATAGGAATTAATGAAGTCAAATCAGAACTGGATCGATGAAGATAATTGATATAAGTGGTCATATATATATGGTTATGTACATAAAATCATGTTTATATCCAAATACAGTTTAAGTTTAAATATAGATGCATTTCAAAATCTTTGTTTAAATTAAACACACATATAAAACCAAACATAACATATATTGAACTGACATAACACATGACTTATTTATAAAATAATGTACTGTAGACGCTATCTCATAAAATGCACGTTCTATACCATTCACCTATACGAATAGCAAATTTAAAACATTATATAAACAAATACGCGCAAACCAGCTAAGACACGAAAAATCAAAATAGAGCAAGGCAGGGTTTCTGGAACCAAAGTACATATCTATATTAAAATTTTATCACCAAACCTGTAGTAAACTTTATAAATTGACATTCTTTATCAAAACCTATAACCTATACACTACAAGGCTAATATATATATAAATCTTATAACCATATATATATGAGATAAAATAGGTGCAGGTAAACTGTTGGTTTAAAGCTACATATATATACAAGGTAACCGCAACATATATATGAGCTCGGCTAAGTAGATAAGTATGATTTCTATCAACACACATATATGAAATCTATATAAGACATAACAATATAGTTTTTTTATATATATAACTATACCGACCCATATTTTAAAATATATACAATTTAATCTTTAAAAATATGCTACAGCTAACACTGTAACTTATACGCATATACAACTCATCCAGTTATTTATAATACAAGAAACCCAATATAGACAAATATTAAGAATATGTATTTTTTTTTGAAGATCACCGAATCATATGTGTTATATTTTGCTACATATATTTTAACATTGTATATATATTCATGTCATCTCATCATTACGTACTAATGCAAACGCATACAAGAGATAGTATCTTGCTTATTTAGACATTAATAAAGATGAATACATCAGGGGAAATATCAATATACTTCAGTTCACGTCAGCCCAAAATTTAGCTTGAAGCTCCTTAACAATCTATTTGTCCAATTGAAATGCCTTAAAAGTTAGCAGACGCTTCTAAAAGGTAATGACCTAGAATGATTAGAAAAAATGTAGCTCCCATTACTACTAGGTTTTTGTAACCAGTTCAAAATGACGCCATCTTATCTCAGTTTCTTATTGCTTCTCTTTTTCTATTTTTTATCTCAATGTGAAATGTTTATGATTTGCTTCATATGTCAACTGATGACTTTAGCGATATGGCGGGCGACTTAAGACAAATGTACATTAATGATTTTAGAAGTTGATAGTGTGCGTGTCAACTGTCAAAAAAAAATCTATGTATATGTTAAATATAAAAATCAATATATATTGTATTGCAAACTCATTATCTAATTTAAACAATGACTAGTATAAACAAAAATATGGTTTGAAAACATAACTCACGTAGGTCATAAGTAGAGTAGGGAGCAAGATCCAGTTTCACGTAAGTAAGGCAAAAATACAAGTTTAGGAGAACTGTAATATGCGGGTAGGCTTCAAGCGGTGACGAACGTTATGCTGAGTCCTTCATTTTTTTTATTTTATTGACAAGATTACAGAAGAGAAATGCGAAAGGAAGAATGAAAAGAAGCAGAGAAGGGTAAGCTTTATTTTCCAGGCAACGTTTCAAATGGGAATCAGTTTAAAAGAAATGAATGGTCAAAGTGCAATAATAAATGTAAAGGAATATGAACAAATTTTTGAAAAATGGAGTAGGAATGGTCAAGCACAAGGGTCTTGGAAATGTAAATGTTTGCAGACATTTGTTTTGTACGGTGCAAAAAGAAAACAAAAGGGTAGACAATCAAAACAACTCAAATATGTACCGATACGGATATCCGTTACGCGATTCCGCTGCGTACCGGGCACCGAAACGAAGGAGTGAATATACCGCGGCAATCAACACGACGACGAGACGATCAAAACAGTATATAGATATTGGTGGTACGATCAAATTATAAAAATTCGAATTTTCTAATAGCGGAGAATGCAAGAAAAACGCTGAAAATAAGATCGACGGAGCCAAAGATGTTCGAATTTGGAAAAACGACAAACTGACATCTTGTTCAGAAGATGGTTTAGAATTTTTCTATGTAAAAATAATTAGGTTTCGGAAACATTTTATTTTCATCGCTTTTTAACTGATTAAATTGAAGTAAATTTACGCGCGAAATAAACTTTCGTATTTTCGGACGAAAATTTACCAGTTGCTTTGTTTAACTAAACGTATTCCAAATATTAATTTTTATTTCAAATTTTTATCGTTTAAAATTTCACAAAATTTCAACTAATTACGTTATTAAAACAGTTGAAATTTACGGGTCGTTACATTTAAAACAATACGATCTTTATTATAATCGATCAAATTGAATACTCAATCTCATAGTATGGTTTATTTGTTTGCTTCGAATGAACTAATTTCATTAAGGTATCGTACATTACGAACTGTGACCATTCACCATATAACATTTATATGTGATAATATACAGATCAAATATTCATAGTCTTGTAGCTTTTGCGTTTGAAACTCGTATAATGCAATATATGGTCTCGACCAAATAAACAGGTGAGCGACCATGTTACGAACATCCTAAGTGGTTGTAAAATTATGCACTTGCATGGGTGTAGAAAACATTAACATGCAAGAAGTATTTAATAGTAAGTATATATACACATTATATTTCTAATTGTCAATCTTCAATTCATTTCAAATTGTATATTTTAATTGTTAAACATTTTATCAATCATATTAAATGCACACTTTGTCAATGTAGATTATTATAACATTATTTAGCATATGTTCTTACAATGTTAGAAAGGTTAGATGTTATCAATTCATTTTCTAATAAGGCTCCCTATTCTTTTTGACCAAGTGGATTTTCAAATAGAAAAAGACCGTCAATGTGGCGCCCCACCTCTATACTCACACTAGCCAAGTACACTATGGGGTAATGCCGTCGACTAGCACGAAGAATTAGGCTGTTGAGGAGCGACCATCTGTGTAATTGCTTTGTGCGAGTACCGATATGTTAGATAATATAAGTTACATTTCATTTCAAGAGGAAATCCGACATATCAAATACAAACTCAAAGCTACCACACAGTGGCTAGGTGGACTTCGGAAACAAATATAGAAATAAGCATAACACAAATCAGTCACAGACATTCATATCACAAAGGCGGAAACAGATATGAATATAACACATAAAAGTGTACATCAAAATAGTGGTCAAACCGGATCCACTACAACACAAAAGTATAGATACAAGTGCTAGACAAAAGAATAAGTATACAACAAGGAGTCTCTATCTCAAATGTACACTAACAAAAACTACTAGGCTAAAGTAGTTAGCCAAAAGTCAGGTGAAGGACCCTGATAAGAAGTCAAGCAGGAGCACCTGAAATACCTCGGTCTGACCCGAGTATTATTTAAGAAGAAAATAATAAACGGATCAGTCTAGCTATAAATATCATATAAAATGAGATAGGATAAGAGATATGACCAAAAACGTATGATAACAAAGATGCCATATTGTGACAAGTATACATCAAATAACAACAAAAATCATACAATATCTCAAGAATCTCAAAGCACCAAAAAGAATGTCATATTCTTTAAATTATTCACCAAAACACAAATATTGACAAAACATATCAATGTCAATCGCAAAAATCGGTGAAACACAAATTCTAGAAATCATCAACTAGAAATCCAGAAATCACAAAAGGGGAAGGCCTATCACAAACGGGAGCATGAAAACTCCCCAACACGTGTGTCACAAATGGAATGCTATTCCATGGTCGCTAACCATCAAGTTTGAGCTGAAACTCCACAAACGGCCCGAAGACCATGGGTCGCTACCCCACCAATTTGAGCCGAAGCTCTACAAACGGGGTTTAATCCCCACATAAACAAAGAGACATCACACATCGCTAGTCTAAATCTCAAAATGTTCATCATTGATCGACAAGTGTAAATTACACTAAGCTAGTAAATATAAGAGTTTAGCTTCATGTCCCATAACCACTAGCTTAACTTAAATATTTACGAACAAATTGTAGACTTCCACTCGAGAATAAGTGTAAATTACACTAAGCTAGTAAATATAAGAGTTTAGCTTCATGTCCCATAACCACTGGCTTAACTTAAATATTTACGAACAAATTGTAGACTTCCACTCAAAAATTGTCACAAGATTTCAATCGAACAAGTCTAAGAGTTAACCGACAAAGTAAACGCAAGCATTTCATACCACTTGTTTTGCTAAGTCATTTAATTGGATTTCTCGTACGAATGAGGTAAAGGTTTGTATATACCAATAGATTGGAAAACGGTTTTTATAAACGAGATTTGTATTAAAAATAGAGTTGGAATCATCTTTGTGAAAGAGTTTGAATATTTACTACTAGTATAGAAACCTTTGTATTTTAAAGTGACAAATCACAAAAATGATTGTAAAAACAATCAATCACCAAAGAGTCACATTCTAAGACGTGAATCAAAACCATAGAAATCGATATCAATTCCATCAAACGAATATTTCCAAAAATCCCAAAAAGGAAGTCATCAAAGTCGATAAATGATAACAACGATTCAGATCATCAAAAATCGAATAAAAACCGGAAAACCCACACAAAACAGCCCAAAATAGGAAAAAAGCAAACTTCACAGATTCAGTCGACTGTTCTGTAAGGTCAGTTGAATGAAACAAGCCTATAAACTCTTGGGTTTCAGGTTCAGTCGACTGACTCTGCAGTTCAGTCGACTGATACAGGGACAGAAACATTTATGTCCCCAGTTCAATCGACTGAACTGTATGGTCAGTCGACTGACACAGAGCCAGAGAGTTTTCTGGCCCCAGATTCAGTCGACTGACTCTGCAGTTCAGTCGATTGAATTGTGGTTTCCAGTATTCTCAGCCTAGCCCCCAAAAGGGGCAAAAATCCAAACGGGAGCGATCAGACGGGCATCGGAGACTAGGGATTTATGCCAAGCGACAACCCAGCCTTATAGGCTCTTCGATACACCCCAACAACATGTTCAAACATCAAAGATAGGATTTTTAAAGATTTGACTTCAAAACACCAAAAATTGGAATATTCATCAAACCAATTCAATTCAAAAGCAAATGGACAAGGAATAGATGTTAGGAATTACTACCTAACAACTATCAAAGATATATACATAGATGTGAGTTCAAAAATTCACCTTTTAACCCAAAAACAACAAACGAGAAGCTCTAAAGCAAAGAAAAGATCAACTACTCTTCAATTTCAACTCTCGAAGCTCCAATCTAAGATCATAAGCAATATTTCCTAAGTTAGGTTATAGGAAATTTCTAAAATTGGAGAGATATTGAGATGGAGAAGAAGAAGAGGATGCTTACCTAAGCTTCTCTTTGATGTTGGAGTTAGAATTTGTATTTCCTAATCAATCTAGGGCTTGGAATTCTAATTTCCTTTCTCTTCCCCCATTTTTACTTTAGCTTGAGTGTTAGAAAATGTTATGAAGGAATGAAGAGGAGTGGGAGTTAGGGTATTAGATGGGTTGAGTGTTTGGTTATTGGGCTGAAACCCAAACCCAAAGCCCTAAATGAAAATATCAAAATTTTACTCAACTCCAAACATATCGATGTTTATACTCAAAACGGTCGCAAACGCCATTTTGGACTCAATGGAAGTGGTCTCTAGTCCTAATTCGACTGTTTGCAAAAAGTGACATTTCGGACTTTAATCCGATTAACGATGCTATATTTAAATAAAACATTTAAATATGCAATCGTAAAATATGCGGGTTGTTACAGTCAAGATGGAGATAAAATGATTCACGGACTTGGGAACATATCTGGAAGGGAAAGAAGATGATGCTCAACAAATTTCAGAGGCAAAGTAACAAAGTATCACTCGGTACTGAAAGGAACCACTCGAACCAAGAGCTTTTTTACTCCACTATTGACCTCCTAACAACTTGTACTTGAAACACTAGATCAAGTGTTTGTAATTAAGTGCTTTTCTCAAGAGATAGACGATCAATTCTAAGGATTTTCTAGAAGAAAGCAGAGGAGGATGAGATAAGCAGAATCAAGGAAATCGTCAGGAATGGCTCAAGATTCATGGAGAAGAGTTTAGAATACATTGAATTATAAATAAGAAGGGTAGACAAATAAAGAAGGGAAGGATTTTCCCACAGAAAGCAATCGATACCGAGAGGTTTCTCTCAGTACCGAGAGGATTCTATGGGGATTTAGGCTACCTTCGGCTCACCTGCACCTTTGGGCTTGGATCTGGATCTTCTCCTTCTTGGGCTTCCGATTCTACTAGCGAATTCCTCTATAAATACCAACCCTATAGTAACTAAATGAGGATCTTCTCGGGCTTTTGGCACTTCTTCTTCTTCTTCACTTCCCATTCCTTCTCTATTGAAGTCACTAAGGAAGCAACTGTTTGCTATTCTAGGTTTTAAATCAGTAAATCCCTTGCACTAGTGACTCTCAAACCTGTAATGAACTAAATATAAGGAGGGCATAGGCTAGAGATTACTGAACTACTATAAAAATTCTTTTGTCTAGTTTAATTTTCTTACAGTATTTGCTAGATCTCACTATTTAAACAGGTTTTGTGTGTTGTGCCATTTTTGGCTTTAACATTTTGGTGTCCACTGAGAAAAGAGCTTAACCTGAATTTGGAGGAGATGAAGAGGCCTAACAATGGATCTAGGATTAGAGGGAGTCAACCAGAGTATGGGGGTAGCCAGGAGGTGTTCTTAAATTCAAATCATTCCATCTACGTGATCAGAGAGGAGATGGAGAGCATGGTAAAAGAAATGAAAGATGGAATAATGTGTGACGCCCCACCTCTATACCCACGCTAACCAAGAACACCACGATGTAGTGCTGTCAATTAGCACGGAGAATAAGGCTGTGGAGGAGCGACCATCCATGTAACTTCTTTGTGCGAGCATCGATACGTCAGATAGAATAGAATGCATATCTTTTAAGGAGGAAATCCGACATACCGATACAAACACAAAGCTATCACACGGTGGCTATATATAATCTTCGGAAACAAACATAGAAATAATCATAACATAAATCAGTCACAGACATCCGTATCACAAAGGCGGAAGAAGATATGAATAAATATATAACACATGAAAGTGTACTTCAGAGTAGTGGTCAGAAAGATCCACGATAATACAAAAGAATAGCATCACGTGCTATACAAAAGAATAGATACACAACATAGAGTCTATATCTCAAATGTGTACAACCAAAAACTACTAATCTAAGTAGTTAGCCAAAAGTCAGAATAATCCAGAAGAGAAGTCAAGCAGAAGCACCTGTAACATCTCGGTCTGACCCGAGTATTATTTATAAGAAAATAATAAACGGATCAGTCTAACTATAAATATCAGATGACATGATATAGGATAAGGGGTATGGCATAAACATATAATAACCATGATGGCATACTACTATAAGTATGTAAATGATAATCAACAAGGGATTAATCAATGTCACAAGGATCTTCTCAAAGATCCAAACACATAAAAAGGTAATGACACACAAATTCACCAATACACAAAAAAAAACTGATATCATATCAGTGAAAACCACAAAAGTTGGTGAAGCACTAAATCTAGAAATCAACACACGAAATCCAGAACAAATCCCAGAAATCAACACACGAAATCCAGAAATCACTAAAAGGGGGAAGTCCGAGCACACGGACGAGAAGCTATCTCATGGAAGCTATCCATTTAATTTTCCGAACACACGGATGGCCCGAAGGCAAGTCCGAACACACGGACGAAGAGACATCGCTCAATCGCTAGTCTAAATCACAAGAATGATCGTCATGATCATAAGGAAGTGTCAATCACACTAAGCTAGTAAATATATGAGTTTAGCTTCATGTCCCATAACCACTTGCTTAACTTAAATATTTATGAACAAACTGTAGATCTTCACTAGGAAATTGTCACAAAAGGGTTCAATCGAACAAGTCCAAGAGCTAACCGACGAAGTGAACGCAAGCGTTTCATACCACTCGTTTTACTAAGTCGTTTAAGTCGATTTCTCGTTCGAGTGAAGTAAAGGCTTATATATATTAGTAGATTGGAAATCGGTTTGAGAAAACGAACTTTTGATATTAAAAATAGTGTTGAAATCGATTTGATGAAAGAGTTTTGATATTTACTACTAGTATTAAAACCTTCATATCTTTAAAGTGACAAGTCATAAAACGATTGTTGGAACAATCTATCACAAAAATTCACATTCGAAGACGTGAATAAAATCCAAGGAAATCAGCTCAAAATGCATCAAAGTGGAAGTTCTGATGAATGCTTTTCAAATAAGATTGCCTACGCAGAGTAATACGGGGTTCGACCTACGACTTACAGAGTCCTGCGACCTAAGGAAATCGCGAACTAAAAAGACCAAGTGTAAGGTCGGCGACGACCTACGACTTACAGAGTCCTGCGACCTAAGTGGGATGCGACCTAAGTTTGGAATACATCGAATTAGGGATAAGAAGGTTAAAAAAATGAAGAAGGGCAGGATTTTCCCACAGAAAGCAGTTGGTACCAAGAGGTTTCTCTCAGTATTGAGAGGATTCTAAGAGGATTTGGGCTAACTTCGCTCACCTGCACCTTTGGGTTTAGATCTGGATCTTCTCATTCTTAGCCTTCTGAGCCAACTGGTGAATTCCTCTATGAATACCAACCCTATAGTAACTAAAGGAGGATCTTCTCGAACTTTTGGCACTTCTTCTTCTTCTTCTTCTTCTTTACTTCCTATTCCTCGTCCATTACAGCCACTATGGAAGCAATTGTTTGTTGTTCTAGGCTTTAGATAAGGAAATCCCTTGTACTAGTGATCCTCAAATCTCTAATACACTAAACATAAAGTGGATGTAGACCAGAGATTGATGAACCACTACAAAAATTCTTGTGTCTCCTTTAATTTTCCTATAGTATTTGCTAGATCTCGCTATTTCAATAGGTTTTTAGATGCTGCGCCATTTTTGGCGTCAACACTCCCGCTAGTCTTTTATATTTCTTCAAACTCTAAGATAAAACATAGAAGTTGTAACAACCCTACCTTCTACTTCGTAAATTAAATAACTTTTATTAAAAATAAAAATATTCAAAGACAATTTTTTAATATTAATTTGAAAATAAATTCTTATTTATTTGAAATCTATTTAATAATAGATTTCATTTTAGTAAATTGAATTGAATAAATAAATTATTCTCAAATAACATATTGAAATTTTGTAAATTGTTTTAGTCGAATACAAAATATTTTTATTATAAGTATAAATAATTGTTATGTGATTGAAATAGTGGAAAATTAATAATCGAGCATCAAATTGAATGAAAGCAGTTATCAAAAATATTCAGTATAGTGAAATGTAAATTAATTTAAATCAAATCGAAATTTATTTATAAATAAATTAAAGATTGTTTAAAATAAAAGTGAATTGAGAAATAAATTAGTTTAAACTAGGCCCAAATCTATTTCAATCCAAACCCAATGGATAGAACCTTCCTTTTCCATTTTCTAAACTAAGCCCAAAATCAAAGTCCGACCCTGTATTATATTTTCCCTAACCCTCCAATAATTATCAAAATCAAGATCCCTTAGATAGAACAAAAGGATAAATCATCGCGACCATGGAGGCATCGCGACCGAACCTACATCAACGAATGTTGAAGGAGGGAACGGAGGCGCGACCTAGCATTGGCAATGATCCTGGATGATCTAGAGCAATGTCATGACCTGATGGAGCACACGCATGCATACGACTTCGATGTTGAAGAGCCTACGCGAGATTTTCCTAGCTGCGATGAGAACGTGATGCTAGCGACGATGGCGGTGAGAGATGTTGGTAGCAGGCTGGTTTGGCAACTTTGGGTAGCTAATGAGATAGTAGTTGCAATAGTGAAGAATGAAATTGCAAGATAAAGAGGAAAGCTTTGATTTCGATGAGTTATCCTCACTCGCGTTTGTGTCCTAGATTGTATTTCCTTTTCCATGCTCTTGGTTAGTTGTTAGGTGATGAATGTGTGTTGATATGCATTGAAATTAAGTGATGTTCTTGTTTATTAGTTGTATGAATGAGACACAAGTTGAATGTTGAACACATACATTATAAGTTATGCATAATAAATAGATGATTACAATAGTCGGACACGACATTTGGAAATTGATTTGAAGAGGATAAATGAATTAAAACAGGATGTTTTGAAAGAAATAAATATTTTGAAATATATAGTGAATTTTGGAATGATTTTTTTAGTTTATATGAGAAAATATTATTAGTAATGGAAAATATAAAAGTGGAATATTTTTTAGAGTTGTGTGGATCGGAATTATTTGAAAAAGGTGATTTTCGATATTTGTTTAAATAAGTGGACTTTGAATATAAATATTTTTATTTGTCTATAATTATAAAAGTATATTTCAAGAATTTTTATAAGATGGTATTAAAAATTTATATTTTTAAAGTGATAAATTTTTTTATGGGATTTGAATAAATGAGAAATTTTCCAAAATAATAATTTATAATAATAATAGTTGAATGTGATTTATTTATTATAAGGAAATTATTATGAATGTAAATTTATTATATATTTTGTTAGGTAAAATTTTGAAAGCAATACATCTTTGTGTTTAATTATTTTAAATAAAAAGGAAATTGTTTTAAAAGGGTTTGAATGTATATATAAAAATATTTGAATGGAATTATTATGGTTTGGAAACTTTGGAATTTCATTATACAAATAAATTTTGTAAATTGATATTTAAATGTTAAGGCTGTGTTTGGTTTGCCAATTTTAGTTTTGGGTTTTCGTCCATACAAATGCACAATATGTATATTGTCAAAAACGACCAATATAGAAAACAAAATTAACATACAAAATAGAAAATAACTTTTTATTTTTATTTTTTGTGTTTTAAAAATTAATAGAAGCATGAGAAACAATCCATCCCTCCATCTTCCTTCCATCCCTTCCGTCGTCCCTTCATTTTCCTTCTATCACCTCCGTCATCACTTCACTCCTCTCATATTTGACATACATATTTGAATAGAAAATTCAAAAATCATTTTTGAACCAAACACCTCCTTAATATTTAGAAGATTTTATATAAAAGAGAACTTTAGTTTGGTTAATTATTCTATAGTATTTTGAAAGGGGATTGAAGTAAATAAGGATTTTGAAATATTAATTTTGGAATTTCATATTGTGGCTTTGAGAAATATTTTTCATTGAAAATCTTTATAAGGAAGATTGGTTTATTTAAATTTTTTGTTTAAAATAAATCTTGAATTATAAAAACTTCATTATAATTTTCAATTCAAATTATTAAAGAAGAATTTCGATGTTTATGAATTAATTTAAGAGGAGTTTAAGGGATTTGGAATTGAATGAAGGTTTAAAATATACGTTTCCTTGTAATTAAATAAGGGGTTTGCAAAAAATTATTTTTGAAACTGTAAATGAATTTTGAGGAAAGGATGAGAATTTTGTAATTAAATTTTCTTTCAATTGAATGTTGGTATTTGGAATTAATTTAAGATTTTGGGAAAGGTTGTTTTAAAACCCCTTTCGAATTAAAAAATATTAGTATTGAGTGTTTTAAATATTTTATATTTTGTGTAATGAGGAACTAGAAAAAATGGAGTTATAGTACCGTCTGAAATGAGACTTTCGGTTATATTTCTTCGGTTATTCTTTGGACTGGTTATATAGAATAAAATTGTGTGAAATTCTAGATTTTGAGGAAGTTGAGTAAACGATTAGTAACACCGTTTGGTATATGACATTCGGTAATTTTACTCCAGTTACTCTATTAACTCGGGGTATAGAATATTATTATGTAAAGGTCGGTATGCCGATAATTTTGAGTAAACGGATTAATTACACCATCTGGTATGGAACATTCGATAATATTATTCTGAGTACACTTTTGAGGTATATGATATTATTATGGGTAAGGAGTGTAGTTCAAGAGCATTGACTAAACAAGTAGATAACACCAGGTGGTATCAGACGCATGCATTGATATTTGTTCGATTACTTTCTGTAAGTGAGGGACACTCTTATTTTATGGGTTAATGCCTAGTGGGGGTTGTGTGCCAACTTGTGTTGTGTGTTGTTTATCTAGATAGACTAGTGTCCATCCTAGTTAGTTAATCGCAGGGCCGCACCCTAGATCTGTGGCATCACCTTATATATGTATGTATGTATGTATGTGTATGTATGTATGTATGCGTTGTGTGCTGATATTTGGATTGTGTGATGATATTCCCGATGCAATACTAGTCATACACTTTGTTACCATTGGGCAGTAGGCACATGACCATAGTGTATAGATAGACGTAGTGTCACAATGGCTGGGAGTAACTAAGACCATGGGTGTGCTATGTTTAAGTGGCATGTGTTGTCCCTTAGAGCATGATGTGTGCTATGTATCTCCCATCTGGAACATATGAGATTATATGATTATTCGATATTATTTAGATACCCTCTCTAGACATCTATTCAGGGGGTGAGGACCTCCTAACCCACTGGAGCATACTATGTGTTGTGAGGCTCCCTATAGAATATGTGATTATGATATATAAATATAGACGATATCATACTTATAGTACCTCGATTGTGTGCTTGTTGATAGTTGATTCCCTTTTGTGTTATGGTGTATTGGACGATGATTAGATTTGTTTCACCCACTTGATTATATATCGTTTAATGTGTTGATGACTTTACTTCAAGACGTGTTACCTTGTATGTGCTTGGTTTTGAGATTTGTTGACATTTGAGATATGCACGTGCCTATTTTGTTATACTTGTTTAAACCATACCAGATGCTATTTTATATTGTCATCTACATTATAGATATAGTCCGACCCATGTGTTATTTATAAAATACTCGAGTTAGTCCGAGACAGTACAGATTCATGGATGAAAGGACCATATTATATTGTTGGGCATAGAAGGAGGCTAGTTGATTAGTTGTTAGTGTACCATTATCTATTCTTTAAGCTTCATGTATATTGATGATGTTGATATGTATGTATTGGATTTATATATTGCATGCTTTGAGATAGTTGAAGTTTGACCAATTTTATATCCTACTCGGACTCGTGTATACTTATTATTATATGTTATCACAGCATGGATGACTCTGTGTTCTTTGTGATTTATTTTATATTGTGCATTGTTCTATCCTTGAAATATACATGTTTATTGCTTTGTGTCGATAATGAGTACGAATAGGCGATTTGTTTATTATTTTTGAAATAAGTACCAGTGTTAGCCCAAAGTAATATTCATGTATGACTACCCAACATTTCGTATTATTAGACAGTATTACTTAGTAATACTCTTTGGTAGTACGAGTGTTGCTATCATAATTAATCCCGAAGGTATATGGCATGATGACAATATCGTGATCTCGCATCAAAAAGTAATGTCGAAAATGTGAAGATAGTATGTCATCAAAGCCAATGCCGAAGGCCAACAATTCTGCCCTGCATCAATAAAGAATAATAGGCAATGATGTAGGTCATTAACGAAGCCAAGGATGCCATCAATGTCACTTATCACCTATAGAGCTGAATGAATGATGTCGAACCTCTCATATCACTAAACGATGTCGAATGAAACCAATGCCGTAACTCATCAAAGCAGTGATGATATCAGAGAACTCTATGTCGAAAGCTATCAATGTTATATCAACATGATATAACATTGATGTTGCATCACATTGATGTCGCATCTAATCAACACTGCTTTACCATTTATGTCGTCCCATATCAATGCCGCTTCTCCATTTATGTCATCCTTATCAACGTTGCTGGTTGCCAATGTCACCACTTATCAATGTCACAACTTATTAATGTCGTGCCTTAGTAATACCGCATTTCATCAACCTTCAACAGATGCTGTAGATCCTTAATACAATGTTGATATCAGATGTCATCAATGAAGATTATCAAGGCGGGATGGATGCTAAGCGTTAACACATAATGTCGATGTTCACCACTGTGCAAGTGGATGTTGAAGTTCATCATTAACTAAGGCATAGTGCCATGCGTCATCTATATGGTTAATGCCTAAGGTCAAGCATGTCGCATGGACATGTGGCAGCCATGCTGCATCTCACAATCCCTATAAATACAGGCCTAGGGGCATGAAGAAAGAGATGAATAATTCTTTTCTCAACTTCTTACCTTTTAAACTTTGTAACCCTAAATTGATTTGGGGATTTTTACCGATTGTAGCACTCAAACTTTGTAAATAGAAGGCTATATACATTTAACTATTTCATAGCATACGAAGAAAGATTTTATGACTAATGACTTATTTTGAATTCTAAAGCACTTATGATTTTTGTCATAGCTTATTTCGATTTCTAATACAAACATAGACTCGATTGCTATTTGAACAAGGTTGATCTACGGTAATTGACTTCAAGATGACATGGCTTTAACATAAGCTTGAACATAGCTTCGACATGAACAACTATGAGAACGTTATGGACTTGAACATTCTAAGCCTATTTACCTAAGCCTTTCTCGACCAAGTGTCGCTTTTTCCAACACTCTTTGAGACCCATAAGGGTGATCCAAGCCTTCACTGAACCAAATTCCTCTTCTCGTGCACATTTTTGGGTGTTACCGAATAAATTCGTTAACATTTTGGCGCTATAAGGAGGGCTTGAACCTCTGATCTGCCCATTTCTTCTTCTTAAAACTAAAGAGAAATGGAAAGAACCAATAAAAATAAAATCCTAAACAAAGAAGTTACACAATAGACGACTTTGGAGGAAAATATCATTCAAAGCTTCAATTTACAGAATCTGGAGGTTGGATAACCTTCGACCTTAATAAAGCTTGCAAGAAGTGAAGCTAAAGTCTAGGATTTGACATAACAACCGATAGTTATGCAAGAGCTCCTTAAGAAGGCTTTATCTAAAGAATTTTGCGAAACGACAGAGCTTATGGAAAAAGGAGATGAAGCAGAATCTCCAAAAAGAAACCTCCAAAACCTCAGTGTATAAAAGTCAAGACGAAATGTTATAGGCCCATCAAGAAAGAGAAAAAATCAAGATAAGGAACCAGAAATGCATTCTCCAAGGGCTAGGGTAGACCATCGAAAGGAGAATCAAGAAAATTTAAAAAAAGGTTCCGCGAGCAATCAGATAGCTAGATTCCATACAAAGAATATAAGTTCAACAAAAAGAATTACTATAATGAAGAAACCTACCAAAGGGACATGCCCAACCAAATAATAACAAATGATATACTTGCCCTTAAGGAAGAAGGGACCCTTGACCCAAAAAGTAATAATAGTTTTCAAAAAACTCCTTTTACAAAGAATATAATGGCTGTTAGGATTCCTTCCACATCAGGATTCCTTCCCTAAAGTATAATGGAACTACTGATCCATACAATTACCTTTTAGCTTTCGAAAGTCAAATGGATTTGTATAATGCTTCTGAGGTTGTTCGTTGTAGGTTCTTCCCTGTAACTTTCCATGGAGAAGTTGCCAAATGATATAGGCATTACCGAGAAAAAACCATATGCTCTTGGGACCAATTTTCTTATGAATTCTTAGTATATTTTGACATGTGAAAAGATCCTACTATAGAGTCCAATGTGTTAGATAATATCAAGCAAAAGCCAGAGGAATTTCTAGGCAAATACTTAAAGTGATTTAATACAGAAGCGCTGAGAACAAGAAATGTGACCGATAGAGAAAAACTAATGGCAGTACGTTCGGGGTTAATTGAGCAAACTATATTCTGGAAAGATCTTTATATTCATGGATGTAAAAATCTACAATACTTCTATTTCTGGGCTGACAAGCTCATCTGCATGGACGAGATATACCATGCCCAAAAGAGATATCAATAAAACAAAAAAGAGGAAAAGTTTGGTTTCAATCATCCCAACAAAAATCCAAAAAGGAATGAAAGAGGAAAACAAAGCTTGAGGGAGATTTCCTAATCCAATTATGTAGACTTAACAAAACCCTCTCCCACACTTTCGCCATGGCAAAAAAATAGTGGAAACTTCCCCACTTTCTACAAGTCAAGGAGTCGCCTAATAGGAAGGGAAATTATTGTGCTTACCATAAAGTGAATGGACATAAGACCGACGAATGCCGTATTTTGGCATAAATAATTCAGAAAACGATCAAATTGGGGTCTTTAAAAGAATTTGCTAAAGAAACCCAGAAGACCTCCCATTTAGAAGAAAATGATCCGAGGGTCTGAAACTTTATTCTTTCCACAATAAATGAATAAAAATTGGGATAAGAATGGTATTCAAAAATAAAGAAAACATCTTCAATATCTAATCAAGATGTATAAAGCCTTCAACCTTTCCGGAGTGCCTCACCGAAGCGCCTCTTAAAGGGAGGACGGTATAACACCTTAAGCCTTCAGCCTGCCCGAAGCGCCTCCTAGAGGGAAGACGGTATAACACTGCCAAGCAACCTCATAGAGGAAGAACAAGTCGAGTATGAGCTATCACGCTTCAAAACAAGGGTAAAGCAATCTTTACGGATCAAATAATTTTCTGGTCTTCTATCCATATTATTGTAAGATGAATTTTCTAGTCTTCTATTATTGCTTGATGGATTTTTCGGTCTATAATTATTGCTAGATTGATTTTCTGGTCTTCTATTTGCAATATTGCCAAATGGATTTTTTGGTCTTCTGTTCATGATATTATTAGATGATATTTTGGTCTCATATTATTTCCAGGCAGTTGGTTGGTTCCCTATTCAGATGACATTATAATTACTGAAGCATGGGGCTATATTAAATCAGTTCTTAATTCAGATCAAAATTCAAATTCCTTAATAGAATAACGGGAATCTCCGTTACTAAATATGCTACTAGATATATTAATGAAGAAGTAGATCTTTACATCAAGATCAAAATCTATGGTCTTCATACCACTAAAATTCTAAATGCTCAATCAACAAGGTTCCCAGTTCTCTTAATAAGCGGATTGTTCAAAACAACAACTACGAAGCATCATGTCAAAACTATGAAGTTAATTGCAAATCTCATATAAAAGAAAAGAATAGAATATCTACCATTCAGGTACAAGTTTATTTACAGTTTATGTGTTAAATGCAAAAAATCACAGGTACAAAAATTAGATAACAAAAAGGCTGATTCAAAGATTTACGAGCAATCCTCCATTAAAGGTCAAGGCTCTGCGCCACCCTCTCTAGGTCTTCGGCAACCGATGAAGAGTAAGTAATGTGGTGAATGGCCACATCCAAAAGTTATTTAAGTTTCTTCTCCTTTTCTCAGATGTTGTCTGAATCGTCAATTGAATCAACTTGAGTCTTCATGCATGCTTGAGAGCCCTATTGGCTCTTTTCAAAGTTTGAATCGTGCTCTTTAAGTCCTTAATCTCCTTCTGGAGTGTGTGCTTTTCACGCTCGAGCTTTTCAACCCGACTTTCATAATCAATGAGACTTTGAGAAACTTTCCCAACCCATTTCTTTTTGAAAAACTGCGTGCACTCAAACTTGACCCGTCTACTCCATTTGGAAATTTTTTCATTACTTAGACCCGGAGGTGGGTTTAACAAGGTAGGAAACTCTTTGCAGGTTAAAGATTGAAATATACTCATTCCCAGGAGCTGGAGAGGGAAGGATGGATTCGCTTTCGCTTGCAACAAGTTCCAAAGGTCGGCAGGATACTTGACTCTTAAGGAGATCCACTTCAAGGTCATTTGTTCATTGATGTAATTTAGCCATTTCTGTGTCAATCTCAATTGAAGGTCCAGACCCTTATTAGTACCTTAGGTACTGGTTTTGATGATAACAACTATAGGACATTATATAAAATATAAATACAAATGTTTTATCAAGGTATATATAGCATATAGTGCAGGATATTAGATAGGTATTGATTAAGAAGACAGTACAACATCAAGAAACTGATATCAAGAGTAAACTCAAGATGCTGATATAAAGTTTCAAGAGTTCAAGAATGAAGACTCATGAGTATTGAAGAGTTCAAGATTTCAGGATATTCCAGATAAGTTATAGAGTCATAGAATTTTTGTTAAAACCTTGATAGCACTTTCCTGATCTCTCTTACCTTCTCTAATTTTGTTTTAAAAATTGTTTTTCAAATATTCTATTTTTAAAATAATCTTTTTAAAATATTTCCTAAAATGATTTTCAAATCTCTTATACTTATAGACATATTATTTTAGTGTTTTTAAGTTTATATATGAATATTGAATTTTTGTTTTTATATATATTATTTACATTATATTGAATATTCTTATTAAATCTTTCAAAATTATTTTATAAAGTTTTATTTTGATTAAAATTTGTATAAAATATATTTAATGATTCTACAAAGTATCAAGTTATTTTAAAAAGCAACGAATTTTCAAAATAATTTTTATAAAGTGTTTTTCAATTTTGTGAAGGATATATCAACATATCCAATCCCATATTGTTACCCTGCAGTTTAGCCTGGCTACAAGATGAAAGTTGCATAATGAATAATTGGGTTCGATCGTAACTCGAGCCAAGAAAGGGTTGAACCTATGAAGGTTTGGTTCCACTAAGTGGTTCGGCAAGACTACGTGGATTGGTAGGATGACATAAGTGTGGGTCGGCAAGACTACGAAGAAGGGCTGGCCCGATATTGGTGGTTCGACAAATATGGGACGGTGCACGTTGGTTCGGCTATGCTAGTATGGTTGTAATCGTTCGGTGCTCCTGGGTCGGCATTCCTCGTTTGGCCAACATTGCTCGACTACCCTCATTCAGGAAGCATTGTTCGGCATTCCTCGTTTGGCATTTCCCGCTCGGAAAGAATTGTTCGGCAAGCATCGCCCGGCTCCCTTCGGTCGGCAAAGCATTGCTCGGCAGCCTTCGTTCGAAAAATGTCGCCCGACATTTCTCGCTCGACATTGGTCGTTCGGCATGCTTGACTCGGTGCGATGAAGTCACTTACTATGGGCCGAAGTACCTTGCTCCTGGGCCTACGGAGGAAGTCCATCTTGTCTTCGTCTATAAATAGAGGGGCAGGGGTGCAGTGAAAGGGGACCTTTTTTGGAGAACTACGGGGAGACTCTGCCATTTCGAAGACTCATCTATTTTCGATCCAAACTTGTAATCAAGTCATTAGTGTACGGATTGTATTTGTATTCAATAATTAGAAGAAGCAATAAAGATTAAACTCAAAGTGGACGTAGACAGTTACGCCGAACCACTATAATTCTGGTGTTCTTGTTTCTTTAGTTAATTCTGCATACATTCCTCTATTTTAATTTTCTATCTTCATTAATCTCTCTACACAAATCCTTTCTTGGGTGTTAGTGACCAATTTTGGTGCTAACATTTTGGTGCTTTCACTGAGAATTGAATTCTCAACTTGATTGGATCTCATCGTCTACTAGTGGATTTCCATATTCGCGAGATAGGTCCAATTGTTTACCAGCAAACTTCCAATTCTACTTAGATTTGAAAGATATCTAAGGAATCTATTAGTCATGGGATTGGATTCACTGATGTACGCAAGATCTTGGGATTGGATGTTGAAGTTGGCACTCAAGCTAAACGAAGGCCGACACTTCTCTGAAGGCAATTCAGCTGATCTCTCATATGGCTGAACCCTCACCAAGACAAATGTGTATATGCCGATCGCCCCAGAAAAGGCGTATGCCGATTGCCCCAGAAAAGGCGTATGCCGACCGCTCCAGAAAAGGCGTATGCTGACCGCTCCAAAACTGCTGTATATCGATCGCCACACGTACTCCGTATAGCCGAAATCCCTTGGCCGAACAGCCTTGACTGAGCCACACTTGGCCGAACGGCCTTGGCCGAGCCACCCTTGGCTGAACGGCCTTGGCCGAGCCACCCTTGGCCGAACGGCCTTGGCCGAGCCACCCTTGGCCGAACGGCCTTGGCCGAGCCAACCTTTGCCGAACGGCCTTGGCCGAGCCACTCTTGGCCGAACCGCCTTGGCTGAACCGCCTTGGCCGAGCCACTCTTGGCCGATCCACCATGCCTACACTCCAACACCGGACCACCTTCTATTCTTGTGCTTTACAAGCATGCCGACCCAGTGTATACCGATCCCTCTACTATATACCGAACCCTCTCTTAAAAAACCATCTGACCGATCCATTTACAAAAAAAATATGGATCGGGTACGAACTCTATTTTAAAAAAAATATACTTTTTTGGGTATGACCCAAATTTAAGAAAAAGGCTCTAAAATTTTTTTTCCCGCAGCGCAGTGCCTCCGCATAGTGAATTCAAAACTCAACTTAGTGAAGGAAGGTTCTATCCACTTCCCTTACATCCTATAACCGACCAGGGCATAGAGGATCAAGCGGCAGCCTCTGAATGGCAACAAGGGAACGGACAAGCAACCACTACTCAAACGATACTCCCAAAGGTTGGAGAACATAAATGATATGACTCTAGGCAAATGCAGGAAAATTTTGACCAAAACTAGACTCGAGTAAAACCAATATTTTCTCCTACCAAATGCCAAGATGACTCCCAGCAACATTCTTTACTGACCCAGCACTTCGAATGTAGTGACTCCAATCAAACCAATATTGGACTCCAAGCAATGTTTTCCAAATTCTAATAAGGATACCATGCTGATCGCGTTTGAGGGGAGTCAATCTCTAGATATATTTTGGCAGCTAGTTAGCTAGAGAGCCTCCTACGACCATGATCGTTTCTGTTACAAAATGAATCAGAACCAAAGTGAGGAGGAGTGGAGCAGGCTAGGAAAAATAACAATGCAGGCCCGTTGGCTAAGGATTCTGATTCCAGTAGACAAAACAAGATCTCAAAGTTCAACCCATATGCTCTTTGAAAGATTCAATCTATAGCCTCTACTTGGAGACTCGCGACTCAGAGTGGTACTGAAAACCAACCTCGAGAGAGTCCACCGAAGTCCAGAGAAGATCAAGGGAATGTTGTATATTCCAAGATGCACACTGATCCTCACACTAGCGATTACAGACACCTCCGAGGTGTGATCGAAAAGCTGATCTGGAAAGGAAAGCTTTAACTTTATGTGCAAGTCCTGCGGAATGGCGGGTAGCGAACATCCGATGCCTATCAATAAAGAACTAGGATTATCAATTGGATGGCGGACGGCCGACATCCCTTTAAAGGGAGCTAAGGCCAAAGTTGAATAGTGAGCACACGATGCTGCTTCACTGATCAATGAGATTTATTCCAATCTTCTTTAAATAATTTATATTTCAATTTCAATTGTTCTATGAACCACAACCAACTTGAACTAAACTACTTTCAAAACAATGTAGGTGACCAAGTACTTAGAGTTTGCCACCAACCAATCCACGCAGACCGTGATCGGACCTATGGAGTTTCATCAAGACGAGCATGATCCGACTGCTCATCATCAACCATATGCCTTTGATTTGAGGCCATGGACTAGAGATGGAAAAGCTCGTCACGGTCAGAGCCTTATACAAAGCGTTCATAATTGACCGTCCATTCGTTGACTTCCATATTTGATTTGGTGGTCTAAGCAAGGCTTGGAATGAATGTGGCCCGATTATCCATTCCTCGTGTCATAAAGTAAAGTTCGATAAAATACATATGCCTCTCCTGAAGCTCAGTGATGCCGGGTTCTAACTAAAGCGGACGTGATTTGATCATCTACACATCAACTCCTATCCGGAACACAAGAGGTAGTTCGAAAGCCCGACTTAAAGTAGCTATGATGGACTGCCTACTCGTCAACCATCGCTCCCAATACATGGACACGACTGCACCTTGGAACATATGCAACTTAGTTTGTCTACTTCGTGATCCATTATCCTCGTTTTCTAGAAAGAGATACGAAGTAAATTGAGACGCCCCACCTCTATACTCACGCTAGCCAAGGACACTACGGAGTAATGCCGTCAACTAGCGTGAAGAATAAGGCTGTTGAGGAGCGACCATCCGTGTAATTGCTTTGTGCGAGTACCGATATGTCAGATAGTATAGCATACATTTCATTTCAAGAGGAAATCCGACATACCAAATACAAACTCAAAGCTACCACACAGTGGCTAAGTGGACCTCGGAAACAAATATAAAAATAAACATAACATAAACCAGTCATAGATGTTCATATCTCAAAGGCGGAAACAGATATGAATATAATACATAAAAGTGTACATCAGAGTAGTGGTCAAACAAGATCCACAATATCACAAAAGAATAGATACAAGTGCTAGACAAAAGAATATGTATACATCAGGGAGTCTATATCTCAAATGTATAACAACAAAAACTACAAATATAATGTAGTTAGGCAAAAGTCAGAAGATGATCCCAGATAAGGAGTCAAGCTGAAGCACCTGTAACATCTCGGTCTGACCCGAGTATTATTTAAGAAGAAAATAATAAACGGATCAGTCTAGCTATAAATATCAGATAAAATGAGATAGGAAGAGAGATATGACTAAAATCGTATGATAACAAAAATGACGTACAATGACAAGTGAACTTTAAACATCAACAAAATCATACAATATCTCTAAAATCTCAAAGCACCAAAAAGAACATCACATTCTTTATTTTATTCACCAAACACCAAATATTGACAAACTCATAATTGCCAATCACAAAAAGAGGTGAAACGCAAAATTCCAGAAATCACAACAAGAAATCCAGAAATCACAAAGGGGGAGGCCTATCACAAACGGGAGCATGAAAACTCACCAACACGTGTATCACAAACGGAACGCTATTCCATGGTCGCTAACCATAAATATTGAGCCGAAGCTCCACAAACGGTCCGAAGACCACGGGTCGCTACCCCGCCAAATTGAACCGAAGTTCCACAGAAACGGGGTTTAGTCTCCCTCTTAGACAAATAGACATCGCACATCGCTAGTCTAAATCACAAAATGATCATCATCGATCAATAAAAAGTGTGAATTACACTAAGACAGTAAATATAAGAGTTTAGCTTCATGTCCCATAACCACTAGCTTAACTTAAATATTTACGAACAAATTGTAGATTTCCACTCGAAAATTGTCACAAGATTTTCAATCGAACAAGTCCATAAATTAACCGACGAAGTAAACGCAAGCGTTTCATACCACTTGTTTTGCTAAGCCGTTTAATTAGATTTTCTCATACGAATGAGGTAAAGGTTTGTATATACTAATAGATTGGAAAACGGTTTTGAAAACGAGCTTGTATTAAAATAGAGTTGAAATCATTTTATTAAAAGAGTTTGAATATTTACTACTAGTATAAAAACCTTTGTAATTTAAGATGACAAGTCACGGAAATGATTGTAGAAACTATCAACCATCAAAAATTCACATACGAAGACGTAAATCTAATCCAGGTAAATCGATGCCGAATCCATCAAAATGGATATCCACAAAAATACCTAAAAAGAAGTCATCAAAATCATAATAAATGATAACAACAAATAGGATCATCACGAATCGATTTAAAATTGGAAATTCAATCCCAAAAAGGCAAATTGGCAGAAACGACAAATTCAGTCGACTGACTCAGAGATTTCAGTCGACTGACTCAGGTCGTGGAAACTTTCTGTTTCCAGGTTCAGTCGACTGGCTCAGAGATTTCAGTCGACTGAATCATGCCTGGGAACTTTCGGGTTCCAGGTTCAGTCGACTGAACAGAGATTTCAGTCGACTGATACTGGCCCAGGAAATTTCCTGGCTTCAGCTCAGTCGACTGAACGCTCTGAGTCAGTCGACTGAACTGGGATTTCCAGTATTTTCAGCCTAAAAGTGAAGAGGCAATCTCTTTGCAAATGAAACCGGACGAGCAATGGGTGCTAGGGGTTTATGCCAATCGACGACCCGGCCCTATAAGCTCTTCGATGCATTACCAAACCATGATCAAACATCCATAAAAGGATTTACACACAAATTTGACTTCAAAAACCAAAAATTGAAATATTCACAAAACCAATCCCAATCAAGAGCAAATGCACATGAAGAAGTGTTAGGAATTCATACCTAACAACCAAAGATAATTATAAACATAGATGTAAGATAAAAATCTCACCTTTTTACACAAAAACAAGGAAGGAGAAGCTTGAAAACAAAGGAGGTTCAACCACTCTTCAATCCCAACTCAAGAAGCTTGAATTTAAGCTTAAAAGAGAAACATTTCCTAAGTTAGGTTTAGGAATTTCTGAAATTGAAAGGAGAACGTGTTAGGGAAGAAGAAGAGAAGGCTTACCCAAGCTTCTTCTTGAATTTGGAGCTAGAACTTGATTTGCAAATTGGAAACTAGGGCTTAGGAATTCTAATTCTTTTTCTCTTCCCCTATTTTTATCTAAAGCTTGAGTTGTATTAGGAAAATGAAATGAATGAAGAGAAGAGAGGGTGAAGCTTGGTCTAATGGGCTGAAACTAAACCAAAGCCCTAAGTGAAAAAGTATCAAAATTTCACTAACTCCAAACATATCAATGTTTATACTCAAAAAGGTCGCAAATGTCATTTTGAACTCAATGGGGGTGGTCTCGAGTCCCAATTCGACTGTTTGCAAAAAGTAGCTTTTCGGACCTTAATCCGATTAACGATTCTATATTTAAATAAAATATTTAAATATTCAAAATTTTAAAATATGCGGGTTGTTACACAAATTGTGCGAGGCTTGATTATCCAACCCCAGCATGGATGTGATCCAACCATCTATCATATACCTCCTTTCTTGACTTGATTGGAAGATCTATAATCACCAAACGGACGAGAATCGACCTTCCATTTTTCAAGTTTCATCCTTGATGCTGGGGGCAGAGTCCCATTCCATGAGCAAACGTGGTTTGATCGTTCATTCGACAACATTAGCCTCGATACGGTAAATGAAATACAAATCAAACGGGTGGAAATACGACTGCTCTCAACAAAAACCTCTAAGTCCCCAGAGTGCGGACTAGAGTACTCTGAGTCCCCAGAGCGCGGACTAGAGTATAAATGACTTCACAAAAATCTCTAAGTCCCTAAAGTGGACTAGAGTACTCTGAGTCCCTAGAGCGCGGACTAGAGTGTAAACGATTTGACGAAAATCTCTAAGTCCCTGAAGTGGACTAGAGTACTCCGAGTCCCCAGAGCACGGACTAGAGTATAAACGACTCAACAAACATATCTAAGTCCCCAGAGTGCGGACTAGAGTACTCTGAGTCCCTAGAGCGCGGACTAGAGTATAAATGACTTGACAAAAATATCTAAGTCCCTGAAGTGGACTAGAGTACTCTGAGTCCCTAGAGCGCGGACTAGAGTATAAACGACTTGACGAAAATCTCTAAGTCCCTGAAGCGGACTAGAGTACTTTGAGTCCCCAGAGCGCGGACTAGAGTATAAATGACTTGACAAAAATCTCTAAGTCCCTAAAGTGGACTAGAGTACTCTGAGTCCCCAGAGCATGGACTAGAGTATAAACGACTTGACAAAAATCTCTAAGTCCCTGAAGCGGACAAGAGTACTCTGAGTCCCCAGAACGTGGACTAGAGTATAAACGACTTCAGAAAAATCTCTAAGTCCCTAAAGCGGACTAGAGTACTATGAGTCCCTAGAGCGCGGACTAGAGTATAAACGAGTTAAAAATCTCTAAGTCCCCAGTGTGCGGACTAGAGTACTCTGTCCCCAGAGTGCGGACTAGAGTATAAACGAGTTAAAAATCTCTAAGTCCCCAAAGTGCGGACTAGAGTATAAATGATTCAAAAATCTCTAAGTCCCCAGAGTGCGAACTAGAGTACTCTGAGTCCGCAGAGTGCAGACTAGAGTATAAACGATTCAAAAATCTCTAAGCCTCCGGAGTGCGGACTAGAGTACTCTGAGTTCCTAGAGTGCGGACTAGAGTATAAACGATTTAAAAATCTCTCAGCCTCCGAAGCACAGGCTAAAATATACAAGATGGATGGTAAATCTAAGTAGCAAAGATCATCAGAAAAAACAAAATTTTATACTAATCAAGGATTCAGTTTCACTACAACTCCTCCTGAACTCGGAGCAAAAAGTCTATTTACAACGACTATGAAAATAAATAGAGATAATTACATAATCCAAGCTTATTCGCATTGAGCGAGGCATGATAGCTACATTTTTGACTTCTTCTCCTTCCTCGGTTTAGCTGAAGACTTGCTTACTAGGGAAGTGGTGCCTGGGGAAGGAAGAGGAACTTCCAGTGGCGAGGTTCCACCGGGAAGAATAACTCTAAGTCACCAGAATGCAGAGTGGCGTATAAACACCAATAAATAGATGAGTGGATTCCGACTGTTCTCTATTCCGCAAACTTCAGCCGAAAATCGATAGGAGGAATATTAACTTGATAAGGACGGAGTTCGACCATCCGACTTATGGCCTGGCTAAATCATTGCTGGGAGCAGGAGTACAGATCACTAAAAGTTGAATACGACAGCTCATTATAGCTCTAGCCTGGTGTTCTTTACAACTTAAGGCAACGACTGAAAGGAGGCCTCAACACAGAATCAATCGAAACGGCATCCAAAGCTACGGGCGACCGACTATATCATACCTCAGATCGAGAGTCAATATCGATCTGCACCAAGCACATACGAATATGACCCGAATGTCCCTTGAAAAACTATGACCACCATAGTGTGGAAAGGAGAGTAAACCATGAAGACTTGGTCATTAATTCTCCAGCACCCACCTTCGATCCATCAGGAGAAGTATGAAACTAGATGATCATGACCCGACTGCACTTGAGCCAACTTTACCCCAAGATCTGATTACAAAACATGAACCAAAGTGGACGTGGCTGACGGTTTAGTACCCAACTTAAGCCCTTAAACTGACGAGGCATTGGAGTATTCCCCTTGGAATGAAAAACCACAATGCAATCCAGGATAGGCGAGACTCAGCCTTCCATCAACTAACCCGATCCCACGATTCAATGGGAAAGAGAGCAAAGCTAAAGTGGGCATGGCTGGCCTTCCTACTTATCGGTATATGCCCCAGATTTTGTGGCACGAGCGAGAAGCAGGATGAATGTGAACTGATTATTCACTGATCGACTCTATGTCTTTGGAGTTTAGGTGGGAGTATAAACATAGCTAGGACGAAACTCAACCATCCACACAGTACATTTATCAACCCAAGACTAGGAGCAGAAGCGTGATCATCCAAAGACTGGCTATGACAGCTCAATATTGAAACTTATATATAGTGTTTACAACTATTCAAGGCTACGACCGAAAGAATGCCTAGCGATAGAATCATTAAATCGATGCCTAAGCTCGTGGGCAACTGACTATCACTCCAACCCGAAGGACGGGTATAGGATCGTGAATGCATTGAATGGAAAGGCGTTACTCGAATATACAAGCAAATTCAAACTCAAAGCAAGATCCAGCTGTGCAGCTTCACGCAACTCGAGGCTAACCCCTACTCGACATTTTCTTCAACGTGCTTCTAAGCCTGATCTTTGGCTATTTGCAGAAAATCGATCAAAGCATTTCAAGCCCTTCACTATCAGACTTAATAACTCATGACAAGATCTAGGATTCGACCAGAGTATCCATCAACGTTGACCGTCCCAACCAGATTTCAGATTGAATGTTACATAAAATAGTTAATTCTGAACTCAAAGAATCTGAGATTGCACCCGCTGAGCTGGCAGTCGACGTTACAGTCAACCATGGTGACCCTTCACGGGTGCAGAAGATCGGATCATAGCTCAGTGCAATGATGGTAAAAGAATTAGATGGATTTCTCTGAATATATGATGATATGTTCCCTTGAACCCATTCTGCCATGCGTGTATGATTTCACCGACTATCGCAAGCCATGCATTGAATATCGACCTGAAGCTACAAAAGCTAGCGTCATACAACGACCTGAGACGTCTGAAAGAGTACTTAAATAGAATATCGAACTAAGCCAATTCGATACCACTTATTTCCCACGAAGAGCTATCCAAGGACGGAAATTAGCAGACCTCATATCTGAATCACTGCATCAAACGACTACTCAAAGAGTAGTGGAGAAACAACTAATAGATGGAAAATGTACACGGATGGAGCATCCAATGATCAGTGTTATGGTGCAGGAATCGTGTTAATGACTCCTAAGGAACGATCAATCTGCTACACTCTGAAAGTCGATTTCCTTGTAGCAAACAACGAAGCTAAGTATGAAGCCTCGACCGCTAGCCTCAAACTTGCTAGAGAACTTGGAGTGGAAACTTTAAATATCTTTTGTGATTCCTGATTAGTAGTATGCAAAGTTAGGGAAGTTATTCTTGTCACGGGGCATTGTCTTGCTCCTTATCTCAGCTGGATCCAAGAGCTACTAGCCGACTTCACGTATTACATCATTACACACATCCTCAATGAACGAAATGAAAAGAGTCAAGTCACTGGCCAAGCTGGCCAGTTTCTGGGATGTGCAATGGACATACTTTGTTTTGGTTGAAGTACTTAATATTCCAAGCATTGACGGATGGAGATCGGCTAGATCTTGGAGAGAGAGCCAGAAAAGGGGTCATCGATGACTCCTATCAAAGACTATCTACAGTGAGGAATTCTTACTGAACGGAGGAATGGAAAACGACAGATCCTCCTCAAAGCTTCATGCCAAATCATCCAAGAAGAAGTCATGTGTAGAAAGGAGTTTATTCATTCTCATGCTTCGGTGAATCACCCATGATGATATCAAATGAGTCTTGAATGAAGTCTATGAAGAAGAATGCGACAATTACATCAGGGGGCAAACCCTGACAAAGAAAATACTCTGCTATGGGTTTTACTGGCCGACTATCAATCAAGATGCGGTTGATCATGCTAGACAATGCGATGAGTGCAAGATGTTGACAAAAAATTCAAGAGCCCCGCCAAAGGAAATTACTCAAAAGGCTAGTCCATAACTGTTTACCACTTGGGGGCATTGGCATCATCGTCACCTTGCTGATCCTGAAGGTGGTGCGAAATACATCATCATAGCAGTTGATTACTTCACCAAATGGGCAGATGCAGAACTTTTAACCACCACCAAGATGAAGAAAATAACCGACTTCGTCGTCCGTTACATCATTTGTCCTTATGACCTTCCACGATCCATTATAACTGGTTCAAGCTATGAACAAAATCATAAAGTCTATTCTGAAGAGAGGTTTGGAAAAGGCTAGAGGTAAATGGGTGGATGAACTCTCAACAGCATTATGGGCTTATAGAACTACCCATGAGTGCATGGCTGGCCGTACTCCCTTCACCCTTGCTTACGGCTCCGAGGTCGTCATCCATGTAGAACTTGAAGTCCCCTCTCATTAAGTGGCTGATTACAACCCTTATTTCACAAAAAATATAAACAAGGAACTGCAACCGAATTGTAATTAAACTAGATGGAATTAGTGATGACTTATGAGCATATAAAACGGATCCTAGTGCTAATGACAAGAACGTGTTCCCGAACATGCACGTGTATATTCGAAAAAATTCGACTTCTTGAAATCAACAGAAATTGAATTTTCACTTAGGGTTATTAAGAAACGACTGGATCAGATAGCCAAAGCTTACTAGCCTTGTAGAACCGGACACAGATGGCCACTGATGAACTACAATCCTGTATTTATACTATTGGGAATCGACCAAGCATCATGACGGCGGAAGAAGGATACGACACTTTGGAGGATAAAATTGAAGGATAATGACTATTCAGGAAACATGATGGATTTCTTTCTGGAGACTCTAACTTGCTCCGATTCAAAGTACGTCATGTTGGTTCACACGACGCACTTTGGGGGGCAAATGTTACCCGGCAGTTTAGCCTGGCTACAAGGTGATAGTTGCATAATGAATAATTGGGTTCGATCGTAACTCGAGCCAAGAAAGGGTTGAACCTATGAAGGTTTGGTTCCACTAAGTGGTTCGGCAAGACTACGTGGATCGGTAGGATTGCATAAGTGTGGGTCGGCAAGACTACGAAGAAGGGCTGGCCCGATATTGGTGGTTCGGCAAATATGGGACGGTGCACGTTGGTTCGGCTATGCTGGTATGGTCGTAATCGTTCGGTGCTCCTGGGTTGGCATTCCTCGTTCGGCCAACGTTGCTCGACTACCCTCATTCAACAAGCATCGTTCGGCATTCCTCGTTCGGCATTTCCCGCTCGGCAAGAATCATTCGGCAAGCATAGCCCGGCTCCCTTCGGTCGGCAAAGCATCGCTCGGCAGCCTTCGTTTGAATAATGTCGCCCGACAGTTCTCGCTTGGCATTGGTCGTTTGGCATGCTTGGCTCGGTGCGCAGAAGTCACTTACTATGGGCCGAAGTACCTTGCTCCTGGGCCCACGGAGGAAGTCCAGCTTGTCTTCGTCTATAAATAGAGGGGCAGGGGTGTAGTGAAAGGGAACCCTTTTTGGAGAACTACGGGGAGACTCTGCCATTCGAAGACTCATCTATTTTCGATCCAAACTTGTAATCAAGTCGTTAGTGTACGGATTGTATCTGTATTCAATAATTGGAAGAAGCAATAAAGATTAAACTCAAAGTGGACATAGGCAGTTACGCCGAACCACTATAATTCTGGTGTTCTTGTTTCTGTAGTTAATTCTGCATACATTCCTCTATTTTAATTTTCTATCTTCATTAATCTCTCTACGCAAATCCTTTCTTTGGTGTTAGTGACCAATTTTGGTACTAACATATATGTTGACATACTAGCCATAAATTTCAAAATTCATTTTGAAAGGCAGTGTCTTTTAGTTGTATCTCTTCGTTAATAGACATGACCGTTGTTTCCCCATATATTCCAGACTTCCAAATGAAATTTCATTAACTATTTTCTTATTTCTGTCACCTTTTTCACTCTCTTGATTTCTAAATCAATTTCTATCGAAACTCTGCCAAAATTCAACTAGAATCAAATTCAATCATTACTAGTTTGATTTTCTTTCATACTCTTTGATTTCTCTCATCTCTCTCAAGATCAAAGTACTATTCAAGAGTTGTAGGATCAATTGTAATCAAGATCAAAGATCTGAGTCTCTAAATTCTATCAAATCATACACTTATATTCTATGGTGTGCTTGGTATTCCTAAAATCCAAGTAGGTGTGATTGTAGCCTGTTAAAATCAATTGGGTGTGCTTAGTAGCCTGTAAATCTAGTGGGTGTGCTTGTAGTCTGAAAATCAAGCGACTCTACCCAGAGATTGGGATTTTGGAGGGTGTGTCTTGTAGTCTTGAAATCGAGATTGTATTTGCATTTAATAGTTGAAAAGAAATCCATACAAGGAATTATGCGGGACTGTATGTAGGGTAACTCTGAACCAGTATAAATCTGGGTGTGTTCTTTCGTTTTTACTTTTACTACATTTACTTTTATCTGTATTTTTATTCTGTGATTGTTATTTACATCATTCCAAGAAAAGTCTTAAAGAATTTGAATAATATTCATATAATCCATTAAACGCTATTCACCCCCTTCCCACCTCTGGTGTTAATTTAGCCTTAAAATCCTTATTCCATTGACTAACATTTGGTATTAGAGCATTGGTTTTCAAAGTATTCATTATTTGATTTTTGAAAAAGATTAAATGGCCACCAACACTAGTAATAGTACTATTAGTAACACTGTCAATACACTTGTTAGTAAATCATTTGTCGAAGGGCAATCCACTGCTAGACCTCCACTTTTTAACGGTAGTAATTACATACATTGGTTATGTAGAATGAAAATTTATTTACAGTCAATTGGTTTAGACACTTGGAATATCACAAAAATTGAGTACACTAAAACCGAGACAAATTTTGCATAGTGGACTGCTGACCAAAAAGCAGTTGCACAAAGTAACTCTAAGTCTATGAATATATTATTTTGTTCGCTAGATAGAAATGAATTTAGTATGGTATCTATATGTAAGTCTACATTTGAAATTTGGAGAACTTTGAAAGTTACACATAAAGGGACAAGTAAGGTTAAACAAAGCAAAATTTCCATGTTAACAAATCAGTTTCAATTTTTCAAAATTAGTCCATATCTAATATGTATAGTAGATTCCAAGGTATAGTACGCTTACTTATTGCACTGGGTAAAAGTTTTTCTGAAGAGGATCAAGTTAGAAAAATCCTCAATTCACTTACTCCTAAATGGGATCAAAAGACTCTTGCAATCGAAGAGGCTAATGACATTAGTACTCTAAAAATTGAAGAGTTAATTAGCTATTTAATGTCTTTTGAAGCACAAATGCAGGGCATGAGAGAAAACAAAGCAATAGAGAAGAAATCTATAGCTTTTAATGCAATAACGGATAATCTAGATTTAGACAGCGATGAAGATGAAGAAATTGCTTTCATGATAAGGAATTTCAGAAAATTTCAAAAACATAGGAAGATGAAAAATTTCAAAAGAAATGACAACAAAAATCCAGGAAGCAGAAGTGGGAATGGAAATGCATTAGATGTTATAACTGCGATGGCCCTAGTCATTTAAAACGAGACTATCCACATTCCGATAAAATGAAAACTACACCAAACACTGATTCATCCAGAAAATGGAGAAGAGACTATACTATAACATTAGACGATTTAGATACATCCTCAAGTGATAATGAATCAAATACAGAAATTGCTAAAATGTGATTCACAATAACACATAATTTAGAACAAAATGGTGAAATGGATCCGAGAAAGGTATGCATTTAATATATGAAAAGTTTTCTAATTTCTTGAATGAATTTTTCTTTCTTTTGGTTGCTTTATTGGTTGTTAGGAATATTCTACAGATTAATAATAATATTGGTTGAATATTGTGTAATTATATTTTAAATATAAATATTTTATATATTTTAATAATAAAATAATAATATAAAATATATCTAAATTATTTTAAAATTATTTTTCTGAAAATAGAATAACCATAAATAGATCTATATAATAAAATAGGTATAGTTAAACAAAAATCATTTTTGAAAATTTCTACTTATATGTCAACATACCCCACGAGCATATGTCAACATATGCAGACAGAATTTCAATTTCAATTTCAAAATTTGAATTTCCCTCCACCTTTTCACCAACTCCTATATTCTGAAAAGTTGCCTTTTGACTAAAGAACATGTCCTTTGATTCTTTATTTACTTACTCTATCTCCATCCATTCATTTCTCACTTTCATTTTCAAATTCAAAAATTATAAACTCTCTTATCTCTTCAAACTATTCTTCAGTGGCATCCTCAAGCAATACTAAGGCAACCATGAGGCTTTCTAAGAAAATAAAAGAATTTTTTTCAATGATCAAGAAGCCATTCTAGCCTATATTGAGTATTTATCTTTCGGAAAAGATTTCCCGAAAGATTTGCTATTTTTGAAAATTTTCCTATTTATGATCTTTTCAATCTTTATTTGCAAATTGAAATTCTTTGTTTAATCGATGCTTCTCAAAATGATTTTGTTTTTGTCCAAAATTTGTAAAGATGTTTTACGCAAATTTAAAAGGAAAGTTTTATGATGGTAGAGAATGAGAAGTTTGGAGTAGTGTCAAAGGGACACAATTTGTTTTAAATTGTGAACTTTTGGGTCGCATTCTTGGATACAAATCTAGTGGAATTGACTTTTCATCTTTTCAAATTTATTTTCAAAATCGTGAAGTAACTCACGATATTTTTGGAAGTGATGATGATTTTGAATTCAAAGACAAAAACTTGCGTCCAAAAGCAAGAATTTTAAGCCTTCTTTTGCAACAAAGTATCACTCCTAGAACAGGTAACTATAATAACCCGACTCGAAAAGTTTTCAAAGCTCTTTTCGCAATTTACGGTCAATATGACCTAAATTGGTCTCAAGTCATTTTGGATGAACTTTTTCCTAAGAATCTTTCTAAACATGAAAAAACATTATTTCATGGTGTGTATCTTACTCGTGTTTTCAATTATTTTGGTGTTGACCTTAAAGGAGAGGAAACAGTTCCTCAAAAAATATTTAACAAGGCCAACATTTCGCTTATGCATATTCCACACTTTTTTCAAGCCTTATGAAATGCTTACAGAAAATAAACAAAGGTTGGCTTAGGAGGAAAAGCGTGAAACAAGAGAAGAGGAGGAAATGGAAGAGGAAGGAGATGAAATGGAAGTTGAGGAGGAAGAATAAGAAGAGGAGGAGGATACTTCTTTAGGAGGTATCAATATGCTACCAAATCCATCCAATGAAGATCTTCTCAAAAATCAAGAGAAGATCATCCATAACTAAAGGAAGCTTAAGAAATCATTTTCAAAGAGATTTACTTCAATTCCCAACAAAATTGATAAATTCTTTGGAGAGATCATCCGCAAGCTTGGTGGTTCTTCTTCATCTTCATCCGTACCTTTTTAGTTGTTTGTTTAAACTATCCTTATGTTTGGATTTTCTAGTTTTAGTTTATTATTGAATCTCATGTATCATTCTTTTATTTCTTTTATTCATTATTATTATCAATAAAAATTCTATTTTTTACTATTATATATTGTCAACTATCTTTGGAAAGTCATATAAATATAATAGTATAAGCCAAATACAATAGAAAAGTAAAATAAAGTTGTTTTGTAAATTTCCGCATATATGTCGACATACCCCAGGTATGTATGTCGACATACAACGGCAACTTTTCAAAAAAAAATTAATTTTGAAAATTGAATAGACAGCAAATGCCTATTCATTTCCAACAAATTTCCACCCCTTTAAATATCTGTTAAGACTAGAGAATCGTTATTATCTACTCTCTTTCTTCTTCCTTTACATTCCTAAACTCCAAAATCAAAATAATAGTTTCTCCTATCTGAAAACTAACCGAAAACGTCGAACAAACTCTTGAATCATTCAAGAACATTCTTACTTTCATCCTAAGAAACCAATGGCACCTAGAATTGAGTCAAATGCAGATAATCAAGGAACAAGAAAGGCAATTTGACGTAATTCGGTGGATGATTTTTGCCACAAACAAAGAAGAACCAACCACCAATCCAGAGTGTACCATCAACAAAGATGACGAAGATTGGGATGCTATCATAGCGGATCCAATCTTTGGGGCTGATGGATGAGTTGAAGTTCCTTAAAATGTCTAGTTTTAATAGGTTTGATTGTATATAAATAATTTATTTGGTTTGGATTTGACTGGTTTTGATTTGTGTCGATTTGTTTGAACTCTATATGACATAAACTTTATTGGATTGGATGAATATTTGGATTGATTATGATTATTTCATGATTATCTAATTTTATATATCACTTATTATTATTATACAATCCTTCTCATCATCATCATATATAATTCTTATACATATTAATTAGTATTTTATTTAGGGGGAGTTAGAGTTATAGAGCAAATGAGTTATAGTTTTTGGTGGTAATATTTGTGGATGACAAAGAGGGAGATATATGTAAAATCTAGGCATAGATTAAGGGGGAGTTTTATGACTTAGAGGGAGTTATATTATATTTTGTATATAGAATTGTCATCATCAAAACGGGGAGATTGTTAGTACCTTAGGTATTGATTTTGATGATAACAACTATAGGACATTATATAAAATATAGATACTAATGTTTTATCAAAATATATATAGTATATAGTGCAGGATATTAGACAGATATTGATTAATAAGACTTTACAATATCAAGATGATGATATCAAGAGTAGATTCAAGATTCTGATATAAATTTTCAAGAGTTCAAGAATGAACACTCATGAGTATTGAAGAGTTCAAGCTTTCAAGATATTCCATATAAGTTATAGAGTCATAGAATTTATGTTAAAACCTTGATTGCAATTTCCTGATCTCTCTTACATTCTCTAATTTTGTTTTTAAGATTGTTTTTCAAGTATTCTATTTTTAAAATAATCTTTTCAAAGTATTTCCAAAATGATTTTCAAATCTCTTATACTTATAAACATATTATTTTAGTGTTTTTAAGTTTATACATATTGAATTTTTGTTTTTATATATGTTATTTACATTATATTGAATATTATTATTAAATCTTTCAAAATTATTTTATAAAGTTTTATTAAGTTATATTTTGATTAAAATTTGTATAAACTATATTTAAATGATTCTACAAAGTATCAAATTATTTTACAAAACAATGGATTTTCAAAATAATTTTATAAAGTGCTTTCAATTTTGTGAAAGATATGTCGACATATCCAATTCCTATATGTCGACATACTAGCCGTAAATTTCAAAATTCAAATTTTGAAAGGAAGTGTCTTTTCATCGTATCTCTTCGCGAATGGACATGACCATTGTTTCCCTATATATATCAGACTTCCAAAAGAATTTTCATTAACTACTTTCTTATTTTTCTCTCCTTTTTTTCACTATCTTGATTTCTAAATCAATTTCTATCGAAACTCTACCAAAATTCAACCAGAATCAAATTCAATCATTACTAGTTTCATTTTCTTTCATATACTCTTTGATTTCTCCCATCTCTCTCAAGATCAAAGTGTTATTCAAGTGTTATAGGACCAATTGTGATAAAGATCGAAGATCTGAGTTTGTAAACTCTATCAAATCATACTCTTATACTCCTTGGTTTGTTTGGTATCCCTGAAATCCAAGTATTTGTGATTATAGCCTATTAAAATCAATTGAGTATGCTTAGTAGCCCGTAAATCTATTGGGTGTGCTTGTAGCCCGAAAATCAATTGACTTTACCCAGAGGTCGGGATTTTAGAGGGTGTGTCTCGTAGCCTTGAAATCGAGATTGTATTTGCATTTACTAGGTGAAAAGAATCTGTTCAAGGAATTGTGTGGGATTGGATGTAGGGTTACTCCGAACCAGTATAAAATCCTGGTGTGTTCTTTCCTTTTTTACTTTTACTACATTTACTTTTATCTATATTTTTATTCTATGATTATTTCTATGATTGTTAATTCCATCATTCCAAGTAAAATCCTAAAGAATTTGAATAATATTCATATAACCTATTAAACACTATTCACCCCATCCCCTCTAGTGTTAATTTAGCCTTAAGATCCCTATTCCGCTGAATCACAACCCTAAGACCGTGTCTATCTTTATTTTCAATTCTTGAAATTTTCTTTTCTTTAATTTGATTCTCTAAGCTGGAGGTCATTTCTTTATAGTTACTAAACATTGATGTTAATTGATAATACTTCCTACCACTCTTGCGCTTCTGGATTGTTCGGGAATCGTAAAAATGATGATCCTGTGAGGAGTCCGGGCAAAACTAGTTCCTGAGGATTATTTGTGTAGCGAAAGTCGAGGGGCTGGTGCCCACAGAGGCATTTGGGTTATGCTGTGACGACAGTTTAACTCGATGTCACTGCGATCTACTGCAGACCATAGCGAAAGTCATGTGTGCCGCTGAGAGCCAACTGTCTACGTTTGATTTTATATCGGTAGACTGTGACACTATGGTAACATAGCGAAAGTCGTTTGTGCCGCTGAGAGCCAACAGTCTGCGTTTGATTTTATATCGGTAGACTGCGACCTATGTGGGAGAAGTTTCATTATTTGGCAGCGAAATTCGGTGGCGCTGATGCCTACAGTTATATGGGTTTGTGCTGTGATAGCAACGTAAGGCCCGGGTATAACTGCGATCTGTAGCGGGTTCCATGGCGTAATCGAGGAGCGCGGAGACCTACAGTTATCTGTGGATTTTGTCGGGACGGCAACGTAACCATCGGGTTAACTGCGACCATGGATGGGGGTGATGATTTCCAGAGCATTCTCACCAAAGATATTTTCTCTATTTTCAAAACTGTTTTCTATATTTTCAATAAATTATTTTCCAAATATTTTCACTGGGTGTTGAAACCGGGTCTGCTAAGTACTTATAGATTTTCAGTCTTACGCCTGATCAACGTATGACCGAATTTCTGTAAGAACAAGGATTGACTTGTTAAGACATCGAGTTATAAAAGTATTTTTATAAAAACTAATTTAGTAATATTATAAAGATTTTTAAAGTATTCTAAAAATGTTTCAAAGAGAAAATTTAACTGATATTAAGAATTTTAAATAAATTCTGGCTTCGTTCCTTTTCGAGGACGAAAAGTTTTAAAGGGGGGAGGAATGTGCTAACCCAGATTTTTGAACACTGGTTAATTGATAATTAACTGGATAAATTAATAGGAATACTGATTTATAGATTAAATAATTCTGATAATAAATATTTATATTTAATTAATTAACTAATTAATTTAAGATAATCAATTTATAATTAAGTGAGTAAATTTCTTAAAGAAGTAATTAATGGATAATTACTTAAAGTAATTAGAAGGAGTAAATTACTCAATTTTAAAGGTTAATAAATATATAATCTGGCAATATTGAAAAGATTTGTTTGTGAAAGCTAAAAAAATTTTATTCTATTTATAATATATATATTTGATATATATTGTGAATGAAAATATCTTTTGTTTTAAATAAAAAATGAATTTTCAAATTGTAATATATATATGTAAGTATATGTTATAATTTGATATTGTTTGAAATTTATTTTAATCTATTGATAATTTATATATAATATGAATATATTGTGATTAAAGCTTTGTTTTAAATTTAATATCTTTCAAAAGTTAAAGATTAATTCATTTGTTTTCAAAATATAAGATAGTTATTTATTTTAAAAATATGATAGTTTAAATAAAGTTTTGTTTTCTTTAAAGTGCTTAGCATAAAATAGTTATAAATATATATATAGTTTTAAATAAGCTTTCCTTTTAATATCTCTTTAATTTAAATGGTTTGTATATATAAACATAAATAAATTTAGTACTAATTCACATTTACATAAATACATAAATATCAAGACAAATTCATATTACATAATTTAAAGAGAATCATAAATACTTTTATAATAAGGATTTAAACACAATTCTACTAGATTTTAACATTTGTAAGATAATTAACATGCCTTAACATTTGTATATGCATGCAAGTTAACAAGTGGCCTTCATTTAATTTATTTGAAAATTTAGAAAACTAAATTATCTTAAATAACATATGTTAGAGAAACCTGGTTATTTCTTTCCCGTTCAAAGTTTTTCTTTTCAGTTCAAATCTTTTCCATCTTCTTTTTCTCTCCATCTTTCTAAATTCAAAAGAAAATCAAAATCTGAAACCTGAAATTCAAAATCAAGCAAAGTTCTTCACAACAATAAAAATTGCAACTTCAACCTGCTATTCAAATAAAGCTCAATCTGCAACTTTCAAACCTGAGCAATTCAAGTTAGAGATTCAACTAAACAAGCTTCCAGATTTCAACTATTAACAAGCATGCAAAGGAGAATCAAAAGCTTTTCACAAATCAAATTTAAAAACCTGGAAAACACTGCTCTGCTTTGTTCTCTGTTAATTTTAAGGTGAGTAAACTATCTTGAACTTATATTATATTTTGATGTTTGGATAAATACTTGAAAGTATGATTGTGAAAATGGTTTGTATAGATATAAAATAAGATTTCATGCCTATATATATGAATTTTGAGTATGCATGTCTGTATATATATGTATGTTGAATTGAGTGCATGTCTGTGAACAAGCAAATATGCCTCTGTTTAAAGTTTTACAGGCTTTAAGCAAGTTCAATTTCCAATTTCTCTTCACCTAATTTATTTTAAGCTTTGTTGTTCAAACAAAATGTGATTAAATTATCAAGATCTTGATTTTAAAATTACTGTAAGTATAATTAGTTTGAGTATTTGCTAGAAAATTAGAAATTACAGTAGAAGCCCAATGCATGTCAAAAATTCAAATGTTAAGATTTTGGGACTCATATACATCATCAGATTCGTATGTAAATACCATGAATTTTAATAACAAAATCATAATTTTTAGTTTTGATTTGGGGTGTAATTTTGGGGTTGAACGGAAAACCTACTTTGGGCATTTTCTGGCGATCGGCAGGGTGATGGTTGTCGGGCTTGGGGCTGAAGGTAACTGGAAGTCAGGGGATCCATGGAAAATGTTCGAAGGATTTTTAGGTCGTTATGGTGATCGGATGATGGCGATTTAGGGCTTTTGGGAGCTGTTTGATCGTCAATGTTTCTCGAGTTCGTGCTTCGTCTTGGGTGGACCGGAAGCGATCGGAGGAGGCTAGTTCAATACGACGTATCGTGGAGCAACTCTAGGTGGATGGGCGAGCTCTCTGGTGGTCGAGACGTCGAAGCAAGGCGTTCTTGGTTGATCGAGTTGGGTTCCAGTAGGTAGTCAATTTGCTCGATTTTGTTTTGGCAATCGATACGATGTTCGGGAGTTCGATTTCGTAGATATGGGCTGTCGTTGACTTGTCGGAGGTGGTGGCAAGGGTCGGAGATACTCCGACCATCTGTGCACGTGCACGCATAATCATACGTGTCTGGGTTCGTGCATACGTTTGGGGAAGAAGATGAAGTGTTCGGGTTGGACTCGAGGAATTCGTGGAAAATACTCGGGAAAAAGGAACGTGGGGGAAACTCGAGTTATACTCGGGAAAATCATAGAAATGCTCGGGTCTGCTGTTATAGTGTAAAAACAGGTTTTATAAAAACTAAAACAAATCAAGTTTTATTTAAACAAAGTTTGTTAAACTACTTCTTTTGTAAATAATGAAATGTTTATCCAAGTTTAAATTAGTTAAAGGTTTTTAAATAAAAATTATTTCAAATTTATTAAGTTAAGTGTTAATCTATATATAACCTTTATTAAAAAAAAAGAAGGTTTATTTAATATGATTTTTAATGATAAATTAGAAGTTAATTAAGATAATTACTTTTTGAAAGTAATTAAATGGAAGTAATTAAGGATTAATTACTTAAGTATAATTTATTTAAATATGGATTAATTGAGGTAATTTATTTAAGAATAATAAATTAATGGAAGTAATTAAAGGATCATTTATTTATCAATTAATTAATTACTTAATGGGATTGATTAAAGTTTAATTATTATAAATGGTTAAGGTTAATTCGTTTATATAATTAATTAAAGGCTAATTACTTAATGTAATTAAAAGAAATTAATCAAGAATGATTAATAAAAAGGGGTAAGTAAAGAATAATTACTTATTGTAATTAAGGAATAATTAATCAGGGAAGATTAATTAAGATAAATAATTAAGAAATGATTAATTAATTTATGTTAAGTAAGATGGATTAAGGTAATCCAAGTAATTAAAGGTTAGAAATTAATTTAATTAGAGATTAATTAAATTAATTAAGAATGAATTGACTTGTTATGGAATTGGTTGAATGATATTAGATGCCTTGGATTAGTTGATATATCTGATATGTGATTGTGATATGAGATGTTTTGGATGAATTGTGATAATGTAAGTTATCTATTTGTGATAGATTTGTTATATGAATATGATATCCTGAATTTAAATTAAATTGTTTAACTGAAAAATCTTGGTTTAAAGGATGACATCTGATTCGAAGAGACCGGGGTCGGGTATCAGAAATATACCCGAAACCACTTCGATTTGTAATCTATAATTCTTTATAGATTTGTTTTGTAAATCGAATAGGCTGGAATGAAATAAATCGAGTAATCTGGATCATTGGAACTAAGTAACGATACTTAGATATTATTTTGTGAAATAAATTGTTTGAATATAATAAGTAAGAACTCGTAGAAGATACGAGTTACCCTGGTTTTATATAAGATCTATGAATTGAAATTTCATGTTAGATGAGTTTACTCACGCTGGTTTCCAGCCTGACCCGGGTGTTACTTTGATGTAATGCTCGGGTCAGACCGAGTATTACAGATTTTCAGGTAAGGACGTTCAGGAGCTCAGGAGGCAAGCTGGATGGCAGGAACGTATGGAGTGATATCCGTTGTATATATTATTGTTGATTATCTGAGACATGTTTTCAAATTGTCATGTGTTGTGTAATAGTGTAACTCTGATATATAAAATGTATAAGTGTATTGATACAGTTCTTTTTGTAAAACTGTTATTTATGTGATATTATATTTTGATCCGCTGCGAATGTGAGGTTTATGTATTTTGGTGTTTCTATTTTCTTCTTCTTCTTCTTCCTCCTCTTTCTTCTTTTTCTCTAACTATCTGGGATTTTCGGGTTCGAAATTTCCGGGCCGTTACATTTGGTATCAGAGCTGAAGGTTAAGCGAGAACCTTGGCTCTATTGGGATTACTCGTTAAGGATAGGGTCAATGGTACCCTAGAACGAGATGAGTGTATATATATATATATATGAGAGCGTAATTGTTATTTTCTTATATAAGTATTTTAAATGATTTTATATAAGAATATATTTTGATATATATAATGATATTTATTTCTAATAAATATTAAGGTAATTGGTTGTTAAAATATTTGAATTAAATTAAGTGGTAATAGAAATACCACCAAATTAAAATTGAATGAAGCTAAGTTTGAAATGGATCCAAACTGAAATTAAAATCCTGAATTTGTAGAAGTGTTATCAGAATAAAGATAATAATGAATTGGTTTCCAGATATGATAATCTTGGTTATTATCATAAATGGTTATTGTGTTTAATAATGAAATGTTTTAGGGAAGTAAAACATTTAGGCAAATAAGACTTGTAAATTGTAGTGGGTTTTAAATTGTGAAATTTTAAATTCTAAATCCAGAAAACTTGAAATTATTTTTGAATTAAAACCAAAGGTGGTTTAAAAAAATTAAGGTATAACTTGGTATGTAAAGAAAATGTATATATGAGGATATACATAATATTAAAGATGATTTGAAATAACTCTTAGTATTGAGTTTTAAATTGGAATATGATGTGAAACCCAAGGTGTAGTAAGTTTTTAAAACTTAAAGGGGGAAAGATTATTAATCTAAAGTTTAAAATTTGAATGGGAATTCAAATTGTGTAAAGTTGACCGGATTAAGTAAATTTAATTTAACTTGGAGGAAGTTAAATAAGTTTGAATGAATAACTTGAATTGGAAATTTCAAGATGAAATTTAAATTTAACTTGGGTAGTTAAAATGGTTAATTTAAATGGCAGTTATGAGTGATCTCAAAATGGGTTTGAGATCTGGAAAATTGAAAATGGATAATAAATTAGAATCTGAAGATTAAATTGTTTTTGAACTCTAATTTGAAATTTGAAATAAGCTAAGTAAAGATATTTTAAAATGGAATTTTGGAATTCGGATTCAGAATTAAATGGTTTAAAGATTTAAGTTGTTAAATTAAAAATAAAGGTTGATTGATTTAAAAGTAAAGGGTTAATTTAATTTAAAGGATTAAATCAACATTTAAAATATTTAACTCAAATTTATATAATTCGAGATGGTTTTAAATTGAGATTTGAATGGAATTAGTTCAGATTGAATTTGATTTGAATTAACTAGAATTGTGATCAAAGATGGATAAGCATAAGTTTAAATGGAAAATTTGAATTGAAATAATTTGAAATAAAATTGAAGTTGAATGAGTTCAAATTCAAATGGGAATTGGGGTTAATTCAAACTGGAATTAATGTGAATTGAAAATTTGTTCAATTTGAAATTTATTTGAATTAATTTGAAATTGTAATAAAAGTGAATATGTTTAAAATCAAATGGAATTTGATCTGAATTTGGAAAGGAATTAAGGTTAATTCAACTTGAATTGGGATTTGATCAATTTAATGGGAAATTGATTTTAATGGAGATTGGAAAACTAAACAGTTTGGCTCTGGTTTATTCTCAAAATAAATTGTTTTAGTACAAATATATTTTCCAAACTATTTACTATACAATCTTTCTTCTTAAACCCTAAACTATCCTATACTTATTTTACAATTATTTTAGAACTATTTAACTATTTTGAAATTGTCTTATAAACTAATTACTATTTTTCAGTTACTTATATCTAATTACTATTTTAAAAACTATTTTCCAATTATCTAACTATTTTATACCTACTTAACTATTTTACAGCTATTTTACAAACTAATAACTATTTTTCAACTACTTATCTATTTTAAACTTTTTCAAGCTATTTTATTTATTTATTTAAATTGGTCAGAGTTCAAACTGTTTGTAATTGAAGTAATAACTCAATTGGAAATGGAAGGAATTAAGAATAAGTAAATGGAATTAAAGGAAATGTGAATAGAAAATAGAATTGATTTGGCTAATAACCAATAAAGATAAATACGTCGGATATACATATATTATTCTATTCGCATAGTGATTTGATCCAGATTCGAGCACAGAATTTCGAGATAGTGTTATCGATCCGAGTTGGGATTTTTCGCTCGATTTTCGACGGCGAACCTGGATATGGATTGTTGATTGGTTCTGGATATTCTCTATCATAGTTGTGACTATGCAAGGAGAATGACGGTTTCTGATCAAGAAACCAGATCTAAGTCCACACTAGGAAGTCGGGTGGACGATACTAGTTCGGAAGTGAAATTGTGTGATCGAGTGAGCGATCAAATTGATATAGCGTACGGATGATATGTGTACATCATACGAGTTTGTATGAAATTGACATTGAAAATTTGTGAATAAGGAATTTGAAATGGTTTTGAAATGAAAAGTATATTGGTGAAATATAATGGAATTGGATATTTCTTTGGTTGAAATTTACTTTATGGAAGTAAGTAAAGGGTAAATAACTTTATAAAGAAATCAAACTTGAATATTTGATTTGGCAATAAATAAAGTTATATTTTGTAATATGATAAACTTCCCTTATTGAATCTAGCCAGAATAAAAAGGGTTTTGAAATATTTAAAGTATAAAAGAGGTTTTATACAAGTTTGAAATGATCCAAAGATTTTTAAAGTTATATATATCTATATCTATATATATAAAGGATCTTATGAGAATGATTTTGGAAAAGGTTTTGGGAACCAATGTAATTTGGAAAGGCTTTTGATTTTGAGAAAATCAATTTTTGATTTTGGGAAAGCCAAGTTTGGAACTATCGATTTTGAGAATCGATTTTGTGTAAAGGAGATTTTGATATAAATCATAAAGGATATGATTTGAAGATACTATAAGTGTATAGTATAAAGTGTTTTGAAAATAGCTCTGGGGAAAAAGGCGCTTCCTTGAAATGAACTTCTCAGGAGTGCCACAGGGTGGTACTGCCTTGAACCCCAAGGGGGGATTCTAAAGTTGATCCTGTGAGGAGTCCGGGCAAAACTAGTTCCTGAGGATTATTTGTGTAGCGAAAGTCGAGGGGCTGGTGCCCACAGAGGCATTTGGGTTATGCTGTGACGACAGTTTAACTCGATGTCACTGCGATCTACTGCAGACCATAGCGAAAGTCATGTGTGCCGCTGAGAGCCAACTGTCTACGTTTGATTTTATATCGGTAGACTGTGACACTATGGTAACATAGCGAAAGTCGTTTGTGCCGCTGAGAGCCAACAGTCTGCGTTTGATTTTATATCGGTAGACTGCGACCTATGTGGGAGAAGTTTCATTATTTGGCAGCGAAATTCGGTGGCGCTGATGCCTACAGTTATATGGGTTTGTGCTGTGATAGCAACGTAAGGCCCGGGTATAACTGCGATCTGTAGCGGGTTCCATGGCGTAATCGAGGAGCGCGGAGACCTACAGTTATCTGTGGATTTTGTCGGGACGACAACGTAACCATCGGGTTAACTGCGACCATGGATGGGGGTGATGATTTCCAGAGCATTCTCACCAAAGATATTTTCTCTATTTTCAAAACTGTTTTCTATATTTTCAATAAATTATTTTCCAAATATTTTCACTGGGTGTTGAAACTGGGTCTGCTAAGTACTTATAGATTTTCAGTCTTACGCCTGATCAACGTATGACCGAATTTCTGTAAGAACAAGGATTGACTTGTTAAGACATCGAGTTATAAAAGTATTTTTATAAAAACTAATTTAGTAATATTATAAAGATTTTTAAAGTATTCTAAAAATGTTTCAAAGAGAAAATTTAACTGATATTAAG